>CM077669.1:166881371-167531371 GCA_039707655.1 Elymus sibiricus
ATGATCTTTCTTCCGTTTTGTATCCGGGGATTCATTGTGAAGATTCTTAGGAGTTTCACTGTCATCATTCTTCGTTCTTGTTTTCTTCTCTGGTGCATTCAACTCAATCTCTCGGTGCTGATCTTATCCCTTTTCTTTGATTCAAATGTTTTTTTTCATGTGGAAATTTTTTCCAAGCCTTTCTTGTTTTCACCTCTTTGTTCTATCTGGTGTGCTGAATATATCTCGGAAGACTCGTGTTTGCATTCAAAATCCTTTCAAATTATTTCGACGGTTTCACCTCATCAAGCTCTTAATTTGTACTGGTGCAATCTCTCCCTCTAAGCAATCATTTCAATGGCGTTCCTTTTAGTGGGCCAACCCACAGGTTTTCCCAGGATCTTACCTGGCCCTTCTAATCTTTTCCGGAGATGTCCTCAAGTTCTTGTCAATATGACGTAAGAATGAATTTCATCAGTCATATTCCTTCTCGAAGATCGCTTCTAAATCATTTTCATCTTTGGCTCAACCTTTCCTTATTCATTGTTCCGGAGTGTCTCAGGAATTCAAGATGTTGTTTCTCGTCATCATTCTCAACGTTGAAGACCGAAGGAGTTCTCTTAAATCTTGGTCCATTCTTGGAGATGTTGTTTCTCGTCATCATTCTCAGCTATCCTCTTAAATTGTTTTCGATCATGCATAATTCCTCCATATTTATCCGGAGCATCTCAGGGTTGTTTTCATTCCTCGATCCTCCGAAGGCCATCATTTCAAAAGATTTCTTCATTCTCAGCTTTCAGCTTTCGTTCTCAAATTCTTCTCAATTGTTGTCTCTTCGTTCGTATCTCAATTATTCCGGTGATTCGTTCAAGTTTCTGCTAGGCGGACCGTGATCCCTTCGTTCTCATGCATCTTCATTCGTTCGAAGTATTCTCATTCGTTTCAAATCCTTACCGGTGTTTTGTAGAAGACTTGTTCAAGTTTGTGCTATATCTCCCTCTTCAATCTTTTCAAAAAGAATAAGTAGTATGTCAAATCCATTGTTTTTCATCAATTTAAGTTGATGAAGGATAAGCATAACATAATTCTTATTCTTGTTTCATCAAGGTCATTTCAATCCTTCTTCTGGAGTTGTTCATGATATCAAATTCCTTATCCCAAGTGCTCATCGTTTTTTTGGAGTTCCAAGTTTGTCTCAAATATCTCGTCGCGAAGCTTCATCTAAATCTTGCAAGGCCTTAATCTTATTCTTTGCAACCTTCATTTCTTTTGATCATTCTTTTGTATACGGAGGTTCTTCATGGTGCTTCGTAAATGATTTTGTTCCCTCTCGAAGTGTTCTTCAAGATTCTTGTTGGAGGACCTCAAGTATTATTTATCTTCCATTTCAAAGTGCAATTCATTCTCTTTATCTTTTGAGATGGTGTTATAGCGTTCTTGATTCGTGAGGAGTCTAGAAGAGAATTTTTCAAGAATGAGACATTTAAACCCATTTGTCTTCCTTGGAGCTATCTGTTGGGGCACGGATGCACACGATCACCTATGGGACCAGAGGCCCCTTTGTGGTTCGACAGGGGGAGGTCACATTGCACAAAGAGCGGAGACCATGAGGCAGCACGACGATCGGGACGCTGGTGTTTTTACCCAGGTTCGGGCCGCTGTGAAGCGTAAAACCCTACTCCTGCTTTTGGTGGATTGATCAGAGGAACACAAAGAACACGCAGTGCTCAATCCCGACAAGGGTTGCCGTCGGGGAGAGCTGCTACGTGAGTACAAGTGTCCAAAGGTCCGAATCTTGAGCTCGATCGCCTTGGGCCTCCTTTTATAGCTCAAGGGGCAACCACAATGACAAAACAGCCATTGTCTGATGATTAGATAGCTAACAGAGCTATCATACCTAACTCTGGCACTTAGGACAAAATGCCATAAATGCAGTCTAGGTGGCGTGTGGGGGTGCGTGCCCGACAAGCTTCTACCACCGCTCTAGCTAACTATCGCACCACCGCTTGACACGGCTACGGACGGGTGTCAAGGGGGCATAATCTGTCTTCCAGCGTGCCGCCACGTGCTTAGCGAGAGCCACTTAGCCACCTGGGGGCTCGACACCGCATCCACAAGTGACTGGCGTTGCGATGCGGTGGAGTGGGGCCATGAGGTGGGCACAACCCACCATGGCGCGCCCAGGGGGCCTGGCGCGCCCTGGTGGGTGCTGCTCACCCTGGGCCCCCTCTTCGGTAGATTTTGGCTCCAATAATTCTTATATATTCTGAAATAATTCTCCAAAAAGTTTCGTTCCATTCCAAGAACTTTTATTTCTGCACAAAAACAACACCATGGTAGTTCTGCTGAAAACATCGTTAGTCCGGGTTAGTTTCATTCAAATCATGCAAATTAGAGTCCAAAACAAGGGCAAAAGAGTGAGGAAAAGTAGATACGTTGGAGACGTATCAACTCCCCCAAGCTTAAACCATTGCTTGTCCTCAAGCAATTCAGTTGACAAACTGAAAGTGATAAAGAAAAACTTTTATGAACTCTTTTGTTCTTGTTTACATATATATGCTTAAGTAGCACCCAGGTTTTCAGCAAAGATTATGACTAACCATGCCAACAATAACTCTTAGAAATTATATTAAGTCATAACAATAACATAAGCAACTAGCGAGCAATAATAAGATATCTCAAGCGCCAACACTTTGTCAAAACAATCATGATACAATATGACAATAGTGGTATCTCGCTAGCCCTTTCTGAGACTGCAAAACATAAATGCAGAGCACCTCCAAAGTTCAAGCAGCGACTAAACATTGTAATTCATGGTAGAAAAGATCCAGTCATGCTACACCCAACATCAACTATACACAATGCATGAGGATGAAAATAGTGCTCTCAGGTCTGGCGCTTATTTGAGAAGGTGATGACTCAACATAAAAGTAAATAGATAGTCCCTTCGCAGAGGGAAGCATGGATTTGCAGCGGTGCCAGAGCTCAAAGTTTAAAATAGAGATAGATATAATTTTGGGAGGTACACCCTTCCTGTCAACGTCACGACCAAGAGTTATCAATATCTTCCATGCTAAACAAATTAGCGGCGGTTCCCAAGTGGTAAAAGTAAAGGTTTACTCCCCCTCCGCCAACAATCACACTCCACGGCTAGCCGCATCCACGGGTACCATCCAAACCAACAACATTCCTGGGGGAGTTTTGTTTAATTATTTTTATTTTTTGATTTCGGGAGTGGGAATCCCTATCACCGCCCCTCTCGTGTAAGGACGAGTGAATACACACTCATCATGAGAATAACCCGCTTAGCATGGAAGATATTAACCGCCCCTGTCGCTCCATGAGCGGTCCAGACACACAAAATAGATGTTCATTTGAATTTTTAGAGATGGCACATGCAAATTTACTTTGGAACGGCAGGGTAATACCACATATAGGTAGATATAGTGGACTCATCTGGCACAACCTGGTTTAAGGGTTTTGATGCACAAGCAGTATTCTCGCTTAGTACAGGCGAAGGCTAGAAAATAGATTGAGAAGCAGCCAGCTAGAGAGCGAAAACGGTCATGAACATACATTACATATAATCAACATTGAATACTAGCATGAGTAGGATATGGACACCATGAACATAAATTTCATGAAGGCTATGTTGGTTTTGATTCAACTACATGCATGAACATGTGCCAAGTCAAGCCACTTGAAACATTCAGAGGAGGATACCATATCATCATACCGCATCACAACCATTTTAATGCATGTTTACACCCAAGATAAATCATTATCCACTCCTAGCTACTTAAGCATGGCATGAACAACTATAATCTCTAATGGTCATTGCAAACATGATTGATCATAATATGATGAATTAAAGATACTAGGTTAAACATATTTACAAAAACAAAAACAAGTTGAGTTCATACCCGCTTTTCTCTGCCATAGTCAATTCATCAAATATCGTCATTATTGCCTTTCACTTGCACGACCGAATTTTAAGAAGATAATAATAGTGCAAGAGTGCCGTGGACTAAGCTAGAGTCTACAACATTTTATTCAAGAGGAGAAGACAAAGTAATAAGGGCTCTTTGAGGGAGTCCGGGATTAAGGGGTCCTCGGACTGCCGACCTATTTCTCATAGGTAGGGCTAATGGGCCGCTCGCTGAGGATTAGATTGATCGAAGGCCTCGTCGCTATGGAGAATACCTCAGGAGCCGTGGCGTATCGGTCAAGTTGAAGATAGTAGATTAGGCATGTTTTCCCTCCGGTGGGCAACAGACCATATGTAACCCTAATGACCCCTGGTGTCTATATAAGCCAGAGGGTTTTAGGTCATACGACACAGAAACTCATCTAGGGTTTTAGCTAGTCGATCTCGAGGTAGATCAACTCTGTAACCTTCATACCATCAATATAAACAAGCAGGACGTAGGGTTTTACCTCCATAGGAGGGCCTGAACTAGGGTAAACATCGTCTCCTTCGTCCCCTTGTTACCATTGATCCTAGACTCACAACTCGGGACCCCCTACCCGAGATCCGCCGGTTTTGACACTGACATTGGTGCTTTCATTGAGAGTTCCGCCGTGATCACCAAAGGAATCAATGGCTCACCCCATCATAAGCAATGAGATCTGTAGACCAGATGTTCCCATCTCTGGTCAGATCTTCGCTGGCGGCAACTTCTTGTCGCACGGCGACCCGACTGTCCATCTTGGCCAGATCGGAAGTTTCCTCCCGATCAAGAAATCAGATTTCGGAACCTAGAGTTCGCTGCTGATTCACGAGGAAGACTTGTTTGGATGAGGCCCTCAGCTCCCATGGAGGAGCCCACAGAGCTTGACGCCTCGGCGCCGGAAGCCTCGGGCATCGCCTCTGAGGTGTCCCCTACCTTCGGGCCATCTAGAACGCCCAGCCCAGTCGTCATGCCCGGACGTAATCGGCCTTCGCTGTCAAGCGGCTCCAGAACCGCGACGCTGCAGATCGACCCCGAGCGCTACGGCAACACGTGCTCCGCCGACGTCTCGCCCTTGAACGAGCTACTGGATCGGATCCGAGCCATGGGCATGACCAACGACCAGACCCCGGTCTATGACCGGATCGGGCTTAAACCCGATGACAGGGAGATCCGCACCCCCTCGGTCACTCACCTAGTTGCCACCGTCGAGGGTCCGGATGGAGGCTCATCCCTCCAACAATCGGAACTAAGGACGGTTTATATCCCAATCTCCGATCATCAAGATCCCTCTTTTAACCCGGACTCTGGAGTTCGCTCCGGAAAAAGTTCGGGATCGATCCCCGATTTAGCGCGCAATCCGAATCCCGCGCCGAACCCTGTGATTCCGGACTCATGTTAGGGCACGGAACTAAAATTTTTCGCACCCACCACCCAAGTCGAGCATTCGAGCATCGCAGGGGAGTCTAAGTCTTTGGACTCACGGGATGTCAAACAACTACCAGGGGAGTCGGTCCATCATTATTGGGCTAGACTCCTCCTCGTTAGAGACAAAGTACCAGGCTCTAGTGACCAAGAGATAATGGCAACCTTCAGCCGCAATTGTCATAATGAAGGGATCCTTAACGCCCAATCCCAACGACAGATTCATGGTTTCACCGTGCTATCGGATCTGGTACAAAAATACTGTGCCATGGTGTGGCACCCCGATAGAGGGCCGACGCACGCCAGCCCCAGGATAAGACCTGGCGCATGTCAAAGACATGATACAGCAATTCCAGGCAAAAATGGCTTTATTAATTATAATGGAGTATTACAATATTGTTGCTTACAACAATATTACATAGCTCCAAGGCTAACTAAAGGGAAGCAGAGGTCTAGGTTCAGCGGTCACGACGTCTCTGGCTGGGCTCCATAACGCACAGGACTGGCTTGGTTACAATCTAGCCCGACGGATCTTCTCCTGCAACTGGCCACGTCCAAGGCCAGGTGAGTACTTTGAATGTACTCGCAAGACAACCAAATACATAGCATCCAAACAAGCAGGTGACAAAGCAAGCCCTATGCTATGCATGAATTAGTCCTAAACCTGGCATGAATGCTAACAAGGCAAGCATGGATCAAGCATGGCATATCATGGATCAGGCATGTAATCTATGGCAAGATAACACTAAGTGCTTAGAATACTTGCGGTATCAGATACCAACTTACTCTCTTCTGGGTTGTCCCGCAACCCTTGACATACTCATGATCCAATCTGAACTGATCCAAATCCAATCCAAATCATGTGGTCATCCGACCACTCATCATATAGCCATCCCGTGGCTAACATATCATATTCCTGACATCAACTGATGTCTACCCAAGATGAGCTCTCCCATTTTTGTTATCACTGTTACGGTTGACCACCTAGTGAGGTCTGGACAGGCTGTCCAATACCGTGGACGCGGCTATTCCAATAGATTTTTACACTCTGCAGAGGTTGCGCACTTTACCCACACCCTGAAGCACCTGGCCTCGTGATCCCACTCGGGTGGACCAGCGTTGCTCCAACGAAACATGTCTGACCCGTGACTCTTTCATCGTACCACCGGCACTCATCCTCCCCTGGAGGCCTGCCTTGGGTGGCCCCTGTGTCCTCATGACACCTGCCATCGTCGTAGCCAAACTAGGTAATCCCAAACGGGGATTACTGTCCCAAACGGGGACTCCCGGGCTAAACAATCAACAATCAACTGGGCTCGCAGGGTTATCACCGCCTACCTGATCAGGGTAGCACGCGTGCATAACCCTCCCTCTTTGGAGGTACCGGTGAAAGAGCACGCGATCAGACCAAGTCAAGGCCGTCCCATACCGGCAAATGTGGTTGCACGGATAAGCCCGGAGAGGTGACTCAAGATCAACCACTAAGTCCATTTTATTACTCCAACTCAACATATCCATCAACGTACCACTTCACCGATGATCATAGTACTGATAGTAATAGCATGAGATCAACCACCGTACTAACATGACTAGGTCATTGGCAATATTATTACTAGCATGGCAAAGTATGGCATGAGAATAAATCATAGCCTTAGATGAAAATTAGTGCTAACATCTACTACGGGTGGCATAACAGGTGTATGCAAATGCGGACTAACAGATGGTATAGATGAACACACAGGGTGCAAGCAAAGTCATCACGCAAGTCCAGAGCTCATGGTAAGAGGTTGGCTTGCCTGAGGGTCGACGAATACGCTGGGAAGAAGAGCGATCACCTCGCGGAAGAATTCGCCGAAAAGGGTTCTCTCTCGGAGGGGCAGATATAGGGCAAGGGCAAAATGGTCATTTCTACTGTGAGAACACGTTATGAAAATGGTACTATCGGAACAGGCTCGACGAGATGAAAGCGTGGGCGCTGGTTTTACCTCGATCGGAGCTACGGTTGCGGAGATATAGGCGTTTGAATACCAGGGACCAATCTGTAAAAAATATATTTCTACAAACAGGCCCCTGGCTAAAAAAACAGAACGCGTATTCCAGGAACTACGCTTTCGGAAAGGGAAAGCGTATTTCTGGCCAAAGCCGCAGTGGAAACCGGCTGGGCCCGACCTCTAGCCACTTACAGGCGGGCCCGCCTCATCTCTCTTTCTCTCCTCCTCCCAGGTCGTCCTCCTCCTCGCGACCAGAGACAGCGGCAGGAGCAGGGGCGCTCGGCCGCCGGCGCAGCTACGGCACGGGGACGCGGGCAGGCTGGCCGACGCGCGCAGAGGCACCGCCACTCCTTGCCTCGCCCGACGGCGGCCGCGGGGGTTGCCAGAAACAGCCTACAGCGCCATCGCCGCTGGTGGGAGGTGCGGTGGCCGTCGGCGTCCGAAGGGCTACAGCGGCGGCGCTCCCCCACTAAAACGAAGACGGCGGTGGGACTGCGAGCTCTTGGGGCGGCCAAGGGCGAGGGGAGAGGGGAGGGGAAGGGCCAAGGCACCGGAATCGTTGCGGGTTCCGGTGGCCGCCTTTGGCCATTGACAGGGAGAGAGAGCTTCGGGGCTCGAGGGAAAGGGGCTGGGGAGTTGCTGGCGAGGAGGGGGCTCGGGCTTGCCTTAAATAACTACGGGGAAAAGCTCGGGAAGGGGATGGACAGTGGCCAGAGCTTCGGGACACCGGCCGGAGCTTCGGGACGACGGCAGAGGCGGCCGGAAGCTACGGGACGAGTGGGAGAGGGCTCTAGACGGTGCGCGCACGCAATGGGGAGCACTACGACACTCGAGGACAAGCTGGAGCTCGCTGGAGGCGCGCTCCCGTCAACTCCAATGCACAGGGCGCGATTTTGGCATGCTCTGCCCGTGGTCACCGCGTGGCCACGGCGATGCCACACTGCGCTCGATGCCAAAAGATGTCTAGGGTCTTCTCCTTCCTATCCTGAGTTGACCTATGCAGATGAATGACTCTAGAGAGGACCGAGGTGACTACACCATGGTTAAACAGTTGCCAACAGCAACCTGTTTGTGCTGTGGTGTGGCCACCACAGTGCTCCTCTTGGCCTGATCTTGGGCAGGGGTTGATCATCTACTAAGGTCACTGGCTTGGCAAACTCTCAGCTCAATCAAGCAACTCCAGAGGATACTTCCTTTGTAATTTGGCAGTCTGACCAGATTTGAAAATGAGAGAGCTGGGGTCAAATGGCTAGATAGATATGGATGATTTTTGGTATAGAGAGATGATTTGGCCATGAGAGATAGCTGAACAAGTTTCAGATCAAATTGATCATCTATGATGGTGCTTCCTTCACAGAGATGCAATCTGGTCAGAAACTTAAGAAAATTATAGAAAAATATGGGTTTGGAGAATTGAGCTGATTTTTGGTTTACAGTAGTAATATATCAATATGTACTACCCTGCCAAATTTCAGCTCAATTGAATCAAGAAATCAAGCACTTCCTTTACAAAGTGCCAGACTGAACAGAAATAGAAATCAGATGGTTCTAAGGAATTGGCTAGATGAAAATGGCTCAAGTTTGGAGGACATCAATGATTTAGGCATATGGAAGCACTGTAAAAATTTCACACCATTTGCATAAGCAGAAATTGTACTTCCTTCACAGTGCCCCAATCTGTACAGAAACTTGAATAATTTGCTGAGGAAGATTGGCTAGATGGAATGGGCTAAATTTTGGTGGACAAGGGTAATTTGTCATAATGAATCACCCTGCAAAATTTTAGCCCAAGGAGATCAAGGAATCATGCACTTCCTTTGCAAATGGGAAATCTGGACAGAATTTGCAAATGGAAGTGGTGCTCAAAATTTGAATTGGGGAGCTAGATATTTTGATGGGATTGGAGAAGATATGGATATGAGAAGCTCCAAAAATTATTTGGGATTTTTCCTAGCTACCAAAATGGTAGTTCCTTTGGAAAGGCCCCAAATTGAAATATTGGCTTTAAATAGGAAAAGGCAATTTCCCCTATTTAATTATAGCCAATATTTTTATGAGAGCTCAATATGATCACAAAGGATATCTACAGAAGTTTTCATGAACTTTGGAGATGGATAGATATATTCCTGCATTTAATTCCTCAAAAAAGCAGAAAAAGGAATTAAGTCTAGATGAGAAATATTGCATATGACTTAGCAATATTTTTGCACATCTAGGGTTTATGAGAGAAGGAGGGTCTCTGGAAATTTTGGGAGGATCAACAGAGCAAGGAAAATGATAGATCCTTTGTAATCACAAAGGCAGGATTTCCAGTTCCAATATCTCGGAACTAGGATTTGAATAAGATTCGGGGTTTACTGACGGAAGGTTGACTGGCACAAGAGCATGGGAAGGCACTGAGAGGTTGGGAATGACTGGATTCACCTGGTCACTTGCCAAATTCCAGAGGAAAAAATTCGGGAGAGAAAATCTAGGAAGGAATAACAGCACAAAAATCGATAACCCGATTTTTGGGGTGTTACACATGGAGAGCACCTGGCAAGCTGAATGGTTACTTTCGAAGCCAGATCTTACCGAACACCCTAGAGGAGATCGGAAAAAGCGGACACCTACGAAGTGGCTAACCGAACACGAGCCCACCGAAAAGAGAAATAGACCTCCTACGGGGGCCAGAACTATCCTCGACGAAAGACAAGCCATGCCCTATACATTCTGTATTGCTGAACACAAGCCCGACTCACAGCCTTAGAGCTTGCTGGGTCGTCAGGCAGGTAGCAAAAAGTGGAGAGGCCATCCTCGAGACACGGCCGCCGAATGGGCGCTCTACAACACCACCAGAATACAGTGCTGAAGTACTGACGATCTACGAAATGTTCCCCTCTAGGAACAGGAGGAAAAGAGCTCTTAGAGAGTTCGAAAAAGTCTACCATGTGGCGGCAACAAGTTCATGGGCAGACATACCCATCACCTTCAGAGATGCTGATAAACCAACCACCCGTCCCGGTCAAACACCAGCCGCACTGGTCCTAAACCCCATCGTCGATGGCTTCAGGCTACATAAGGTGTTGATGAATGGTGGCAGTGGTTTAAACCTCATCTACGAAGACACCCTGGAACAAATGCAGTTCGACCGATCTCGCATCGAACCTAGCAACACAACCTTCCGCGGGATAATCCCTGGGAAAGAGGCGCGTTGTTCAGGACGTATCACCCTAGACGTAGTGTTCGGCATGCCCGAAAACTACCGATCTAAAGAACTTCTCTTCCACATCGTGCCCTTCCCCAGTGGGTACCACGCCCTTTTAGGGCGCGACGCCTTCACAAAATTTCAGGCCATACCCCATTACGGGTATATGAAGCTCAAGATGCCAGGCCCCAACGGGGTGATCACAATCAACAGTGATCTAAATACAACCCTTTGAGCCGAGAACAAAACGGCAGTGCTCGCCCTCGAGGCACTAGCTGAGACCTTTGCTGCAGAAGAATTGACCGCACTTCAGTCAACAATGGACAGGGACGATGTGATCCTTAGTAAAAGGCCCAAACCCACATCATTTAAACCTGCAGAAGAAATTATCAGATTTCAGGTACACCCAATGGACCCTAACAAGACAGCGTCCATCGGAGCTCAGCTGGACCCCATTGTGGACGAGGCGCTGCGAGCATTCTTACGAGAGAACTGGGACATCTTCGCCTGGCATCCTTCCGATATGACAGGAATACCACGGCGGCTGGCAGAACATAGTCTGAATATAATCCCAGGCTTCAAGCCCGTCAAACAGACTCTACGCCGCTTCTCCGAGCCTAAACGACAAGCTATGGGTGAAGAACTAGCTAAATTGCTAGAGGCCGGATTCATACGGGAGATCAAACACCCCGAATGGTTGGCAAACCTGGTGATGGTACCAAAGAAAGACAAATACTGGCGGCTATGCGTCGATTTCAAAGACCTCAACAAGGCCTGCCCTAAGGACCCTTTCCCCCTACCGCGTATAGACCAGATTATTGACGCCACAGCCGGACACGATTCCCTGTGCTTCCTCGATGCTTATTCCGGATACCATCAGATCAAAATGAAGGAATCCGATCAAGCCGCAAGAGCATTCATCACCCCCTATGGGCCATTTTGCTTCAACACAATGCCTTTCGGGCTAAAATCGCTGGGGCTACATACCAGCGCATGATCCAGACCTGTCTGGAGAAACAGGTTGGCAAAACAGTCGAGGCATACATGGACGACGTGGTCATTAAAACCAAACACGTAAGCCAGTTGATCGACGACCTAAGGCAAACCTTTGCCAGCTTACGCGAGTATGATATACGACTCAATCCGGAGAAATGTGTCTTCGGAGTTCCCGCTGGTAAACTACTCGGATTCATTGTTTCCCATAGAGGAATAGAAGCGAATCCGGCTAAGATCCGCGCCCTATCGGAACTCGCAATTCCTACAGAGCTAAAGCATGTCCAAAAATTGGCGGGTTGCGTAGCGGCGTTAAGCCGCTTTATTTCTCATCTCGGCGAAAAGGCTTTACTGCTCTACAGGTTGCTAAAACGGACCAACAATTTCCAATGGACCGATGAAGCAGCTGCCGCGTTAGAGGAAATTAAAACACTGCTGGCAAGCAACCCCATACTCACAGCACCAGGTGCCGGTGAACCAATGTTATTATACATATTGGCCACCAACCAAGTGGTTAGCGCAGTGCTCGTCGTCGAACGAGAGGAGGAGGGTCACAAATTCCGGATATAAAAGCCGGTCTACTACGTGTCAGAAGTACTAACGCAGTGCAAGTCCAGATACCCGCATTACCAGAAGATAGCCTATACAGTATTTATGGCCTCGCGAAAACTAAGACACTACTTTCAAGAGTGTTCAGTCACGGTGGCCTCCGAAGTACCCCTGAATGATATAATCAATAACAGGGATGCCACCGGCCGCATAGCTAAATGGGCCATCGAACTCCTTCCTTTTGAAATCGCCTATAAGCCACGACGAGCTATTAAATCTCAGGTGTTGGCAGATTTCCTTGCCGAATGGACGGAGGCCGAGCTCCCCCGGGAATATAGTACATACTCCCATTGGACGATGTACTTTGACGGATCCAAGACACTGGCCGGACTGGGGGCTGGAGTTATCCTCACATCCCCCACAGGCAACAACGTCCGATACATGCTGCAAATCATGTATGCCGATTCCAACAATGCAGCCGAGTACGAAGCACTCTTGCATGGTCTTCGGATGGCAGCCTCGATGGGTATACAACGGCTGGAGGTACGGGGAGACTCTAACTTGGCCATCTCCCAAATCAACGGTGAGTTCGATGCCAAAAGCCCGAAGATGGTGGCATATAGAAACGCCGTCCTTAAAATATCCGCACGGTTCGAGGGGCTGGAATTCCATCATGTCGCTAGAGACAACAACCAGGCCATTGATATATTGGCCCATATGGGGGCCAAATGCGACCCCGTCCCAAAAAACACCTTCCTTGAACGGCTCTTCAAGCCATCGGTGGTTTGGCAGGACGACGATAAGGGCGCCGGACCGATCAGCGCGGAAGAGGTTGTTCACCCTATAAACGAACCAGACGATCAAATCATCGGCGGCTCCGTAATGGACGAAACGCCTTCGGCTCATGAGGTCATGGCAGTGATTGCACCATGGACCGAGCCCTTCCTCGCTTACCTTCTTCGCCAAGAGCTCCCCGACGACCAGACAGAGGCAAGACGCATAGTTCGGCGATCCAAGTCCTATAAAGTCCACGAGGGTGAGTTATACAAGAAAAGCACCACCGGAGTACTCCAGCGGTGCATATCGAAGGAAGAAGGAAAACAACTTCTGGCCGAAATCCATGCAGGAATGAGCGGCCACCACACTGCAGCAAGGGCCCTAGTAAGCAAGGCCTTTCGGGCCGGTTTCTTTTGGCCCACCGCTCGAGCGGACGCCCAGTCTCTTGTCCAATATTGCGTGGGATGCCAACTTTTTGCAAATCAAAGTCCCATGCCCCCAACGGCTCTTCGGACTATTCCGATTACCTGGCCTTCTGCGGTCAGGGGGCTGGACATGGTCGGACCACTTAAAGGGGGGTCCAAGAAGAATAAATATCTACTGGTCATGGTGGACAAGTTCACCAAATGGATCGAAGCAAAACCTGTTAAGTCAGCCAAGTTCGGACCAGTAATCGACTTTATATCTGGCGTGGTACACCGTTACGGCATCCCGCATAGAATAATAACGGACAATGGATCCAACTTCACCGCCCAGGATGTAAAGGACTAGTGCGCAAAAATGGGCATTAAGCTCGATTATGCATCGGTGTATCACCCACAGACCAATGGACAGGTCGAACGGGCCAACGGCCTCACTATGAGTGGTATTAAGCCACGTTTAGTCCGGTCTCTTCATGAGTCCGACTGTCATTGGGTGGAGGAGCTTGATTCCGTTCTGTGAGGCCTGCGCACCACCCCGAATCGATCAACGGGATACGCACCGTTCTTCATGGTCTATGGGGCAGAAGCAGTCCTTCCTTGTGATATTATTCACGATGCACCTAGGGTGTACATGTACGAAGAAAAGGAGGCCGAGCTAGATCGGCAGGATGACTTGGACGCCCTAGAAGGAGAGCGCGACATAGCTCGGGCTCGCTCTACTTTTTATCAATAGCAGGTCCGGCGTTACCAGAGCAGGGAGGTCAGGGAAAAAGCATATAATGTGGGGGAACTCGTCTTATGGCTCCCCGAGAAGCAGAAGCATCAGCTCAATCCCAAATGGGAGGGCCCCTTCATAATCAACGAAGTACTCACAGGAGGGGCTTATCGTCTTCGAAGCCCGGCAGATAACTGCCTCGAACCAAACCCATGGAACGCAGCTCGTCTTTGGCGTTTTTACGGCTAGACCGGTGTCGTCATTCTTTTTACTCTCCTTTTAGTTTTTTCTCCTTTTCTTTTCATTTTCCTTCCCTTCCACCTTGATTTTTGGCAGGTTCGGACCTTTTTTCTTCTCTCCCCAAGTCTATGTTCGGCTAAACCGAGCTAGTGTTTCATATTCGGCATACATCGTCAAATGTTAAATCCGAATAAAACACCTGGGGGCTTCTTCCCGAAGTAGATGAGTTTACCTTTTAAGCATCTATTGAAATTTATTATGCATCCATGTTTCCTTCGTCGATTGTAAAGCCATTATATGCATCAATTCGAACTAAGATTTTTGCCAAGCTGGGTTGCCTCGCTCCTGTGTTTACCCTCTACATTCCCGATTGTTCGGCTAGAGAGTAAAGGGAGCACCTCTGCGATTGCTACGGTCGGGTCATCCGGATACGTACCTCAGACGGGTGAAGCCAAAAGCTAGCTATCTTTAGCAGAAAATTGGTCGGCTATGACGGAAGCAACAAATAAAATTATGGTTATTATTACCATTGCGCGGTTTTCTAAAAAAGGCCACTAGTCGCACACTAGCAGTATGCGGCCTTATTATCTACGATTTACGTAGCAACCTAAAGGAAGGCACCGATAGATGTACTATTTTCTTTGGAAGATGTTTCTTACGCTAAGCAGTAATATAACATGTCTCCGTGTGTACCTTCTGTCTGTTCATACCAAATGGCCGGATTGCCTAGTTCCTCGAAAGAATTCCCTCTTATCAAGGGATATTTTATACGGAACACTCCCAAGCTCTCAGCGCGGGGGGTCGAAGTCGATGGCCGGTTAAGACAAAGTTTGCAACACAGATGGAGGAAATTTTTGATTTAAGGTACATAGATACATAGAATCACACATCTGGCTGCTGGTCAAGATTGTCTATTAAGGCATCCAGGGCGCAATCTTCCTGCAAGAGACGACCAGCAGGCATCACTTGGTCATACACCAAGTGAAGCGGCACTTCTTGCCCATCAGGTCCTACTGGCCCAGCCCGAGCCATATGCTCGGGATTAAGACCAGTATAACGGGTCTTAATCATTGCCCACACTTCTCGTGCTCCCTCCCGGCAAGCCGATGTCTTCCATAGCTCGAACCGACTCCGTGCTTCTTTGAACCGATCTGTTAATTCGGTCATCCTTTCTGGAGGATTATCGGCAGGCCATAGCACTTTTATCATGCCCCTCATAGACTTCCGAGCCCGCTCATGCACGGCGGACAGTTCCTTCAGGAGGCTCCCCCGGAAGGAGCCGATCTCTTCTTCAGGCCGCCCGGTTAGGAGACCTATACATGAGACAAGGCATGTCCATTACACCTTATGAAGGGAAGATACCTCTCAACGTTATAATCACACTTACCGAACATGCCCCTCTGTAGTTTCTGGTTCTCTTCTTGGGCATGGGCCAATTGAGTCTTTAAACTCTCAATATCTTCGGCCTGCTGTTTGTTTTCCGCCTGGAGGCATTTCTTCTCTTCCAGGTTCCGCTGCAGCGAAAGGCAACCGGCCTCATACTGGGATTCGGCGTACCTCTGAGATTCTTGGGCTGCATCTAAATCCTTTTGCAATTGCCCTATTGATTTAGCTGCTAAAAAGTACCATCGCGTCAGCATGGGATTATACGCTAAGATCAGCAGAATAGATATACTCACCATGCGCCTCCCGGGTAAACTTCTTCACTTGTTCAAGCTCGGCCTTCACGGTTTCCACCTGTGTTTGGCTCGCTTCCAATTTATTGGCCAATTGCTCGTTCTGCTGCCTTAAGGCCTGCATCATCCACGAAATCAATTTGCGGATCCTTAATTCGGTCGTCCCGACCAATTCAAGGCTCGGGGGCTACTGGGTTTACATTTATGTTCGGATTTTTAATCACTCACCTTCAGGATGGACGATATCAGTTTCACAGCTTCCCCAAGACCGGCTCGGGCAGCTCCAAGGTACGCGTCCGCCGAGCATAGAGCGTTGAACTCTTGTTCGGAAAACGCCGGGTTGCGCAGAATTTCTCGCCACCGCCGGTGTTTCATCGTGCTCTCTGCTTCGGATTTAGTGACTGATACCTCATCCCCGGAGTCTTCAGGGGCCGGATTAACCACAGGGGCCTCCGCGGAGGGTTCGGCGTGAGCAGAAGATCTTGATTCATGCGTGTTGCCGGGCGTCCCGGCAATGTCTTCGGCAGAACATGGTTGTACTCGCTTCCTGAGTATTCCGACATAAGATCTTCTGTAAGACCCTACCGATCATAACAACAATGGATTAAGCGACCAAACAAAGTACCTTTTGGTTGGACGAGTGTTCGGCACCGTCTCCACGACCGGCTCACATGAAGGAATCTTGTTGGTGCCTGGCCCGGGCATTGCCGCTGTGGCCGACGTTCGTCGCGAGGACCGACGACGCTTGGGAGTGGGAGCCGGCATATTTGGGTCGACGGAGGACATCTGCCTTTTACGAGAAGAATTTTTCTTCTTGCCCGCAGTGGAGGAGGGGAGTGATCCGGGGTGTTCAGCTATGATAGCCACCTTGGACCGATCAAGGCTCTCCTGGTAAAAGACCCCGTCTTCATATTCCAGTGATAGCTCCAGATAGTCATGGAATCCTGGATCATCATCGCGAGAGTAATTCTCTGGTTGGGGGGCCGGATAGTTGATTGTCTCGGCAAAGCTCCTCCATTCCTGTTTGCGCAGATTAAAAGCGTTGGTCAAAAAGGGCGAATAAACACCCGAACTCAGGTCGCAGAGTCGAAGGGCTTACCCATTCGATGGGGTTGTAACTCGAGTAGCCCTCCTTGACCGGCAACCGAACAAAGTCTTCTTTTTCTCCTTTGTATAGGTCGGCAAGTGCGGCTGCCAATGCCGCCTGATTGGCCGGGCCCAGCCATCGGGAGCGAGTGGTGTCACTCGTGCCGTTGTAACGCCACAAAGGATGTATCCTTTGTTGAAGAGGTTGAACGCATCAGGTGATAGCGGCGGCCATCACGTCAATCATGGTCAGCTTGTGATGAGCCAGTACCCTTACGTGGGCGGCCAAGCGTTGAACTTCAGCGCTGCCCTCTTGGGACGAACTCTTTGGTCACCAATTATACCTTTTCTTCAAAAGGGCGTTGGACTATCCAGGCAAGCCCCTCCGAGCTGGGTCGAATAGGGGAACGTCCTCGATGTAGAACCATTCCGAAGACCATTCTTCGGATTCCTTCTTCGGTGTCCCCGCCTGGTATCCTGTTCCTGATATGCGACATACTTCGGCTCCATGACTTCCCGAATTGTCTCACCTCGAGTTCGGGGGACGAGGCAGAAGTACTTCCTCCATAATTCGAAGTGCGCCTCGCAGCCCAGGAACATTTCGCAAAGAGCGACAAAACCTGAAATGTGCAGAATGGATCCGGGGGTAAGATGATGGAGCTGGATCCCATAGAACTCTAGTAACCCCCTCAGGAAAGGATGAATGGGGAATCCTAGGCCTCGTAAGAGGAAAGGCACGAAGCATACCCGCTCACCCTTGTTAGGATTGGGGAAGTTCTCCGCGAAGGCTTCACCGTCAAAGGAAGTAAAGCCGGCACGGGTGTCGGTGTCAAAACCGGCAAATCTCGGGTAGGGGGTCCCGAGCTGTGAGACTAGAATCGATGGTAACAGGAGAAGTGGGAGACGATGTTTACCCAGGTTCGGGCCCTCCTATGGAGGTAATACCCTACGTCCTGCTTGATTATATTGATGGTATAAGGGTTACAGAGTTGATCTACCTCGAGATTGTATGACTAAAACCCTAGATGAGTTGTCTTGTCCTACAACCTAAAACCCTCCGGCTTATATAGACGCCGAGGGTACCTAGGGTTTACACTTTGTCGGTTACACGTCGAAGGGATAAACATGCCTATTCACTACTCCAAATGTGGAGAATACGCCACGATTCTCGAAGCTTCCTTGCTGGAGACAGGGTCTTCGATCCATCTAATGCTCAGCAAGTGGCCCATATAGTCCGGCCCATAAGAAATAGGTCGGCCTCCCGAGGACCCCTTAAACCAAGACTCCCTCAGTAGGCCCCGAACTAGCCTCCAACGCCAAGGGTCCAAGCTCCAGCTGCTTCAAATGATCAGAGTCTTCGGCTTGCGAGGCGAGTTCCTTTCTCCAAATAGTGATCGGCCGAGTTTTAGTTCAGCCTCTGACGACGTGTAGTTTTCCCGATCATAGATCGTCCAAGCACTATGAATAGTTCGGCCCTGAAGGCCAAACGTCAAGGAGTAAACAGTGCTCCCTGACAACCTTTCAGATGAAAGGTCACGGCCTACCACGACCGCTCAACCAGTCGAAAAAGCTCGATTCGCGGTTCGAGGCCGTTTTCATCAGCACGATCCATTAATGCACAGATCGTGCTCCGTTTCACACGGGATATGTTTAATCATGCGCGTATAACGGCACGCATGTCTTGGGAAGCGGAGGGATTCACGGCGCAGTGAAGGGAGGCTAACCGGCGACAAGCCCAATAAAAAGGGGGAGAAAACCCCAAGGCTTAACCGCACTTCCCATTCGCATCCCTGCTTCCCCAATCTCCTGAGCCCCCAGAGCCCAGATCTAGGTTTTCCATCCTTCCTCCTCCGAGCTCAGCCATGGCCGGCTCAGGATCCAACGGCATGTGGGAGGCTTCCACGGTCACAGACCAGGACATCCGGGACCTCAAGGACGCCGGCTACCTCCCCGCCAACATGTTCCACCGCGCCCCTGAGGAGGGCCAAGTGATCCCCACCCCCAAACCAGGCGAGAGGGTGGTTTTAATTCCTCACTTCATCCGAGGATTGAGCTTCCCGCTCCACCCCTTCGTTAGGGGCCTCATGTTCTTCTACGGACTCGACTTCCACGAGCTCCCGCCGAACTCCTTCATGCATATATCGGCATTCATCATCGTCTGCGAGGCCTTCTTGCGGGTCGAACCACACTTTAGACTATGGCTCAAGATCTTCAACATCAAGCCGAAGTGTGTCGCAGGCGCACACGCAGACTGCGGCGGGGCAGTCATCAGCAAGCTTCCCCGCGCAGTATGGCCATCCGGCACCTTCATCGACACCATCAAGAATTGGCAAAAAGAGTGGTTTTACATCACCGAGCCAAGGAGGAGGGCGGAACTGTTCCTGCCGAATTCAGATCCGGCCCCCCGACCAGATTGACCTCATGGGTCCGAAAGGGCCTCGACTGGGGGTCGGATACAGAGGTGGACGACCTGCAGAGGGGCATCGCCTCCATGATCAAGGACAAAATCGAGCTGACCAACGTGGTCCAGGTTATGCTCCGGCGGCGCATCCTCCCCTGCCAGCGCCGGGGCTCTCCTATGTGGACTTATCGGACTGACGATGATCCTATGATTCGTCAGCTCTTCCGCACCACTCGGGAGAAGCTGTGGAAGGCGCGGTTCAAGGCACAGGAGAATTGGCCGGCCAAGAAGGAGGACCAGGGCTTACGCGCCGATAAGCTCCCTTCCGAGGTATGACATAATTTCATTAGATCAGCTTTGTTCTCCTAAAGAAAATCTAACTACTTTCCGATTACTTCCGCAGGAATGGTTGAGCAAAGCCACAGGCATCAAATGCCCGGCTCCACAGCCCGAAGACCCTAGGTCCCAGCTGCTGTCGGAGATGCTCGTCGTGGCGCCTTACAAGCCGCCAGAGAAGAAGGAGCAGAAGAAGAAACCAGGCCGAGCAGGCCTGCGCAACAGGGACCAGCCAGGGGCTGTGTCCGAAGAAACCCACGCCTGCTCGAATCAAGAGGAGGAGCACGAGGGTGAGGGGGGAGGCGATTCCCCCCTCAAAGGGAAGATGGCGGCGTCATCGGACGCCTCAGACGATGTACCTCCTCCCGCCCTGAAGAAAGCGCGTCGGACACAGGTAGTTCTGTCCGACGACAGTTCGGACTCGAATACCGGGTCCGAGGACTTCGAGAGGGTTCCACGAAGGAACCTCAGGGTCAAGCCCCCAGCTCGAAGGTAAAGATTCGAAGACTTGCTATTTAAAGCTAAGTTTTGGATGTGATTAACATGTGAGCGCCTATTGACTTGCAGCCCACCACGTGTTCTCCCCGCCGATCAAGCCTCAGACGGGAAGACCCCGCCCGCCGAGCTAGCGGAGAGTGGGACCGCGTCACACCCCTCTCCTCCAGGCGCCGCGAAGGATGTCGCGGAGGTGTCTTCCCAACAAGCCCCTTTGGAGCCAGACACCAGAGGTGGGGACGACGACGTCATGGTCGAGGCTAACGCCTCGGCCGCCGAAGACCGGGGGGACAAGCCCCTCCCGGATACTGAGGAGACCGGACAAGGGGATATCCAGTCCCTTCCGAGGTTGTCTCCGGAGCGCACCATGCCTCCGGAGGCACCGGTTCAATCCCCGGTTGGAGATCGGGTCAACCGATCCCCACCGGCGCCACCGACCAATGGGTGGCCGTCTATGGGGGAGGCTCTGACAAGCGCCTCCATCTCCGAGGAGCACCGCACCCTTATGGGTGCGGTATTGCAGAGCATTCGGTCCGTAGACAGCTGACTGAAGGAGGCCTTCAACGGTCTCCTGACGGGCTTTCAGGTGATCCACCTAATGCTCTGTCTGTGAAATATTAATTTCTTTGTGTTATCATTATATGCATGGCAGCCCCCGAGCCCTAGGTGAGTTTGGAAAAACTTACCTGGGGGTCAATCATAGATCGTTATCCAAACTATGTACAGGACAATATTTGTTCGGAACGTTCTAACAGCCCTTAAGAGGTCCGGACACAGGATCATATTTATGACAGTTTGGAAGTTTTGAACCCATTTGACTGGATATGGTTTTGTTTTTTACAGGCTTCATCGACGGCGGCGGCTGCTAATGCTGCCGAGCTGGACGAGCTAAATCGGAAGCTCAAGAGCTCCGAAGACGAGCTTGACGCTCTGAACAAGAGAATCGACGAGGCGCAAGGTAAGCCGGATTAGAGTATCCAAATTCTTAATTACCGTACTGTTAATGCAGTATTTTTGAGATGCTTAATGCTTACGCAGCCTCGGCGAAGGAAATTGAGAAGCTCAAGGCCAAGCTTGAGAAGGCGAAGCAGGATGCTGCGGTTGAAAGGGCGGCGGCCAAAGAAGCGGCTACCGCGTTATCCGCCTTAAGAGCCACCAGCGACAAGCATGAGGCTCGGGTGGAGGAAATCCAACAGGAGCTCAAGGACGCCGGCCAAAAGTGCGAGGACCTTGAGCGGAAAGGCAAGGAGCAGGCCGCCGAACTATCCACCCTGAAAACCAATCTCCAAAAGGAGCGGGTGGATAGGCGGTCTTTTGAAGAGCAAGTCAGCCAGGCCAAGGCTATCATGGATGGTAAGCCGTATTTATTGCAGTGTGTCTTCGGGGATAGCAAGTTCGAGTTGCTTACCCAAGTATAGCGTTCCTCAGGCGCCTGCTCGGACCTCCAGAAGAGCACAGCAGACGCAAACCAGTTCTATGCTTCGCGGGGAGAAGGAGATGAAGCTCGGCTGTTTTGGGCGCAGTTTGAAGCCCCCGAGCGCTCTCCTCTCCTTGTTGAGCAGCTGAAGCAGCTGATGGAGCTACACCGGATGGTGGAGCCGGCCATGAAGGATCTCTGCATCCGGCTATGGCCCAACGAGCCACTGCCGGGCAGCTACTTCGGCCTGGTGCAGAAGCTGAGCGACGCCTCGCCCCGGATCGACGCACTAAGGCGGTCCTCCTGTATGGAGGGAGCTCGGATGACCTTTGCAAAGGCCAAGGTGCACTGGCCGGGGCTGGATCCGATGAAGATAGCCACCGCCCCTTCGCCTCCTGGAAAGGAGCATAGGTGCCCCGAGCTATACTTCTCCGGAGTAATGGAGGGTGCTCGGGCGATAGAGTCGTAGTGTTCTAAAGAGAACATTTATGAGTAAAGCGTTGTAATATGTCCGAAGACCTTTTAACGCATTTGCATGGTTTATCAAAACCTGCAGATCTCGGGTAGTTGGTCCCGAGCTGTGAGACTAGAACCGACGGTAACAGGAGAAGTGGGAGATGATGTTTACCCAGGTTCGGGCCCTCCTATGGAGGTAATACCCTACGTCCTGCTTGATTATATTGATGGTATAGGGGTTACAGAGTTGATCTACCTCTAGATCGTATGACTAAAACCCTAGATGAGTTCTCTTGTCCTACAACCTAAAACCCTCCAGCTTATATAGACGCCGAGGGTACCTAGGGTTTACACATGGTCGGTTACACGTCGAAGGGATAAACATGCCTATTCACTACTCCAAACATGGAGAATAGGCCACGATTCTCGAAGCTTCCTTCCTGGAGACAGGGTCTTCGATCCATCTAATGCTCAGCAAGTGGCCCATATAGTCCAGCCCATAAGAAATAGGTCGGCCTCCCAAGGACCCCTTAAACCAGGACTCCCTCAACGGGAGCTGTAAGGGCGCGAGGAAGAGCTGGGGGCGCTCGCTGTCGGTGTCAAAACCGGCAGATCTCGGGTAGGGGGTCCCGAGCTGTGAGACTAGAATCGACGGTAACAGGAGAAGTGGGAGATGATGTTTACCTAGGTTCGGGCCCTCGTATGGAGGTAATACCCTACGTCGTGCTTGATTATATTGATGGTATAAGGGTTACAGAGTTGATCTACCTCGAGATCGTATGACTAAAACACTAGATGAGTTCCATTGTCCTACAACCTAAAACCCTCCGACTTATATAGACGCCGAGGGTACCTAGGGTTTACACATGGTCGGTTACAAGTCGAAGGGATAAACATGCCTATTCACTACTCCAAATGTGGAGAATACGCCACGATTCTCGAAGCTTCCTTCCTGGAGACAGGGTCTTCGATCCATCTAGTGCTTAGCAAGTGGCCCATATAGTCCAGCCCATAAGAAATAGGTCGGCCTCCCGAGGACCCCTTAAACCAGGACTCCCTTAGTCGCCATGTTTTTGCGGTGATCTCTCGCTTGATGTTTTTTCTAACGGGGAAGAAGTGGTGCCTCCCTTGCGGGAGGGGCAGTCTTGTAAAAAGCTGCTGGGCCGCTCGTCTCCCCTCGGCGCACAAGGATCGAGAAGCGCCGAAGGTTACTGCACTGGGTCCCGCAAGTTCTCAGCGATCGAGGATTCTCCGATGACGGGATGGTTGCCGAGTAAGAAGAGGTAGAGGGACTCGCCTCGCAAGCCAAAGACTTCGACACGCAAGATTGTCCGGATACATTCCGACATTGGAGGCTAGTCCGGGGGCTACTGAGGGAGTCCGGGATTAAGGGGTCCTCGGACTGCCGACCTATTTCTCATAGGTCGGGGTAATGGGCCGCTCGCTGAGGATGAGATTGATCAAAGGCCTCGTCGCTATGGAGAAGACCTCAGGATCCGTGGCGTGTCAGTCAAGTTGAAGATAGTAGATTAGGCATGTTTTTCCCTCCGGTGGGCAACCGACCATATGTAACCCTAATGACCCCTGGTGTCTATATAAGCCAGAGGGTTTTAGGTCATACGACACAGAAACTCGTCTAGGGTTTTAGCTAGTCGATCTCGAGGTAGATCAACTCTGTAACCTTCATACCATCAATATAAACAAGCAGGACGTAGGGTTTTACCTCCATAGGAGGGCCCGAACCTGGGTAAACATCGTCTCCTTCGCCACCTTGTTACCATTGATCCTAGACTCACAGCTCGGGACCCCCTACCCGAGATCCGCCGGTTTTGGCACCGACACTCTTCGTTAGATAAACAATAATGCATATGAGAGTCACTCAACATTTTCATTGTGGTCTTCCCCTTGGTACGACTCAATCAAAAGGAAGAGAATTTCAGAGAAACACACTGAAATATTTTTGGAGTTTTTGGTTTTTCTTGAAGAAAGCAAATTAAAGAGGAAAGACAAAAACGAGAAAAAACTATTTACACGGGAAACCTCCCAACAAGTAAAATAAGAAGCCAGAAATCTTTTTGGGTTTTCTTCTGATGCTACAATAAAACTAAGCTAGAAAGAAAAATTAAAAAGAAGTAAGAAATATTTTTGGGTTTTCTCAAAGTTTTGAAACACACAAGAAGAAAGCGAGAAAACAAATCTAGCATGGATATTACAATGAAAAAGTATGAACACCGACAACTGGAATGAAATGTGTGAACATGAATGTAATGTAGATGGAAATACGTACTCCCCCAAGCTTAGGCTTTTGGCCTAGCTTGGTAATCACCATCCGTAGTAGCCGTCTGGTCCCAAGTTGTAGTGAGGTGGAGGCGGCACCTGAGCATCCCGCCCCTGGGGCTCCTCCTCAGCAGTTGCTAGGTTGTTCCGGTAGGCTGTAATGATCCTGTATCCGTTCCTGGCAATAGAATAAAACAAAGCAGGTGCATGCAACGGAATAACATCACGGGTTTCTTTACTAAATACTAGGTTGTAATGAATGTCGCGGGGAGAATCGGTTACATCGAGGAATTGGTGATCTTGTAGCGACTTGTGGTCAAGATAAACTCGGGACAAGAGATAATCATGTGGGCGAAACTGAACGTTAAAGTGTCTCGCTAAGCGAGTAACATAAATACCACCATGTATCTTTCCCTTAGTTTTGTTAAGGTGTAAGCGAATAGCAATAATAGCCTCCATACTAAAGGTGTGATCATCATAAAGTGCACGACGTAAAATAGCAAGGTCAGGGGCACTGAGTGCGCCGACCTTCTCCCTAGCGGTTAAACACTTAGCAATGACCAAAGCGAAGTAATGCACTGAGGGAAACTGCAAGCTGGTAGCAGTAGCGTTTGACACACCTCTATCCTCACCCACTGTTAGAGTGAGGAAAAAATCCTCAAACTCAGACGGCCTAGGTTCTCTCAATTCCCCATCAGAAGGGATCAAGCATATGTTGAAGAAGTCAGTTAGTGGCATTTTGTAAGTTTCAGCATAAAGATTAAACTGCACTTCCGGAGAATTGTTTCTCCCTAGATAATAAAAACCTTGCACAAAGGAATTTGTAAGGATGTGATATTGGTCACACTTAGCTGCGAGGAACTCGGTCAACCCAACGTTTGCAACAAACTGAGCGAACTCTTGATGGAATCCGGCCTCCTCCTTGAAGGCATCATGCGGCCATTCACACGGCCGCACCTCCGCCCTTCTTGGGGTGTGAAGTTCATTGTCCGTTGATTCCCCAATGACTCCTTTGGTATTTTTCTTGGAGGAGAACTTCGTAAAGACTTGCATTTTATTCCTATAAAAATTCTGAAAAAAAATTAGTCCACAAAATTTTTGTCAACAAAACTTTGTAAGATTGTTTGCAACTACTCCTAAGCATGCATAGAGGCCATATTGAGCATTCAAACTACTTAGAACTCTAAGAATTCAACATGCAAGCTCATCTACAACAGCACCAAGAGTAGCTACTTACTCTAAAAATAACCCACTAAATCAAAAACTAATTGGAGCAATGGAGGAGTCACATACCAAGTAGCAATCCCTCCAAACAGTTTCAGAAACGGAGCTTTGAGCTAAGAGATCGAAATCCGCGGGTTTGAGAGCAAGAACACGGGAATGGTGGCTGTGATGATTTTTTTCTGGAGGTAGGGGATGATGTGGACTAAAGAGATAAGTGAGGGGGCCCACGTGGGGGCTACAACGCACCAGGGCACGCCTGGGGGTGCTGGCGTGCCCTGGTGTCTTGTGGCCACCAGGTGCACCCCCTCTGGTATTATTTGCACCAGAAATTCAGAAATATTCGGAAAAAATCGTATCAAATTTTCAGGACATTCTGAGAACTTTTGTCGGATTTTGGGCTCCACAAAACCGAAAGAGGTTCAAACTCAGGGGCGTGTGCGAAGATCCCAACCAGCCTCGGCCTCAAGCTCATAGCTCCAAAGCCTAGCCGAATCGAACTCACTCAATCGCGGGGAAGGAGACTAACACGCGGATTTACCCAGGTTTGGGCCGCTGCGAAGCATAAAACCCTACTCCTGCCTTTGGTGGATTGCCTCACGAGGAGGTTTGTGGATGAACTAGTACAGTGGTGAGCAACCTCGCGAGGGCGCTCGGGTGGTTTCGGATCTCCCCCTCTCTATGGCGCAGCCTAGTCCCTATTTATAATGGCCTGGGTCCTCTTCCATTATCGCACTGGCGGGAAGGGATCCCACAACGGCCAAATTCGAAGGGTGACAAGGAGTACACCTTATCCTGACGAAAGGTGGTCTTCGCCTGCAAAGTAGCTGGTAGTGATGCAGGGGTGGGCTCGCCGATGACGTCCGTCTTGCGGGGCTCGCGGTCTCGGTCTTGTTGCGCCGGAAGGAATCCTTTGGGGGACGCCTTAGGAAACCGCATACGTCCTTGCCTCCTTTGCACCAAAGAGGAAACTGCTTCTTCTGCGCGCCCGCTGGCGCCTGCCTGGCCTGGCTTGCGTCACCTCAGCCTCTCGAGGCCGAGCGCTGCATAGAGATCTCCGCCCCTCGGGAGGCAAACTGGGGAGACCTCCTCCTTTTGGGGGTCCTGGCGTCGTCCTCCTCGCGAGGGTGGGGCTCTCACGAGGGCCTTGTCTTGAGTGATGCCGCGCCGGGCCGTGCTAGCGGTCGAAGTGGGCCACGCCCTGGGCCGCAGGCAGGCAGGTCTGGGTACCCCCGTTCCCAGAACGCCGACAACTTTTGTTTTTGGGTCATTTTTATTGCACGGAGAAAGCAGAAAATTGGACAATCATGGCATTTTATTTTATTTGACTAACTAAAACAGGAAATCAAAGGTGAGAGCAGAGAATTGTGCTTACTAGATTCATCGACTTCATACCTCTCAGAAATGATTCATTAATAAGGTTGATCAAGTCTTATTAACAACCACTTCCGATTGGCATGAAACCGAAGAACTTTCGTAAAACACTAAGTTACCTCAATGGGGATGTGCATATCCCCAACAATAAGTATATCATATTTCTTTTTGGCAGTAGGTAGAGGTAATTGAAAACTTCCAATAGTGATGGTCGGAGATTCTTCAATAACATTTATACCATTCACTTGGAATTGCTTCTTCGGAAAGTGCACCGTCTGCTCATTACCATTGATATGAAAAGTGACTTTGCTTTTATTGCAATCAATAACAGGCCCTGCAGTATTCAAAAAGGGTCTACCAAGGATAATAGACATGTTGTCGTCCTTAGGCATCTCAAGAATAACAAAGTCCGTTAAGATAGTAACATTTGCAACAACAACGGGCACATCCTCACAAATACCGATAGGTATGGCCATTGATTTATCAGTCATTTGCAATAAGGAGAAAAGCATAACACTAACACCGGCTCCCAAATCACACAAAGCAGTTTTGACATAGTTTCTTTTAATGGAGCAAGGTATAGTTAGTATTCCAGGATCTCCAAGTTTTTTAGGTACTCCATCCTTAAAAGAATAATTAGCAAGCATGGTGGAGATTTCAGCTTCATGTATCTTTCTTTTATTTGTGATGATGTCTTTCATATTCTTTGCATAAGGGGCCATATTTAAGATATCGGTTAAGCGAGTACAAAGCGCTCAAATTCTTCATCATCTTTTTCTTAGATGGCTTAGGTGGAAATGGCATGGGTTTCTGAACCCATGGCTCTCTTTCTTTACCATGTTTCCTAGCTACAAAGTCTCTTTTATCATAACATTTATTTTTAGGTTGTGGGTTATCAAGATCAGCAGCAGGCTCAATTTCAACATCATTACCTGGTTCTTTATCATGGTTAGGTTGAGCATCTTCATGAACATCATCGTTATCATTTTCATTATCGCTAGGTGAATGTTCATTACCAGACTGAGTTTTAGCATCAGAAATAGAGACATCATTATTATCAGGAGGTTTTTGTGTCTCAGGTTCACTAGAGGTATGCAAAGTCCTATCATTTTTCTTTTTCTTTTTGTTCTTAGAAGGACTAGGTGTATCAGAATTAATTCTCTGAGAGTCATGTTCCATTCTTTTAGGATGACCCTCAGGATAGAGTGGTTCTTGGGTTATTCTACCTCCTCTAGTTACTACTCTAGCAGCAAAATCATTCATATTATTATTTATTTCATCAAGCAATTCCTTTTGAGATTTAGCAACTTGTTCTAACCGAGTTTGAACCATGGAGGCATGTTTTCCTACACCTCTAACATCATTACTGATTCTAAATAGCAAGTCACTCAAGCGAGCAATCATATCAGAATTATATTTCAATTGTTTCAGAACATGAGCATTGAAATGATCTTGCTTCATAATATAGTTGTCAAACTCATATAAGCATTGACTAGGATGTTTATTGTGAGGGATATCACCTTCATCAAACTTTAATAAGGAATTTACCTTTACCACTTGTGGAGGTGGTGGTGTCTCAAGGCCATGTATTTCTTCAATAGGTGGCAAATTCTTAACATCCACAGCTTTAATACCTTTTTCCTCCATAGATTTCTTTGCCTCTTGCATATCTTCAGGACTGAGAAATAAGATACCCCTCTTCTTCGGAGTGGGTTTAGGCGGTGGTTCAGGAAGAGTACAATCATCATAATTCTTCAATATGTTATTCAATAATTCTTTAGCTTGTTCAACAGTTCGTTCCCTGAAAACACAACCAGCACAACTGTCTAGGAAGTCCCTAGAAGCATCGGTTAGTCCATTATCGAAGATATCAAGTATTTCATTTTCTTGAGAGGGTGATCAGGCAAAGCATTAAGCAAGTGGAGAAGCCTCCCCCAAGCTTGTGGGAGACTCTCTTCTTCAATTTGCACAAAGTTAAATATTTCCTGTAAGGCAACTTGTTTCTTATGAGCAGGATTTTTTTTTCCAGAGAAGTAGTAGATCATATCCTGGGGACTACGCACACAACCAGGAGCAAGAGTATTGTATCATGTCTTAGCATCACCCTTTAATTAGAATGGAAATAACTTCAATATATAATAGTAGCGAATCTTCTCATCATGAGCAAAGTGGGTGGCTATATCATTCAGCTTAGTAAGGTGTGCCACTACTGTTTAAGTTTCATAGCCATGGAAAGGATCAGATTAAACCAAAGTAATTAACTCTGGGTCGACAGAGAATTCATAATCCTTATCGGTAACAAAGATAGGTGAGGTAGCAAACTTAGGATCATATTTCATTCTAGCATTCAAAGTCTTTTCCTTATACTTGCGTAGCAATTTCTTAAGATCGTTTCTATCATTGCAAGAAAGAATTTCTCTAGTTACCTCTTCGTCCGTAACATAACCTTCAGGTACCTTAGGCATTTCAAACATAGGAGAGCTAGGACTAATAGGTGTTTCATAGTCATCATCAGTTTTATAGGCTTCATCAGTTTCAGCAATCTCATCAGTTTCAGTAGTTTCATTCTCTTTAGATCTAGCAATTTGTTTATCAAGAAATTCTCCTAGTGGCACATTATCATCAAGCATGGTACTAGCATCATCAATAGCATAATTCTTAGCAGAGGTAGCATCATCAATAACTTGCGACATATCAGGATTAATAGCATGTGGTGGTGTTGCAAGCTTACTCATAACAGAAGATGAATCAAGTGCAGAGCAAGATGGCAGTTCCTTATCTCCCCTCGTATTAGAGGGAAAAATCTTAGTCTTTGGATCATTCAGATTCTTCATAGTGATCAATTGATATAAATCCCAAGTGAGTCAACAAATATAGCTATGCTCCCCGGCAACGGCGCCATAAAAAGGTCTTGATAACCCACAAGTATAGGGGATCGCAACAGTTTTTGAGGGTAGAGTATTCAACCCAAATTTATAGATTCAACACAAGGGGAGCCAAAGAATACTTGAGAGTATTAGCAGTTGAGTTGTCAATTCAACCACACCTGGAGATTAAATATCTGAAGCAAAGTGACCAGTAGCACAATAATATGATAGTTTTGATAGCAGTAGCAATAGTAATAGTAACAGTGATAGCAATTGTTTTGTAGCAGTTGGAACAGTAGCAGTAGCAATAGTAACTTAGCAAGAACAATAAATGGCAAGCTCGTAGGCACTGGATCGGTGAACTCGTTGGATGATATTCATTATATAACAGTCATAACCTAGGGCGACACAAAACTAGCTCCAGTTCGTCAATATAATGTAGGCATGTATTCCGTAAATAGTCATACGTTCTTATGGAAAAGAACTTGCATGACATCTTTTGTCCTACCCTCCCGTGGCAGCGGGGTCCATAAGGAAACTAAGGGATATTAAGGCCTCCTTTTAATAGAGAACCAGAACAAAGCATTAACACATGGTGAATACATGAACTCCTCAAACTACAGTCATCACCGTGAAGTATCCCAAATATTTTCACTATGGGGTTGACGGATCATAACACGTAATAGGTGCATATGACTAGGCAAGATCGGATCAAGAACATAGATATAGAGATGATAACATAAACGGTTCAGATCTGAAATCATGGCACTCGGGCCCTAGTGACAAGCATTAGGCATAGCAAAGTCATAGCAACATCAATCTGAGAACATAGTGGATACTAGGGATCAAGCCCTAACAAAACTAACTAGATTACATGATGAATCCCATCCAACTCCTCACCGATCAGCAAGCCTACGAAGGAATTACTCACTCCCGGTGGGGAGCATCATGGAATTGGCGATGGAGAAGGGTTGGTGATGACGAAGACCAAAGATTCCCCTCTTTGGAGCCCCAAACGGGCTCCAGATCTGGCCTCCTGATGAAGAACAGGAGGTGGCGGCGGCTCCGTATCGTAAAACGCGATGAAACTTTCTCTCTTTTTTTTCCTCCGAAAATAGGAATTTATAGTGGCGAAATTAGGGTCAGTGGGGCCACGAGGTGGGCACAACCCACCAGGGCGTGCCCAGGGGGCCTGGCGCGCCCTGGTTGGTGCTGCTCACCCTGCCCCCCCCTCTTCGGTAGATTTTGGCTCCAATTATTCTTATATATTCTGAAATAATTCTCCAAAAAGTTTCGTTCAATTCCGAGAACTTTTATTTTTGCACAAAAACAACACCATGGTAGTTCTGCTGAAAACAACGTTAGTCCGGGTTAGTTTCATTCACATCATGCAAATTAGAGTCCGAAACAAGGGCAAAAGAGTGAGGAAAAGTAGATACATTGGAGACGTATCACAATGTACAGGGGCGCTGCTCATTCGCATCCGTTTCTCCATCCTTCATCTTCTTCCTCAAGCCAAGAGAAACCGCTTCCGCCGCCGCCTTCGGTCTGCCTGAGCGCCGCTAGATCATCCGCCGCCCTTGAGAGCTCTAGAGATGGGGCGGAAGACGGCCGCCGTGAAGGGGATGTAGACGGCCGCGTCTGCGGACCCAGTGGCCGAGGAGAGGAGGAGGAAAGCGAAAGAGCTGGAGAAGCGGCGACAGAGAGATGTGGTCATCTCCCCGTCGAGCCTGGACGGCAATACCTTGATCAAAAGGTACGCCTATATGTGGGGGAGAGAAACAAAGGGGCATAAAGCGCCCGTGGTTCTGCCGGAGAGCCCCAAAGGGAAGACGCCATCAGATTCCTACCGCTTCTTCTGTGCGTACTTCTACTGTGGCCTCTCTCCCCCTTCTCTGATATCTTCTGCGCCATGATGGCGGTGTACGGGCAGCACGTTCTGGACTTCACGCCCAATGCAATGGCGTGCATGGCGATTTTTGCCCATCTGTGCGAGAACTTCGTCGGAGTCGCCCCCAATGTGGATTTGTTCAGGCACTTCTTTGTTCCTTGGATTGAGGACAAATCCCACCGCTCGGGGAATATAAGCTGGATCCCCCGGGGCAAGAAAGACGACTTGGATTACCTTCCTGGCCAGCAGCGTGGGAAGTGGGAAGAGTGGAGGGGCGACTGGTGCTGGATCAAGGATGACAAAGCCCCCGAGTTCTGCTTGGCACGGACCGGATGTGTCACGCGCGGCAGCGACTGGGGCAAGCCGGGCCTCACCGACGGCAAACTCCGCCTGGCGCTGAACAGGATCATCCGTCTCAAAGCTGCCGGGCTGGCCATTGAGCATGTGGGGACTGACTTCCTCCATCGCCGCATCGCGCCGTTGCAGAATAGGGATAGGTTTGCATGGGAGTTCAACGGTCCTGCCGACTGGATGAGATTGTACCCAGGCCCTGCCAACAACCTGACGGTTTATGGCCATGGTTGTTTGTGCGATCAGCTATTCGGCCGCCTTGGGCCGTTCCATTTGCCGGCAGGAGTCGTCCCCTTGCAACGCAGCTCTGCCTGGAACCAGATCCTGCAATGGATGCCTGATTGCGACGCCTTCGGGGTTAAGCCTGATTAGCAGCTGCCCGCCCTGGACAGCGAGATGTAGTGGGTCTCTAGCCTGGAGGAAAGGGCTTCTAGGCCAGAGGATAACTTGACCGCGCCAATCAGGATGGCGGAGAGGGCATTTATCGCCGCTCGGATCGCGGAAGACAAGAATGTCAGAACCGACAAGGGAGCAGCTTTAGGAGAAGAGGAGGTGGAGGAATCTGAGGACGATGACTCTTCCGAGGAGGAGAGCAGAAATCTGGCTCCGGGGGAGGCTGCCGGGTTGGAGCCTGCCGGGGCCGGGGGCTCCCAGGCCGCGTCGACAGGGACCCAAGAGGGGATCGAGGAGGAGGAGGCGAAAGAGGGGCTCGAAATGGGCCCCCAAGCTCCAGAACCGGGGCGCCGCCTCCGTCAACGCGTCACCCGAGAACCAATGGCCCATGCGTCTTCGCGGGGTCCCTCGAAGGTGAAGAAGACAACCTCCAAGGGAGGCAGGCACGAAGTAGCATGCCGCCAATCCTCCCGCCTTTCTCAAGCCAAAGCTTCTCCCGTCAAGCGACGGAGGCTTATAGGGGCGGACCCCAGCCCGCCGTCAAGCCCAACATCTCCGCCAGGCTCGCCTTTGCCGGAAGTCCCGGTCCCTCCGCCAAGCCTCGCCCCTCCAACTCTAAAAAGGGGCAGATCAACTTTGCTGCCTGCGTCGTACGAGCTGGGCTCCATGCTCATCACCTCGAAGTGAGTCATTCGATCACAATCTTTGTCAAAGTCTTTATCCTTGATTTTCTTGATTGATCGTGTATGGTTGATTCCGACAGGGATGAGGACGAGGAGACCCTTGCACATAGGGCCAAGCGGGCCAAATCCGCGGCAGGGCCGGATTCTACGGTAGGCATGAGCCCGGCAGGAGACGCGGAGGAGAACCCCGCACCTAGCCCCCGGTCCAACCCTCTTCGTGAAATCCAAGCGCAGGCCTCGTCCATTGACAGGGATGAGGAAGGGCGTCTCCCTACGCCCGACAGGGAGACGGGAGAAAATTATCAGGGAGAGGCTCGCCAGGAGGAACATTCCCTTCAAGATTGCTCGTCAACCGTTGCCCGTGAGAAAGATTCGCCGGCAAGGGCCTCCACCGAAGAGCTTGCCCGTGTTGAGGTCATCACTGGAAGGATGGTGTCAGACCGCGCCGGCAACTGATGTTGCTGTGGAAGGGAATGTCCTTCCACAGCAACCTCCATCGGGTATCCCACTTGCCCGCATTTTTAATTCCCCTGTTCTGTCTTCTTACGTGCCTTATTGATTTCTAACTTCCATACTTCTGTTTATTGCTCTAATCCGTAGCTTCGCTACTTGAAGAGCCTGAGTTGCTGGAAGAAGTGGCTAACATCGGGAAGGATGCTGCCGTGGAGGCGATGAAGATTGCTGCCGCAAAGGGCCATGGGCAGGTTGCTGGGGACGTTCAGGGGTCCTCAGAAAGGATGGAACAAAACTCTGGCTGCGCGCCTGGTCTGGATACAGTGGTTGAGGGGAAGACTCCCCTTCAGTCCATGGGGCCCTCCTCGCCAAGCTATCCCCTGGCATTGGCTCTGCGATCGCCCCAAAGCCACCTGGCGTTGGTCACTGCTCAGCTGGGTCCCACAACTCCTGGCTCATCCTTCTCAGTGGGCGCATGCCTTGACGAGGAAATCAATAGGATCCTGGCGCCACTGTCTCAAAGGATCGAAGGAGCTGATGGTACTGCTGATGGTGCCAAGGATTTGGCCTCTCTAGAATCCGTAGCAGCAGGGCTCAAGGATGTGCAGAGCAGATATAGCCTCAAGTGCCAGGCGGTCAAGGAGCAGCATGACTCGACCGATCTCGTGGACCAGCAGCTGAGGAACAAGGGGAGCGAGCTGCGGGAGTGGTATAACTGACAGGTCCATTCTCTTAAGAGGCAGCACGAGATGCTATCCATGGCCAAAGAGGATGTTGCTGCCCGGAAGGCTCGACTGACGGAGCGCAAAGTGCTTCTGGACGCTAGAGAGAAGAGCATTTCCTCCCGGGAAGGGGCCCTCGAGGCTACTCTCCGTGACAAGGATGAGGAGCTGGAGGCCCGCGTCCGGCAACGTACCAAGGAGCTGGAGGATAGCCACAAGACCACTCTTGACGTATTTTCCCTGGAGTCCACTGCTCAGCTGAAGAAAGTGACTGACGAGCTAGTTGCTGCATCTGCTGCCAAGGCCAAACTTGAGGCTCAACTGAACAAGCTGACGGAGGACCTTGCCGGGAGCACCAAGGAGATCGAGGCCCTCAAGGAGGAAGCACGAAAGGTGGAAGCTACCCTGGGAGAGGCGTAGTCGCATCTTTCCTCCAAGAGCCAAGATCTCGATGCCGCCAACGACACCATCTCTGATCTGAAATCCAGGCTTGCTTCCTTGGAGAAAGACCTTGAATCTGCTGGGGTCCGTGGGAAATAGCTGCTGACGGATTTGAACAGCGCGAAGACCCTTTAGAAGGATGCTGAAGACAAGCTCGAGAACCAAATTGAGCAGCGCGACCTCTGGATCAGGAGCATGACTGACATCACTGAGCGCCTCACAGCCCAAATTGCAAAGATGAACATGAAGAGCTGGGCCTTCTCTGTCAGCAAGCACGAGGTTCCAAGCGTCAAGATGACACTCTTCTTCGACGGCCTGATCGAGGGGTTGAAGACATACGAGGAAGACAGGGTCGTCTGCTTTGCCAACGAATCCCGGAAGCTGGCACGCGACGCCCTCTTCCTGGTCCTGAGCAACCTCGCCTTCTTCCATCTGGAGCTAGACCTCTCCAACGGTTTCAAGAAGCTGCCATCGGGCGCCGACACCTCTACTGCTATGAAGAAGGCCGGTCCCCTTGCTGACAGGGTCCTCGCAGTCCCAAGGACCCAGGGAGCCACCGGGGTTAAGTTTGAGCTTTCCTTGTTATTATGCTGTCCTGTACTTAAGACACAGTAGGTATCTCGTATTAGGGCATGGACTTCCTTTGTTTTAATGTTTGCTGAACTGATGTTTTTATGCAAACGCGTGCTATCCCTTTCGCTTCCCTACTATCGTTCGTATGATTGTTTTCCTTGCGTGTTCCGGTTACCCACCAACAACGTGTTGCCGCGATTGCTCTCAGGAATGGGTCCTTAGCATTCTGCTGGCAAGGGCACGCTGCCAGCAAGATCTCCCTTGGCGTTCTTTGATGCTGTCACGTGTTTTGTTGAGAAGGCTTGAAACAAAACATGGGCGCAAACAAACACGCTAAGGTCCCATCCCATGCAGGATTTATCATACAAAACCTTTGGTTTGACGAAGGGCATGCAACTGTGAATTCTAATGGAAGTTGATAACCAGGTCAACTTAGCTTTTGTCATGGCTTTTATTTTGCCCTGGCACGTGCTTATCCACTTTCATAGCCCCTCCCTTCATCCACTGGCGCTTCTCCGCTGCGTGCTCCCCGGTGCGTGCATGAGTGTGTACCCACTGCTACCCTCTTTCTTTCCTAGAACTACTGGATTATGCCGCACCTCCCTGGGGTCAGGTGGGCTCATTTCCTTCTGGCGTTCCTTGCCCCAGTTTTGGCCATGGGGGACGCGACGGCGGCGCCGCCTGTGCCCGTCGTGTCGCCCTTGTTGCCCTCCCCCTCGTTTGCCACCGCAGTAGTACGCACGGCGCTCGCGGCTGCGTGTGAGAGGGTCTTCGGAGCGGATGGATGCGCGGTCGCTCCGGTCTTCTTCTTGGGAGCCATGGATGAAGAAGACGATGATGAAGATCGACTCGCTGCTCACGAACTCGGGTTCGCACAAACAACGACACCCCCGACCTGGCGCGCCAAAGATGTCGGGGCACGGATGCACACAATCACCTATGGGACTAGAGGCCCCTTTGTGGTTTGGCAGGGGAAGGTCACATTGCACAAAGAGTGGAGACCATGAGGCAGCACGGCGATCGGGACGCTGGTGTTTTTACCCAGGTTCGGGCCGCTGTGAAGCGTAAAACCCTACTCCTGCTGTTGGTGGATTGATCAGAGGAACACGAAGAACACGCAGTGCTCAATCCCGGCAAGGGTTGCCGTCGGGGAGAGCTGCTACGTGAGTACAAGTGTCCAAAGGTCCAAATCTTGAGCTCGGTCGCCTTGGGCCTCCTTTTATAGCTCAAGGGGCAACCACAATGGCAAAACAAACATTGTCCGATGATTAGACAGCTAACATAACTATCATACCTAACTCTGGCACTTAGGACAAAATGCCATAAATGCAGTCTAGGTGGCGTGCGGGGGTGCGTCCCTGGCAAGGTTCTACCACCGCTCTAGCTAACTATCGCACGACCGCTTGACACGCCTACGGACGGGTATCAAGGGGGCATAATCTGTCTTCCAGCGTGCCACCACGTGCTTAGCGAGAGCCACTTAGCCACCTTGGGGCTCGACACCGCATCGACAAGTGACTGGCGTTGCGATGCGGTGGAGTGGTGGCCGATCGGCCCGCGCTTGCCGGAGGATGGCTTGCCGGGTCTTCCTGAAGGTGCACGTGCCTCGGTCGCCGACAGGCACCGGGTATGGGCTTGGCGCGCTCCGGGCCTGTTCTGGGCTGTTGCGTTGGTTCTGCCGGCGTTGCTTGGCCTTTTGTAGGTTGCTGCTGTTGGAGTCTGGGTCTTGAGTGCTTGCTTGGTGGTGTGGTAGCTTTTCCCGGCGGGCTGAGGCCATGAAGGCAGGAGGCTTATTGTCCGTGCACAAGTCAGGGGAAATAAACACCCCTGTTTGTGTACCCCGACACTATCTTGGATTGGATTTCACCTAAAGCCATCTCCTAAGGATTGTTGCTATCATGGTGTTTATCAATGATCCAAGTTCTCTATGTATCCTATTGGGTAAGAAGTTTTGCATATCTTGTTGCTCGCAAGCAATCAATTGTTTCCGTTTGTGGCTGGTTATCACCTCATGATTTTGAGATGTTTTCCATAAGCCCACAATAAGCTATCCTTTTTGTTGTTGATTTTCCAACAACTCCGTTCAATCATTCCTTGTAAGATGCTTGTCAAATTCAATTGTGATGGAAGTTGCCATTTTCTTCTCCTTTCTTTTTCTTTCCAACGATCTAGCTTCTATTCTTGTTCCGGGCGCATTGTGGTATTTCTCTCTTCAAGCCATCATCTCGTTTTATCAACATCATGTTCTTTCCTTGCTTATTCATTTAAGCGGAGTGTTGTGTCCTCTTTTCAATTGCTTTCCATATTATCTTGTTTTGCTTCTCTTTTCTGCCGGTGTGTTGCCCAAATTCTTCCTCTCTCGTTCGTTGTCTATCTCGTTTCAACCGGAGTGGTTTCAATTCTTTCTTGCCCCTTGTGTTCTTTTCTTTGCTTTGCAACCTTCAAGTTTTGCTGGTGTCACTCGTTTGTCAAAGAAGCAACTAAGTTTTACCTCTTCCTCTTCTTCTCCCTCTTCTCATTCTAAGATCTCGGGACGAGATCTCTTGTTAGTGGAGGAGAGTTGTAACAGCCCGAGACCGACACTCCAGAAGATTCCCGATTCATTTCATTGTCGTCGTGTGATTTATTTAGTTGTCGCATTCGTCATCGCGTCATTCGCATCATCCGCATTGCATCGGCACCCTGTTGCCATCATTTTTCAAACTTGCATCTGTTCGTAGTTGTCGGTTCTCTCCGTTCTCGTCGACGACCGTTTCGAGACAAACCATACACGCACGCGCCCGCGACATCGTCAAAATATTGTTTTTAAAAGCGCGTATAAAATATTCTCGGAATGGGTCAAAAGTTGGTGTGTGGTCTTATATTATTGTAGGTAAACCACCTGCCTAATTTCGTCGCATTCGGAGGTCGTTTGATACCCGAACGAACAACTGTAGCAGCACCGTCATCGGTTTAATTATCAGACGTTTTCAGTTTTGTGAAAATGTGTGCCGGGCCGAAAACCTTCCTCTATTCTCAACCCAAGGCACTCCACACAGCCCTTTAGCCCATCCTAGCCTAACCCCGCGACCGGAGCCCCCTTACTATAAATAGATGACCTCCCCTGCCAATTTTGAAAAAACCCTATCTCCCTCCTCGAAATCCGCGTGCAACCATCCATCAGCCACCTCCTCCACCGTGCCTGTCTCCCTCCTCGCGCTAGGGCCCGAGAGACCCAGATCTGGCCCGCCGAAGCCCATATAGGCCCGGACGAGCCGCGCCGTCGTCCGCAGCCACGGGAAGCCCCCGTGCCCGAGCTCGCCCGCTCGTCCCGAGCCACCAACGTCTTGCCGACCCCGCCGCCTTGTCGTTGCATCGGTCGGCCGCCGGAGCACCGCCACCGGCGACCATGACCAGGTCCCTCCGTCCCTTGCTCCTTTCCTTCCCCGGTTCGTCCCTCTCGATCTCTCATCTCTCCCCTTGTGTGGTTCTTCCCAGGAGAAACCGGCCATGGCCCTGGAGTTCCTAGACCGCCATCGAAGCTCGACCTCGACCCGATCCAGTGGTCAGCGACCGGATCCGCCGCCTCCCATTGTCCCGTGCTCGTTTTCGTGCCACCGGAGTGCGTCAAGGCCCGACCTCCTCCGCGCCTCCCCGCATCCAGCCACCGCCCCATCAGCCCTGGATCCGGCCAGATCCGCCAGTGCAACCGCTGCCCCGCTTGATCCCCGCACCGCCGCCGGATTTGGCACCGCCGGTCCCCTGCATCTCCAGGCACCGCCGCTGGTCTCTGCCTCGAGCAGGAACACGAGCGCAGCGAGAACTGCAGCGCTCGGTCGCCTGGGCCTCCCTCCAGCGCACGTGGGACACAGCCGTGCCAAGCCCAGCCAGGCGCCACTCTCGCGCGAGGCCACGAGGCCCAGCCACATCGCAAGGCCGAGCCAGGCGCGCCTCCTCTAGCCCAGTGCATCAGATCTGCTGGCCCACGAGGCCCAACTCTAGGTGACGCCCATCCGCCTTATCATTGCTCCAGTGCGTATGATAGTATCTTGTGCCCGTGCACTCCTCTGCTATCATGCCCTCGCCTGTGTAGTTGGGCCTGGCCCGTGTATGTTTCTGCTATCTTGCGCTCAGTGCGGTATCTTCTTAAATTATGCTCGACTCTTTAGCCCATGTTATGTGCAGATTCGGCCCACTTGTACTTTTTTCTCTGTCCTACGAATTTATCAATTATCCACGAATTGATAGTTTTACAGAAAAACCCTCATGTTCATGCATTTAGTATCTCACAAACCATGATTTATATATGTAAAATGTTCCGAATTTTGTGTAGATTAATAATATCCAACTTTCAACCATGTTAAAAATGTTTAAACTTGTTGTTTGCATTAATTTGTGTAAATGCCATGCTAAAACGATTTATTTCATAACTAAGTAACCGTTGGTCCGTTTAAAATGATCCACATATGTAACTTGACTAAAAAAACATGTAGAATCTCATGGCACACTTTATATTGCTGTTTAACAACTACTCCCTCCGTTCCTTTATGTAAGGTGTATTATTTTTGGCACGGTGACCAATGCACATAATTATAGACATTTTAAGACTAAATTACCAATGGCAAATTTGTTGGTTAGTGAAAAGTGAATCAATTAGTTCAAAAAAGTATGAGATACATGCAATCGATAAAGAGATAGTTTCCTTCTTTTACTATAAGGAGAGATACAGACAATCAGAAAAGAGATACTTTCCTTTTTTAGGAGGGCTAACCAGGGAATTAGGAGGAATCATAAGAAATGCACCTTACATTCTGGAATTTTATCAAAAAATAAATACACCTTATATAGAGGAACAGAGGGAGTATAAAATATGCTTAGGACAGATCTGGACCAAATTCATAATTTGCATGTGGGGTCATTTTTGAAATACTATAAGTTGTTTTCGACCTCATTTAAGATGCCTAGATAGTGTAGTTTATTTATGCTTCACCTCTTGCCATGATAAACCACATTTAAACTTTCCATGTAAATAAACGAGAGTGAACTAAATGATTCGAACGTGGAGTTTCGTCAATATGAAACTTGTTGCATATTGAGCTTCACTTAATGTGTAGTGTTTGACTGTTGCATCTTGCCATGCCATGCCTTGCATATTTAAACTTGGCATGCATCATCATTGCTTGCGAATCATGTCATGAATATGTTGTGGTGTTTACCATGTCAATTGTTTGTTTCCGGATTGCTTCTTCTCGATTGAGTTCCGAAAGCGTTCAGTGTGTGAGGATCCGTTCTACTACGTCCGTTCGTCTACTTCACGGATTAGTTCTTCTTCCAAGTGAGATCTCAGGCAAGATGAACATTTCCCTGGATACCACTACTATCATTGCCATGCGAGTTGTCTCGTTTCTATCGCTATGTCTCGCTACCTACCTGTCGGGGCACGGATGTTCACGATCACCTATGGGACTAGAGGTCCCTTGTGGTTCGGCAAGGGGGGTCATGTTGCATGAAGAGTGGAGAACATGAGACGGCGCAACGATCAGGGCTCAGGCATTTTACCCAGGTTCGGGCCCCTGCTAAGCGTAAAACCCTACTCCTGATTTTTGGTGGATTGATTGGAGGAACACGAAGAACGCAGAGTGCCTAACCCCGGCAAGGACTGCTGTCGGGGAAAGAGCGGCTATGCGAGTACAAGTGTTCGGGGGTTCGAATTGCCAACCTTGAGCTAGGTTGCCTTGGGCCTCCATTTATAGTGCAAGGGGTTACTACAATGGCGAAACAGACATTGTCTATCGATTAGATAGCTAAGCAGAGCTATCATACCTAACTCTGGCATTTAGGACAAAATACCATGATTACCTGCCTAGGTGGCGCTGGGGGGTGCATCCCCGGCAAGCTCTTGCCACCGCTTGGCCGGTCATTGCTTAAGATCTTGACACGCTACAGGGCGGGTGTCAACCGAGCATAACTTGCCTTCCAATGTGTCGCCACGTGCTTAGCGAGAGCTGATTAACCGCCCGAGGGCTCGACACCGCATCGATAAGTGACAGGTGTAGCGACGCGGTGGAGCGGTGGCTGGCTGGCTCACGCCTGTCAGGGAGGTGTGCACGTCTTGGTCCCCGGCAAGCATTGGATACGTGCTTGGCGCATCGCAGTCCAGGCTTGGGCTGCCGCATTGAGCTTGCTGGAGTCTTGTTCTTGATTGTTGGCGGGTTGGTTTGCCCCTCCGCAGGTTGTAGCTGTCGGGCGCCGGTGGTCGTCTGTCCGTGCACAAGTCAGGGGAAATGAACACCCCTGTTTGTTTATCCCGACAGAAGCCCCCGGGCCTGAGCCATACGTGTCGCTCGGCATGTTGGGTTAGGCCCCAAACAGTGCACGGACACGCGACGGAGGGGTTCTGCCCTTCCACCCACGTCCACTTCGCGCAATTATCGCGGGTCGTGGGGTCATGGATGGGAGCCGTTGGAGAATAAAAGGAACTGCCAGTAATAAAACGGCAGTTTTCCGAAAATATAGCGAAGAGCCAGCCCCCGTGTGAGTCCCCTAACAAAAAGGACAACGCGCAGGAGCGCTGCTCATTCACATCCTTTTCTCCGCCCTTCATCTTCCTCCTCAAGCCAAGAAACTTCCTCCACCACCACTACCATCCCACCAAGCGCCGCCGGACCACCTGCCACCCTTGAAGGCTTCCAAGATGGGACAGAAAAAGGCCGGCAACAAAGGAAGCAGGCGGCCACATCCACGGACCTGGTGGCTGAGGAACGGAGGAGGAAAGCAGAAGAGCTCGAGAGGCGGCGACAGGGAGATGTGGTTATCTCTCCGTCGAGCCTGGATGGCAACACTGATTGAGAGGTACGCCTATATGTGGGGGCGGACGACAAAGGGGCACTGAGCGTCTCAAGTTTTGCCGGACAGCCCCAAGGAGAAGAAGCCCTCAGATTCGTACCACTTCTTCTGTGCATACTTTTACTGCGGCCTTGCTCCTCCCTTTTCTGATTTCTTTTATGCCATGATGGCAACATGTGGATTCCACCTTTTGGATTTCATGCCCAATGCGATGTCTTGCATGGCGATATTTGCCCATCTGTGCGAGAACTTTGTTGGAGTTGCCCCCAATGTGGACTTGTTCAAGCACTTCTTCCTTCCTCGGATTGAGGACAAATCCCATCGCTCTGGAAATATAAGTTGGATCCCCCGAGACAAGAAGGAGTACCTTTCCGGGGCGCTGCGTGGGAAGTGGGAAGAATGGAAGTGCTGGATCAAGGATGACAAGGCCCCCGAGTTTTGCCGGGCGCGGACTGAATGTGTTACGCGCGGCAATGACTCGGGGAACCTGGCCCAACTGACAGCAAACTCCGCTTGGCGCTGAACAAGATCATTCATCTCAGGGCTGCCGGGCTGACCATTGAACAGGTGGGGGCAGACTTCCTTCGCCGCCGCATTGCTCCTTTGCAGAAGAGGGACTGGTTCGCTTGGGAGTTCAATGGTCCCACCGATTGGATGCGCCTGTATCCCGGTCCCGCCAACAACCTGACAGCGTTCTGCCTTGATGGCTGTGTGATCAGTTATTTGGCCGTTTTGGGATACACCGTCTGCCAGAGAAAGTCATCCCGCTGCACCGAAATTCCGCCAGGAATCAGATTCTCCAATGGATGCCGGAATGCGACTCTTTCAGTGTTAAGTCTGACTGGGAGCTGCCCGCCCTAGAGAGCGAGATGGAGTGGATCTCCGCCTTGGAGGAGAGAGCTATCAAACCGGAGGACAACCTGACCGCGCCGACCAGGGAAGCGGAGAGGGCCTTTAGCTCCGGACGAATCCCGGAGGACAAGGCCGTCAGGTCCGTCAGGGGAGTAGCCTCCGGAGGAGAAGAGGAGCCTGGGGACGATGGCTCTTCTGATGAGGAGGGCGAAAATCTTGTTCCAGAGGAGTGTGCCGGGCTGGAGCTTGCCGGGGCTAGCGGTTCCCAAGCCGCTGCAATAGGGGCCCAGGTGGAGGGCGAGGCGGAAGGTGCGAAGGACCCGAAGGTGGTAGAGGAGGGGCTGGAAGAGGGACCCCAAGCTCCGGAGCTGGGTCGCCACCCCCGTCTACGCACCAACCGGGAGTCTACGGCCCCCGCGTCTTCGCGAAGTTCCTCGAAGGTGAAGAGAACGACCGCCAAGGGTGGCAGGCGCGAAGTAGCGCGTCGCCAATCCTCGCGCCTTGCTCAAACCAAGTCATCCCCCGCCAAGCGACGGAAGGTGCATGGGGTGGATCCCAGCCCCCCGTCCAGTCCAACTCCTCCGCCAGGCTCGCCCTTGCCGGCAGTCCTGGCCTCTCTGCCAAGCCCCGCCCCTCCAACTCTGAAGAGGAGCCGAGCAACTCCACCACCTGCGTCATACGAGATGGGCTCAATGCTCCTTGCCTCGGAGTAAGCTTTGCTGATCTTAGCTTCCGTCAGGAGGCTTTCAATCTTTAACCTTCTTGACTGATCATGCATGGTTGTCTTGGACATGGACGAAGATGATGAGACTCTTGCGCACAGGGTCAAGAGGGCCAAGTCTGCCGCGGGCTCGGATCTTGCAGCAGGCAGAGGCCCTGCAGGAGACGCGGAAGCAAATCCCGTGTCTAGCCCCCAGCCTAGTCCTCTTTGCGAAACCCAAGTGAAGGTCTCGTCTGCTGGCGGGGATGTGGAAAGGTGCCTTCCTTCTCCCGCCAGGGAAACATGAGAGGAAGATCGGAGGGAGGCCCACCCAGTGGAGCTTCTTCTCCAAGATTCCCCATCAACCGTTGCCCGTGAGGGGGATTCGCCGGCAAGGGCCTCCGCCGAGGAATCTTCTCGTGCAAGGGCCATCGCCAAAGGGGCGGCGACAGACGACACGCCGACAACTGATCTTGCCGGGGAAGGAGATGCTCTTCCGCAGCATTCTCCACTGGGTATCCCTCTTGCCGGTGTTCTTGTTTCCCCTGTATCTTTTTCCTTACGTGCTTTGTTGATTCTTGATTTTCGTACTTCTGTTTTGTTGTTCTACTCAGCAGTCCCACTTTTTGAAGAGCCCGAACTGCTGGAGGAGGTCGCCGTTATTGGGAAAGACGCTGCCGCGGAAGCGATGAAGATCGCTGCCGTAGAAGAACACGACTCGGTTGCCGGGGATATTCAGGGGTCCCCGAAGAGAATGGAACAAAATCCCGGTAGCACGCCCGTCCTGACCTTAGGGGTTGAAGAGAAGACTCCCCTTCAAACCATGATGCCTTCTCCGTCCAGCTAGCCCCTGGCATTGGCCCTGCAGTCCCCGCAGAGTCATTTGGCGCTGATCACTGCTCCGTTAAGGCATACAACTCTCGGCTCGCCCATCTCAGTGGGTATAGATATTGACGAAGAAATTAACAAGATCCTGGCGCCACTATCCTAGAGGATCAAAGGGACTCACGGCACTGCTGATGCTGCCAAGGACCTGGCTTTTCTGGAGTCCATAGCAGCAGGGCTTAAGGATGTGCAGAGCAGGTACAACCTCCAATGACAGGCGGTCAAGGAGCAACGAGATTCGGCCGAGCTCGTGGACCAGCAGTTGAGGAGCAAAGGGAGCGAACTGCGGGACTGGTACAACCGGCAGGTCCACTCCCTCAAGAGGCAGCACGAGACGCTGTCCATGGCTAGTGAGGATATTACCGCCCAGAAGGTCCGTCTGGCGGAGCGCGAGGTGCTTCTGGATGCCAGAGAGGATGGCATGTCTATCCGGGAAGAGAACCTCGAGGCCACCCTCCGTGCCAAGGATGATGAGATGGAGGACCGCGTCCGACAGCGTACCAAGGAACTGGAAGATGGCCACAAGATTGCTCTTGATGCACTTTCCTCGGAATCTGCTGCTCGGCTGAAGGAGGTGACTGACGACTTGGCTGCTGCTTCTGCTGCCAAGGCCAAACTTGAAGCCCAACTGGCCAAACTGACAGAGGATCTTGCCGGGAGCACCAAGAAGATCGAGGCCCTCAAGGAGGAAGCGCTTAAGGCAGCTGCGACTCTGGAAGAGGTGCAATTACAGCTTTCCTCCAAGGGCCAGGATCTTGATGCCGCCAACGGTACCATCTCCGAGATGAAATCCAGGCTTGCTTCCTTGGATAGCAATCTTGAATCTGCCGAGGCCCATGAGAAGCTGTTGCTGACGGATGTGACCCGTGCTCAGACCCTTCAGAAGGATGCCGAAGAGAACCTGGAGAACGTGGTTGAGCAGCGTGACCTCTGGATCAAGAGGATGGTCGATATCGCCGAGCGCCTCACTGTCCAAATTGCCAAAATGGACATGAAGAGTTGGGCCTATTCCGCCGGCAAGCATGAAGCCCCCAACATCAAGCTGACAATCTTCTTCGATGGTCTGATCGAGGGGTTGAAGACGTATGAAGAGGACAGGGCTGCCTCCTTCGCTGATGAATCCCGGAAGCTAGCGCGTGATGCCCTTTTTCTGGTCTTGAGCAACCTCGCCTTCTTCCATCCGAAGCTCAATCTTTCCGATGGTTTCAAGAAGCTGCCGTCGGGCGCCGACACCTCAGCTGCCTCGGAGAAGGCCGGTCCAAGGACCCAGGGGAGCCACCGGAGTTAGCTTTATATCTTCCTTGTCGCCACATTTTCCTGTACTTAAGACATAGTAGGTATCTCGTATTAGGGCGTGAACTCTATTTATTTTATCATTTCCTGAACTGATGTTTTTATGTAATCGCATACTATGCCCTTCGTTTCCCTTCCGACGTTCATATGATATTCACCATTGCACGTTTCTAGTTATCCGCCAATGACGTGCTGCCGCGAATTGCTTTGAGGAACAGGTCCTTAGCTTTCTGCTGACAAAAACACGCTGCCGACGGAATTACCTCTGGCAGTGTTGATGCTGCCGTGTGTTTTGTTGAGCAGGCTCGAAACAAAACACGGGCGCGAACGAACACAGTAAGGTTCTGTCACACGCAAGGTTCGGCATACGAAACCTTTTGGTTCGACGAAGGGACATATAAACGTATGTCTTAATGAAAATCGACTATTAAGTCAACTTAGCTTTCTGTCATGGCCTTTCATGTCACCCTGGTGCCTTCTTTCTCCCGTGCCCCCTATGGTATGCGCGCAAGCATGTGCTCACCGCATCCCTGGAAGGGAAGGAATGTAGAGAAAAGCAAGACGGTGATACTTGAAGATCTGTTAGTCATGCATATGGTCCGCGGCAGGGGCCTGCCGGGTTAATGCGATATTCATGACTAATTCGGGAATGGAAAAAGAAAGGAAGCGGGTACGGCCATCTCTTCTCTCTCCCTTTTTATTCACACCCAATGGTCCCGTGGCGTCCCGCGATGGGTGTACGGGACCTTGCCGTGGTTCGCTTGCCGGAAGCGTCTATCAGCGGATATACTCTAGCACTTGGTTCAGGACTCGTCCCTTGGCAGGACAAATGCAAGACCGAACCTCATGCGAGCTTATCGACACTGACGACGTTGCCACCTGCGCAGAGCTAACCACAGGCGGGGAAGGAGGAGAGAGAAATATATGGCCAGGTACCTCTTTCTCCCCTTGACCTGCCGGATTACGCCAAATTTCCCTGGGGTCGAGCGGACCCATTTCTATCCGGCGTTCTCCGCTCCGGTCTCGGCCACGGAGAACGCGATGGTGGCGCCGCCTGCGCCAGCTGTGTTGCTCACGACGCCTTCCCCACTTGCGGCCGCCACGACGCCCGCCACACTCATGGCTGCGCGCGAGGGAGTCCTTGAGGTGGAAAGATGCGCGGCCGTGCTGGATTTATTCTTCGGAGCCATTGTTGAAGAAGATGATGATGAAGATCGATTCGCCGTTCACGAACTCGGGTTCGCGCAAACGATGCATGCCCCCTACCTGGCGCGCCAAAGATGTTGGGGCACGGATGCTCACGATCACCTATGGGACCAGAGGTCCCTTGTGGTTCGGCAAGGGGGTTACGTTGCACCAAGAGCGGAGAGCATGAGACATCGCAACGATCAGGGCTCAGGTATTTTACCCAGGTTCGGGCCGCTGCTAAGCGTAAAACCCTACTCCTGCTTTTTGGTGGATTCATTGGAGCAACACAAAGAACGCAGAGCGCCTAACCCCCGGCAATGACTGCTGTCGGGGAAAGAGCGGCTACGCGAGTACAAGTGTTTGGGGGTTCGAATTGCCAACCTTGAGCTAGGTTGCCTTGGGCCTCCTTTTATAGTGCAAGGGGTTACCACAATGGCAAAACAGACATTGTCTATCGATTAGATATCTAAGCAGAGCTATCATACCTAACTCTGGCATTTAGGACAAAATGCCATGATTACATGCCTAGGTGGCGCTTGGGGGTGCATCCCCGGCAAGCTCTTGCCACCGCTTGGCCGGTCATTGCTTAAGATCTTGACACGCTGCAGGGCGGGTGTCAACCGAGCGTAACTTGCCTTCCAATGTGTCGCCACGTGCTTAGCGAGAGCTGATTAACCGCCTGAGGGCTTGACACCGCATCGATAAGTGACAGGCGTAGCGATGCGGTGGAGCGGTGGCTGGCTGGCTCACGCCTGTCGGGGAGTGGCTTGCCGGGTCTTTAGGGAGGTGTGCACGTCTTGGTCCGTGGCAAGCATTGTAAACGTGCTTGGCGCGTTGCAGTCCAGGCTTGGGCTGCCGCGTTGAGCTTGCTGGAGTCTTGGTCTTGATTGTTGGCGGGTTGGTTTGGCCCTCCGTAGGTTGTAGCTGCCGGGCGCCGGTGGTCGTCTGTCCGTGCACAAGTTAGGGGAAATGAACACCCCTGTTTGTTTACTCCGACACTACCACTTGTTTGTCAAGCCTCCCAAAATGCCATGATAAGCCTCTAACCCTCCACATCCAAGCAAACATTGTTTGGCTATGTTACCGCTTGCTCAACCCTTCTTATAGCGTTGCTAGTTGCAGGTGCAAGTTGTTTCCATGTGTCAACATGGATATTTTTGAGATATCACAATATTATTGCTATTTAATTTAATGCACATATATACTTGGTAAAGGGTGGAAGGCTTGGCCTTTTGCTCGGCGTTTTGTTCCACTTTTGCCGCCCTAGTTACTTGTGTACCAGTGTTATGTTCCATATTGAGAGCTCCTAACATGCTTGGGGTTGTTATGGGGACCCCCTTGATTTTAATTTTGGGATAAAACTCTTCTGGCAAGGCCCAACATTGGTACTACATTTGCCTAATAACTAATAAAATTGCATAGGGACTTTCCGGACCCGGTGGATTAATCAACAACCCGGGCCAGTGCTCCTCATGAGTGTTGGTCCAACCTAGAGCAGCTTATTAACGCCACCCGGGGCAACTCGGTGATTGGCGTGGTAACCATCGTTCATCTGTCGTGTCCTGAGAACGAGATACGCGGCTCCTATCGGGTTCGTCGACACGTCGGGCGACCTTGCTGGATTTGTTTTACCTTTCTCGAACGTCTTGTGCACGGGATTTCGAGGACACTTCGGGCTATCTCGAGGTTGAGATTTTCCATCGGAATTCCGCGAACACTACAGGTCATCCCGCGGTTGAGGAGTTCCAACGCAGCTTGTGGTTAGTTTGTGAAGGATGAGTTGGAGCACCCCGAAGGGTTAAATCTTTTCGAGAAGCCATGCCCGCGGTTATATTGGAACTTGGAAATTTGTTTAATATCCGGTCATAGAAAACTTAAAGTAAACTCAAATAAAATACACCAACCGTGTGCGTAACCGTGACTGTCTCTATTCGTGAGTCCTGAACCAAGATAGAACACGGTGGGGTTATGTTTGACCATAAGTAGGTGTTCAGGATCACTTAGTGATCATTACTAGTTCACGACTGTTTATGCGTACATCACCCCCTTCTTATTCTTGTACTCGTAAGTTAGCCACTCAAATAAATGCGTAGTGCTTTCTACAGCCTCACCACTTAACCATACCTCACCCATTAAGCTTTGCTAGTTTTGATAACTTGGAAATGAGATTGCTGAGTCCCTGTGGCTTACAGATTACTACAATAATAGTTGCAGGTACAGGTAAAGCATTACCTTGACATGAGCGCGATGATTGTTCTATTTGGATTTCTTCTTCTTCTTCTTCATCGATCATAGGATGGGTTCCAGGCCGACAGCCTAGGATAACAAGGATGGATGTCTTTTTTATCGTTTGGTTTCGTCCGTAGTCGGACCCTGCTCTTGTGTATGATGATTGAACATGTTGTTTTTATTGATGTGATCTTGTTGTAGCTTGTGGCGAGTGTAAGCCAATTCCATATACTCATCTCTTCTTTACATGTACTTGTAATGATATCCATTCTCACGAAAGATGAGATGCGCTTCTATCCTTATCGAGGCCCTTGAGCCAAAAATAAGGATAGGATCGCATCTTGGGCGTTATACATTCTTTGACCTGTCCTCTCTGTTTTAATCAAAAGACACATCGAGCACATCAGAGATATTCAAAGACAAGCAAAAGAGTAGCACAATCAGCAATTATCGAAACAGATCAAAAGGATCAAAGTTTCTTAAGTACCTTCACAAATTCAAACATGCACGAAGGCATGGCAGAGCTTTTTAAGAAGTTTTCAAACTACTCCTATTACAGAGTCATTTTAGGAGCCACAAAATATTCATGTTCTGCCGAACACTTGGGGGCTACTACCACCAGGCGACTTAAATAGTTGACATATCACTTCTGTGATCCGCCCTCTGTACCGTCCGGGTTAACCTCAGGCTGACCTCTACCCTGAGTCGCCTCCGGGTCATCCTCCACTGGATCTTCTGGTTCTTCGATCTGAAGGTTGTCCACATCCCAGTTGCAATGGGTTAAAGCTTGGAATATAGCTTCTCCATTCAGGATGGAGGACGAGTCAACGCCAGGGGCAAAAATGTGCTTACGACGTTGAGGAGTCAGGTTCACCGGCACAAAGGAGGGCGGCCGAACTCGTGAGTTGTTAGCATCGTAAGCCGCTTGATAACTCTTCAGCTCCATTTCAGCGACAAGTTGTGTGGCCAGTACTCGAGATGTTTTGATGCACTTAACATAGTCTGCATCACTAAATGCTGAGCCATCATCCTTGAGTTCATGAAATCCTTTTGCCATTTCTGCCGGGTCAAGCTCCTCTGAGTAAGCTAGGGCCTGGCTCAAAGATGATGTTGCACCGGCTCGGGCGGCTGATCTTTTCAACTCTTCAACTTGTTTTGGGATCGTGGAGAGAAACCTTAGCACATCCTTGATGAGCTTCATCGGTTCTTTGTTCCCCATAACCGCCTTGATTGCTAGATGGCTTCCAGCATAGAGTTGCTCAATCAGTGTATATACAGCCTTCAGCATAAGCAAGCTGTTATCTTAGAGGCTGCATGTTCGTGGGCCTACAAAACAATTTAAGCACATAAGTCGCCAAGCGATTTATCTGCATACATAAGTATTTCCACGGGTTAGCAAGAATTCTTACCAGATACTTACCAAAGATATCCTGGGTCATATGGGCAATTTGCCGCTTTAACCCGAATAGCTCTTCTGTGATGGGCTTCAGTTGGCCCTCAACATTTTCTGTGCGCTCCAACAAGGCGGCTTTCTCAGCTTCAAAGGATTTATTTTGTTTTTCAAAATGTGCCTTGGCTTTCTCCAATTCCTCCAAGGCAAGGTGAAGCTTCACCTCAACTGCTGCTCGGGCGTTTTGCCCTACTTCAAGATCTTTCTTCAAGCCGGTCACACTTGACTCGGCTGCTTTTAGAGCTTCCTGCACAATAGGAGTCAACATATTCAACGGTCATAAGCCGGTAGCAAGATGCAGTATCATATGACAAAGAAAAATTATAACAAGTCTCAAGCAGATTGCAAGCAATATACTTGACACTTGGGGGCTAATGCATGTCAGTTCTTCCAAAGCAAAGATATGAAGAAGACTCGAATCATCTCATACAGATGAGCCGACCCTTGGGGGCTACAGGTTGATTTTCTTCAAATTACTAAGAAGACCCGACTCATCTCAAGAAGATGAGCCGGCCCTTGGGGGCTACTGGTCGATTTTCTTCAAATTACTAAGAAGACCCGACTTATCTCAAGAAGATGAGCCGGCCCTTGGGGGCTACAGACCGAATTCTTTAAGATTATTAACAAGACCCGCCTCATCTCCAGAAGATGAGCCGACCCTTGGGGGCTATGAAAGGATATATGGAGTATACAGCAAAGAGGAGCATACCTCGTATTTGCTTTTCATCATGCTGACGAGGATGACTTCCATCTCCCGGCTTGTAGCAAGGCGATCCAAATAACCAGCATGTAATTCTTCAGCACTCATGTTCTCATAACTTGGATGCTCTAGCTTGGCTTTCCCCTTCTCAGGCAGTACGGTTTCATCTTTAGCAACAAGTTTTGTTAGCACTCTGGAGACCTCAGGAACGGTGTAACCCGACCCAGTAATGGTGACCTCCTCATTCTTATCGCAAGGAGCATCTTCAGTTATCTTTGGAGGACTGGGCGGGCTAAGATTGGCCGCCGGGTCAGCTTCAGTGTCCATAACATCAGTGCTTGCTGGCTCAGGTTGAAGGGGTAACTCAGTTTGGGCCTCCTGATGATCTTCAAGCTGATCATTGTGGACTTCAGGAGCCACCAAATCTGGGTTTCCCGGCTCAAAGGCTATTAAACCAGCTTCGGAAGAAAAGGAGTTGGATTGAAAGGCACCTCATTTGGTCGCTTACGGGCGACTGGTTTATTGGGTAAGCCGGCTGTAAGATCACCATTACCGCTCCGAGTTTGGCGCCTTGATTTGTGTTGAGTTTTCTTCAAAACAAAATTGGGATCCAAATAAGCATCTGGATGAGAGAAGCTTACTTTCCGAATAACCCGCCTTGTTCTTGTTGGAAGCAAGGATTCTAAGCCAGAGGAAACGGAAATTACCTCAACATCGTCAGCCCGGTTTGTCTTGACATCATCCTAAGAAAAGGTGGCATCAGCTAGATTCAATAAAATACGGTTAAAGGAAATTGATTTCTACCTTCGATTGAACATCGGCTGCTGCTGATTCGCCCATAAGTGACGGCTCCTCTACAACCGCCTTATCTTTCTTTGAACTTGGAAAGGTCTTAGGCTTCTTGGCTGTGGTTTTTACTCGCTTCTTGCCCCAAAATGAAGACTTAGCCTACAAAGTTGACGATCAAAACTAATAGGTAAGGATTTGGCGTTTAAAAGAAAAAGACATTTACACAAGTCAGACAAAGAATTACCGAAGATTCTTAATGGAGGAGACGGGTTAAGAGCATAAAAGGGCTTCAATCCGTGTTTGCTGCAAGCGGCTTGACTTTCACCCAATAGCTTCTTCACGATCCGATTTATTTCATCAGCATCCAAAGTTATATTGTTATATCTTTGGGCGTCGTCTAAGTCGCCGGAGTAAGTGCACATTAGACTGTCACGATGGCTTAGCGGCAAAATACTCCAGGATACCCAGCACCGGGTCAAATCAACTCCAGTTAACCCGTTGGCTACTAAGGCCCTCAACTTTGGATATATAGGAGCGTGTTGAGCACGTTCTTGTGGAGGAGCCCGGCCAGGAAGTTTGAGGTCCATGGGAGGACGATTTGGTCTGTAACCCGGCAAAGGGTTCTCATTAGCTGGGGCCGTGTTCCGGCAATAGAACCAGGTTTTATTCCACCCTTTAGGGTGGCTTGGTAGAGTGGTAGCAGGAAAGGCAACGTCTCTCCGCCTCTGGATTGAGACCCCGCCAAGCTCTAGACTGGGGCCATCAGCACATTCAGTCTGGCGATTCAAGTAAAAAATTCCCTAAAAAGGGAGACAGAGGGCTCTATTTGCAGATACACACCTCACAGAGTACCTGGAACTGATAAAGATTGGATATGGAGTTGGGACCTAGGTCTTGAGGATTAAGATGAAAGAAACGCAGAACATCTCGAAAGAATTTTGACCCGGGAGGAGAGAAGCCTCTCAGAAGATGGTCCAAGAATACTACTACTTCCCCTTCTTCCGGATTCGAGATTTCTTCTCCAAGGGCAACCCACCAGCCAAGTACTTCTTTAGGCGGCAAAAACCCCTGATCTTGGTAATCTTTAAGAATAAGTTCAGAAACATGGGAGGCCACCCAGTTGCAGGTGGTGGATTTTGACATGATAAGTTGCCTGTTTGAAATAAAAGGGACGGTTTAAGCAAATGGTTAAAGTAAAGACGGCCTAATCATTTACAATGGATAAATCGCCTCACGAGAAGCCAGCGTCTTGATACAGCAGCTTATCACATGGCGGGTTACAACTACTGATCCGGCAAAAATAAGGGCGACTTAAGCTAAATCAAAGACCTCTAGTTTTCGCTAAGTGTGGGACAAACTAGTTTCTACAAAACTGGCTACAATTACGGATCTACAAATGGTTCGGAAAGGGAAAAGATTTGCTAAACCTAACAACGAGGCATGGGAGTAGCGGAGGTCTAATGTACAGATTTTTAAGGAGGGTTTGAAGACATTATGCGAGAAATGAACCTGTCGTTCAAAGCCGCTCTATTTCTATAATGAGACTCATGGAATCTACACATGAACGAGCAATGGCGATAAACGAAAGAGGAACTACTGGAGCATTCAAGAACTTCGACAAACTACTATGGATCTGGAGTAGAAGAACGATTTACCTGAAGGTGGCCGGGGACAGGGGAGACGATCAGCTGGACCTCGATGAAGACGCGGCGTCGCTGCAGTCCCGAAAGTGGTCACCGGCGACAGATGAGCAGTGGCACTGGTATGAAGAAACCTTCGGGCATGAGGAAGAAGAAGCGAGAAGGGCAAGGTAAAAGTGAAAGAAGGGCCCATCCAGTGAGTATTTAAAGGGAGAAGCCTAAAGGGGCAACCGGCAGGCGCGAAAATCAAGGAGACGCAGTATATTTTGGGAAACAAAGACGCCTCGATTTTCGAGATAAATGGATGCACTCAGATTCACTGTGATGTCATCATTGGCTTCCTAGATTTCTGGCGGGTGACGCCACTAAATGGACGGCACAAGAAAAATAACAAGTCTAGAAATATTGCAAGCAGGCGCTTTGAGATCCATGAAGAACACAGATGCGAGCGGATGATAAGCCGCCAAGAGAAAGTAAGGGAAATTGACATGAATGAATTCAAATCAATTTGGGGCCTAATGTCGGGGATATAACCCCGCGGTATAACCCTCCCTACTGGGCCGGGTCAATGTAATGGCGGCTCTCGAATTATACTCAAGATGGGCCGCGCTGTTGAAGACAAGGCAAGCAAGGCAGTTACTAAGTAAGTCGCCGGGCGGCCCAAGCACGTGAAGACGGCGGCTCAAGGCTCACAAGGCAGAAGAGGCTAGAAGATTCCTTGCTTGAGAGGCAAGGCGTGTTAGAGACATAGTAGGTTATGAGTTGTAATGCGACTCTAACTCTGTTGTAAAGCGTAGGGTCTCGACCTGTATATAAAGGCGAGTCCCTAGGGCTGAAAAGGTTAAGGGACAAACCCTCGAGATCTAGGTTAGCAATTCCGCACCCTTGTAATCGAGATCATCATCTTCAATACACACAAAGCAGGATGTAGGCTATTACCTCCATCGTAGGGGCCGAACCTGGGTAAAATCGTTTCTCATTCCCGATCAACCCCTTTGAGTCGCCACCTAGCGGCGATGGCCTCACACCTAAGTCCTTTCACGAGGACATCTGCCGTGAAAAAACCACGACAACTTTGGCTAACAAGTGTGCACTAGCTGAAGAAGGAAGGAGTCTCCCTGGAGAGGACGCTGGCATGGAGGTCGACTCAGACAACGACGAAGACGCGCCAACCTCCAAGAAAAAAGGCCGGAAGCGCAAGGGAAAAGCAGTGATGGCTGCCAAAGGGAACGTCAATTCCGACTCCGGCAAGAAGGCCAAGTACGAGGGGTCCAGCAAGAATGCTACCGCATGCTTCAGAGATGACGAGGCTGCGATAGGATAAAAGACCGGCAGGCGGTACTGCAAGATCCACCTCACCAAGGGCCACGACATCACCGAGTGCTGCCAAGTAGAACAACTTGCTGAAAAGCAAAAGCAAGAGTACGAAAGGCGTGACAAGGAGAAGGGCCAAGATGGTGCAGGTGGCTTCGGCAAGAAAAGCAGCGGGGGCCATGGTGGCCACCGCGGCAAGGCCAAGCAGCGCAAGGAGAAACCTGGTAGAGGACGAGACAAGAAGTCTGATGACGAAGACGATGATGACGATGGAGATGAAGAAGACTTTGAAGGCCAGGAATTCCAGAAGGCTGTCGATGCCATGTGTGTTGACGGAGGCGCATCTTTGCACTCCTCTCACCGGAAGCTCAAGTAGTGGGCCCGTGAGGTCAACGAGGCAGATCCAGCAGTAGAGGCAAGAAAACCCCTCAAGTAGTCCAACACTCCCATCATCTTCGACACTGAGGATCAACCTGACCGCATCACTGCTGTCGGGTGCGTGTCGTTGTTGGTATCACCGACAATCCGCAACCTCAAGGTCGCGAAGATGTTGGTCGATGGTGGAGCCGGTTTCAATATGATATCGCCGGACGTAATCAAGCATGTGCAGATCCCCGATTTAGATCTCAAGCCGACAGGATCCTTCCAAGGGCTCAACCCGGGAAGATCTCAGCCCAAGGGGAAGATAACTCTGCCGGTTACGTTTGCCAGTGAGCTCAACTTCAGGACACAGAGAGTAGTCTTCGACGTTGCAAAGATGTTGCTGCCATACAAAGGGATTCTGGGCCGACTGGCGCTGGCAAAGTTCATGGCGGTGTCCCACCATGCCTACAACACCCTCAAGATTCCAGGACAGATGAGCATCATCACCGTCCGCACTAACAACAAGGACGCAATCCTCTGCGTCGATAAGCTCTTCCGAGAGGCAGTGGCAGCCTGCCGATGAGGCACTCGCTCCTGCCAGCAAAGCTCCCGGGGGGAAGAACAAGAACAAGAGCTCTGGCAAATGTCGTAAGGATTCCGGGAAGCGCGCCAAAGAGTGCAGCACGATCGTCGAGGACTTACCAGGGACCTCTGCCTCCGGGAGCAAGAATAACAAGACCGCCAAGCCCTTGCCAGGTGGGACAAGTCACTAGGAACGACAAGAGTCGCCTAGAGACTGGAAGCGACACCCGAATGCGAGACATGCATAAATGTTGGGCGCTTTCGTGAGTCCCACCCATAAGGTGCGGCTCTCGGGCCACCCGACAACCCCCTTTTGTGCAAGTTCGCCGCCAAAGCGTGTAATCCTTTGTACAGAGCAGGCGATAACCCTGTGCGTAGTTAGTAAAAGCCAAGTGTTCCACAACTCTTTGTCAAAGTACATATTTATATTATGTATCATATGTGAGATGTTGTGATCACTCCTTACTTGCATAAGGCAACTGTTGAACCACCTAGGTTCCTGGCCTACTCTACTTTCTCTTCTTTCTTTTTCTCAAAAGGGAGAAGGGGCCCCGCATGCAAGTCTTCCGGGGGGGAGTGACGGTGTCGACACCTACAAACGCGTTCAAGGACGATGGCCTTGCGACAAGAAACGCAACGAGATAAAGCTAAGTTGCAGAAACTTTTCAATAAGTTAAGGCTTTCTCCTTGAACGAAGTTGACACTTGTGTGAGAAAACCTGCACGCCAAGGACCCATGTCGAAATTGTTTGCGCACTTGGTTGTTTCGAGTCCGCTCAACATCCTAAGTAGCCGCGGCAAGGACAACAAGGAGGCCTTATCGGCAGTGGCATCATTGACAGGCTGCCAAGGCACCGTTCCTTCGAGCGCTCACGGTACAGATACGCGCATCGACATGCATTTCCGGCAAGCGTAGGATAAACGAAAACACACAAGTTCAAAGTACGTTGAAAGGAGATTGTCATTCATCACAACAAATAAAGTGCATTACAAAAATCAAAGTTACGGTGCTAATTCAAGACTATTGTTTTGGATAACATGCATCACAGGAAAAGAAACTTAGTTGCCTAGGGTCACAAAACCAGCCCTGTCGGTGATAGGGCGACGAGGGCGTCAAGCTCGCTGGTGTGGAAGCCTCTCGGCAGCTTGGAGAAGGCCTTGGTCAAGTCGATGCCGGGGTTGTGGTAGGCGACCTTCACCAGGACCTTGTGGAGGGCCCCGCGACACAGCTCGTGGCAACCATGGAGGAATTCGTCAGCCCGCCCCACTTCGTACCTCGCCAAGACGTCGATGAGCTTCCCGAAGAAGATGGACAGCCGCGTGCTCGTCGCCTCCCTGATGTCGTCGGAAAGGGTGCACTCCTCCAAGCCCATTTTTGTGAGCTGGGCAGAGAGCCTCATAGCGATGTCGACGAGCTGATCCATACACAGCTGAATGCTTTCCTGGAGCTGGTAGGAAGTGTGCGCGACAGAGGCGAGCACTTCCTTCTCCTTCCAAAGTTCCTCAAGCAAACTGCGCTCCCTGTGCCGGGTGACCTCGCGACTGTCCTCCTGGGAACTCGCCTTCACGCACAGATCAGGGTGGGTGGCCGCGGCAATCTCCAGCTCCTTGGTCTTGTCAGCGAGCCCCACCTGCAGGTCCGCCATGGTTTGAGTCCCCCTCTGGATGTCATCCTTCAGCTTCGAGATCTCCTGTCCGGAAGCAGCGAGGTCCACCTCCAGCCATTGCACCTTGTTCTCCAGCTCGATCTTGATGGATTGAGCGGCCTCGGTACCATTGACGGCCTCTTGGAGCTTGCCAGCGTACTCAACAGCTTACCACTCAATGACCTCATTGTGCTTTGCCTCCAGCTCATGGATTTGCTTCTCCAGTCCGGCCCCGAGCTTATCGGCTAGAGCCCTTTCCTGGGCAGCAATGTCACACCCTATATTGTACCACTTTGCTATGCTATGGTTTATAAAATTTGGACCCATTTAAAACTTTTGCTTACTTGTGGTGATTGACTTGATTGGTTTCTGCTTGAATGCTTGATTGTGTTTTAAATTCACAAATATTCTTGTTCTCTCCATACTCATCTTCTTGATCAGAAATCTTTCCCAATGATCATACCATGTGTATAGGACCTAAAGCTATTTTTATCAAATATTATTTTGCCCAAAAAGCATTTATTCAAATTAGGCTTTATAAAACCCCTGAATTGAGGTTTGTACTACAAGTCCTCAAATTGGGTGCAATGTTTTGCACCAAAGGGTTTATTTGGAACCTAATATGTATAAGACTATTTTAATATTATTTTTAAAGATTATTTTAATATTTTATTTAAAATCTATTTCTTAAGGCCAGAAATGGTCTTTCATAAGGGAAAATTATTTTTATGCTTTCAAAATATTTGAGAAAAATTAGGGAAACTCAGTGGAAATATATTTTCCATATATATGAGTTTGAACACATGGTCATGTTCAAAATATTAGATAAAACCCTCCAAAACCCTTTTTGCCTATTTCAAGCTTTTGAAATATTTCTATAAGAAATATTCTCAAATAAATGCAGAAAAATTGTAGCATGTCACACATGATATATGTGATGATCATGCAAAGTTTAATATCAATCCCAAATGTTTTGGTTCACCAAAATATCCCAAAACCTTCTCTGACCGGATCCAAATTTGATCAACTCTACATTGCCAACTTTCTCCATTTGATCTCAAACTTTGTGGGCAGGTTCTAATCCCCAAATAATGCCACCGCACCAGGTGGCGCATTTAGGAGAATAGATTAGCATGATTGGATCTATGAAAATCAGTTTCTGCTCATTTCTAGGGTTCACGAAGTTTACATTGGAAATTTCTTTCAATTGAGCTGAAACTTGGTGATCCACCCTATTTTTACCTCCCATTTGACACTGTAAAATCTCACTGCAAATAAGGAAGTTTTTCTTGCCCAAACTAACATCAAACAACTTCTGGTGAATTAGTAAAACCTATGATTTCACCACTTAAACTATTCTCCTTCACCCCAAATTTTTACCACACCTCTCCCTCACCTCCAGTAGGTTTTCCACGGCCACAGCTCCATTATTGGTAGTGTGAAACCCCCATTTTCCTCTCTGGACAGCAAGAATCTCTGTCTCCCTCATCTTTCTCAGCCCCTCTGCCCGCCCCTTTTGCCTTTGCTGACTTCCTACGCCACCCAGGGCATCTCCAATAACTCCCAGGCACGCCAAGACAAGAGGGACACGCGAGAGCGCGCGGATGCCGACCAAACGAGCACTCTAAAGCGCGCAGCCGCGCTCCAAAGAGTTGACCCTGCGCCCCAAACCACCTCGGGTCCTCCCCGCGTGCCAGAGACCACGTCTCGACGTCCGCAACGTGCCAGGGCAACGACCCCTTCCTCCCCCTCTCTCCTCTGCCCTCTGCTGCGCGTGCCCGGCGCCGCCCGGAGCACACCTTGCTTCCCCTATCTTCCTCCCCAGCCCCGGGGCGCGTCCACAAGCACCCTAGACACGTCCTCGCGAGTCTCCGTGGCCTCTGGCCTCGGCCACGAGCTCTCCGGTGCACCTGCGTTCGGTGGACCTCGCCCCCCCTATAAAGAGGCCACCCCGAGCCCTCTTCTTCCCTTCGGATCCCCTCTCTCGCATCCTATTGAGCCACTGCACTGCTAGTTCATCCCCTCGAGGCGCTCGTGCTCGGGATCAACCAAAGCTCCACCACGGCGGCACCACCGTCGATCTCCGGGTATGGCCCCTCTCCGGCCCCCATTCTGGTTCCGACGAGCCCTCCTCGGTGCCTTGACCATTTCCCCCCTCCTCTCCGCGCGTTTTGCAGCAGGAACCGGCCCCGGTGACCACCACCTCGGTACCTCGACGCCGGCGAGCCGTTGCTCCTCTCCGTCCATCTTCTTCTCCACCCGAACGGCAATACCCTCCCGACTCCATTCCCGTGCTCGCCAGCCGTCGCCGTGCCCTGCATCGTCGCCGGTGAGCCCCGCCGTCCCCTGGACAGATGTTGATGATGACCTGCTAGTGGGGCCCGGTCGTCAGCCTCTGCCTCGCCCGCACCTCTCTGTCAGGTTTGAACCTGGCGCGGCACGAGCGCCCGGCTTGCCTAGGCTGGCTGCCCTCTGGGCCGGCCCAGCTGCTGATCGACTCTGGCCCAGGCACTGTGGCCCCTTTTCCCTTTTTATTTTCTTTCTGTTTTGCAAAAATTCCACAGGAGGCAATATTAGTCCAACTCCAAATATTCTTTCACCTAAAATCTTGTAATATTCTGTAGTATTTAATGATGGCACTTGTGCACTTTTTGAAAATAGTTTTATGCGCTGGTTTTATTTAAAACCTAGTTTTGAATATATAAAACCACTGTTAAAATAGTTTTCAAAACTTTTTTACACTTCAAAACCAGAAACAAATATTTTTAGTTTTTAGTATGGTATTTTATAGAGTAGTGTAACATTTTAGAAGTGAATTATTTCCTCTGTTTTTGCTGTGTTCTTATTTTTGCCCGTTAATATTGCGACGATAGATTGCGTTGTTGACGAGGGAGTTGGACCAGAAGACTTTGAAGATCCCGAGGACTTTGTTGAGCCAGGCTAGAAGCCCTTTGACCATGTTTAAGAAACCATTTTATTGCATGGCACATAGCACTTCATTTTGTTATGTTGATCATGATGATGTGGTGACCACTTTGGTGGATGCCTCTGTTACTTTTCCGTTGATACTTGCATCGTGCATGACCCTACCTTCCTATGAGGCTTGTGCGGGTGGGAAGTAGTTAGGGTGCTAACTAGTTGCTACACAAATGGGATGGGAATATGCATGGTGTCAGAAAGGAAATGATTTCAAAGACTTTTTGAAAACCCCGTCGGGTGCCACTAATGCCCGAGGGTGATGATGATGAGCTAGGTAACCACTTGATAAAGAAGTGGTGTACCGAGGCAAGTGAGTGGGTGTGTTTTCAAAAATGGAGAGATTTAAGATCTGCTGACCGTCCCAACCTTACATGTACAACCACGATACCGCTTATGGGACATGGCTTTGTTGATTACCTTGGTTGATGCTAGCAGAGAGCCCACATTACTAGTGGCGGGAGTGGCGTGGTCCCTCTAGATACGGGGTCGTATCGGAATGGACGATCATGGGTTCTTTTCACAGACACCGGGCATACTGTTGTGTGCTCTCATGGATGATACGTGTGATATATATCATGAGGGATGTCACCAACGAGTGGACTCTTTGTTTAGTGTTGTCAAGGGAAAGGCATTTAAGTTCCTTGAGTCTTGTGGGTAAAGTGTGCAACCTCTGCAGAGTGTAACACTATTCGAATAGACATGTCCACGGTCATGGACAGTTGGAGGTCCTTCTTAAACTACGTCCAATGTTTTCACAAACTTGGTGTGTGTGCGTGTGTGTGGGAGAAAGATGGAATACTCGAGTTAAGTCGTTTGACTTGACATGATGATTGAACATGAGATGTTCAGACCTTGATTATATTGATATCTGTAACTTTTTCATACGGATACTTGTATCCCCCTGATGCATGCTCTTACAAGTTGATTGATCATGTCATTGCACTAAATAATTATCTTTCCGCAACTTACCTACTTAGTGCTATATCATGCATTGTTATACCTTGTTCCAAAACATGGGTTGCTTGTGAGTACATTCAAAGTACTCATTGGCTTGCCACTGGTTATTTAATTGGCCAGGCATGGAAGAGTAGGAATATGGTGAAGAATTCGTTGGTGACGAACATGCGAACTAGGACGCTTCCCAGTCAAAATGCTTGTAGGGTTAAGGCAGATGACATGGGTTCACACTTTCGTTCAAGACTTCCGCTGCTAGTTATGTTTGGTGTGTGGCATTCATGGCCCTATCTATGTAAGACTTGACCTTGATGGTCTTTATTTGTGTAAGACGGTATGTATGGATGTAAGACTCTTGTTATTCAGCTTCTGTGTGTTCAGTGAGCCATGATCTCCGGGATCACTATACATGAGCATTCGGTGATCACGAGTTATGAGTCGGGGTCCCCACAGAGCTGGTATCAAAGCCATCTTGACTGTAGGAAACCTTAGTTAGCATGGACGTTAGTTAGGACAAAACCATTTGCAAAACTATGCCTAGTACCTACACTTAGGAGTTTCTGCACTACTTACCTTTTCTAAGTCTACTTTCAAAACTCTACTGACTCCCCTCCCCTTAAACCTCTGTAGATAGCCGTCGTACCCGATGACCTCCTAGCATCCGGCTTTCCGCTACTTGAGGATAGCCTGGAGAAGTGCTAGTATCGCCGACCACCCATTTTCCTCTACCACAAGAACTGGGTCGATGCCGTCACGAAGGAGTACCACGTTAACATGGTCGTGAAGGAAAACGACTCCCCGACGAGTTGGTTGTTTGAAGGATCACACATGGAGACCTTGGCGTTTGCGGTCGAGATAGCCGCACGCAAGGCACTTATCCACCTTCGAGACATCATCCCAGAGATGGCTGACGAGCCAGCTGCTCGCTACGTACATTTCAGGAAGGATGACTTTGGCGAGAGTTGGACGTTGGTTCCATCCAAGGAGGATGGGACACCGCTCAGATTCCAGACCTACTTCAGCCTCTCTGCCGACAGTCTGGCTCATAACCTGATTAAGGAGTCCGTGAAGCTCCGCAAGGAACTTCACCGCACCGGGGAGCTACTTCGTCAAGCCAAAGTGAAGCTAGATAGGATTAAGAAGGATGGAGCCCCTGAGGGATGACCAACTATCACTTACAGAGGAGGAGTACCCCCAGCTAGAGGTGCACCCACACGTCGTCGTCGCATGAGTGCGAAGGAGTACCGTGAGCTCTTCACCGCACCACCGGCGAAGCGCCGTCAGGATGGACCTCCTCGTTCTCCGACCCCCTCGACCGAAGACGACGCCCGCACGGATGATGATCAGGAGGAAGATCATGAGGAGCGTGAGTACGAGACCGAGCAATGCACCACTTGAGTCCAAGAATTCCTAGGGTAGGATCAGTCATGTATCCCTCATGCGAAGTTGAGTCCGTGTAATGGTTCATATGAAACCATGTGTGCTTGTTGTTTGTTTGGTTGTTTGTGCTCCAATGCAAGTCGCGCTTTTGCCTTAGGCAACATGTAAGCGACTCCATCATCTGTCTTATCTTAAAAATTACGTGTTTGGTCTTTCAACCTCTATTTGATCACACTTGCACTATACCAACCCCCTTAGGCGTGCAATCTCTATTGCTGCTTTCCATCTCGTCTATCCTAGTTGTTTGACTTGGCTGCTCGAAATAGGATGGTGACCGCAACCCGTAACAGCTCCTTCACCAACCCTGAAGCCGGCAACTCCAGCCAGCAGTAGGGAGCTGGTGGGTCTGCTCACGCTGGAGCTCACCAGGAGCAGACACATGGCGACATTCCCCCGCCACCACCTCCACCGGAGAACATGACCATAGCTCAGTTTCTCCAAGTTCTCCGGGAGGAACGCCAAGCCAACACTGCCACTATCCAGCAGATGGCTCAAGTCGTTGTGAACAACTAGCAGCAAGGCAGGAACGGCAATGGCCGCTCCACTCTGTCTGAGTTCATGAGGAATTCGCCCCCAACCTTCACTGAGGCTGCTGAACCCCTGGATGCCGATGACTGGATCCGCACCATGGAGGACCTCCTTGCACTGGTCAATTGCAATGAGGATCGTGATAAGGTTCTTTATGCCTCTCACTGCCTTGGAGGTACTGCCAGAGCTTGGTGGGATGGATTCAAGGTCATGCAAGGCGACCGTGTGATCACCTGGTTGATTTCAAGGAAGGATTCCACACCACTCACATTCCTTCTGGGATCATGGCTATCAAGAAGAGAGAATTCCGTGCGCTGAAGCAAGGAAGTGGCTCTGTCAAGGAGTATATGTAGAAGTTCAACCTGCTATCAAGATATGCACCTGAAGATGTCAACACCGAGGCTGCTAAGATGGAATGCTTCATGGAAGGACTCCAGCAAGCACTGAAGTATCAGCTCATTGTCTGCGACTGCCGGACCTTCTTCGACCTGGTGAACAAGGCCCTCATGCACGAAGACAAACATCGTGCCATGGAAGACACTCGCAAGCGCAAGATGATCAGCAAGGGTAGCTCCAGCAACCAGAAGCCTCGTTCATGGCAGCCAACCCCAGCCAAGCCAACTTATCAGCCTCAGCAGGCTAGACATCCTGCCCCTCGTCCGAGCTACCAGCCTCAGTAGTATGCCAATCCCAGACTAGCCTACAATAACCCCAATCACAACAATGGTGGCAACAATAACAACTCAGGCCCGGTCACTTGCTTTGGATGTGGTCAGCCAGGACACATCTCTAGGCAGTGCCCCAACAAGAAGCCAGATGCAACGCGCCCCAATGCGCCAAACCTTGGTCAAGGCTGTGGAGTGCCACCAAGGAACCCAGCTCCCTGCAACTAGCCCAACAATGGCAAGGGTCGTGTGAATCACGTCACCGCTAAGGAAGCCCAGGAAGACCCGGACATCATACTGGGTACGTTCCTTGTCAACTCAACCCCGGCAACCGTACTGTTTGATTGTGGAGCCTTGCATTCTTTCGTTACCCAAAAGTTTGCACTAGAGAGTGGTATGAAGCCTACACCTATGGGTAGTCATATGATGATACAAACCCCGGGTTCCATCATGTGGTCCAAGATAGGATGTAAAGGAGTCGGGATGAGCATTAACGGGGTAGACTTCCTAGCGAACCTCATAGTTTTGGATTCGCCAGGCTTGGATGTGATCCTTGGCATGAATTGGTTGACAAAGTACCAAGGCCTGCTAGACTGTGCCAAGAGGACTGTTACCATGACCAATAGCCAAGGAGTCAAAGTCAAGTATGTTCCCAACCCCTCCTCCGCTCAAGCTCCACAAGAAAATTTCCTATTAGGAGTTGAGTTGGACCAAGTACCAGTGGTATGTGAATACCCTGACGTATTCCCTGATGAGCTGCCCGGAATGCCTCCTGATCGTGACATTGAGTTCATCATTGAGATAATGCCCGGAGAAGGGCCCATCTATAAGAAGCCCTACAGAATGGGATATGAAGAGTTGGCTGAATTGAAGAAGCAACTGACTGATCAGGTCAGGTAAGGGTTTATCCGCCCTAGTGCCTCTCCTTGGGGATCACCTGTTCTATTTGTGTCAAAGAGGGATTGACCTATCCGACTATGTGTCGATTACCGATCTCTCAATGAGGTCACAATAAAGAACAAGTACCCACTTCCCAAGATTGAAGACCTGTTCGATCAGCTAAATGGTGCCAAGGTGTTTTCCAAGATCGATCTCAGGTCCGGGTACTACCAGTTGAAGATGAGACCCCAGGACATCCCGAAGACGACATTTGTGACCCGGTATGGCCTGTATGAATACACGGTCATGTCATTTGGGTTAACCAATGCCCCAACTTACTTCATGTACCTCATGAACAAGGTCTTCATGGAGTATTTGGACAAGTCTTTCGTTGTCTTCATCGACGACATCCTTGTCTTCTCCAAGTCTAAAGAGGAGCATGTGCAACACTTGAGATTGGTCCTAGACAAGCTTCGAGAGCGCCAGCTTTATGCCAAGTTCAGCAAGTGCGAATTCTGGCTGCATGAAGTTGGATTCTTGGGTCATGTATTGACTGTTGAAGGATTGTTAGTGGATCCTGCCAAGAACAAAGCTGTGACTGAATGGCAATCCTCAAGCAATGTGAAGGAAGCCAGAAGCTTCCTCGGACTCACGGGATATTATCGCAAGTTCGTCGAAGGGTTCTCAAGCATTGCTAGACCCATGACTCAGCTTTTGAAGAAAGACAAGAAGTTCGAATGGACAACGAAGTGCAAAGAAAGCTTCCAAGAGCTCAAGAACAGATTTACGACAGACCCAGTTTTAGCCACCCCCGACATTCACAAGGAGTTTGTGATATATTGTGATGCATTAAGAACCGGGCTTGGAGGTGTTCTGATGCAAGAAGGCAGAGTCGTAGCATATCTATCCAGGCAGCTACATCCTCATGAAGAGAACTATGCTACCATGATCTTGAGTTGGCAGCTGTAGTTCATGCCTTAAAGACATGGCGACATTACCTTCCAGGAAAGCGGTGTGAGATATACACAGACCACAAGAGTTTGAAGTAGATTTTCACTCAAAGGGAGTTGAACATGAGGCAACGAAGATGGTTGGAGCTGATCAACGATTACGACCTCAGTGTTCAATACCACCCTGGAAAGGCTAATGTGGTAGCACACGCCTTAAGCCGAAAGGCTTGTTCCTTGAATGCTATGATTAAGAAAAGGCTACCCGCCTTGTATGAAGAGCTTGAAAGCTTTGGCCTGAAACTAGTTGCACTAGGTTCCCTAGCCAACCTTGAAGCAACGCCTACCTTGATGGATGACATTAAAGAAGCTCAGAAGGGTCACGAGAGCATCGAAGGCGTCAAAAGGAAGATCAAGAAAGGCAAGGCCCTAGGATTCTCAGTAGATGAGCAAGGAGTTGTATGGTTTGGGACTCGCATTTGCGTGCCCAACAAAGTTGAGCTCAAGAATTTGATCTTGCAAGAAGCCCATGACACTCCGTATTCCATCCATCCCGGAGGCACCAAGATGTACCAAGACCTCAAGGCAATATTCTGGTGGCATGGCATGAAGAGGGAGATAGCCACTTTTGTCGCTAAGTGTGACATATGCCAGAGAGTCAATGCTGAGCATCAGCGACCCGCTGGATTGTTACAACCTCTCAAAGTGCCTGGATGGAAGTGGGACAAAGTCGGGATGGACTGCATCACCAGATTACCCAGATCCAGCAAGGGACATGATTCCATTTGGGTCATCGTCGACCACCTGACCAAGGTAGCCCACTTCATTCCCGTCAAGACAACCTATAATGGAAACAAACTAGCCATTCTTTACATCGAGCGTATTGTAAGCCTTCATGGAGTTCCTAAGGAGATTGCGTCAGACCGAGGTACCCAAGTAACCTCAAGGTTTTGGAAGCAATTTCAAGAAGCCCTGGGAACCAAGCTATCCTTTCGCACAACTTTTCACCCTCAGACCGGAGGACAGACGGAACGAGTAAATCAGATACTCGAGGATATGCTCCGTGCTTGTGTTTTGGCATACACAGCCAAATGGGAAGAATGCTTGCCGTTTGTCGAGTTCTCCTACAACAATAGCTATCAGTCCAGTTAGCAGATGGCACCATTTGAGGTATTGTATGGACGCAAGTGTCGTAATCCCCTCAACTGGTCAGAAACCGGAGAAGGTTTAGTCTTTGGACCAGATATCCTCCGCGAAGCAGAAGAGCAAGTTCAACTTGTCAGAGAACGTCTGGAAACCGCCAAGTCAAGATAGAAGAGCTACGCCGACTCACACCGCCGAGACATGAGTTTCCGTGTTGGAGACTATGTTTATCTCCGAGTCACGCCTCTCAAGGGAACCAAGCGTTTCCACGTCAAGGGAAAGCTCGCACCAAGATACATCGGCCCCTTCAAAGATCACCGCAAGACGAGGAGAAGTTGCCTACCAGCTAGCGCTACCTTCCGAGCTATCTGATGTGCACAACGTTTTCCATGTATCACAGCTCCGAAAGTGTCTCCAAGTTCCCAACTGCCCCGACCTCTACAAGGACATCAATCATCAAGCCATCGACCTTCAGCCAGACCTCACTTATCTTGAGAGACCAGTTTGCATTTTGGATGAAGCCGAGCGTTGCACCCGAAGCCGCACCATCAAGTATTTCAAGGTCCAATGGAGCAACCACACTGAAGTAGAATCAACCTGGGAGCATGAAGACTACCTTAGATCCGAGTTCCCTTATCTTTTTCGCGCTTAGGCTAGGAATATCGGGGACGAGATTCTAGTAAGGGGGGTAGGTCTATCACACCCTGTGTTGTACCACTTTGCTATGCTATGGTTTATAAAATTTGGACCCATTTAAAACATTTGTTTACTTGTGATGATTGACTTGAGTGCTTTCTGCTTGAATGCTTGATTGTGTTTTAAATTCACAAATATTCTTCTTCTCTCCATACTCATCTTATTGATCAAAAATCTTTCCCAATGATCATACCATGTGTATAGGACCTAAAGCTGTTTTTATCAAATATTATTTTGGCCAAAAAGCATTTATTCAAATTAGGCTTTATAAAACCCCTGAATTGAGGTTTGTACTACAAGTCCTCAAATTGCGTGGAATTTTTGCACCAAAGAGTTTATTTGGAACCTACTATGTATAAGACTCCCCAAAACCACCAAATATTATTTTTAAAGATTATTTTAATATTTTATTTAAAATATTTTTCTTAAGGCCGGAAATGGTCTTTCATAAGGGAAAATTATTTTTACGCTTTCAAAATATTTGAGAAAAATTAGGGAAACTCAGTGGACATATATTTTCCATATATATGCGTTTGAACACATGATCATGTTGAAAATATTGGATAAAACCCTCCAAAACCCTTTCTGCCTATTTCAAGCTTTTGAAATATTTCTATAAGAAATATTCTCAAATAAATCCAGGAAAATTCTAGCATTTCACACATGATATATGTGATGATCATGCAAAGTTTAATATCAATCCCAAATGTTTTGGTTCACCAAAATATCCCAAAACCTTCTCTGACCAGATCCAAATTTGATTAACTCTACATTTCCAACTTTCTTCATTTGATCTCAAACTTTGTGGGCAGGTTCTAATCCCCAAATAATGCCACCACACCAGGTGGTGCATTTAGGAGAATAGATTAGCATGATTGGATCTATGAAAATCAGTTTATGCTCATTTCTAGGGTTTACCAAGTTTACATTGGAAATTTCTTTCAATTGAGCTCAAATTTGGTGATCCACCCTATTTTTACCTCCCATTTGACACTGTAAAATCTCACTGCAAGTAAGGATGTTTTTCTTGCCCAAACCAACATCAAACACCTTCTGGTGAATTAGTAAAACCTCTGGTTTCACCACTTAAAGTATTCTCCTTCACCCCCAATTTTTACCACACCTCTCCCTCACCCCCAGCAACCTCCAGTAAGTTTTCCACGGCCACATCTCCATTATTGGTAGGGTGAAACCCCAATTTTCCTCTCTGGATAGCAAGAATCTCTCTCTCCCTCATCTTTCTCAGCCCCTCTGCCCTCCCCTTTTGCCTTTGCTAACTTCCTACGCCACCCAGGGCATCTCTAGTAACTCCCAGGCACGCCAAGACAAGAGGGACGCACGAGAGCGCGCGGATGCCGGCCAAACGGGCGCTCTAAAGCGCGCAGCCGCGCTCCAGAGAGTTGACCCTGCGCCCCAAACTACCTCGGGTCCTCCCCGCATGCCAGAGACCGCGTCTCGATGTCCGCAACGTGCCAGCGCAACGGCCCCTTCCTCCCCCTCTCTCCTCTGCCCTCTGCAGCGTGTGCCTGGCGCCGCCCGGCTCGGCCTGTGAGCGCGCGAGCTCAGGGCCCTCCAGGAGCACACCTTGCTTCCCCTATCTTCATCCCCATCCCCGGACCGCGTCCACAAGCACCCCAGACACATCCTCGTGAGTCTCCATGGCCTCTGGCCTCGGCCACGAGCTCTCCGGTGCACCTGCATTCGGTGGACCTCGCCCCCCCTATAAAGAGGCCACCCCGAGCCCTCTTCTTCCCTTTGGATCCCCTCTCTCGCATCCTATTGAGCCACTGCACTGCTAGTTCATCCCCTCGAGGCTCCCATGCTCGGGATCGAGCGAAGCTCCGCCGCGGCGGCACCACCGTCGATCTCCGGGTATGGCCCCTCTCCGGCCCCCACTCTGGCTCCGACGAGCCCTCCTCGGTGCTTGACCGTTTTCCCCCACCTTTCCACTCGTTTTGCAGCAGGAACCGGCCCCAGTGACCACCACCCGAAGCTCCTCCACCTCGGTACCTCGACACGGGCGAGCCGTTGCTACTCTCCGTGCATCTGCATCTCCACCCGAACAGTGATACCCTCCCGAATCCATTCCCGTGCTCGCCAGCCGTTGCCGTGCCCTGCATCATCACCGGTGAGCTCCGCTGTCCCGTGGACAAAGGTTGACGACGACCTACCAGTGGGGTCCGGTCATCAGCCTCTGCCCCGCCCGCGCCTCTCTGTCTCTCTCACTGGCCCCAGGCCCCGCCCGTCAGGTTTGAACCTGGCGCGGTGCGAGCGCCCGGCTCGCCTGGGCTGGCTGGCCTCTGGGCTGGCCCAGCTGCTGGCCGACTTTGGCCCACGCACTGTGGCCCCTTTTTCCTTTTTATTTTATTTCTGTTTTGCAAAAATTCCACAGGAGGCAATATTAGTCCAACTCCAAATATTCTTCCACCTAAAATCTTGTAATATTCTATAGTATTTAATGATGCCACTTGTGCACTTTTTGAAAAAAGTTTTATGCACTAGTTTTATTTAAAACCTAGTTTTGAATATTTAAAACCACTGTTAAAATAGTTTTCAAAACTTTTTACACTTCAAAACTAGGAACAAATATTTTTAGTTTTTAGTATGGTATTTTACGGAGTAGTGTAACATTTTAGAAGTTAATTATTTCGTGTGTTTTTGCTGTGTTCTTATTTTTGCCCGCTAATATTGCGACGATAAATTGCGTTGTTGATGAGGGAGTTGGACCAGAAGACTTTGAAGATCCCGAGGACTTTGTTAAGCCAGGCAAGCAGCCCTTTGGCCATGTTTAAGAAACCATTTTATTGCATGGCATATAGCACTTCATTTTGTTACGTTGATCATGATGATGTGGTGACCACTTTGGTGGATGCCTCTGTTACTTTTCCGTTGATACTTGCATCGTGCATGACCCTACCTTCCTATGAGGGATGTGCGGGTGGGAAGTAGTTAGGGTGCTAACTAGTTGCTACGCAAATGGGATGGGAATATGCATGCTGTCAGAAGGGAAACGATTTCAAAGACTTATCGAAAACCCCGTCGTGTGCCACTAATGCCCGAGGGAGATGATGATGAGCTAGGTAACCACTTGATAAAGAAGTGGTGTACCGAGGCAAGTGAGTGGGTGTGTTTTCGAAAACGGAGAGATTTAAGATCTGCTGACCATCCCAACCTTACATGTACAACCACGATACCCCTTATGGGACGGGGCTTTGTTGATTACCTTGGTTGATACTACCAGAGAGCCCGCATTACTAGTGGTGGGAGTGGCGTGGTCACTCTCGATATGGGGTCGTACCGGAATGGAGGATCATGGGATGTTTTCACAGACACCGGACACACCGTTGCGTGCCCTCATGGATGATACATGTGATGTATTTCATGAGGGATGTCACCAATGAGTGGACTCTTTGTTTAGTGTCGTCAAGGGAAAGGCATTGTTCGGGTGCTTACCTCGGGTATGTAATATACCGCGAGTCGTGGATGACACGGAAGTTCCCCGAGTCTTGTGGGTAAAGTGTGCAACCTCTGCAGAGTGTAAAACTATTTGAATAGCCATGGCCATGGTCATGGACAGTTGGAGGTCCTACTTAAACTACGTCCGATGTTTTCACAAACTTGGTGTGTGTGCTTGTGTGTGGGAGAAAGGTGGAATACTCGAGTTAAGTCGGATGACTTGACATAATGATGGAACATGAGATGTTCAGACCTTGACTATATTGATACCTGTAACCTGTTCATACGGATACTTGTATCCCCCTGATGCATGCTCTTACAAGTTGATTGATCATGTCATTACACTCAAAAATTAGCTTTCCACAAGTTACCTACTTAGTGCTATATCATGCATTGTTATACCTTGTTCCAAAACATGGGTTGCTTGGGAGTACATTCAAAGTACTCATTGGCTTGCCACTGGTTATTTAATTGGCCAGGCATGGAAGAGCAGGAATATGGTGAAGAATTCGTTGGTGACGAACATGCGAACTAGGACGCTTCCCAGTCAGAATGCCTGTAGGGTTAAGGCAGATGACATGGGTTTACGCTTTCGTTCAAGACTTTAGCTGCTAGTTATGTTTGGTGTGTGGCCTTCATGGCCCTATCTATGTAAGACTTGACCTTGATGGTCTTTATTTGTGTAAGACGGTCTGTATGGATGTAAGACTCTTGTTATTAAGCTTCTGTGTGTTCAGTGAGCATTGATCTCTGGGATCACTATACACGAGCATTCGGTAATCACGACTTATGAGTCGGGGTCCCCACAGGCAAGCTCCTCCTCTTGGCAGTCGTGCGAGATCTTGCGCGAAGTCTATTCTGCTTTTGTATTGGCGAAGATCTGCTCCCTCTCCGGCCAGATCTTCTCCGTCTCGGCCCTCTGGTTGATAAGCTCGGCTTCAGCCCGGGCAAGGTTGACCCGTTCTGTGGCAAGATCCTTGCGGATTTCAGTGAACCAGGACCGCGTCTCGGCGATGATAACCCACAAGTATAGGGGATCGCAACAGTTTTCGAGGGTAGAGTATTCAACCCAAATTTATTGATTCGACACAAGGGGAGCCAAAGAATATTCTCGAGTATTAGCAGCTGAGTTGTCAATTCAACCACACCTGAAAGACTTAATATCTGCAGCAAAGTATTTAGTAGCAAAGTAGTGTGGAAGTTACGGTAACGGTGGCAAAAGTAACAGTAGCGGTTTTGTAGTGATTGTAACAGTGGCAACAGAAAAGTAACTTAGGAAGGATCAATATGTGAAAAGCTCGTAGGCAACGGATCAATGATGGATAATTATGTCGGATGGCATTCATCATGCAACGGTTATAACATAGGGTGACACAGAACTAGCTCCAATTCGTCAATATAATGTAGGCATGTATTCCATATATAGTCATACGTGCTTATGGAAAAGAACTTGCATGACATCTTTTGTCCTACCCTCCCGTGGCAGTGGGGTCCTAATGGAAACTAAGGGATATTAAGGCCTCCTTTTAATAGAGAACCGGACCAAAGCATTCGCACTTAGTGAATACATGAACTCCTCAAACTACGGTAATCACCGGAAAGAATCCCAATTATTGTCACCTTGGGATATGCGGATCATAACTCGTAATAGGTGTATACAACTTGCAAGATAGGAGAAAGAACACATATATATTCATGGAAACATAATAGGTTCAGATCTGAAATTATGGCACTCGGGCCCTAGTGACAAGCATTAAGCATAGCAAAGTCATAGCAACATCAATCTCAGAACATAGTGGATACTAGGGATCAAACCCTAACAAAACAAACTCGATTAAATGGTAAATCTCATCCAACCCATCACCGTCCAGCAAGCCTATGATGGAATTACTCACGAACGGTGGAGAGCATCATGAAATTGGTGATGAAGGATGGTTGGTGATGACGACGGCGTCGATTTCCCCTCTCCGGAGCCCAAAACGGACCCCAGATCTGCCCTCTCGAGGAAGAACAGGAGGTGGCGGCGGCTCCGTATCGTGAAACGCGATGAACTATTCTCTCTGATTTTTTTCTCCCCGAATAGGGTTATATGGAGTTGGAGTTGAGGTCGCAGGAGCTGCAGGGGGCCCACAAGCCACCTGGGCGCGCCCTAGGGGGGGGGCGCCCCCCCTGGCTTGTGGCCAATGGGTGGACCCCCTTTGGTGGATTCTTTCGCCAGTATTTTTTATTGATTCCAAAAATATTCTCCGTAAATTTCAGGTCAATCCGAGAACTTTTATTTCTGCACAAAAATAACACCAAGGCAATTCTGCTGAAAACAGCGTCAGTCTGGGTTAGTTCCATTCAAATCATGCAAATTAGTGTCCAAAACAAGGGCAAAAGAGTTTGGAAAAGTAGATACGATGGAGACATATCAACTCCCCCAAGCTTAACCCATTGCTTGTCCTCAAGCAATTCAGTTGACAAACTGAAAGTGACAAAGAAAAACTTTTACAAACTCTGTTTGATCTTGTTGTTGTAAATATGTCTAACTGATGTTCAGGTTTTCAGCAAAGATTATTGACTAACCATATTCACAATAACATTTAGGTCTCACATTTACTCATATCAATGGCATAATCAACTAGCGAGTAATAATAACAAATCTCGGATGACAACAATTTTATCAAAACAATCATGATACAATATGATACAATGGTATCTCGCTAGCCCTTTCTGAGACCGCAAAACATAAATGCAGAGCACCTCTAAGGAACAATGACTGACTAGACATTGTAATTAATGGTAAAAGAGATCCAGTCACAATCACACTCAATATCAATTAATAGCAAAGCATACAAATGACGGTGGTGCTCTCTAACTGGTGCTTTTTTTATAAGAGGAGGATGACTCAACAGTAAAGTAAAATAGATAGGCCCTTCACAGAGGGAAGCATTGATTTGCAGAGATGCCAGAGCTCGAGCTTTTAAAACAGAGATGAATAATAATTTTGAGCGGTATGCTTTCATTGTCAACATAACAACCGAGAGATCTTGGTATCTTCCATGCTAGACACATTATAGGCGGTTCCCAAACAGAATGGTAAAGTTTTTACTCCCCCTCCACCAATCAATCACACTCCACAGTGAGCCAAATCCATGGGTACCGTCCATACAAACAACAATCCTGGGGGAGTTTTGTTTCATTATATTTTGATTTGATTTTTGAGCATGGAACTAGGCATCCCGAATACCAGCCACTTTCTCGTGAATGATAGTGAATCAACACATATCGTGAGAATAACCCACCTAGCATGGAAGATACTGACAGCCCCTAGTTACTATATGAGCGATTCGGGCATACAAAACAGAATATTATTTGAAGGTTTAGAGTTTGGCACATGCAAATTTACTTGGAACGGCAGGTAAATACCACATTTAGGTAGGTATGGTGGACTCATATGGAACAATTTTGGGTTTATGGAAATGGATGCATAAGTAGTATTCCCGCTTAGTACAGGTGAAGGCTAGCAAGAGACTGGGACGCGACCAACTAGAGAGCGACAACAGTCATAAACATGCATTGAGATTAACCAACATTGAATGCAAGCATGAGTAGGATATAAATCACCATAAATATAAACATCGTGGAGGCTATGTTGATTTTGTTTCAACTACATGCGTGAGCATGTGCCAAGTCAAGCCACTTGAATCATTCAGAGGAGGATACCATCCTATCATACTACATCACAACCATTTTAAAATGCATGTTGGCACTCAAGACAAACTATTATACACTTTAGCTAATTAAGCATGGCATGAGTAACTATAATCTCTAATTGTCATTGCAAACATGTTTCATCCATAATGATCTGAATTCAGAACGATGAGCTAATCATATTTACAAAAACAAAATAGGCCGAGTTCATACCAGCTTTTCTCCATCTCAATCACTTCATCATATATCGTCATTATTGCCTTTCACTTGCACGACCGAACGGTGTGAATAATAATAAGAGTGCACGTGCATTGGACTAAGCTGGAATCTGCAAACAATAACTCAAAGGAGAAGGCAAGTTAATATGGGCCCTCTGATAGATAAACAATAATGCATATGAGAGCCACTCAACATTTTCATTGTGGTTTTCTCCTTACGACCCAAAGAAAAGAAATTTCAAAACAAGAACGAGAAAAACTATTTACACGGGAAATCTCCCAACAAGCAAAAGAAGAACAAGAAATCTTTTTGGGTTTTCTTTTAATGATACAACTAAACAAACTAAAAGGTAAAGCTAGAACTAAATTTTTTTGGATTTTTCTCAAGGTTAATTAAACACTCAAGAAGAAAGCGGAAAGAAGAAATAAAATACCATGGAAGATACAATGAAAAAGTATAAGCACCGACTACTAAGATGAGTGTGTGAACATGAATGTAATGTCGGTGAGAAATACGTACTCCCCCAAGCTTAGGCTTTTGGCCTAAGTTGGTTTATGGCCATGGCTAAAAATAACCATCTCCTGGATACTCCGGAGGATACTGAGGGTTCCACTGGTTGGCGAGCAACTGTGGCTCCCACTGAAAAACTGGATCCTGATACGGATCAAGGGCTGGTGCCGGCTCAGGTGCTGGGGGTTGCGACAGACCCCAATATCTGTAGATGTCCTCGGGCATAATAGTGTACCTGCCTGAGTGGATATCGAACAAAGAAGAAGCAGGCAGAGCAATAATCTCACAAGTACCCTGACTAAATACTAAGGTGTAAAGCAGCCTCCTATCATTATCCTTCCTAATAAAATCATGTGCTACCATACTGTCATAGTCTACATATCTTGTAGGTACCAGCATTTCCTCTTCCTCGTCAAGCCTAATGGGTATCTTAAAGTGTTTGGCTAGACGAGATGCATAGATACCTCCGAATATGGGGCCCTTCGAACGGTTTAAGTTCAACCGTTGGGCCACCATAGCGCCCAGACTAAAAGTTCTATCAGCAAGTAAAGCGTGGTGCTGAATAGCGAGGTCGGGAGCACTAAGGCTTCCACTCTCCCCACGACCAACTAAACATCTCCCCGCAAATAATGAATAATAGCGTAGAACAGGAAAATGTAAACTAGCTGCTCTTGCCTTTGACACCCCTCTCTCTTCACCCACAGTGGTTGCGGCAATAAAGTCCCCCATGTCTCTAGGACGTGGTTCACTGATGCTGTCCTCATAAGGTATTTTGCAAACATTGCAAAAATCGTAAAGTTTCATCTCCTTAGGCACATCATATAAGTAAAACTCTACCATGGGAGAGGATGCTTCCTAGGATAAAAGTGAAAGTTTTGCACGGAGATATTAGTGAGTAGGAGGTACTGGTCACACTTATCGTTGAGGAAGTCGGTGATGCCTGCATTCTCTGCCAAATAATAGAAATCTTCATAAATTCCGGCCGCCCTCAAGAATGCATCACTTGGCAATTCACATGGCTGAACCTCCGCGACGCGAGGAAGATTGTATTTGGACTTCTTCTTCACCTCATTTTCATCTTCTTTAGAGCCCTGGCTTGAAGAGCCTCCTAACAATCTCCTCATCATTTCTTTCTCTAAAAAATTTCTGAAATTTTTAGTGACTCACAATAAAGGTGAACAAAACTCAACAAACTTATAGCAACTACTCCCACAAGTGCCTAGAGGCTATATCATGCATCAAAACTACTTGGGACCATACAAATTTGACATGCAAGCTCAAGAACAAGGTCAACACAGCAGCAAAAATTTGCAATATATAAAGCACTAGAACAAAAACTAATTGGACCATTGGAGGAGTCACATACCGAAGAACAATCCCCCAAAACAGTTTTGCAAATGGAGCTTTGCACAAGGAGATCGAAAATGGCAGCAAAATGAGCTAGAACACGGGCTTGAGCAATGGTGGGATTTTTCCTGGAGGAAGACGAAGTGGATGGGTACTGGAATAAGTGAGGGGGGGATACGTGGGACCCACAAGCCAGGGGGACACGCCCAGGGGGGTGGGCGCGCCCTGTAGGCTTGTGGCCCACAGGTGCAGCCCCCTAATGTGTTCTCAGTGCCAAAAATTCTTAAATATTCCAGAAAAAATCATACTACATTTTCAGGGCATTTGGAGAACTTTTATTTTCAGGTCATTTTTTTTATTGCACGGATAATTCAGAAAACAGAAGTATAATAGTATTTTTACTTTATTTAATCTAAATAACAGAAGGTAAAAGTTGGGTATAGAAGGTTGTGCTTTCTAAATTCATCCATCTCATGCCCGTCAAAAAGAATCCATCAATAAGGTTGATCAAGTCTTATTGACAAACTTTTTTCGAATGACACGGAACCGGAGAATTTTCGAATAACACTAGGTTACCTCAATGGGGATATGCATGTCCCCAACAATAAGTATATCATATTTCTTTTTGGCAGTAGGGAGAGGGAATTCAAAATCTCCAATAATAATCGTTGAAATTTTTCCAATGGAGTTGATACTATGAACTTGAGGTTGTTTCTTCGGAAAGTGTACTGTATGCTCATTACCATTAATATGAAAAGTGACATTGCCCTTGTTGCAATCAATAACAGCCCCTGCAGTATTCAAAAAAGGTCTACCAAGGATGATCGACATACTCTCGTCCTCGGGAATATCAAGAATAACAAAGTCCGTTAGGATAGTAACATTTGCAACTACGACAGGCACATCCTCACAAATACCAATGGGTAAAGCAGTTGATTTATCAGCCATTTGCAAAGAGATTTCAGTGGGTGTCAACTTATTCAAATCAAGTCTACGATACAAAGAGAAAGGCATAACACTAACACCAGCTCCAAGGTCACATAAAGCAGTTTTAACATAGTTTCTTTTAATGGAGCATGGTATAGTAGGTACTCCGGGATCTCCTAATTTCTTTGGTACTCCACCCTTAAAAGTATAATTAGCAAGCATGGTGGAGATTTCAGCTTCCGGTATCTTTCTTTTATCTGTCACAATATCTTTCATATACTTAGAATAAGGAGACATTTTCAGAATATCAGTCAAACGCATACGCAAAAAGACAGGTCTAAGCATTTCAACAAAGCGCTAAAAATCCTCATCATCCTTTTTCTTGGATGGCTTAGGAGGAAAGGGCATGGGTTTCTGAACCCAAGGTTCTCTTTCTTTACCATGCTTCCTAGCAACGAAGTCTCTTTTATCATATCTTTTATTCCTAGGTTGTGTGTTATCAGGATCAACAGCAGGTTCAATATCCTCATCATTATCATTACTAGGTTGAGCATCAACATAAACATCATCATTAATATTATCACCAGGCTCATGTTCATTACCAGATTGTGTCTCAGCATCAGAAATAGAAATATCATTTGGGTTTTCATGTGTATCTATAACAGGTTCACTAGCAGCATGCAAAGTCCTATCATCATTCTTTTTCCATTTTATTACTGGGATGACTAGGTGTATCAGTATTAATTCTCTGAGAACCTTTCCCAATTCTCTTAGGATGGCCCTCAGGATACAAAGGTTCCTGAGTCATTTTACCACCTCTAGTCACAACTCTAACAGAATGATCATTGTTCTTACCATTCATCTCATTAAGCAAATCATTTTGTGCCTTAAGTACTTGTTCTACTTGAGTAGTTACCATGGAAGCATGTTTACTAATAATCTTAAGATCATTGATAGTTCTACTCATATAATCACCTAAGCGATCAAGCATGTAAGCATTATGTTTCAATTGTCTACTAACATAAGCATTGAAATTTTCTTGCTTAACAATAAAGTTATCAAACTCATCCAAGCATTGGCTAGCAGACTTATTATAAGGAATATCTCCTTCATCAAACCTACGGCGAGAATTTATCTCTACTACCTATGTCGGGTTATCAAGACCATGTATTTCTTCAATAGGTGGTAGATTCTTAACATCTTCAGCTTTAATACCTTTTTCTTTCATAGATTTCTTTGCCTCTTGCATATCTTCAGGACTGAGAAATAGAATACCTCTTTTCTTCGGAGTTGGCTTTGGAGGTGGTTCAGGAATAGTCCAATCATTATCATTGCTCAATATATTATTCAATAGTAGTTCAGCTTGTTCAACAGTTCGTTCCCTGAAAACACAACCAGCACAACTATCTAGGTGGTCCCTAGAAGCATCGGTTAGTCCATTATAAAAGATATCAAGTATTTCGTTTTTCTTGAGAGGATGATCAGGCAAAGCATTAAGTAATTGGAGAAGCCTCCCCCAAGCTTGTGGGAGACTCTCTTCTTCAATTTGCACAAAGTTAAATATTTCCTGCAAAGAAGCTTGTTTCTTATGGGCAGGAAAATATTTTTCAGAGAATTAATATATCATATCCTGGGGACTATGCACACAACCAGGAGCAAGAGAATTAAACCATATCTTAGCATCACCCTTTAATGAGAAAGGAAACAACTTAAGAATATAGTAATAACGAATTTTTTCCTCATGAGTAAATAGGGTGGCTATATCATTCAATTTAGTAAGATGAGCCACAACAGTTTCAGATTCATAACCATGGAAAGGATCAGATTCAACCAAAGTAATTAACTCAGGATCGACGGAGAATTCATAATCCATATCAGTAACAAAGATAGATGAAGTAGCAAACTTAGGATCATATTGCATTCTAGCATTCAAAGATTTTTCCTTCCACTTGCATAGTAATTTCTAAAGATCATCTCTATCCTTACAAGCAAGAAAGTCCCTAGCTACTTCTCCTTCCATAACATAACCCTTAGGTATATTAGGCAATTCATATCTAGGAGAGCTAGGTCTAGCAGGTGTCTCACAGTGTTCAGTTTCAATAATTTCATTAGTTTCAGAAATATCATCAGTTTCAGCATTGACTCTAGCAATTTGTTCATCAAGAAATTCACCCAGTGGCACAGTATTATCAAGCAAAGTATCATCATAAGCATCATGCATAGCAGAAGTGGCATCATTAATTACTTGCGACATATCAGAATCAATAGCAGGTGGTGGTGTCGCAAATTTACTCATAACAGAAGGTGAATCAAGTGCAAAGCTAGATGGCAGTTCCTTACCTCCCCTCGTAGTAGAGGGATAGATCTTGGTTTTTGGGTCTTTCAAATTCTTCATAGTGATCAACAGATATAAATCCCAAGTGACTCAGAGAATAGAGCTATGCTCCCCGGCAACAGCGCCAGAAAAAGGTCTTGATAACCCACAAGTATAGGGGATCGCAACAATTTTCGAGGGTAGAATATTCAACCCAAATTTATTGATTCGACACAAGGGGAGCCAAAGAATATTCTCGAGTATTAGCAGCTGAGTTGTCAATTCAACCACACCTGAAAGACTTAATATCTGCAGCAAAGTATTTAGTAGCAAAGTAGTGTGGAAGTAACGGTAACGGTGGCAAAAGTAACAGTAGCGGTTTTGTAGTGATTGTAACGGTGGCAAAAGTAACAGTAGCGGTTTTGTAGTGATTGTAACAGTGGCAACAAAAAAGTAACTTAGCAAAGATCAATATGTGAAAAGCTCGTAGGCAACGGTCAGTGATGGATAATTATGTCGGATGGCATTCATCATGCAACGGTTATAACATAGGGTGACACAGCTCCAATTCATCAATATAATGTAGGCATGTATTCCATATATAGTCATACGTGCTTATGGAAAAGAACTTGCATGACATCTTTTGTCCTACCCTCCCGTGGCAGCGGGGTCCTAATGGAAACTAAGGGATATTAAGGCCTCCTTTTAATAGAGAACCGGACCAAAGCATTAGCACTTAGTGAATACATGAACTCCTCAAACTACGGTAATCACCGGAAAGAATCCCAATTATTGTCACCTTGGGGTATGCGGATCATAACTCGTAATAGGTGTCTACAACTTGCAAGATAGGATCAAGAACACATATATATTCATGGAAACATAATAGGTTCAGATCTGAAATCATGGCACTCGGGCCCTAGTGACAAGCATTAAGCATAGCAAAGTCATAGCAACATCAATCTCAGAACATAGTGGATACTAGGGATCAAACCCTAACAAAACTAACTCGATTACATGGTAAATATCATCCAACCCATCACCGTCCAGCAAGCCTACGATGGAATTACTCATGAACGGCGGAGAGCATCATGAAATTGGTGATGAAGGATGGTTGGTGATGACGACGACGTTGATTTCCCCTCTCCGGAGCCCAAAACGGACCCCAGATCTGCCCTCCCGAGGAAGAACAGGAGGTGGCGGCGGCTCCGTATCGTGAAATGCGATGAACTCTTCTCTCTGATTTTTTTCTCCCTGAATAGGGTTATATGGAGTTGGAGTTGAGGTCGGAGGAGCTGCAGGGGGCCCACAAGCCACCTGGGCGACCCCTAGGGGGGGGGGCACCCCCCTGGCTTGTGGCCAATGGGTGGACCCCCTCCAGTTGATTCTTTCGCCAGTATTTTTTATTAATTCCAAAAATATTCTCCGTAAATTTTCAGGTCAATCCGAGAACTTTTATTTCTGCACAAAAATAACACCAAGGCAATTCTGCTGAAAACAGCGTCAGTCCGGGTTAGTTCCATTCAAATCATGCAAATTAGAGTCCAAAACAAGGGCAAAAGAGTTTGGAAAAGTAGATACGATGGAGACGTATCAGGCGAGAAGCACCCGGAACCTATCTTATGCAGCCGCAAGAAGAGCTTCCCGGAGATCCAGCTTCTCAGAACAGCCCGCGCAAAGCACCTGCAACTGCCGAAAATCCCTGCCCATGGAGGATAGGATGGTGTGTTGCTTGGCTTTGTCACCCCCGCCAAGGGAGTTGATTGCTGCTCCTTCTCCATCGATGGTCACCCCTTCGGTGAAGACCTCGAAGGTTGCGTCCCACGGAAGCTGGTGAATTGCAGGTTGCCAATCCTTAAGTACCGGCTTAGGAGCAGCTCCACCAATGATGATGAACCGGCGGCGATCCTTCTAGTGGCCCCCAGCGAGAAAAATTAGCCAGCCCCGGTGATCTCGAGGCAGAAGCCTCCGTGGCATCTGCCACCGTCTCCAAGGGTGGTCCCTCTAGGACCTGCTTGCCGGTGTCCCTGGGACCACGGCGGGTGACGTCCTCCTCAGCTGTGATCCGGGTCGCTTCCTTGACCGCCTCCTTGGCGATCCCCTCGACATTGACATCAACATCGAGTTCTTCTGGCGGGCCAGGTCTACGGCACAAGAGGAATAAGAAAAACCAAACTGAGAAGAAGTTCAAGAAGAAAAATCAAACCTTCCTCAGTGGCGTGTGCTGCCGTGATGCGGTTGTCAACGGCACCGCCTGAGTTCATCACTGAGCTCATGCCCGGAGCAGGACCCATCTATAAGAAGCCCTATAGAATGGGATCCGAAGAGTTGGCTGAATTGAAGAAGCAATTGGCTGAGCAACTCAGGAAAGGATTTATCCGCCCTAGTGCCTCTCCTTGGGGATCACCTGTTCTATTTGTGTCAAAGAGGGACGGAACTATCTGACTTTGTGTCGATTACCGTTCTCTCAATGAGGTCACAATAAAGAAAAAGTTCCCACTTCCCAAGATTGAAGACCTGTTCGATCAGCTAAATGGCGCCAAGGAGTTTTCCAAGATCGATCTCTGGTCCGGGTACTACTAGTTGAAGATCAGACCCCAGGACATCCCGAAGACGGCATTTGTGACCCGGTATGGCATGTATGAATACACGGTCATGTCATTTGCGTTAACCAATGCCCCTGCTTACTTCATGTACCTCATGAACAAAGTTTTCATGGAGTACTTGGACATCTTTGTTGTCGTCTTCATTGATGACATACTAGTCTTCTCCAAGTCTGAAGAAGAGCATGCGCAACACTTGAGATTGGTCTTGGATAAGGTTCAAAACACCAGCTTTATGCCAAGTTCAGCAAGTGCGAGTCTTGGCTGCATGAAGTTGGATTCTTGGGTCATGTGTTGACTGAATAAGGATTGTCAATGGATGCTGCAAAGATCGAAGCCGTGACAGAATGGCAATCCCCAAGCAACGTGAAGGAAGTTAGAAGCTTCCTCGGACTCCCGGGATATTATCGCACGTTCGTTGAAGGGTTCTCAAGCATCGCTACACCCATGACTCCGCTTTTGAAGAAGGACAAGAAGTTCAATGGACAGCGAAGTGCGAAGAAAGCTTCCAGGAGCTCAAGAAGAGGTTGACAACAGCCCCAGTTTTGGCCACTCCCGATATCCACAAGGAGTTTGTGATATATTGTGATGCATCAAGAACCGGGCTTGGTGATATTCTGATGCAAGAAGGCAGAGTCGTAGCATATGTATCCAGACAGCTACGTCCTCATGAAGAGAACTACGCCACTCATGATCTTGAGCTGGCATCTGTAGTTCATTCCTTGAAGACATGGCGACATTACCTCCTGGGAAAGCGATGTGAGATATATACAGACCACAAGAGTTTGAAGTATATTTTCACGCAAAGGGAGTTGAACATTAGGCAAAGAAGGTGGTTGGAGCTGATCAAGGATTATGACCTCAGTGTTCAATACCACCCTAGCAAGGCTAACGTGGTAGCAGATGCCTTAAGCAGGAAGGCTTGTTCCTTGAATGCTATTATTAAGGAAAGGCTACCCGCCTTGTATGAAGAGCTTGAAAGCTTTGGCTTGGAACTAGTCGCCCCTGGTTTCCTAGACAACCTCGAAGCAAGGCCTACCCTGATGGATGATATTAAGGAAGCTCAGAATTGTCATGACAGCATTGAAGGTATCAAGAGGAAGATTAACAAAGGTAAGGCCCCAGGATTCTCTGTGAATAAGCAAGGAGTTGTATTATTTGGGACTCACATCTGCGTGCCCAACAAAGTTGAGCTCAAGAAATTGATCTTGCAAGAAGCCCATGACTCCGTATTCCATCCATCCTGGAGTAACCAAGATGTACCAAGACGTCAAGGCAAGATTCTAATGGCATGGCATGAAAAGAGAGATAGCCACTTTTGTCGCTAAGTGTGACATATGCCAGAGGGTCAAAGCTGAGCATCAGCGACCCGCATGATTGTTACAACCTCTCAAAGTGCCTGAATGGAAGTGGGACAAGGTCGGAATATACTTCATCACCGGTTTGCCTAGGTCAAGCAAGGGACATGATTCTATTTGGGTCATTGTCGATCATCTGACCAAGGTAGCCCACTTCATTCCCGTCAAGACTACCTATGATGGGAACCAGCTAGCGAACCTCTACATCAACTGTATCGTGACTCTTCACGGCGTTCCAAAGGAGATTGTGTCAGACCGAGGCACCCAGTTTACCTCGAGGTTCTGGAAGAAGTTTCTAGAAGCCATGGAACCAAGCTATCATTCAACACTGCTTTTAATCCCCAGACCGGAGGACAAATGAAACGAGTACACCAGATAATCGAGGACATGCTTCGTGCGTGTGTTTTGGCGTATGGAGCGAAGTGGGAAGATTGCCTACCATTCGCCGAGTTCTCCTACAACAATAGCTATCAGTCGAGTCTCCAGATGGCACCATTTGAGGTATTATATGGACGCAAGTGTCGTACTCCCCTCAAATGGTCAGAGACTAGAGAAGGACTGGTCTTTGGACCAGATATCCTCCGCAAGGCAGAAGAGCAAGTTCAACTTGTTAGAGAACACCTAGAGACCGCTAAATCAAGACAGAAAAACTACGCCGACTCCCATCGCCGAGAAGTGAACCTTAACGTCGGAGACCATGTCTATCTCTGAGTCATGCCTTTCAAGGTAACCAAGCGCTTCCACGTCAAAGGAAAGCTCGCACCAAGATATATCGGCCCCTTCAAGATCACCACAAGACGAGGACAATTTGCCTACCAGCTAGAGCTACCTCCCGAGCTGTTAGAAGTGCACAACGTTTTCCACATGTCACAGCTCCGGAAATGTATCCAAGTCCCCAACCACCCCGACCTCTACAAGGACATCGATCATCAAGCCATCGACCTTCAGCCATACCTCACTTATCGTGAGAGACCAGTTTGCATTTTGGATGAAGCAGAACATTGCACCCGAAGCCGCACCATCAAGTACTTCAAAGTCCAATGGAGCAACCACACTGAAGCAGAGGCAACCTGGGAGCGTGAAGACTACCTTAGATCCCAGTTCCCTTATCTTTTTAGCGCTTAGCCTAGGAATCATGGGGACGAGATTCTTGTAAGGGGGGTAGGTATGTCACACCCTATGTTGTATCACTTTGCTATGACTATGATTTTATAAAATTTGGACCCATTTAAAACTTTTGCTTGCTTGTGATGATTGACTTGAGTGCTTTTTGCCTGAATATTTGATTTTGTTTTAATTCACAAAAAATCTTCTTCTCTCTATGATCATCTTCTTGATCCAAAACTCTTGCCCAATGATCATGCCATGTGTATAGTACCTAAAACTATTTTTATAAAATATTATTTTGGCCAAAAGCAATTATTTAAATTAGGTTTTCAAAAAACCCCTGAATTGAGGTTTGTACTACAAGTCCTCAAATTAGGGTGAATGCTTTACCCCAGAGACTTTATTTGGAACCTAAAATATATATGACTTCCCAAAATCACGAAATATTATTTTTCTATTTTATTTAAAGGCTTTTTCTTAAGGCCAGAAATGGTCTTTCATAGGGAAAAATTATTTTTATGCTTTTAAAATATTTGAGAAAATTTAGGGAAACTCAGTGGACATATATTTTCCATATATATGAGTTTCAACACATGGTCATGTTCAAAATATTGGACAAAACCTTCCAAAACCCTTTCTGTCTGTTTCAAGCTTTTGAAATATTTCTATTGGAAAAAATTTCAAATAAATCCAGGAAAATCCAGCAAGTCACATATGCCCAATGTGATGATCTTGCCAAGTTTCAACCCAATCCAAATTATTTTGGTTCACCAAAATATCCCAAAACCCTCTCTGACCAGATCCAAATTTGATCAACTCTACATTGCCAACTCTCTCCATTTGATCTCAAACTTTGTGGGCAGGCTCTAATCCCCAAATAATGCCACCACACCAAGTGGTGCATTTGGGAGAATAAATTAGCATGATTGGATCTAAGAAAATCAGTTTCTGCCCAGTTCTAGGGTTTGCAAAGATTGCATTGCCAACTTTATTCAGTCATGCTCAAACCTTGTGATCACTCTTATATTTACCTCCTATTTGATCCTGTTAAATCTCAATGCCAGAGAGCATGATTGCATGGGGTAAAACCCCCATTCCCCTCTCTGGACAACCCCATTTCTCTCTTCTTGCTCTGCTCCCCCTCACACATGGCCACTCCAGAGCATCCAAAGCCACTTTTCCAGTATAATATTTCCCCCTGCAACTGTTGGACGCAAGTGGACACGCCAGAGCGCGTCAAAAACCCTGGCATGCCGGCCAAAATCGCGCTCTGGAGCGTGTAGCCGTGCTCCAGAGGGTTGACCTCCCTCTCCTGGCCATGCCTGGCCACCTCGGGCCTGCCCCTCACGCTAGTCGAGGTGTCTTGGCGTCCACAACACGCTGGACTACCGCAAACAGCCCCGAGCCACCCCAACATCCTCCCACGGCTTCCAGAGCCCCTGCCACGGCCTCCGGTGACCCCTCTCTCACCTCTGCTAACCCTCTCCTCCTCCCAATCGACCCCCTGAACCCACTGTTCCACTCCAAGAGCTCTTGAGCTCGAGATCGGGCTCGGGGACCACCGCTGCGGCTCACTGGAGATCTCCGGGTATAGCCCCCCTCCAGCGTCCCTTTCTCCTCCTTTGGGCTCCCCTCACTGCACTGATGCTTTCCCCTCTCTCTTCCTCATGTTTTGCAGTCGGAATCATCAACTCCGACCACCTCCCAAAGCGCCCCCGCCGCTGGCCACCTCGCCGCCGCATTCCCGGCGCTCCGACGACCCCTTCCACCTCCACCGAGTCAGCGACATTGCCCCGGTCCCATTTCCATACTTGCCAGCCATCGCCGTGCCCCAAGTCGCCACCGGTGAGCCTCGCCACCCTCTGGCGAGGGGTTGACGACGACCCCGATAGGTGGGGCCCATTCGTTGGCCTCTCGCACTCCTCCCATGCTCCTCTCTCTCACTGGCCCCTGGGCCCTGCCCATCAGGTTTGAACCTGGCGCAGCACGAGCGCCCGGCTCGCCTGGGCTGGCTGGCCGCTGGGCCGGCCCAGCTTCAGCCAGAACTGGCCCAGGGCACAGTAGCCCTTCTTCTTTTTCTTTTCTATTGATTTTGCAAAAATTCCATAGAGATAAATGAAACTCCAAATCTAATAATTCCAACTCCACAAATCTTGTAATATTCCAACCTATTTGATTATGCCACTTGTGAGAATTTTTGAAAAGGTTTTATACACTGTTTTTATTTAAAACACTATTTTAGGCTTTAATAGTCTCTGCTAAATAGTGTTTTCACAGACTTTTTGAAAACCCCGTCGGGTGCCACCAATGCCCGAGGGAGATGATGCTGAGCTAGGTAACCACTTGATAAAGAAGTGGTGTACCGAGGCAGGTGAGTGTGTGTGTTTTAGAAAATGGATTAGATTTAAGATTTGTCGACCATTCCCAACCTTACATGTACAACCACGATACCCCTTATGGGATGGGGCTTTGTTGATTACTTTGGTGAGTGCTAGCAAAGAGCCCGCATTACTAGTGGTGGGTGTGACGTGGTCGCTCTCGATACGGGGTCGTGCCGGAAAGGACGATCATGGGCTGTTTTTACAGACACCGGGCACACCGTTGCGTGCCCTCGTGGATGATACTTGTGATGTACATCATGAGGGATGGCACCAACGAGTGGACTCTTTGTTAGTATCGTCAAGGGAAAGGCAATGTTCAGGTACTTACCTCAGGTATGTAATATACCGCGAGTCGTGGATTACACAAAAGTTCCCAGAGTCTTGTGGGTAAAGTGTGCAACCTCTACAGAGTGTAAAACTATTCGAATAGCCGTGTCCACGGTCAAGGACAGTTGGGGGTGCTGTTTAAACTACGTCAGATGTTTTCACTAACTTGGCGTGTGTGTGGGATAAAGGAATACTTGAGTCAAGTCAGATCACTTGACGTGATGATTGAACATGAGATGTTCAAGCCTTGTTTATATTGATATATGTATCCCGTTCTTATGAATACTTGTGACCCCATGATGCATGCTCACAAGTTGTTTGATCATGTCATTGCATTTAAAAATTAGCTTTCCGCAACTTACCCACTTAGTGCTATATCATGCATTGTTATACCTTGTTCCAAACCATGGGTTGCTTGCGAATACATTCAAAGTACTAATTGGCTTGCCACAGGTTATTTAATTGGCCAGTCATGGAAGAGCAGGAATATGGTGAAGAATTCGTTGGTGACAAACATGCGAACTAGGACGCTTCCCAGTCAGAATACCTATAGGCAGATGGCATGGGTTCAAGCTTTCATTCAAGATTTCCGTTGCTAGTTATGTTTGGTGTTTGGCCTTCATGGCCCTATCCATGTATGACATGACCTCGATGGTCTTTAATTTGTGTAAGACGGTATTTATGGATGTAAGACTCTTGTTATGGATGTAAGACGGGATCACTGTACACTTGTATTCGGTAATCAGGACTTATGAGTCGGGGTCCCCACACGCTTTGAGTTCAGTTGGTGTTTATTTCTTGCGGATTTTCTTTGGAGCTTTGTTCTTCGTTCGGTGGTGTTGTTGGAGCCGCATCTCTTGATTTTCTGTTTTGCTCTCTAAATTGGCGGTGGATATGCATATTAAAATGAAACCGAAACCATCATGATTTATTAATTTTGATGGGGCGGGTCCCTACACTCATTTTTTGTTGATCAAATCTGGCTCCACCCGCCACGGTTGAATGCGCGTTCTTCGAAACAACAGAGTGAGAGTGCATGAATTTGATGTTAGCACGGAGTATGATAGCCTTCGATATGTCGGCGGGTGCGTTGTAGCTGACGTAAATGACTAGATCTGGAAACCAAATTCGACCGTGGGTATTTTTCTGATCCTATACGGCCTGTTGTAGAAGTTGGACTTCTATATCATTTGTGTTAGAATTTCTGTGGCTTTTCACATGGTTTTAGGTGCTGCAGCAATATGATCTCTTCTATTTTTGTTGTTATAAAAAAATTTGTGTCTGGTTTTCATTTTTCACAATCCTCATTTGTGTAACTGCGGATCTGGCCCATAGACACACGCATCCTATTTTTCTCTAATCTATTTTCATACTTCGAATAATAGTAGAACTTCACTAGCTTCTCATGTTGAACTTCGAGTTTTTTCCCTGTGTTCGAAACTTCAATAGTGAGGTTTTTTTAACATGAGAATCTGAGGTTTTAAAACTTCAAACTTCTGTTTCTGTCTAATTTGAACTTCATTATTTTAATATTCACAAAATATTTTTTTGTATTTTATATAAAACTGTCGAATTGATCTTTAAAAAAAGATTGAACATCATTTTTATAGTTGTTGTGTGTTTTTGAAGTCCTCTTGTGTGCAATTGTTCAACTGGCCTAGAAACAAATCCTCTTTTTGTCTAACATATTTTCATACTACGAATAGTAGTAGAACTTCAGTAACTACAGATGCTGAACTTACGTTTTTTTACGGGAGACTTCAAGAATAATTTTTTTAATTGCGAGTCCGTTAGATACGTGACCCCACTATCTATCTTAGGGGTGTTGGGGGTGGGTGCGGTTGTTTGAGGGGGGGGGACAGAATAACCACATTGCTCCTATCAACCAAGCGTATTGCCGCGTTAGTGCGAGTCCGAGCCGGAGCAGGCGACAACTCGGCGCGCCGCAGCGTCGCATGCAGAGGCGAGTCCGTCACATACGTGACCCCACTATCTATCTTAGGGGTCTTGGGTGTGTGTGGTTGTTCAGGGGGGACAGAATAGCCGCACTGCGCTTGTCACATATGTTCGGGGGGGGGGGGGGGCAACAGAACTACCGCATATATGTTTTTCTAATTTACATTGAACGTCTTTAACTATTAAATTTTAACTGCGCATTGCCACGTTAGCGTGAGGCCGAGCCAAGGGTGGGGGAGGGGGTCAGGACCCCCCTGTCCCACCCCCGACGAGGCCCAGCAAGGAACGAGCCGGAGCAGGCGATGACGCGACGTGCCGCGGTGTCGCATGTGGAGGCGAGTCCGTCACATACGTGACCCCACTATCTATCTTCGGGGTGTTGGAAGGTGCGGTTTATTTGGGGGGGGGAGAATAAATGCACTGCGCCTGTCATCCAAGCGCATTACCGTTTTAGCGAGAGACCGAGCCGGAGGTGGGGAAGGGGGGTCTGGACCCGTCTCCCCCACCACCGACGAGGCCGAGCCAGGAACGAGCCCGAGCATACGACGACGCGGCGTGCCAGGGAGGCGAGTCTGTCACATACATGACCCCACTATCTATCTTAGGGGTGTTGGGGGGGAATAACCGCACTGTGCTTGTCAACCAAGCGCATTGCCGCGTCAACGCGAGACCAAGCCGGGGTGGGGGTCTGGGGGGGGGGGGGTCTGGACCCCCCTCTCCCACCCCCGGCAAGGCCGAGCCAGAGCAGGTGACGACGCGGCATGCCACGGCGTCACATGCAGAGGCGAGTCCCTCACATACATGACCCCACTATCTATTTTAGGGTTGTCATGGAGTGCGGTTGTTCGGGGAGGGGACAGAATAACCGCTCTGCACCTGTCAATCAAGCATTGTCGCGTTAGTGCGCGACCGAGCCCGTGGTTGGGGAGGGGGTGCGGTATGGACCCCCTCCACCACACCCGGTAGGGCCGAGCCAGGAACGAGTCGGAGCAGGTGACGACGCGGCCTGCCGCGGCGTCGCATGCGAAGGCGAGTCTAGCAAATACGTGACCCCACTATCTATCCTTAGGTTGGGTTTTGGGTTTAGGGTTTCTATTCAAAGTTCTAGTCCGTGATGTAGTTTTGAGTTATAGGGTTTAGCGTTTCTATTCAAAGTCGCATGTGGAGGCAAGTTCGTGATGCAGTTTGTTTTCTATTTAAAGTTGGACTTAAGACATTGGTGAATCTGAACTTCTTTTGTTTCGAGTTGTTGTCCGCAGCATATTTGCACTTAATGCATAGGTGAATTATTAACTACAAATTTGTTTGTTATTGAGTTGTGTATTTAGGTCTAGCTAGACTTCCTTTGTTTGTGTAATTGAACTCCTTTTTTCTTTTGTTATTTGTTATTAAGAGTTGCTAATATGTGAAATATGACTTTCTTTTTTTGTTCTATTTTGAATTTGTTAGTGTTTGCTTCTTCTGCTGTAGTTCGATGGAAACTTGGGAGTGCCTGTCTTGGAATGATTGCGATGTTGAGCAAAGAATGGGTTGGAGCAGACGACGACATGGCGTGCTGCCGACATAGTATGTGGATGTAAGTACATAGATATTATTTTTAGATTTATCAATATGGTCCTTTTTTCATGACGATTATGACATTAGTTACATTTGTAGATAGTTAGTTAAACTTTTCTTATTACATGCATCATTTATATTGTTCCTAATAACTTTAATGAGTGTATAAGTGCATCATTTATATTGTAGTAGATCGATGGAGTTTCCTATAAATATTTCCCGTCGGCTCTCATACTGTCAGAAATCCCCAGTGTCTTCTCCCCCTCTCTTGCTCCTTCTTTCAGACCTGCACTCCGAGTTCGTCGCCATTTTCTCCTGCCGTGGAGTCGGTCGAGCAACCAGCGCCGCATCTGCTCCATTTTCTGCCCCCACCACCCCCGCCCCTCCCCCTGCCCCTCATGCGCCCTCTCTTTTCTCCCTCGATTTCAACGCTCGCATCAGCCGCTCAATTTGGAACTGCTCCTGGCGTCGTGGGGTGGAGGAACCGCTGTGGGGTCGTGCAACATGGCCGTCTATACATGTACTTGAGGTAACCTCTGCTCCCCCCAACGCCTCCGCTTATTATTTGTCAGATCAATCCGGTGTCTCACCTGCGCTCTGTGTCCTGTGTGTCGCCTGCGCTCTCGGATCCCCTTCCCTTTTTTCTATGATGATTACATCCATGAGTAGGTGGGGTTCTTTGATAGGATGCTTAGATGCTTCTATTTCATCTCCTTCTAGAAGTTTTGGCTTGTTCATATGTCGATAGCATTTCCAGTGCACGCGTGTGTGTTGTATTCATCCTCACGTAGCTAGTGGTTCCCCTGAATTAGTTATTATATTATAGGAAACTCCACTTGTTGGATTTGATGCTCCTCTGTTGTTTGTTTGGTGATGTATCATCCATCCTGGTATAGGGTTCTAAGGTGTTCTTTTCTATTTTGGTGTTTTGTGTTTTTAGGTGGATCTAGGGTTTCTACCATCCTGCAGCAGGGAGGGTTGTTCTGATGGCTTCAGGCCCTTCATCAGGTGATGACTTTTATGTAATTGTGATGATGGCTTAATTCCTTGCATGAGTTAATGTCCAGTTTTGTTTAGGGTTTGTAGATGTAGTATTGTTTATTTTCTCTTTGTCTGTAAATGCATCTAAGTTTTGTCTCCGTTAGAATAGTATATTACTTTTATTTTGAAACCCTGATCGTCTCTTGTTTAACATGTTGAACTGGCCATGTTTGACAGAGTGAACTTCTTATGTAGTTGTTTTGTATTATTGTTCTACATTTTCTGTAGTTATTTGTATGCATTTAGTTTTGTAGTTGTAGTGAGCAGTATTTTGTCTTAGTGAATTTTGTATGTTATACTGGTGAACTATCTCAGGAAGTGTGTTTGACCTTCCCAATGTTTGAATTTTTTGTATGTATCCTTGGCTTTGTGTTATCGTTTGTAAGGTAATGACATATAGTTGAGCTTCTGGTTGTACATTGTTATTCTTTGTTGAAATTCTGGTTATTCACTGTTATACATAGTTGAACTTCTTGTCATAAATTGTTGTATTGCCTTGTTATAAATAGTTCAACTTCTTGCTATTTCATTATTTTAAATTGTTTCTCTCATGCTCTTTTTGTTTTGGTACTACTACCTTGGTCTATGTTGTTTTAAGTTTTTTTTATATTTTTTGCTTTGTTTTTTCATTTGTAAGGACATTTCTTTTGTATTGAATTAAATCTCACCTGCCTTTGTTTTCCTTATGTAGTTGTTGATGGCATTAAGAATACTCAAAAAAATGGTTCTGATCAAGATTGTGATTCAGAAGTTAATCATGATGTTCCAAAGTGTGATGCAACTGCATCGCGTGTGCCTTTGAGTTTAGCCGTGGAGGTTGCTTGCAGTGTTGAGAAAAATTTAAATCTCGGTGATCTTGCGTCTGCAACTCCTTTTACCATCTTTCTTATTTTTATTTCTAGAGCCATGTTTTTGAACTCGTGCTTATGATGCTCTTGTGTGATTTTGTTTTGTGTGTGTGCATATTCAGGCAGAGAAGAAGCTGTTAATACCATCAATGATGTTCTATCTGACTTTGGTGGAGCTGAGAACACTGCTGAGGGTGAGCTGGTGGCTCCAGCAAATGAAGATTGCGATTCTGTTCCGGATCCTTTGTGTTCTCTTCAGTTATTAGAGACACAGTTCCAATCCATTGATGGCGCTAAACCTATCACACAAGTTTATGATGTGACTTTGCAGCTTCTTCTAGAGGATGAACACAAGGCTAGAAACATAGAAGGTTTTGAGAGGAGGAAGGCGGTTCGGTGTGAGAAAGCTTCTCATGTTCCTGAATCTTCTGATCATGTTGAACCAACATCTGATCTTGTGTCCATTTCTATAGAAGATGTGGCGTGCACCAGGGATAACATGGTTGTCCCTGCGAAGAAGAAATGCAAGCGGACTATAGTGAAGAAGCATCTTAGTGGTGATATGATACGTCCATTTTGCATCATGATTTCCTATTCATATTTACGTTATTCTTGTCCATTATTCCCTATTATCATACAATTCTTATGCCCTTTCTCTCTGAATATGCAAGGTGCATCAAAAAGAGGGAATTATTTGGAAACTGGAATTCTGGACCGGAAAACCGAGAAAAAGGCAGAAAAATCACCAGACTCCAGATGACCTGAAACTTCACGAGGAATTGTTATTGAATATATGTGAATTTATGGGCCAAAAATATACCATAGGGGGCCACCAGCCAGGCACAAGCCATCAGGGCGCCCCCCCAGGCCGCGCCCTGATGTGTGGTGGGGCCCTGGTTGGCCTCCTGACGCACATCTTCTCATATATGGTGTGTTTTACCCTAGTAAAAATCATAAGCAACCATTTGGGTCGAAGCTCCGCGGTCTCGAGGCGGAAACCTGGGCAGAGGCCCTTTTGCACTTCGGCAGTCAGATTCTGCTGGGGAAATCCCTCTCCGGGAGGGGGAGATCGAAGCCATCGTCATCACCAGCGCTTACTCCTTGGTGGGAGGCCCAATAACATCTTCACCAACACTACTCCAACCCTAGTTCATCTCTTGTATTCAATCTTTGTCTCAAAACCTCAGATTGGTACCTGTGGGTTACTAGTTGTGTTGATTACATCTTGTAGTTGATGCTTGTTGGATTAGTTGGTGGAAGAAATAATGTTTAGATCCTTAATTATTATTATTGCACCTCTGATCTTGAATATGTTGATGAGGTGTGAGTAGTTACTATTGTTCCTAAGGACATTAGAGAAGTCTTGTTATAAGTTATCATGTGAAGTTGGTATTCGTTCAATATTTTTGATGATATGTATGTTTGTTACTTCTCTTAGTGGTTTCATGTGAACGTCGACTACATGAAAATTCACCATGCTATGGGCCTAAGGGAAGTCCTTGTGGAGTAACAAGTAGATGATGGGTTGATAGAGTGACATAAGGTTAAACCCCAGTTTATGCGTTGCTTCGTAAGGGGCTGATTTGGATCCACATGTTTCATGCTATGGTTAGATTTATCTTAATTCTTCTTTCGTAGTTGCGGATGATTACGAGAGGGGATAATCATAAGTAGGTTTTTAGTTCAACTAATAATAGCACCTTAGCACCGGTCCACCCACATATCAAATTATCAAAGTAGCGAACGCGAATCAACTCAACATGATGAACATGACTAGACTTAATTCCCATGTGTCCTCGGGAGCGCTTGCTTAATATAAGAGTACTTTCAGGACTTTCCTTTTCTATAAAAAGGATTGGGCTATCTTGCTGCACCTTTGCTACTATTGTTACTTGTCACTTGTTATGATTTATCTTGCTACAAAACTATCTACTATCGTTACTTACAACACTTGCAGAGAATACCTTGCTGAAAACCGCTTATCATTTCCTTCTGCTCCTCGTTGGGTTCGACACTCTTACTTATCGAAAGGACTACGATTGATCCCCTATACTTGTGGCTAATCAAGACTCTTTTCTGGCGCCATTGCCGGGGAGTGAAGCGCCTTTGGTAAGTGGAATTGGTAAGGAAACATTTTTCTATACGTGCTGATATTTACTGTTGTGTGTTCCTATGAACGGTCAGCCTTAGGGTGGCTTGTTCGGGGCATCTTTGCCCCGAACTGAAGATGAGGAAATTTTCGCTCAACCTACTGAAAATATTTATTATCAGATTCCTTCTGGTATGCTTGAAAAACTCTGATCACACCCATATGATGGAACGACTCATCCTGATTATCACTTGATATTTGTCGATGAAGTTTGTGGATTATTTCAGCTTGCAGGGTTGTCTGGAGACAAAGTTAAGAAGAAAGTTTTCTCTTTATCTTTGGAGGGAAAGTCGTTAATGTGGTACAGGCTATTGGGCGATATTGGATCATGGGACTGGAATCGTTTGAAGCTGGAATTTCATCAGAAGTTTTATCCTATGCATCTAGTTCATCGTGATCAGAACTTTATTTATAATTGTTCGCCTCGTGAAGGAGAAAGTATTGCTCAAGCTTGGGGGAGGCTTAAATCTATGATGCACACCTGCCCTAACCATGAGATTGCGACAAATACTATTATGCAAAAAACTTATGCTCGGCTTTCTCATGATGATCAAGCATTACTCGATTCTTCTTCTACTGGTTCCTTCATGAAGAGGACTATTGAATTCAAATGGGATCTTCTGGAAAGAATTAAACGCAACTCCGAAGATTGGGAACTCGACAAAGGTAAAGACTCAGGTATAAAGCTTAACTTCAATTGTGTTCAATCTTTTATGGAAACTGATGCATGCTATAAGTTGAGTAATAAATATGGCCTTGGCTCTGAGATAGTAGCTTCTTTCTGTGAATCATTTGCTACTCTTTTTGATCTCCCTAAGGAGAAGTGGTTTAAATACCATCCACCCATTGAAAAGCAATTAGAGAAACCTATTAAAATTGAGAAGGAAGAAATAATTGTTAGCCATGTTGATCGAATTGTTCCTACATCTTACATTGAGAAGCCACCTTTCCCTGTTAAAACTAAGGAACATGCTAAAGCTACAACCGTGGTTAATAAAAGTCATGCTAGGACACCTACACCTCCTGAACAAATAAATGTTGAGCCTAAAGTTGCTATGGTTAAAGATCTTCTAGTTGATAATATAGATGGTCAAGTTATTTATTTATGTGGTGAAGCCGCTAGAATTGCAAAACTCTCCAGAAACGCGCAAGATAAACTAGATAAAAATAAATCAGTTGTTGGCATGCTTGTGGTTTTAGTTAAAATTGGAGATCATTGTTATCATGGCTTGTGTGATATTGGTGCTAGTGTTAGCGCTATACCTTTTACCTTATATCAATAAATTATGAATGACATAGCACCATCCGAGCTTGAGGACATTGATGTTACTATTAAACGTGCAAACAGAGACACCATTACACCACTTGGGATTGTTAGAGATGTTGAGGTCTTGTGTGGAAAGGTTAACTACCCCAGTGATTTTCTAGTACTTGGTTCATAACAAGATAACTTTTGCCCCATTATATTTGGTAGACCTTTCTTGAATACTGTTAATGCTGAAATTAATTGTGTTACTGAGAAGGTTAAAGTAAGCTTTGGCGATGTGTCTCATGAATTTATTTTCTCCAAGTCTAGTAAACAACCGCATGAGAAAGAATTACCAAGCAAAGATGAGATTATTGGTCTAGCCTCTATTGTCGTACCACCTACAGATCCTTTAGAACAATATTTACTAGACCATGAAAACGATATGTTACGTGGCTTGAGATTGCGTTGGTGTTTCCCCAAAGAGGAAGGTATGATGCAGCACAGTGACGGTAAGTATTTCCCTCAGTTATGAAACCAAGGTATCGAACCAGTAGGAGGATCTCGCAACACTATGTAAACAACACCTACACACAAAGAACAAATACTTGAACCCGACGCGAAAGAGAGTTTGTCAATCTCTCCAAGGTAAAAAGATAGATTAAATTGTAGATTGGAAAAATAGATCTCGCAAGAACAGAAAATAAAAGAGGCAAATAAAAAGTGCAGCAAAGTATTTTTGGGTTTTTGGAATAATAGATCTGAAAACAAAAGCGACAAAAAGATAGATCGCAAAGCAATATGTTGGAAAAGTCGACCCGGGGGCCGTAGGTTTCACTAGGAGCTTCCCTCATGAGTATAGTACACGGTGGGTGAACAAATTACTGTTGGGCAATTGATAAAATATCATATAATCATGACGATATCCAAGGCGATCATCATTATATAGGAATCACGTCCAAGATTAGTAGACCAAAACGATTCTGCATCTACTACTATTACTCCACACATCGACCGCTATCCAGCATGCATCTAGTGTATTAAGTTCATGGAAAAAGGGAGTAATGCAATAAGAATGGTGATATGATGTAGACAAGATCTATTCATGTAGGAATAGACCCCATCTTGTTATCCTTAATAGCAACGATACATGCGTGCCTCGCTGCACCTTCTGTCACTGGGAGAGGACACCGCAAGATCGAACCCATCACAAAGCACCTCTTCCCATGGAAAGAAAAATTGATCTAGTTGGCCTAACTAAACCAAAGGGAAGAGGTTTAGTTAGGCCGACTAGATTGTTTTTTCTTGCCATGGGAAGAGGTGCTTTGTGATGGGTTTGATCTTGCGATGTTCTTTCCCAGTGACAGAAGGGGCAGCAAGACACGCATGTATCGTTGCTATTAAGGATAACAAGATGGGGTCTATTCCTACATGAATAGATCTTGTCTACATCATGTCATCGTTCTTATTGCATTACTCCATTTTTCCATGAACTTAATACACTAGATGCATGCTGGATAGCAGTCGATGTGTGGAGTAACAGAGGCAGGAGTCGGTCTATCTATCTTGGACGTGATGCCTATATAATGATCATCGCCTTGGATATCGTCATGACTATTCGATTTTCTATCAATTGCCCAACAGTAATTTGTTCACCCACCATGCACTATACTCATGAGAGAAGCCACTAGTGAACCCTACGGCCCCCCGGTCTACTTTTCCATCATATTGCTTTCTGATCTACGTTTTTTGCAATCTTTGTTTCCAGATCTACAAAACCAAAAACCAAAAAATATATTGCTGCATATTTACTCTTTTTATTTGTGTTCTTGAGAGATCTATCTCTCGTATCCATCACTACGTAATCTATCTTATTACCGTAGAGAGATTGACAACCTCTCTTTCGCGTCGGGTTGCAAGTATTTGTTGTTTGTGTGCAGGTGCTTCTTATTGGGTGTTGGTGATCCACCTATTGGTTCGATAACCTTGGTTTCATAACTGAGGGAAATACTTACCGTCTCTGTGCTGCATCATCCCTTCCTCTTTGGGGAAATATCGACGCAGTCTCAAGCCACGTCAAAGGAATTTCTGGCGCCGTTGCCGGGGAGGAAGCGGTCTCTTCTACGTGCCTATCGTGGACGCCGAGGGGACTCCACCATCATCTACTAGGTTCCTACTCACAAATCTCATCTCCGTGCAATTACATTATTTGCCATTTGCCTCTCGTTTTCCTCTCCCCCACTTCACCAATTTGCCGTTTTATTCGCCCTCTTCTTCGTTTGCCTTTTTCTTGCCGGATCTCTTCCTTGCTTGCAATCTTGTTTGCATAGTTACGATGACTCAAGAGAACACCAAGTTGTGTAATTTTTCCAATACTAATAACAACGATTTTATTAGTACGCCTATTGCTCCTCCCGCCACTAGTGCGGAGTCTTGTGATATTAATGCCGCTTTGTTGAATCTTGTCATGAAAGATCAATTTGCCGGTATTCATAATGAGGATGCCGCGTCCCAGCTAAACACGTTCGTAGAATTGTGTGATATGCAAAAGAAAAAAAGATGTGGACAATGATATTGTGAAGTCGAAGCTATTTCCTTTTTCCTTGCGGGATCGTGCAAAAATTTGGTTTTCCTCTTTGCCTCGCAATAGTATCGATTCTTGGAATAAGTGCAAGGATGCTTTTATCACTAAGTATTTTCCGCCCACGAAAATTATTTCCCTTAGGACGCAAATCATGAATTTTAAGCAACTTGAGCATGAACATGTTGCGCAATCTTGCGAAAGAATGAAGTTGATGCTAAGAAATTGTCCTACTCATGGTTTAAATCTTTGGATGATCATACAATTTTTTTATGCGGGATTGAATTTTGTGTCTAGAAATCTTTTAGATTCCACCGCGGGTGGTACTTTTATGGAGATTACTTTGGGTGAAGCTACTAAATTGCTAGATAATATCATGGCTAATTATTCTCAATGGCATACCGAAAGAGCACCTACTAGTAAAAAAGTTAATTCGATAGAGGAAATTAGTACTTTGAGTGATAAAGTTTATGCTTTGATGAAATTGGTTGCTAGTAAAAGTGCTCCTATTGATCTTAATGATGTGCCGTTGTCTACTTTGATTGAGCAAAATAGTGATTCCGTAGATGTGAACTTTTTCTCGCGAAACAATTTCAATAACAATGCTTATAGAGGTAATTTTAATCCTAGGCCTTTTCCTGGAAATTCCTCTAATAATTATGGTAATTCCTATGGTAATCCTTCTTACAATAATAATAGGAACACCTCTGATCTTGAGAGTAATATTAAATAATTTATCAATGCGCAAAAGGCTTTCAATACTACGATAGAGGAAAAGTTGAATAAGATTGATGATATGTCTAGAAGCAATGATAGAATTTCTCATGATGTTGAAAATCTCAAGTTGAAAATTTTTGTGCCTAATATTGATGAATCTATTAAAGCCTTATATGTCTCTATGTATGAAAGTAAGAAAAGAACCACTATGCTTAGAGCTAAAAGAGAAATCTTAGAAAAATCATTTTCTAGTGATTGCCTTCGTAAAAAAGATGAAGATCTTAAAGTGATTGGTGTTTCTTCTATTGATTCATTGTTTAGTAATATTAAAATTGATAATGAAGGGACTGAATTAGAGTCAACTTTACCTAGAAGGCGTCCCAATAATTTGGAGGGTGAAAATCTTGATGAAATTTTTGATAAAAGTGGGTTTGAAGAGGTCAAAACTTTAACTAGTGATGTGCCCACTATCTTGGATTGCAAACACTTTAATTATGATAGTTGCTCTTTGATTGAATGTATTTCTTTGTTGCAATCCATGTTGAATTCACCCCATGCTTATGAGAAAAATAAAGCTTTTACTAAACATATCGTTGATGCCATGATGAAATCTTTTGAAGAAAAGTTGGAGTTGGAGATTTCTATTCCTAGAAAATTATAGGATGAGTGGGAACCTACCATTAAGGTCAAGATTAAAAATTATGAATGTTTTTCTTTGTCTGATTTGGGTGCTAGTGTTTCCACGATTCCGAAATCTCTATGTGATGTGCTTGGTCTTACCAATATTGAAGAATGTTTTCTTAATTCGCACTTGGCGGATTCTACTATTAAAAAGGCTTTGGGAAGAATTAATGATGTTCTTATTCTTGCAAATAGGAACTATGTGCCTATTGATTTTATTGTGCTTGATATTGATTGCAATCCGTCTTGTCCCATTATACTTGGTAGACCGTTTTTACGCACTATAGGTGCCATGATTGATATGAAAGAAGGCAATATTCGTTTTCAATTTCCCTTGAGAAAGGGTATGGAACACTTCCCTAGAACAAGAATTAAGCCACCATATGAATAAATAATGAGGGCATCCTATGGATCCAAAACCAAAGATGACAATACTTGAATCTATGCGTTATGCCTAGCTAGGGGCGTAAAACGATAGCGCTTGTTAGGAGGCAACCCAATGAATAAATAATTTTTTGCTTTTTTCCTTTCTGTTTTTTTGTGCTGACACAATTATGCCTCTGTTATGATTGTGTTTTTATGGTTTATTTAGTGTTTGTGCCAAGTAAAGCCTTTAGGATGATTCATAGGATGAGTAGAAGTGATGCTGAATCTCAAACAGAAACTTTGCCTCCATTATATGAATTTTCATTTTTTACTGGAATGTGATCTTGAGCTGAATTTTAACACAGTGTTTCTATACAAATTCCTTACGTTTTCCTAATTTTTTAGAATTTTTAGAAATACAGAAGTATGGGTAGAGTACAGATTACTACAGACAGTTCTGTTTAAGACAGATTCTGTTTTCGTTGCATTATGTGCTTGTTTTGATGAATCTATGGGTTATATTGAAGGGTATGAACCATGGTAAAGTTAAAATACAGTAGGTATAATGCAATAATAAAATATGAATGGGTTTTCAACAGTACCTAAAGTAGTGATTTGCTTTCTTATACTAACGGATCTCACGAAGATTTTGTTGAGTTTTGTGTGATTGAAGTTTTCAAGTTTTGGGTGAGATCACGATGGATGAAGGAATACGGAGTGATCAAAGCCTAAGCTTGGGGATGCTATTGCACCCCCAAGATATAACCAAAGAGAAACAAGCAACTAATCTTGGGGATGCTACCGCACTCCCAAGATATATCCAAAGAGAAACAAGCAACTAAGCTTGGGGATGCCCCCGAGTGGCATCCCCTCTTTCTTCTAACGACCATCGGTATTTTACTTGGAGCTATATTTTTATTCGTCACATATCATGAGTTTTGCTTGGAGCGTCTTGTATCTTTGCTTGATTTGTTTTTTAGTTTTTCCTTTGTATCCTTGCTGTACACACCTATTTGAGAAAGCCAAAATCATGCTATGATTTGTTAGAATTGCTCTATGTGCTTCACTTAAACTTTTTGAGCTATAGAATTGCTCTAGTTCTTCACTTATATCTTTTTGAGCACGGTGTGCTTGGAAATTTTTGTAGAAATACTCTCATGCTTCACTTAGATAAATTTGAGAGTTAGTAAATTTTGAAGAAATCCTCTCATGCTTCACTTACACCTTTTTGAGAGATGAAATATTTATGCTCATGTGCTTCACTTAAATTTGTTTGAGCTTGCCAAAAAGATATGGCAATATATGAAACTAGTCCCAAAGTGATAGATATCCAAGGAGGATATAATAAAAACTTTCATGAAGATCATTGGACAAATTAAACTTGATTCCTTGTAACAGTTTTGAAACATGATGATAGTAATATGTGAGTCATGTTAGTGAGTAATTATGCTTAGTAGGAATATTGGTGTTAAGGTTTGTGATTCCCTATGCATGCACGAAAGTCAATAGTTATGCAATGAAGTTACATCCTACTTGTGGTGCATTATTCGGTGTTAGTTATGTTCAATGCTCGCTTATGTGAATTTTCGTTTCTTGGTTTGGTTGCTTCCCAATCTATTTGCTAGCCTCCATTTGTACTAAGTAGAAATACTACTTGTGCATCCAAAATCCTTAAACCAAGTTTTGCCTTATGAGTCCACCATACCTACCTATATGCGGTATTTCCATACCGTTCCAAGAAAATTTGTATGTGCCATCTCTAAATTTTCAAAATAAATTTTCTCTTTTGTGTGCCCGTACCACTCATGAAACGGTGGGGAGTGTCCAATATTTTTCCATGCTAGATGTGTTATTCTCAAGATGAGTGTTTATTCACTTGTCATTGCACGAGAGTGCGGCGGTAATATGGATGCCTATTCCCGAAATGAAAATAATAATATTTACTTTATGTTGTCAAATAATAAATTCCTTGGAAAGTGTTGGTATGGAAGGCAACTGTGGATACGGCCCGCCATGGAAAGTGAAAGTTTGGTGGAAAAAGGAATAAACTTTATTTTTTGTTTGGGAACCGCCTATTATATATCTAGCATGGAGTGTATTGTGAACTACTTTGTCGTTTTCGTTGACAGGAAAAGCATGCCACCCAAAATATTTTTCTCTCTCAATTTAAAACTTGAGCTCTGGCACCTCTACAAATCCCTACTTCCCTCTCCGAAGGGCCTATCTATTTACTTTATGCAATTTTTAATTTTACTTTGAGTCTCCATCTTCTCTTATAAAGCACCAACTTGGGGGCACTATGATCGTACTTGAGCATTGGGCATAGCTAATATTTGAGTGTGTTTCATGAATAGATCAATGATTGAGCATGATGGGCTAGGGATAACTTTTTTTAGTGTTGATATTTTGAAAGACATGGTTGCCTGTTGACATGCTTGAGCATTGAAGTCATTATGTTAAAACTAGACTATTGCTTTGAATCATTATAAGTCCAAATGTCCATGCTATACAAAAGAAAAGAATGTGATGAACATGTTAGGCAGCATTCCACATCAAAAATTCTATTTTTATCATTTACCTACTCAAGGACGAGTAGGAATTAAGCTTGGGGATGCTGATACGTCTCCAATGTATCTATAATTTTTGCTTGTTCCATGCTGTTATATTATCATTCTTGGATGTTTTACAATCATTTTATAACCACTTTATATCATTTTTTGGGACTAACCTATTGACATAGTGCCAAAGTGCCAGTTGCTATTTTTTCTTGTTTTTTACTTCGCATAAAATCAATACCAAACGGAATCCAATCACGACGAACTTTTTGGAGATTTTTTTCTAGACCAGAAGACACCCAGTGGGCCAAACAACTGCCGAAGAGGAAGGCGGTGGATTGCAAAACCCTCCAGGGCGCGCCAGGGGGGCCCCGACGCGCCCTAATGGGTTGTGCCCTCCTCGGCCCCCTTCCACACCGCCTCTGATTCCTATAAATTCCCAAATATTCTAAAAACCCTAGGGGAGTCGACGAAACACAATTCCAGCTGCCGCAAGTTCCAGAACCGCGAGATCCAATCTAAACACCATCACAGAGGGGTTCATCTTCCTCATAGGTGCCTCTCCGATGATGCGTGAGTAGTCCACCATAGACCTACTGGTCCGTAGGCAGTAGCTAGATGGTTTCTTCTCTCTATCTTATGATTCTCAATACAATGGTCTCTTGGAGATCTATTTGATGTGAACTTTTGCGGTGTGTTTGTTGGGATCCGATGAATTTTGAGTTCACGATCAGTTTCTATCCATGAATATTATTTGAGTCTTCTTTGATCTCTTATATGCATGATTACTTATAGCCTCGTATTTATTCTCCGAATCTTTGGTTTAGTTAGGCCGACTAGAGCAATTTTTCTTGCCATGGGAAGAGGTGCTTTGTGATGGGTTCGATCTTGCGGTGTTCTTTTCCAGTGACAGAAGGGGCAGCAAGACACGCATGTATCGTTGCTATTAAGGATAACAAGATGGGGTCTATTCCTACATGAATAGATCTTGTCTACATCATGTCATCGTTCTTATTGCATTACTCCATTTTTCCATGAACTTAATACACTAGATGCATGCTGGATAGCGGTCGATGTGTGGAGTAATAGAGGTAGATGCAGGCAGGAGTCGGTCTATCTATGTTGGACGTGATGCCTATATAATGATCACCGCCTTGGATATCGTCATGACTATTCGATTTTCTATCAATTGCCCAACAGTAATTTGTTCACCCACCGTGCGCTATACTCATGAGAGAAGCCACTAGTGAACCCTACGGCCCCCGGGTCTACTTTTCCATCATATTGCTTTCCGATCTACATTTTTTGCAATCTTTGTTTTCAGATCTAAAAAACCAAAAACCCAAAAATACATTGCTGCATATTTACTCTTTTTATTTGTGTTCTTGAGAGATCTATCTGTCCTATCCATCACTACCTAATATATCTTATTACCGTAGAGAGATTGACAACCTCTCTTTCGCGTTGGGTTGCAAGTATTTGTTGTTTGTGTGTAGGTGCTGCCTGTTGGGTGTTGCTGATCCTCCTACTGGTTCGATAACCTTGGTTTCATAACTGAGGGAAATACTTACCGTCGTTGTGCTGCATCATCCCTTCCTCTTTTGGGAAATACCGACGCAGTCTCAAGCCACGTCGCTTTGGTACTTGCATAGGGAATCACAAACCTTAACACCAATATTCTTACTAAAGCACAATTACTCACCAACATGACTCACCTATCACTATCATCATGTCTCAAAAATATTACAAGGAATCAAGTTTAATTTGCCCAATGATCTTCATCAATTTTTTTTATTATATCCCTCTTTAATATCTATCACTTTGGGACTAGTTTGATATATTGCCATTGCTTTTGACAAGCTCAAACAAATTTAAGTGAAGAACATGAGCATAGGAGTTTCAATCTCTCAAAATAATATAAGTGAAGCATGATTGAATTTCTTCAAAAGTTACTAACTCTCAAATTAATCTAAGTGAAGCATGAGTGTATTTCTACAAAAAAATTAAAGCACACCGTGCTCAAAAAGATATAAGTGAAGCACTAGAGCAATTCCATAGCTCAAAAAATTTAAGTGAAGCATGAAGAGCAATTCTAACAAATCATAGCATGATTTTGGCTCTCTCAAATAGGTGTATCCAGCAAGGATAATTGTGACAAACTACAAAGCAAAGAAAGCAAAGACTCAAATAGTACAAGACGCTCCAAGCAAAACTCATGATATGTGACGAATAAAAATATAGCTTCAAGTAAAATACCGATGGTCGTTAGAAGAAAGAGGGGATGCCACTTGGGGCATCCCCAAGCTTAGTTGCTTGTTTCTCCTTGGATATTATCTTGGGGGTGCTGTAGCATCCACAAGCTTAGGCTCTTTTCACTCCTTATTCCTGCATCCATCATGATCTCACCCAAAACATGAAAACTTCAATCACACAAAACTCAACAAAACCTTCGTGAGACCCGTTAGTATAATAAAGCAAATCACCACTTTAAGTGCTGTTGCAAACCCATTCAAATTTTATTATTGCATTATACCTACTGTATTTTAACTTTACCATGGCTTATACCCATCAATACAAATCATAGATTCATCAAAAGAGGCACACAATGCAACGAAAACAGAATATGTCTTAAACAGAACAGTCTGTAGTAATCTATACTCTAACCATATTTCTGTAACTCTCAAAATTCTGAACAAATAGGACAACGTAACGAATTTGTATATCAACATTGTGTTAAAATTGCAGCTCATTATCACGCTCCAGTAAAAAATGAAAATTCATGCACTGGAGTCAAAGTTTCTGTTTCAGATTCAGCATTGTTTCTACTCATCTTATGATCATCCTAAAGGCTTTACTTGGCACAAACACTAAATAAAACATAGGAAACACAATCATAACAGAGGCATAATTTTTTCAACACTCAAAAACAGAAAGAAAAAGATGAAAATAAATTTATTCATTGGGTTGCCTCCCAACAAGCGCTATCGTTTTACGCCCCTAGCTAGGCATAATGCATAGATTCAAGTATTGTCATCTTTAGTTTTTGCTACTTTTGTGAGGGCTTTCTCAAACCCGGGGATCTCTTTGTGCTTCCCCAAATTTTCAGGAGAAAGGACCATCTTCAGATCTAAAATATCCAAACGCTTATTGCAAAGAGTAATCAAAGTATTCATGCGATTGAGGTTTCCACTAATATGTTTAAGAGGTTCATTATATTTTTGCAACTCGACCAAATTTATGTAAATCACCCAATTTGTCCAAAATTTGAACCCCCTCTTGCGTAAAAGAAAACCCCCTTTTTGTTGGAGGAACCCCCAATATTCCTTTCAAAATTTTGTCCAAAATCTAGCTACTGCCTACGAACCCGTAGGTCTATGGTGGACTACTCAAGCATCATCGGAGAGGCACCAATGAGGATGATGAACCCCTCCGTGATGGTGTTAGATTGGATCTCGCGGTTCTGGAACTTGCAGCGGATGGAAGTATTTTTCATCGACTCCCCTAGGGTTTTTGGAATATTTGGGTATTTATAGAGCTCTGAGGCGGTGGAGAAGGTTCCCTAGGTGGCCACAACCCACCAGGGCCCGCCCGGGGCCCCTGGCGCGCCTTGGTGTCTTGTGGGCGGCCTAGGCTCCCTCCTGGTTATTTCTTTGGCCCACTGGCCTCCTTCCGGTCCAAAAAAAATCTCCAAAAAGTTTCGTCACGATTGGACTCCGTTTGGTACTGATATTGTGCGAAGTAAAAAACAAGCAAAAACAGCAACTGGCACTTGGCACTAAGTCAATAGGTTAGTCCCAAAAAATGATATAAAGTTGCTATAAAATAATTGTAAAACATCCAAGAATGATAATATAACCCCATGGAACAATCAAAAATTATAGATACATTGGAGACGTATCAATATGCATATGAATGAGAGAAATGAAATATATGACATATTTCTGAAACAAACGCCTATTCTTAAACACAACCTACCGGTTGATATTTTAGGGGATCCCCCTCCACCCAAGGGAGATCCCGTGTTTGAGTTAAAGACTTTACCCGATACTTTGAAATATGCTTACCTTGATGAAAAGAAGATATACCCTGTTATTATCAGTGCTAACCTTTCAGAGCATGAAGAAAAAAGATTACTTAAAACTCCGAAGAAGCACCGAGCTACTATTGGATATACTCTCGATGATCTTAAGGGCATTAGTCCCACTCTATGTCAGCACAAGATTAATATGGAACCGGATACTAAACCTGTCGTTGATCATCAACGCCGCATAAACCCTAAGATGAAGGAAGTGGTAAGAACTAAAATATTAAAGGTTCTGGAGGCAGGTATAATTTATCCAATTGCTGATAGTAGATGGGTAAGTCCTGTTCATTGTGTTTCTAAGAAAGGAGGTTTAACTGTTGTCCCTAATGATAAAAATGAACTTATCCCACAAAGAATAGTAACTGGTTATAGGATGGTGATTGATTTCAGGAAATTAAACAAAGCTACTAGCAAAGATCATTATCCTTTACCTTTTAGCAATCAAATGCTAGAAATATTATCTAAGCACACACACTTTTGCTTTCTTCATGGATATTCCGGTTTTTCTCAAATACCTGTGTTCAAAGAGGATCAAGAGAAAACTACTTTGCCTTTTGGAACGTTTGCTTATAGACGTATGCCTTTTGGTTTATGCAATGCACCTGCTACCTTTCAAAGATGTATGATGGCTATATTCTCTGGTTTTTGTGAAAACATTGTTGAGGTTTTCATGGATGATTTTTCCGTTTATGGAACTTCTTTTGATGATTGCTTGAGAAACCTTTATCGAGTTTTGCAGAGATGTGAAGAAACTAATCTTGTTTTGAATTGGGAGAAGTGCCATTTTATGGTGAATGAAGGTATAGTGCTTGGGCATAAAATTTCTGAATGGGGTATTGAAGTGGACAAAGCTAAAATTGATGCCATTTAGAAGATGCCATGCCCCAAAAATATCAAAGGTATAAGAAGTTTCCTTGGCCATGCTGGTTTTAATAGGCGTTTCATTAAAGATTTCTCAAATATTTTTAGGCGGCTAACTAATCTTCTTAAAAAAGATATTCCTTTTGTTTTTGATGATCATTGTGTAGAAGCTTTTGAAATACTTAAGAAAGCTTTAATTTCCACACCTATTGTTCAACCACCTGACTGGAACATACCATTTGAGATTATGTGTGATGCTAGTGATTATGCTGTTGGTGCTGTTCTAGGGCAAAGAGTAGACAAGAAATTGAATGTTATCCATTATGCTAGTAAAACCCTAGATGCTGCTCAAAGAAATTATGCCACCACTGAAAAGGAATTTCTAGCAGTTGTCTTTGCATGTATAAGTTTAGACCTTATATTATCGATTCCAAAGTAACTATTCACATGGATCATGCTGCTATTAAATACCTTATGGAAAAGAAAGATGCTAAGCCTAGACTTATTTGGTGGGTGCTTTTGCGTCAAGAATTTGATTTGCATATTGTTGATAGAAAGGGAGCTGAAAACCCCGTAGCAGATAACCTGTCTAGAATGGAAAATGTTCTTGATGACCCACTTCCTATTGATGATAATTTTCCTGATGAACAACTTGATGCTATAAATACTTCACGTAGTACTCTTTGGTATGCTGATTATGCTAATTACATTGTTGCTAAATATATCCCACCTAGTTTCACCTATAAACAAAAGAAAAAATTCTTTTATGATTTACGACATTACTTTTTGGATGACCCACATATTTATAAAGAAGGGGTAGATAGTATTATTAGACATTGTATACTTGAGCATGAATATGAAAAAATCTTAAGGAAGTGTCATTCTGAACCTTACGGAGGACACCGTGCTGGAGACAGAACGACACACAAGGTATTACAATCTGGTTTTTATTGGCCTACTCTTTTCAAAGATGCTCGTAAGTATGTCCTTTCATGTAATGAATGTCAAAGAGTTGGTAACATTGGTAAACGTCAGGAAAATGCCTATGAATTATTCACTTGCCAATGAACATTTTGATGTCTGGGGTTTTGACTTTATGGGACCTTTTCCTTCCTAAAATGGGTATACTCATATTTTAGTTGTTGTTGATTACGTTACTAAGTGGGTAGAGGCTATTCCAACTAGTAGTGATGATCATAACACCTCTATTAAAATGCTTAAGGAAATTATTTTTCCGAGGTTTGGAGGCCCTAGATACTTAATGACTGATGGTGGTTCACATTTTATTCATGGTGCTTTCCGTAAACTTCTAGCTAAATATGATGTTAACCATAGAATTGCATCACCTTATCATCCTCAGTCTAGTGGCCAAGTTGAATTGAGCAATCGAGAACTAAAATTAATCGTGCAAAAGACTGTCAATAGATCTAGGACGAATTGGTCTAAGAAATTAGACGATGCTCTGTGGGCTTATAGAACTGCTTACAAAAACCCCATGGGTATGTCCCCATATAAAATGGTGGATGGAAAAGCTTGTCATTTGCCTCTTGAATTAGAACATAAGGCTTATTCGGCAATTAAGGAACTGAATTATGATTTTAAACTTGCTGGTGAAAAGAGGTTATTTTACATTAGCTCACTAGATGAATGGAGGACACGAGCCTATGAGAATGCTAAGTTGTTTAAAAAAAAGTTAAAAGATGGCATGAAAAAAGGATTCAAAAATGGGAATTCAATGTAGGAGACCTTGTGCTTTTGTACAATTCTCGTCTCAGGTTTTTTTGCAGGAAAACTCTTATCCAAATGGGAAGGTCCATACATTGTCATAGAGGTCTACCGCTCCGGTGCTATTAAAATTAATAACTTCGAAGGCAAAAACCCGAGAGTGGTGAATGGGCAAAGAATCAAGCATTATATTTCAGGTACACCCATTAACGAAGAGACTAATGCCATCCAAGTAATAACCCCGGAAGAACACATACGGGAGGCCTTCCGGAACACTCCAGAAACCTGAAAAAGGGGTAGGTATGTGGTACGGCAAGTAAACCGACTCCAAAAATTCCAAAAAAATTCCGTTCATTTTAGTATTTTAGAAAAAATTCAAAAATAAAACGGAGTCAGGGGGACTAACAAGGGAGGCACAAGCCAACAGGGCGCCCCCCTGGGTCACGCCCTAATGGCTTGTGCAGCCCTCACGTGCCTCCCCGACTTCGATTCTTCCCGAACACCTATTCTGACGTAGAAAAATCATTATATATACTCCCGTATGTTTTGGCCACCGCATCGCGAGTTTCTCCTCTATTCTTTTTTCGAGCTGTTTTTCTGGCAGAACTGAGAATATGTCGTCTCAAGATTCGGATGGAGAGAGCTATTTGTCTAACTATGTGGCGGACCCAAAGATCTTTGGGGACATCTACCCCCACTTATGGTCGACAGAAGAGGAGGGAGATTCCGATCTGGAGGAGACGGAAGACACCGGTCCAGGCGCTAGTTCGGATGAAGATGAAGACCCGTTACCTCAACCTGGAGATATGCATGTGGAGTTCAAGAAGTCAAGCCTCCCCGATGGAGTAAACAAGTCTAAGATCTAATTTATCCCGTCTCATTTTCTGCAGGAAAGCGAGGCAAACTTATGCAGAGGGTTTTGAAGCTTGAACAAGAAAACGATGATCTAAGGGAGGAAAACTTCATCCTTAGGCACAAGCTGGAGAAGAAGGGCACCACTACTCCAACACCACCACCATCACCGAAGAACACTTGAGTACATGGGTATGGGCACAACCCCTAGCTTTTTCCAAGCTTGGGGGAGGTGCCTCGGTATCGTATCACCATCACTTTCCACCATCATCTTTTATTTTAGTTTGATCTTGAGCTATTTCGTGGTTCAGAGAAATAAAGTTTCAGATTTGCTTTGCTTAGAATTTTGCTTTGAGTTCTATCTATCCTTGTAATCGAGTGTGAGAGTTATATAATAAGGATTAGTTGAGTTCGTGTGCTTTACTCTCTTGCACCAATGATCATAGCATGACAATAAAAAGAATAGTAAAGATCATATGCTTATCCCATGGGAAGGACTTCACATAAAAAGAAAGTATGAACTATGAAAATTGTTGGGAATATAACAAACATAGCCTTAGTCATTGTTATAATCTATGCAAGATTATGATAGAGAGGAGAAGATTCACATACAAATATACTATCTTGGACATCATCTATGATTACGAACCCTCACCAAATATTTAATAATGATCAAGTGTTGAAGTTGGACATGGAAGACAACCTAATGGTCATGATTGCTTACATTTGCATAGAAGTTATATAGGCATGGAACCTTTAATACGTGATGCTTCCTTTAGAACCGTTGCTAGCCAAAATTTCCGCACCAAGTAGAGATACTACTTGTGCATCTATAACCCCTTGAACCTAGTTTCTTTTTGTAAGAGTCCACTTTACCTACCTATGGATTGAATAAGATCCTTCAAGTAAGTTTTCATCGGTGCATAAGCAATAAAATTTGCCTTAATCATGTATGATCTTTTATTGAAAAGGAAATTAAGTTTCGTACGATCTTATGATGGTGAAGAAATAAAAGTGACGGAGTGCCTAATAAAGTTTGCTATCACAAGGGGCAATATAAAGTGAAGTTCCTTTGCATTAAGAGATTGCACATCTAATCAAATAAAAGCGCATGACAACCTCTACTTCCCTCTGCGAAGGGCCTATCTTTCACTTTCATAATGTTCGTACTTTTATTCAAGAGTGATCAATATCTTATCTTCTTCTAAGTTATAAACTCTCTTAGTGGTAAGCATCACATGTTGAGGTAAGATCCAGGTATATATATCCAGTTGAATGAAACCATAATTTATTATTGTTGACATTATCCTTGAGGTAAATGAGTTGGGTGGCAAATGAAGCCCCTATGTTCCTACGTGTCCGGCAAAAACATTAGCTCCAAAAATATGCAATGAGTGTCAACAATCATAGATGACTAAATGATAGTTGAGTATGTGGGTTTACTACAATGAAAGCTCTTATATAGACGCTTCTCTTGAATATGATGAATTTTGATTATCACCATGACTAAAGGCACCGTTTGTTGGTTGTCAATAAGGTTCATGCTTCATACTTCGATAATTGTGAATAGATCTTTACTTGATTATGAGAAGTTATATGATGAAATGATTGATGCTATAATGATATTCATGACGCTCTCATGTTCATATTCTGTTTTTATCGACACCTCTCTCTCAAATGATGTTGTCATTACTCTCGAGTTCGGCTTTCGCTTGAGGACAAGCGAGGTCTAAGCTTGGGGGAGTTGATACGTCCATTTTGCATCATGATTTCCTATTCATATTTATGTTATTCATGTCCATTATTCCCTATTATCATACAATTCTTATGACCTTTCTCTACGAATATGCAAGGTACATCACAAAGAGGGAATTATTTAGAAACTGGAATTCTGGACCGGAAAACCGAGAAAAAGGCAGAAAAATCACAAGATTCCAAATGACCTGAAACTTCATGAGAATTTTTTATTGAATATATGTTAATTTATGGCCCAAAAATATACCATATGGGGGCTACCAGCTAGGCACAAGCGATCTGGGCGCGACCCCCCTAGGCCGCACCCTGATTTGTGGTGGGGCCCTGGATGGCCTCCCGACGCCCATCTTCTCCTATATGGTGTGTTTTACCCTAGAAAAAATCATAAGAAACCTTTCGGGATGAAGTGCCACCGTCTCGAGGCGGAAACCTGGGCATAGGCCCTTTTGCACTCCGGCAGTCAGATTCCGCCGAGGAAATCCCTCTTCGGGAGGGGAAGATCGAAGCCATCATCATCACCAATGCTTCCTCCTTCGTGGGAGGCCCAATCCTCATCAACATCTTCACCAGCACCATCTCATCTCCAACCCTAGTTCATCTCTTGTATTCATTCTTTGTCTCAAAACCTTAGATTGATACCTGTGGGTTACTAGTTATGTTGATTACATCTTGTAGTTTATGCTTGTTGGATTACTTGGTGGAAGAAATTATGTACAGATCCTTAATTATTATTATTGCACCTGTGATCTTGAACATGTTGATGAGGTGTGAGTAGTTACTATTGTTCCTGAGGACATGGGAGAAGTCTTGTTATAAGTTATCATGTGAAGTTGGTACTCGTTCGATACTTTTGATGATATGTATGTTGTTATTTCTCTTAGTGGTATCACACACATCGTCGACTACATGACACTTCACCATGACATGGGCCTAAGGGAAGTCATTGTGGAGTAACAAGTAGATGATGGGTTGCTAGAGTGACAGAAGATTAAACCCTAGTTTATGCGTTTCTTCGTAAGGGGCTGATTTGGATCCACATGTTTCATGCTATGGTTAGATTAATCTTAATTCTTATTTCGTAGTTGCGGATGCTTGCGAGAGGGGGTAATAGTAGGTTGTTAGTTCAAGTAAGAACAACACATTAGCACCGGTCCACCCACATATCAAATTAGCAAAGTAGCGAACGCGAATCAACTCAACATGACGAACATGCCTAGACATAATTCCCATGTGTCCTCGGGAGTGCTTGCTTAATATAAGAGTACTTTCAGGCCTATCCTTTGCTATAAAAAAGGATTGGGCTATCTTGTTGCACCTTTGCTACTATTGTTACTTGTCACTTGTAATGATTTATCTTGCTACAAAACTATCTACTATCGTTACTTAGAGCACTTTGCAGAGAATACCTTGCTAAAAACCGCTTATCATTTCCTTCTGCTCCTCGTTGGGTTCGACACTCTTACTTATCGAAAGGACTACGATTGATCCCCTATACTTGTGGGTCATCATGATGTTACTCCTCGCAGGAGCCCACGTGTTTCTAAGGTTGTAGGTCAAAGTGTAGGTGTACTTCCTGAAGTTGATGACCAAGCTTCTGGTGGTACCCCATGTCGTAGTCCTCGTGTTCTTGGCTATTCGAAGCCCACGCCGTCTTTGCTTGGTGCTGCTATATTTGGGAAGGGCAAGAAGTGCGGCCTTTAGCAAAAGGGTGGGCCTGGAAAAGTTAACAATGGTTGTAAGAAGCATCCTCGTGTTAATGCAGATGAGCAGGATGATTTGGATTTTGACGCTAATGATGAGGATGCTGATGATGGTGATGCTAATCAGGTATAAATATTTTCTATTTCTGGTCTCCATTCTCTTTTTGTTTATGTTGTACTGCCCTGTTCTACAATGTTGAACTTCTGGTTTGTTATTTATTCAACATTGAAATTAGTTGAACTTCTGGTTGGACATTCTTTTACTTCCTTGATATACATTGTTGAACTTATAGTTAGGTACCAAGAAGGGAATAGCAGGAGAAAAGTTGTTACAGGCTGTGCCATTGCGCCCGTTCTTATGTATCAGGACTGTCTTATCCTTGGCAAGAAGCCTGTTGTTGATTTGACATCTCCACGTGCTAGTTTCACGGGCCAGGCTAAGCTTTGTGAGCTTGCTGCTACTGACTTGATTAGGAAGGGTGATCATGACCCAACCAACTGGGTTTATGGGAAGTTATCTATGAGATTTTTTGCAGCTAATACATTTATCATGCATTTTTCTTTCCTATATAGTATGAACTTCTGATCATATGTGTACTTTTTGTTCCTTGTCTGTTTATTATTTTTGACCCTTTTTTCACACTTACTTGTTTGTAGTGGAAGACACAGGCTGAGGTTGTGTTCTTTAGGCATATCTGTCGGTCTCAAAACCGGCGGATCTCGGGTAGGGGGTCCCGAGCTATGAGACTAGAATCGATGGTAACAGGAGACGAAGGAGACAATGTTTACCCAGGTTCGGCCCCTCCTATGGAGGTAATACCCTACGTCCTGCTTGATTATATTGATGGTATAAGGGTTATAGAGTTGATCTACCTCGAGATCGAATAGCTAAACCCTAGATGAGTTCTTCCTTGCCCTACAACCTAAAACCCTCCGGCTTATATAGACGCCGAGGGTACCTAGGGCTTACACATAGTCGGTTGCACACCAAAGGGAAAAAACATGCCTATCTACTATCGACAACTTGGAGGACACGCCATGGCTCCTTGAAACTTCCACCTTGGCGACGGGGCCCTTGATCACCCAATGCTCATCCAGTGGCCCACATAGTCCGGCTCATGAGAAACAGGTCGGCTATCCGAGGATCCCTTAAACCAGGACTCCCTCAGTAGCCCCCAGACTAGCTTCCAACGCCGAGGTATATCCGAACAATCTTGTGCGCCGAAGTCTTCGGCTTGCGAGGCGAGTCCCTTCATCCCTTCTAGTTCGGCAACCATCCTGTCATCGGTGAAATCCCAAATGTCACGGGCTTGCTGGGTCCATCGTAATAGCGTTTTTTGATTTTCGCGCATCATGGGGAGACGAGCGGTTCAGTAGCTTTTTACAAAACTACCCCTCCCTCGAAGGAGGCACCACCCATTTAAACAAACTGAATCATGGTCCAAGCCATATCTTCTTCTTCCCCATCGGAAAAAGCTTCCAGCGAAAGATCACCACCAAACACATGGTGACCGCCCCCTGTTCTTCCTCGCACCCTTACGGCTCCCGTCCCAGGGACTGGACAACCTGCTCCGTGTCCCTCCTTCGACTACGCGACCTCGAGACCCAAGGGTACCTTCCCTCCTCGGATCTGGCAGTTATCCGCGCCGGTTTGTCTTCATTCAACGGCGAGGCCCTCGCGGAGAATTTCCCCCATCCACAAAAGGGGGATCGTGTATGTTTTGTGCCCTTTCTCCTGCGGGGTCTCGGGTTTCCCATTCATCCGTTCTTGAGAGGGTTACTGGTGTTTTATGGAATCCAGCTCCACCACCTCACCATAGGGTCTATTCTGCACATCTCGGGCTTCGTCGCCCTTTGTGAGATGTTCCTGGGCTACGAGGCACACTTCGAATTGTGGAGGAAGTACTTCTGCCTCGTCCCTCGGACTCGAGACAAGACAATTTTTGAGGTCGGTGGAGCCGAAGTATGCCGCATAGCGGGGACAAGAAATCCCGTGGGGACGCCGAAGGAGTCCGAAGAATGGTCTTCGGAATGGTTCTACATCAAGGACGTCCCCCTATTCGATCCAGCTCGGAGGGGTTTGCCATTCCGACGCCCCTTTGAAGAAAAGGTACAACTGGCGCCCGAAGAACCTGTCCCAAGAGGACAGCGTTGAAGTGCAGCACTTAGCAGCCCGTGTGAGGGTACTAGCCCATCACAAGCTGACCATGATAGACGTCATGGCCGCTGCCATCACCCGGTGTGTCCAACCCCTTCAACAAAGGATACACCCCCAGTGGTGTTACAACGGTACAAGCGACACTAGTCGCTCCCGAAGACTGGGCCCTGCCGATCAAACAACATTAGCTGCCGCTATTGCCGACCTATACAAAGGGGAGCAAGAAGATTTTATTCGGCGGTCGACCAAGGAGGGATACTCAAGCCACAATCCCATCGAATGGGTGCGCCTTTCAACCCCGTGACCACAATTCGGGTTTTCAATTTGTCCCTCGTTGACCGAAGAATTTAATTTTATGTGAACAGGAATGGAGGAGCTTCATCGAGACAGTTAATTGTCCGCCCCCCAACCGAGGACTATTCCCATGACGATGATCCGGGCTTTCATGATGACCCGGATCTGTCAATCGAGCTTGAAGACGGGGTTTTTTATCAGGAGGGCCTCGACAGTTCCAAGGTGGATATGATAGCCGATTACCCCAGATCCTTCCCTTCCCCTGCGATAAGCAAGAAGAAGAAAAACTCATCCCGCAAGAGGCAAGTATCCTCCAATGACCCAAATGCGCCGGCTCCTACTCCCAAGCGCCGTAGATCCGCGCGACATACATTGGCAACGGCGGCAGTGCCTGGGTCGGAAAGCAACAGGGATCCGACAAATGAGCCGGTCGCGGGGACGAGCCCGTCTACACGTTCGTCCCAAAGGTACTTCGCTCGACCGTTTGATCTTTTATGATGATTGATAAAGCCTCACCAGAGACCTTATGTCGAAATACTTAGGCAAAGGGTTCAGCCATCTCCCGCCATGGATGTCTCCAGGACGTCCGGCGGTGCTCAAAATTCCAGGCCTTCCGCTCATGCTGAACATACTGCGGAGGTCCCCATGGTCAATCCGGCCCTTGCCGATTCTGATGACGCTGTGTCCGTTACCAAATCTGAGGTAGGAAGCGCCATGAATCATCGACCGCGACGAGAAGCCCTGCGTCACCCAGTCTTCTCCGAACAAGAGTTCAGTGCTCTATGCACGGCGGACGCGCACATCGGTGCTGCCCGAGCTGGGTTCGGGGAGGCCATGAAATTGATATCGTCCAGCCTGCAGGTGAGTAATTGGTTATTAGAGTCCGAACACTCGTGTGAACCCAGTAGCCCCCGAGCCTTAAATTGGTCGGAACGACCGAATTAAGGATCCTCGTATTGTTTTACTACTAATGCAGGCCTCGGAGCAACAGAGCGAGCAACTTGCCTTTTTACTTTCCATAACTCTGACAAGGTTACCATCGATTCTAGTCTCACACTTTCTACATGACCGGAAAGTAGAAAATAAAGAAGGAGAAAGGAAAGGGAAATAAAGGGTAAAAAGTGTGATGACACCAGTTTATCCGTAGAAGTGTCGAAGACGAGCTGCGTTCCATGGGTTTGGTTCAAGGCGATTATCCGACGGGTTTCGAAGACGGTAAGCCCCTCCCGCGAGTACTTCGTCGATTATGAAGGGGCCCTCCCATTTGGGGTTGAGTTTATGCTTCTGCTTCTTCGGAAGCTGTAAGACGAGCTCACCCATGTTGTACGCCTTTCCCCTGACCTCCCTACTCTGGTAACGTCGAGCCGGCTGTAGGTAAAGAGTGGAGCGAGCCTGAGCTATGTCGCGCTCTCCTTCTAGGGCGTCCAGGTCGTCCTGCCGATCTAACTCGGCCTCCCTTTCCTCGTACATGCACACCCATGGCGCGTCGTGAATAATGTCGCAGGGGAGGACTGCTTCTGCCCCATAGACCATGAAGAACGGTATGTATCCCGTTGATCTATTCGGGGTGGTGCACAGGCCCCATAGAATGGAGTCGAGCTCCGCAACCCAATGACAGTCTGACTCATGAAGAGACCGGACCAAACGTGGCTTAATGCCGCTCATAATGAGGCCGTTTGCTCGTTCGACTTGTCCATTGGTCTGCGGATGATAAACCGATGCGTAATCGAGCTTGATGCCCATCTTTGCGCACCAGTCTTTGACCTCTTGTGCCGTGAAATTGGATCCGTTGTCAGTTATTATACTGTGTGGAACACCGTAACGGTGTACCACACCGGATATAAAGTCGATTACTGGTCCAGACTTGGCTGATTTGACAGGCTTTGCATCTATCCATTTGGTGAACTTGTCAACCATGACCAGTAGGTATTTATTCTTCTTGGTCCCCCCTTTAAGTGGTCCGACGATATCCAGCCTCCAGACCGCGAAGGGCCAGGTAATCGGAATAGTCCAAAGTGCTGTTGGGGGCATGTGACTTTGATTTGCAAAAAGTTGACACCCCACGCAATATTTGACAAGTGACTGGGCGTCCGCCCGAGCTGTGGGCCAGAAAAAACCAGCCCGGAAGGCCTTGCTTACTAAGGCTCTTGCTGCGGCGTGATGACCACCCATCCCTGCGTGGACTTCAGCTAAGAGCTGCCGCCCTTCTTCCTCAGATATGCACCGCTGTAGTATTCCGGTGGTGCTCTTCTTGTATAATTCACCCTCGTGTACCCTGTAGGGTTTGGAGCGCCGAACTATGCACCGCGCCTCCGTCTGATCGTCCGGGAGTTCTTTATGAAGAAGGTAGGCGAGGAAGGGCTCGGTCCATGGCGCGATTACTGCCATGACCTCGTGAGCCGAGGGCGTTTCGTCCATTATGGAGCCGCTGATGATATGATCCTCTGGTTGATTTATTGGGGGAACAACCTCGTTTGCACTGGTTAGATCGGCGCGCTTACGATCGTCCTGCCAAACCACGGATGGCTTAAAGAGCCGTTCCAGGAAAGTGTTTTGTGGGACAGGGTCGCGTTTGGCCCCCATGCGAGCCAGTATGTCAGCAGCTTGGTTGTCGTCTCTAGCGACGTGGTGAAATTCCAGCCCCTTGAACCGTGCGGATATCTTGAGGATAGCATTTCTGTATGCCGCCATCTTCGGGTTTTTGGCGTCAAATTCGCCATTGATTTGGGAGATGGCCAAGTTGGTGCCTCCCCGTACCTCCAGCCGGTGTATGCCCATTGATGCTGCCATCCGAAGACCGTGTAGTAGTGTTTCGTATTCGGCTGCATTGTTGGAATCGGCATACATGATCTGCAACACGTATCGGACATTGTCGCCTGTGGGGGATGTGAGGATAACTCCAGCCCCCAGTCCGGCTAGAGTTTTAGATCCATCGAAGTACATTGTCCAATGGGAGTATGTGCTATATTCCCATGGGAGCTCGGCCTCTGTCCATTCGGTGAGGAAATCTGCCAGCACTTGAGACTTGATAGCTCGTCTTGGCTTGTAGGCGATTTCAAAGGGAAGGAGCTCGATGGCCCATTTAGCTATTCGGCCAGTGGCGTCCCTGTTGTTGATTATATCGTTCAGGGGTACTTCGGATGCCACCATGACCGAGCACTCTTGAAAGTAGTGCCTGAGTTTCCATGATGCCATAAATACTGTATAGGCTATCTTCTGGTAGTGCGGGTATCTGGACTTGCACTGCGTTAGTACTTCTGACACATAATAGACCAGTTTCTGTATCCCGAATTTGTGTCCCTCCTCCTCTCGTTCGACAACGAGCACCGCGCTAACGACTTGGTTGGTAGCCGATATGTATAGTAGCATGGGTTCACCAGCGCCTGGTGCTGTGAGTATGGGATTGCTTGCCAGTAGTATTTTGATTTCTTCTAACGCAGCCGCTGCCTCATCGGTCCACTCGAAATTGTTGGTCTGTTTCAGCAGTCTGTAGAGCGGTAAAGCCTTTTCCCCGAGGCGGGAGATAAAGCGGCTCAGCGCCGCCACGCAACCAGCCAACCTCTGGATGTGCTTTAGCTCTGTGGGAATTGCAAGTTTCGAGAGGGCGCGGATCTTAGCCGGATTCGCTTCTATTCCTCTATGGGAGACGATGAATCCGAGCAATTTACCAGCGGGAACTCCGAATACGCATTTCTGCGGATTGAGTCGTATATCGTACTCGTGTAGGATGGCAAAGGTTTGCCTTAGGTCGTCGATCAAATGGCTGACATGTTTGGTTTTGATTACCACGTCGTCCACGTATGCCTCGACTGTTTTACCGACTTGTTTTGCGAGACAAGTCTGGATCATGCGCTGGTATGTAGCCCCAACGTTTTTTAGCCCGAAGGGCATCGTGTTGAAGCAGAATGGCCCGTAAGGGGTGATGAATGCGGTTGCCGCTTGATCGGATTCCTTCATTTTAATCTAATGGTATCCGGAATAAGCGTCGAGGAAACACAACGAGTCGTGTCCGGCTGTGGCGTCAATAATCTGGTCTATGCGTGGTAGGGGGAAAGGGTCCTTAGGGCAGGCCTTGTTGAGGTCTTTAAAGTCGATGCACAGCTGCCAGGATTTATCTTTCTTTGGTACCATACCCAGGTTTGCCAACCATTCGGGGTGCTTAATCTCCCGAATGAATCCGCCCTCAAGTAGTTTAGCTAATTCTTCACCCATAGCTTGTCGTTTGGGCTCGGAAAAGCGGCGCAGAGTCTGCTTGACGGGCTTAAAGCCTGCGATGATGTTTAGACTATGTTCTGCCAGCCGCCGTGGGATGCCGGGCATATCAGAAGGGTGCCAGGCGATGATGTCCTAGTTTTCTCGTAAGAATGTTCGCAGCTCTTCGTCCACTATGGGATCGAGCTGAGCTCCGATGGACGCTGTCTTGTTGGTGTCCGTCGGGTGCACCTGGAATTTAACGATTTCCTTTGCCGGTTTAAAGGAGGTGGGTTTGGGCCTTTTGCTGAGGATCACATCGTCCTTGTCTATCGTTGACCGAAGTGCGGTCAGCTCTTCTGCAGCAAAGGTCTCGTCTAGAGCCTCGAGGGCAAGTGCTGCTATTTTGTTTTTGGCCCGAAGGGCTATATTCGGATCACTGGTGGTTGTGATCACCCCGTTTGGTCCAGGCATCTTAAGTTTCATATACCCGTAATGTGGTATAGCCTGGAATTTTGTGAAGGCGTCACATCCCAACAGGGTGTGGTAGCCGCTGGGGAAGGGCACGATATGGAAGAGGAGTTCTAAGGATCGGTAGTTTTCGGCCGTGCCGAACACTACGTCCAGGATGATGCGTCCTGAACAGCGCACCTCTTTCCCTGGGATGATTCCCCGGAAAGTTGTGTTGCTAAGCTCAATGCGAGATCGGTCGAACTGCATTTTTTCTAGGGTATCTTCGTAGATCAGGTTTAGACCACTGCCGCCGTCCATTAACACCTTGTGTAACCTGAAGCCATCGATGATGGGGTTCAGGACTAGTGCGGCCTGTGAATGACCGGGAAGAATGGCTGGTCGGTCAGTATCTCCGAAGGTGATGGGTATGTCTGCACATGCACTTGTTGCTGCCATATGATATATCTGCTCGAGTTCTTTAAGAGCTCTTTTCCTCCTATTCCCTGAGGGGAACGTTTCGTAGATCGTCAGGACTTCGGTGTTGTATTCTGGTGGCGATGTGGAGCGCCTGTTCGGCGGTGGTGCCTCAAGGATGGCTTCACCGCTTTTTGCGACTTGCCTGACGACCCAGCAAGCTCTAAGGCTGTGGGTCGGAGCTGTGTTCAGCACTATGGAGTGTATAGGGCAAGGTTTATCCAGTAGTCCATCAAGGATGGTACTGACCCCTGAAAGGGGCCTGTTTCTCTTTTCGGCGGGTTCGAGTCTGTCTGGCCGCTTTGGAGGTATCCTCTTTTTCCGATCTCCTCTAGGGTATTCGGTAAAGGTTTGTTCCGAAAACAGCCGTTCGGCTTGCCAAGCGCTTTCCATGGCACAATATTTTTGTACCAAATCAGACAGCTCGGTGAAGTCATGAATGTGCCGATGAGCCAGGGCGTTGAGAATCCCTTTGTCATGGCAGTTGTGATTAAAGGTTGCCATTATCTCTTGATCACTGAGGCCCCGTACTTTGTTTCTAGCGAGGAGGAGTCTGGCCCAGTAATGATGAACCGACTCTCCTGGTAACTGCTTAACGTCCCGTAAGTCCGAAGACTTGGGCTCTGCTGCGATGCTTGAGTGATCGGCTTGGGAGGTGGGTGGGAAAAGATTTGACTCCACGCCACGGTGAGAGTTTGGAATCATGGACTCCGAACTATGTGATAGATCAGGGACCGATACCGAACTATGTGACGACCCAGCAAACTCCAGAGTCTGGGTTGCAAGCGAGGTCTCGGTGATCGGAGACTGGGGTATAAACCATTTTTAATTCCGGTCGCTGGGGGGACGAGCCTCCAGCCGGACACTCAACGGTGGCGACAAGATGGGTGACCGTGGGGATGTGAATCTCCCTATCGTCGGGTTTAAGCCCGAGCCGGTCATAGACCGGGATCTGGTCATCAGCCATATGCATGGTCTCGATCCGATCAAATAGTTCGTTCAGAAACGAGGCGATGGTAGGATGCGTGTCGCTGAAGCGAGTGGGGTCGGTATGCGGCATCGCAGTTCCGGAGTCACACGAAAGCGGACCTAGGTCCTGTTTAACCATGGTAGATCCAGTCACAACGACCAGATTGGGCTGTCCAGACGGCCCGGGTATAACGACCTCATCATCGGAGGCGGGGCCCGATGTCTTCGGCGTCGAGGCGTCGGGATCTGCGGGCTCCTTCGTAGGAGTCGAGGGTTCTATCAAGACAAGTTCTCCCCGTGAATCAGCGACGAACTCTAGGGTTCCGAACCTGATTTCTTGATCGGGGGAAAAGTTTCCAATATGGCCTAGGTGGCCGATCGGGTAAGCGTGCGACGAGATGTCGCCACTTGCGAGGATCCGATCCAGGGCGAGAGTCCCCTGGGTGCAGACCTCGTTGCTTGTGACAAGGTGAGCCATCGATTCCTTTGGCGATCACAGCGGAACTCTCAATGAAAGCACCAACTATAGTAGTGTTTCAGCCCATAAGAAACGGCTTGTTCTTACTATTCCTCATGGCAGTGCTTATGGAAATGAAGCTATCACTAGAATCAATTGCTCCCAGGACGTGAACACTGCTGCTACCCCTGAAGTACCTGGAAGTTTTTCTGCCCATGTGAATGCTGCAGCTGACATTTCGTCCGAGTCTGTGAAGGGTTTGTTCGATGCTGCCAGTGTTTCTCTTAGTAGGTTTGATGGTCTTCTAGGCACTGTTTGCGAGGATATTACTCATGTTCCGACGATAGTTGACCGTCTTAGTAGCGTCGACGGCATTCTTTCGCCCGGGCATGGTTTTGATGCGGAGTCTTCAAATGAAGCTTTATCAATTGAAGAAATTCTTGTTGAGATTTGTCAGAGCACTATTCATCTCCGTACTAGCTTTGGCCTGTTTAAGAAAATGCAGGATGCTTGTTTCAAGCCATTTGAAGATGAGGCTAGTGTTATTTTGTTGGCTTGGGATGGGACGGAGGCAGTAAGGAGCGTGCTGAGGAGGATTGTTTTCATGTTTTATGATAGTTCTCTGTATTGTTGTTTATTATTAGTGCTCATATATGACCTTCTTTAGGTTTTGTATTTGAACTTGTTTAGTATTAGTGTTGTCATAGTTATACTTGGTTATTAGGTGTATTTGAACTTCTTGTTGATTATTAGTATTTCTTTTGTGACCTTCTTTTCTTAATGTGTCTGAACTTCTTGTACAGTGTCAATGTTCTTTGATTACCTTCTTTATTTACTATATTTGAACTTCTTTCATCAGCATTAGTGCTCATAGGTTACTTACTTTATTTTATTGTTTTTGAACTTCTTTTCGTATGTTTACTTTTCATAGGTGAACTTCTATATTTAGTATCTTTGAACTTCTTGTAATAACACATTGTTTTCCAGTCGCCTTCTAGTGTTTTTTAATTTATATTTTTCCTATGATTTTGTAGGCTGGTGTCGATGGCGCTAGTGACGATATAACTGTACCTCATTGTGAACTGTTCCTTTGCGTGATTCCCCTCCTACAAATGATTTCACTATGGCTGGGGTTGATGGCAATGTTTCCAAGGTACTTTCTTTCTTCTCTATTCTATTTTTTTCAAGATTTTGAATCTATAATTGTTTGTTTCCTTTTTTCTTTTACTATATGTTTTTGTTGCTATATGCCCATTATTTTATTAAGTTTTTTTGTGGTTGCAGCTTGACGGCATTAATGTTGAATCAGAAATTGTTCCAAACAAGGATTTGTGAGCCATTGGTTGCTCTTATGGCCGGGATCTAACTGAACATAATTCATCCAATGGTGATCGGTTTTTTATGCTAAGCATGTCAAGTTATTTGGAGCTGATACCATGTTGAATGCCAACAGTTCTGAGAAAGATTCCATGGCGGCAACTTTGAAACTGTGAGCGGTCATGCAGGACCAGCGAAGTCTCCCACAGCACAACCAACAATGTTTGTTGTTGCTGATTCCTTAGCTCCTCCTACTGGAGCGCAACCAACAGTATTTGTTGTTTCAGATTCTCTAGCTCCTCCTACTGCACATTCTCCTATTAGTGCCCCATCGACTGCTGTACACGAAGATGATATTGTAATATCTATTTGAGATGGAGATTATTCAGAAACTGAAAGTGACAGACTGGAGCATGATTTGTCCAATTCTGCCCCAACTTTGGGCAAGAACCCGTAAAAGAGAGGATCATGCTTCTCTATTCTTTCCCACACCCCCATACCTTTTGTTTTATGTGCCTTTTGATATCCATTTGTACCGTGTATGTGCTACAAGTTGAACTTCTACTTAGTCCTAACCTGTGAAATGTGTTTTGTGATATAAATATAGCGAAGTGATGTTGTTTTTATGTGGGGGAAGGTGTGTATTGCATGGGATGGGATGTTTTTTTATCTTGTGGGTTCTCTTTGATGTAGCACCTGAATGTTTTTGTGTTGTTTTGTATTTTGGTAGACTCACCTGACAAGCAATGATCTATGTGTGTGAAACTGATTTTGCTAGTTGTGTCTATGGAAATATCTTTATTTTCACGGAACTCAGGTGTTTATGTGGTGTCACGTATTTCCCCATACCTTCAAATCTCTTATATGTTTCTGTGTTCTATGTTTTATAGTCAACCCTCCTTCTTGAATCTTTTGGTTTTAAACACTTCTTCCTACGATCTGTCGGTCTAGTGGAACTAGGGTACCATGACCCATCTACTGTCGGCCCAGTCGTCTACGCGAACAAGGCCTAGCCTGATTGGTGGCCCACTGTTTGACTCCAAGATCCACCCCATGAGGTCCTTTCCCACTCCGAGAAGGCTCAAGCTTCAGGAAGCCTCACGTGGCTTCCCCCGCAAAGCAACTCCCGCGAGGCCATCAGGCGTTCTGGCCAAGAAGTCACATACCCGTTGCCCATCACATGGGTGACGTGGCGAGGCTGCAGAGATGGCAAGGACGGCGCCAGCGGGCGCACGGAGAAGAATCTTTCCTGTTTGTGATTAAAGGGCAGGGAGCAATTGTCCCTTTCCAAAACGAGTTCCAAGACTTACCTCTTTGGTGCAAGGAGACCAACGTGATGCTGGTCTCCAGGACGGGCCCCATCAGCAAGACCACGAGCACGTCATAGACATCCCCTTTGCAGGGCGAAGACCACCTTTGTCAGGGAGGTCTGGGTGCTTGTCCCCCTTTGATTTACCGCCCTGTGGATGTCCTTTACCCGCCAATGTTTTGGGGAAAGAGACCCGAGGCAAGGATAAGATGGGCAAGCCACCACCATAACGAGGGGGATGGTAGAATTAAGAGACAGAGGAGAGGAGAGGAGAGAGATTTCTTCTTCCTCGTTGAGCTTTGTAACTTGTGTTGAAACCATCGAGCAATCCAACCAAAAAGCAGGAATTGGGTTTTACACCGCAAGGTGGCCCAAACTTGGGTAACTCTTAGTGTTCATCGGGTGCTCTGTGTGCGTTACCTTGACCATGGCGATGGGCGAGTCGTAGATTGCGAGCATCTCTCCTATGTTCAAACCCGGTTCTTGAGAGATTTTCCCGTAGGAACAAAACCAATCTCTGACATTTGGCGCGCCAGGTAGGGGAGCTACTTTCGCATCTTCATCTTCGTCTCCGCTCGACATCGACATGGACGAGGTGTGCCATGAGAGGGCCACACGCCGGGCCCAGATGGTCTGCACCGAGTCCGTTGTCAACACCAACTGCAATCGGGATCCCTGTGCTGCCGCCGAGCCCGTGTCCGGGGAAGCGTAGGCTTCCTCTGCCCACCCTTCTATGCAGGCGAATCATCCGTCCGCACACACCACAGCTAATTCCTCGCACTGTCACTGCGGCGTGCTGGCTCCGCAGGCCGCGCTCCTCATGGCGCAGGAGCTGCTTCGCTACCACCCAACTCCGACCGGCTACGACGCCTAGCTTTCGCGCATCACCAAGCTCGCAGACACCACCGGGGATGTCCCGACCTTCATCAACTCCTTGACTCCTCTTCCCCTATCGCAAGGCATGAGGGAAGGGCATGACATGCCTCCTCCTCCTCCTCCTCCTCTCGACAAGGACGGAGGGCATCCTCATGGTGCGCGCGCTCTAGAGCCATCCCATGGGGCTTCTTCCCCACCTCATGCAGATCCAAGCTACCAGATCATCCGTCGCGTGGCCCCTGACGCGAGCGTAATCCTTGAGAGGCAGCGCATGCGCCAAAACCGCACCCTCCAGGATGTCGCTGTGATCGGGCGCCAGAACCTTGCTGCTCTCGCTGGTGGCGCCCTGTTCAGCAGCGGGGGCTGCCGGGCCTTCACTCCTGAGTTGCGCCGCGTGGTGTGGCCTATGCCCTTCAAGCCGGAGCTACCTCCTCGCTACGATGGCTCCCCCAAACCCGTGGAGTTCCGGTAGCTCTACGCCATTGGCATCGAGGCCATTGGCAGTGATGACAAGGTTATGGCCAACTGGTTCCCCTTGGCCCTCAAGGATGCGGCACGCTCATGGCTGATGAACCACCCTGAGAGCTCCATCTCCTTGTGATCCGAGCTGTGCATGCAATTTGTCTCCAACTTCAAGGGCGCATACGACCGTTCTCTCACCCTCAACGACTTGTGTGTCATGTGCCAGCAGCCTGGCAAGACTCTCCGCAAGTACATCCAGTGCTTCAGCCAGGTGCGCAACAAGATCCTGCGTGCCTCTGATGCCGCAATCATCTATGAATTCTCTACGGGCGTCATGGACGTCAATATGCGCGAGAAGTTCACCATCAATGACGAACTCGACTCTGTCTCCATTCTCTTCGACCTCGCCGACTAATGCGCCAAGGCTGAAGAGGGTTGCCTCTTTGGCCCTCGAAACCGCCAAGGCCAAGAATAAGGACGTCAAGAGCAAGGCCCCCGCTGCACTTGCGGCCGTGCCCCAACTGAAGCATGGGCGCAACCGTGACGATCTGACGCCTAGGAAAGATGGACGGCCCGCGTGTGCCTTCCACTCCGTGTACACTCATCGCACTAAGGACTGCAAGGAGCTCAAGATGCTCCTGCGTGACCGGCAAGGAAGGCATAACGACCGCAGTGGAGGCTGACGCGATGACCAGACGCTGGAACGACTGTAACAACGACAACTACCACAACGGCAACACCAATTCTCGACAGGGCTGACGGGGTTACCCCAGCCCCCTCAAGTCAACGCCACCCCGCCTCGCGCCAACAGGGACAATCTGCCTGATGAAGATGCTAGGGGCTATCAGGAGCCTCGTGATGTGGCGTGCATCCTTGGTGGAGCTCAGGCTCCCGCCTCAAACCGCCACTTTAAGCAGTTCTCCCGGGAGGTTAATGTTGCACTTCCCGAAGTTGACATCGCCAGGCCCCTCAAGTGGTCGCAGTTCCCGGTCTCCTTCAACTCCACCAACCACCCCAAGTCCATGAGGGTTGCGGGGACAATTCCTCTACTGTGGACACCCACCATCAACAACGTCGCAGTCACAAAGACTCTCATTAATGACGATGCAGGCCTCAACGTGCTTTATGTGGAGACCTTCGAGGTGCTCCAGGTGCCTTACGAGTGCCTCATGCCCACGAGGCCGTTCTCAGGCCTGACCAATGGCTCCACACTGCCCCTGGGTCAAGTGCGTCTCCCTATTATCTTCGGAAGCCGCAAGAACTACCGCACCGAGCTCATCAACTTTGACGTTGCGCACATCGGCCTGCCCTACAACGCCATCCTGGGCTATCGTGCGCTTGCCAAGTTCATAGCGGTAACTCACCATGCCTACAACACCGTAAAGCTCCTGGGATGCAGCGGCACCATCACCATTCGATGTGATGAGAAGGATGCGGTCCACACCATTGAGAGCGCTTACAAGGCTATTGCCATCACCCATCGTGCTGACGAGGACGACATCGAGATAACGCCATCCAAGAAGAAACCAATATTCTCTAAGGACTGCGCAGAAACCATGAAAGTGTCTCTGGACGACAGTGGCTTCGTGTAATGCCCAAGGTGCGGTCCTATCCTTATTTTGGCTCGAGAGCCTCGATAGGGATAGAAGCGCATCTCGTCGTTTCGCAAGAATGGATACCATTACAAGTACATGTAAAGAGGACATGAGTATATGGAATTGGCTTACACTCTCCACAAGCTAAATCATGATAATCTCAAATACCACAATTCATTCAATCACCATACAGAAGAGTAGGGTCCAACTACAGATGAAATCAAATGATAAAAGCGACGTCCATCCTTGCTATCCCAGGTTGCTGGCCTGGAACCCATCCCATGATCGATGAATAAGAAGAAGAACTCCAAATCATACAAGCATCGCTCTCACGTCAAAGCATCTAATTACCTACACCTTCAACTATTGTTGTAGTAATTTGTGAGCCACAGGGACTCAGCAATCTCATTTCCAAGGGTATCACGACAAGCAAAGCTTAATGGGTTAGGCATGTTTAAGTGGTGGGGCTGCAGCAAGCATTAAGAATTTATTTGAGTGGCTAACTTACGAGTACAAGAATAAGAAGGGTGATCTACGCATAAACGAACGTGCACTAGTAATGATCAAGAAGTGATCCTGAACACCTACTTAGGAGTCAATCATAACCCCACCGTGTTCTCTCTCGGTTCAGAATTCACGAGTAGAGACAGTCACGGTTACGACCACGGTTGGTGTATTTTATATGAGTTCACTTCAAGTGTATTATGACCGGGTGTTAAACGAATTTCCAAGTTGCCACATAACTGCGGGCATGGCTTTGAGAAAGATTTAACCTTCCAGGGGTGCTCCAACTCATCCATCACAAACTAGCCACACTATAACAGCCCGAGACCGACGCTTCAGAAGATTCCCCTTTTATTATGTTGTCATCGTGTGATTCGTTTGGTTGTCGCATTCATCATTGCATCATCCACATTGCATCGGCACTCCGTTGTCGTCGTCTTGAAAACTTGCATCCGCTCGTAGTTACCGGTTCGCTTCGTTCGTGTCGTCGACCGTTTTGAGACCAACCACACACGCACGCGCCCGCGACATCAATAAAATATTGTTTTTAAAGTGAGTGAAAAATATTCTCAAATTGGGTCAAAAGTTGGCGTGCGTTCTTGTTTTATTGTAGGTAGACCGCCTGCCAAATTTCGTCGCAATCGGAGGTCGTTTGATACCCGAACCGGCGACCGTAGCGGCACCGTCATCAGTCTAATTATCGGACGTTTCGGTGTTTTAAAAACTCTGTCACGGGCCGCCATCTCCCTCTCTCCCCAGCCCATAACCTCTCTACACAGCCTACTAGCCCAACCTAGCCCCCCCTCCGATCAGTGCTGTCGGATCGAGATCTGAGGGTCCGAAATCGGAGCAAAAACCCCCCTAACCTAATCGTTGCCTATAAAAGGGGGTCCTCCCATGCCAAAAATGGCCTCCCTAGCCCCTCTGCATCGTTTTTTGCGCCTCCCCAGCCAGCCGCCGCCACTTGGTGAGCTCTGCCTAGCTAGCGCTGCCGCCACCGCCGTTTTCAGCCAGTCCCGCGCTGCCACATCACCCCAGCCAACCGCGCTAGCCGCTGTGGCCTTGCAGAGCCCTGAGGCAGCCCGCCCGAGCCTATCCAGGGCCCGGGTCAGCCCGCGCGCCCGCAGCGCCCTCTCGCTCGTCTGCCCCGTCGCCAGGGAGTTGCGGCCTCCCGCCGCCGCCAGGCCCGCAGGCCGGATCGCGCCGCCGCGCCGGAGCTCCTCCTACGAGCCGCCGCCACCGGTACATCGCCGTGCCACACCAGGTCGGACCCCACCTTCTCTCCCCCTTCTCCTCCCTCTCCCTCTCACCTCTCTTCCCTCTTTCTCTGCGCAGTAAGCCGCCACCGCATGGCCGCCGTGGAGCTGGCCGCCGCGCCATGACCCTCCCCGCCGGCCGGATCCAGCCAGATCCGGGCCAGGGGACCGCGTTCCCAGCCCCCTCGTGCCCCGCCATCGCCGTCCACCTCGCCGGCTGGCCGGAGATCGAGGGCGTCGCCGCCCCGTTCTTTCGGCCTCGTGGGGAGGACGAGCTCCCCCGTTGACTGCCCGCGTGGGCCAGTGCGACCCCGAGCCGGTACAGCTCCAGATCTGGCCCGTTGGCCGTGGGTGAGCCATCCCCTCTTGTTTTTCTCAAAGTCTTTGCATCTGTGTATATATGCATTTTTGTGGGGCCTACAACTTGCAATCCGTCCATCGGATGAAGATGAAATAAATATGAAAATTGTTCTACTCAATATGATCTACCTCATGGTTTCATTTGCATGCATATTAGATTTCATCTACTTGTTGTAATCTTTGTTGCAAAAGTGCATCCCGTCGAAGTTTGCGAAACTGTTAGTTTATCCGTTTTTGCGCGGACGATTGCATCTCAACCATAGTTCTTTTGCATATGGTTTCTTCATGAAAATTGCTCTATGTGAGGTATACTTCGATGCCATGCCATTGCTTGCAAGGTAAACCTCATCATCATTTCAATATGTTGCTCTAAAATAGCTATCGTGATAAGTCTGCAAATCTGTTTCGTTAAATTCCGTTTTGTGAGCATCGTATTAGTTAATCCATGCATGTTCTTGGTTTGTGGAAATGGCATAATTTGTAGTATGCAATGTATACTTGATGCTGGTGTATTTTTCATGCCATGGATTCCTTGTGTAGCTGTAGTTTTCATCATGCACACATGCTTAATCAATGTTGCTGTTTTGAAGGGTAAAAATAATTCTAAGTCTGAAACATTTATTTTGTTGCCATGTTGCCATGTGATTTGCTATTGATCTAGGAGTCTTTTGTTGTTGCTACAATGGGATGTATTGTAAAGCATGTTATGCTATCTCATGTTGTTCCAATAGTTGGCATGAATAGGTTTAGCATCATAATTAATTCTGCTGTCCAACATGTCAATCCGTTAAAAACTGCTGCTCATGTCTAGTCTATTTTTCACTAAGTCTGAGAATCTGTTTTCTTCAAAATGCCATGTTGTGTTGATGGTTGCCATGAATCTGTGCATAATTTGATGTTTCCATAATGGAATGAATCGTAGTGCATCATGTCCTCTACCATGCTGTTAAGTTTCATGCCAATATATGCCTTGTAGCATGTAGTTTTATTGCTGCCAATATGCCTTCGTGATAAAAACTGCTCTGTCAAAAACTGTGATTTTCAATAAGTCCTAATCTGCTATATTTTATAGTCATCTTGTGAGCTCATTTGCTATTGATCCATGCTTCCATTGTTTTTGCTGCAATGATATGGATTGTTGTGCATCATGTAAGCTACAGCCCCATGTCTAGTTTGTGCATTTTAGATTCTTGTAGCCTGTTAGTTTGAGGTGTGCAAAGTGCCATGTTGTTGTTTTGGGCAGATTGTAAATAAAACTTGAGTTGGTTGTTGTGGTTGAACCGTAGCTCCGTTTTTGACGTGCCATATATCAAACTTGTCTAGAAGTTCATGTAGTTTCACAATATCATGTTGCATCCATGTTTTGAAATGGTTGTGGGTGTTGTTTTCATGCGTTTTGTATTCATGTCACATTCATCTTGTGTTTGTCATATCTTTTAGGCCATAGCTCCGTTGCATATGATCTATATATGTAAATCGACTAGAATGACGAGTAGAATCATATTGTGCATTTTATTTCCCTGTTTAATAAATAGAAACCATGATTAGTTCAAATCTGGACCAATCTCGAACTTAACACATGGGGTCGTTTCGGAAATGCTATATGTTGTTTCCGACCTCATTTATTATGCCTAGATGTCTAGTTTACTTATGCTTCACCTCTTGCCATGTTTAACAACATTTAATATTGATGAGTAGCTAAACGAGATTGAAGATAAGAATGGAGCGTGGAGTTCCGTCAATATGCAACTCGTTGCATATTGAGCTTCACTTAATGTGTAGAAGTTGATTGTTGTGCTTTGCCATGTCATGCATAACATGCATCATATTTGATGTGCATCATGTCATGCATATGTTGTGGTGTTTACCATGTGTTGATTGTTGTTTCCAGATTGCTTCTTCTTGATAGAGTTCCGAAAGCGTTCGGAGCGGGATCTCAGGCAAGATGACCATTTACCTGGATACCACTACTATCATTGCCATGCTAGTTGTCTTGTTTCTATTGCTATGTCTTGCTACCTACTACTTGTTTGTCAAGCCTCCCAAATTTCCATGAAAGGCGTCTAACCCCTCCACATCCCAACAAACTATTGTTTGGCTATGTTACTGCCTGCTTAGCCCTTCTTATAGCGTTGCTAGCTGCAGGTGCAAATTGTTTCCACGTGCCAACATCGATGTTTTTGAGTTATCACAATATTATTGCTATTTAATTTAATGCACATATATACTTGGTAAAAGGTGGAAGACTTGGCCTTTTGCTCGGTGTTTTGTTCCACTTTTGCCGCCCTAGTTACTTGTGTACCGTTGTTATGTTCCATAATGAGTGCTCCTAACATGCTCGGGGTTGTTATGGGGACCCCCTTGATTTTTGTTTTAGGATAAAACTCTTCTGGCAAGGTCCAAAATTGGTACTATATTTGCCCAACATAATAATACTGATCACCTTATTAACGCATAGAGGGTCGCCCCCTCGTGGATCTAATTCAACATAATATAGGGGGGCTAGTGTTGCTGGTGCTGGTCCAAAACAGAGTCATGTGCGGGGCCAACCCGGGGCAACTCGGGAGAAGTCTATCAGGCCATTGTACGCTGCGCTTATCCAGTTGTGCTCTGAGAACGAGATACGTGGCTCCTATCGGGATTGTCGGCACGTCGGGCGGCCTTGCTGGATTTGTTTTACCTTTCTCGAATGTCTTGTGCGCGGGATTTCGACGATACTTCGGGCTATCTCGAGGTTGAGATTTTCCATCGGGATTCTGCAAATACTACGGGGTTATCCAGCGGTTGAGGAATTCCAACGCAGCTTGTGGTTACTTTGTGATGGATGAGTTGGAGCACCCCTGCAAGGTTAGATCTTTCATGAGAGCCGTACCCGCGGTTATGTGGCAACTTGGAAAATTTGTTTAACACCCGGTTATAAAAAACTTAAAGTAAACTCAAGTAAAATACACCAACTGTGTGCGTAACCGTGACTTTCTCTTCTCGTGTTTTCCGAAATGAGAGAGAACACGGTGGGGTTATGTTTGACTCGTAAGTAGGTGTTCAGGATCACTTAGTGATCATTACTAGTTCACGTCCGTATGCGACGATCATTCTCCCTTATTCTTGTACTCGTAAGTTAGCCACTCAAATAAATGCTTAGTGCTTGCTGCAGCCACACCACTTAACCATACCTCATCCATTAAGCTTTAATAGTCTTGATACCCTTGGAAATGAGATTGCTGAGTCCCCGTGGCTCACAGATTACTACAACGACAATTGCAGGTACAAGTAATTCGATGCTTTGATGTGAGCGCGATGCTTGTTTCATTTGGAGTTCTTCTTCTTCATCGATCTAGGATGGGTTCCAGGATGGCAGCCTGGGATAGCAAGGGTGGATGTCATTTTATCGTTTGTTTTCTTCCGTAGTCGGACCCTGCTCTTCTGTATGATGTTTGGATATGTCGTTGTATTGATGTGATATTGATGTAGCTTGTGGCAAGTGTAAGCTAATTCCATATACTCATCTCTTCTTTACATGTACTTGTAATGATATCCATTCTTGCGAAACGACGAGATTCGCTTCTATCCCTGTCAAGGCCCTCGTGCCAATATAAGGATAGGATCGCATCTTGGGCGTTACACACACGCTGCGTGGAAAACCATAACCACGGAATAGCCCGCATTATCCTCAGAATCCCGGTAGAAAACCTCAACCTCGAGATAGCCCAAAGTATCCTCGGAATCCCGATGCACAAGATGTTCGAGGAAGGTAAAATAAATCCAGCAAGGCTGCCCGACGTGTCGACGAACCAGATAGGAGCCGCGTATCTCGTTCTCACGACACGACTGGATGAGCTACTTGTACAGTGGCCTGATAGAAATCTCCCGAGTTGCCTCGGGTTGGCCCCGCACAGTGCTCTGTTTTAGACCAACACTCATGAGGAGCACTGGCCCGAGGGGTTGATTAATTATCCACGGGGTTCGAAAAGTCCATATGCAAGTTTTTATTAGTTATTAGCCAAATGTAGTACAAATGTTGGGCCTTGCCAGAAGAGTTTTATCCCAAAACAAAAATCAAGGGGGTCCCCATAACAACCCCAAGCATGTTAGGAGTGCTCAATATGGAACATAACACCGGTACACAAGTAACCAGGGCGACAAAGGTGGAACAAAACACCGAGCAAAAGGCCAAGCCTTCCACCTTTTACCAAGTATATATGTGCATTAAATTAAATATCAATAATATTGTGATATCTTAAGATATCCATGTTGTCACATGGAAACAACTTGCACCTGCAACTACCAACGCTATAAGAAGGGCTGAGCAAGCTGTAACATAGCCAAACAATGGTTTGCTGGGATGTGGAGGGGTTAGAGGCTTATCATGGCATTTTTGGAAGGCTTGACAAACAAGTGGTAGGTAGGGAGACATAGCGATAGAAACAAGACAACTAGCATGTGTAACATCCCAATTTTCCTAAAATAGGATGTTAATAGATCATTCATATGCATCTCATATTTTTCTATGCATTATTTATTCTTCTGAAAATTCTTTTCATTATGCAACTAAAGGCAAATTATTGGAGTGGAGATAATATGACTTCTCCCGTGTCAAATAAAAAGTTCACAATGTCCAGAATAATATTTGGATTTCATCTGATGTGTTGTTGCAATTTTATAAACTCCAAATTCCTTTAAATTTATTTGACAATGCTCATTGTGTGGCCTTTTGCAAAAAAATATTTTTCAAAATTGCATTAGGTTCGGAACTAGTGTTCCTGTAGTTTAGATTAGTAACCTATATTTTTATGTATGTTATTGTCTTTTTAGAATTTATGCTGGTATTTATTATAGCCAGTATATATATTTTTTTTCTGTAGCATAGCTTTTGTTTAAAAAAAACGCTCAGGCGCACTGTGCAGTCGGGCTGCACAGTGGCCCAGCCGGAGGCCCAGCCGCCTCAGTGCGCAGCGCGCAGTAGCAGGCCGGCCCACGAGCTCCGCACCCCACCCTTGTTTTTCTTTCTTTTGTCACCTCCAGCCGCTGACCAGCGGGCCCCGCTCACTCTCTTCTCCTAGCTTGGGCTGGACTCACCCAATGCCGTGCCCACGCGCACCCGACGCCGTGTTCGCCCCGATCTCGCGCCCGAGTCGACCCCATGCTGCCCTAGGAGTCTCTGGACTCGTAAGGGTTCTCCCTGCACCCCGGACCCCTTCTCCTGTTCTCTCCCGTCCCCGCACGCCTCTGTCAGGGCGGATTGGATCTCGCCAGGAGTGTCGCAGACCACCGCCGTTCGCCGAACGCCCTCTTGACCATAAGAGCATCACCAGCCGCACCGCTCACTCCGTTCGATCCCCCTCACGACGCCGCGCCTCTCTGACATGTTGTGACTCCCGAATCACAGCCGAACGGACCACCCGCAGCCGACCCGATGCCGCCGGAGTGCCGGGGTTCACTTCATCACCGCCGGCCACAGAGGACACTCCCGCCGCCCGCAGAACCACCGTCGACAGCCCCGTCGAATGCCGCATCCACCCGCCACCGCAGCTTTGCCAGAGAGCCGCCGCTGACGCCCGAGCCGCCGCCGTTTTTCCTCTGCTTCTGGTGAGTGTATGCGCAAACAGAACCTCCTTGGCCAATCACGCGATGCCACTTGGCAATTGCTACAGTAACCGCAGCAGTTTGGTTTTGATCTATTTATTTTTTGGACAGATTCTCACCAAAATTTCAAATTGAGCTAACTTTTAATCTATATGCTCAAATTTGATAATTCTTTTTCTTGTGCACTCATAATGACCAGTAGAATATGACAGCATCAAAATTTTACATGTTTGCAATGTTCAAATTTGAATTTGATCAAATTTTAAATAAACCTTCCGGAGGCCATATTTTGCAAACCGTTTGTTAAAACTTATTGATTCTTTTTGTGTCATGTTTCTATTGAGTTGTAGATGTTTTATACCTACTGTTATGATACTATTTTTGAGATTTTAAAAATGGTTTATTTCTATTTGTTTTAGTTGGTGTTATTTGAGTGTGGTGATTTATTTGTTGTGATTGTTTGAAACGTGTAGATTGCCCGGAGTGCGACACAAACTATTGTCAGGAGTGTGACTTTTTGAACCAGAACCAAGGCATTTTACATGTTGATCATCCTTCACCTATTGTTTTTCTATGCATGTAGTATATATCACACTATGAATTTATGCATGCATAGGGATATTGTATATTATGCTATGCTATTCAGTTATCCCCTCGTCAATGAAGATCGTGGTAGTTGTAGTTTTGCTATGCTATGTAGACGGGGTTGGTTCTTGTATTCACTGAGATTATGTGAGGATTATTGAATAAATTGAGTAGTAACTAAGGTTATAATTCACCTCTGGGTGGTTTTAAGAACATCATGGTTTCGGCCCTCTGAATGTAAGTGGAATGCCACCCAGGTTCAAAAAGATCAGACAGACTTAGTGACTAGTAGCTTCCATGCACAACCACTAGCTATATGGGCACTGGCTTAGTTGAGTAGGTTGTGGGAACCTCGCCTAGGCAAAGCTAGCAGATGTGGATATGAGTAGGTGTATCGGCTGCCGTTGGGTGGAGGTGACTGCTTTTGAAAGACTTCGTCTCAACCTTCGGGTTGGGTCTAGTGGGTAAAGTGTGCAAAACTCTGCAGAGTAACAGAAATAATCATGATTAGACGTGTCCCCGGTTATGGATGACTTTGAGCAGCTAGGCCATTATAGTTGTTGGATGATCTTGATAGATGTCACCTTTAATAAAACTTGGTGGGAAACTTAATAATGGTAATAGGTTGGAGTTGGTATTGCCAATTCTACCATATGTATTTAATTGTAGCAAATGAATTAAAACTTGACTATTATGTAGTTATGAGGACAAAATTAGCTTTTCTGCAAAATAACAATCAAGCCTTCCTTTGTTATACTATGCATGTACATGTAGGTCTACTTATTTTTCTCCTGTGTAACTTGCCAATACATTCAATGTATTGACCTATACGGCTGCAACGTCTCATGTTGCAGGATATTAAGACGAAGAGTAAGGTACCGTTAGGGTCGCGAGACTTCACTCACCATCGCCAGTGGGCTATGATGGGACTCATCGTTATTTTCTGCTACTTTTCCGCTGTTTGATTGAATAAAGCTAGCCATGTGCTATGCAGATTGTTATACTTTATAAATTCTGGATCATACCTTGTAATAAATGATGCACTTGCTATTCTAGTATTCATCTATACTGTGTGTGCTAGCGAATTGATCCAGGGACTAGCACGGTAAGCACAGAGACTCAAACCCTTCGAGGTTTGGTCGTTACAGATGGTATTCAGAGCAGTGTGTTGACTGTAGGTTCTGACCCTACAAAATGGATTAGAAAAAGCCATAGGAGTGAAAATTATTTTATAAACTATCTATACTGCTTACTCTTTTATTAGTCATCCCCTCAAGTATCATGTCCAGTTTAAGTAGGAACTAATGCTGAGACCTCCATTTATCTTTATTTTATATTGTGATGTTATCGTGTTAGCGTATCTGATTATGCCCACTTTTGTGGTATGACGATACTAGACTGCTTGCTTGATTGTTAGTTGTTTGTTTGTTAAACTAGGATCTTGTCAAAATTATTCGACTATATATAATACTATGTTATTGATTCTTGTTTGTTTCTTGTTGGTGTTATTCTTTATTGTGTTTTGTTGCCTCATATATATTGCCTTGATCATATTATATGCATATGGGTAGAATATATATATATATATATATATATATATTCCTTTAGACCTATTCTAGCAATTACTCATCTAATTCTTGCCCACCAGATGTCGCGGAGACGTGAGCCTAGAGACAGGGGTTCAGGAGGAGGCAACAATGACAATGGCGTACCGCCATATGTGCAGCAGATCCTTCAGGGACAAGGCCAGTTGATCCAGTTGCTTGTTCAGAACATGGGAAACAACAACAACAACAACAACAACAATCCGCCGCCTCCACCACCGATGGATATGCTTACCAGGTTCTTGAGGTTGAATCCTCCGAGGTTCTCCAGCAGACCTGAACCTATTGTGGCTGATGATTGGCTTCGTACAATCGGTAGGAACCTGCAGACTGTTGGATGCACAGATGCCGAGAGGGTGAGGTTTGCCTCACGTCTGTTGGAGGGTCCTGCCGCAGCTTGGTGGGACAACTTCTTGGTCACTTATCCCATCGTTACTATCACATGGGCGCAGTTTCAGGCAGCTTTCCATGCCACACATGTGTCTGCTGGTGCTATGAGTCTGAAAAAGAAGGAGTTCCACAGCTTGCATCAGGGAGGACGCACGGTTAATGAGTATGTGGAGGAATTTAATAACCTTGCACGTTATGCTCCTAATGATGTTAATACTGATGCAGCTAGGCAGGAGAAATTCTTGGAGGGTCTAAATGATGATTTGGGCATTCAGTTGACAGTGGCCACTTTTGGTAATTGCCAGGAGCTTATTGATAAGGCTATTGTGCTTGAGGGAAAGCATCAGGCCATAGACAACCGCAAGAGGAATTACAGCAAGAGTAACAAGTATAATTCAGGACCACAGCAGAAGCCACACACTTCATATCATGGTAATGGAGGTAATGGGCATCATCATCATGGAGGTAATGGACATAATCATCATGGAGGTAATGGACATAATCATAATGGAGGGAATGGCCACAACCATAATGGCCACCATCATCACAATGGGCACAAGAGTAACAATGGTAATAGTAATGGTAATGGTAATGGAGGTAATAATAACCAGAACCGCCAGAGTGTGCCTGTGCAGAGGGACCTTAGTCAGGTTCAGTGCTTCAAGTGCAGGAAGATGGGACACTACTCCAATGTTTGTCCAGAGAGCAATAATGGTAATGGGAATTCAGGAGTCAACAATCCAAACCCCTTTCATAAGGGTCATGTCAACCATGTTAATGTGGAGGAGGTCTATAATGAGCCTGATGCAGTGATTGGTAAGTTTTTGATCAATTCAGTACCTGCACTTGTTCTTTTTGATTCTGGTGCATCGCATTCATTCATATTGCAGGTATTTGTGGATAAACATAAGTTGCCTACCGTAGTACTTAAGTCACCTATTCTAGTAAGTTCTCCGGGAGCTGAGATGGCAGCAAGTTTGGGATGTTTTCAGATGCCTTTGTCCATTGGGAAGCATGTTTTTCCTACAGATTTGATCATACTGAAGTCACAAGGTCTGGATATTATTTTTGGTATGGATTGGATGATCAAATATCAGGGTGTTATTGATTGTGCCAGTCGATCTATTTCTCTGGATGCACTAGGAGGGAAGAGAATCAAATATGTATGTAAGTATAAGCATAAGCGGATGCAGGTGAACTCTCTTAAGGGGGGTAGCCTGGAAGATGTTCCAGTTCTGAAGGATTATCCAGATGTGTTTCCAGAAGAGTTGCCAGGTATGCCACCAGATGGAGATATTGAGTTTCTTATTGATTTAATACCAGGCACTGGACCTATTGCAAAGAGACCATATAGAATGCCTCCTCAAGAGTTGAAGGAATTGAAGAAGCAGTTAAGAGAATTGCAGGCACACGGATTTATTCACCCAAGTTCATCACGTTGGGGAGCTCCTGTTTTGTTTGTTGAGAAGAAGGATGGAACTGTGAGGATGTGTGTTGATTATCGTTCTCTGAATGAGGTAACCATTAAGAATAAGTATCCTTTGCCTATGATAAATGATCAGTTGGAGGGAGCTACTGTGTTTTCTAAGATTGATCTTCGTTCTGGTTATCATCAATTAAAGATTCGTGAGCAAGATATTCCAAAGACTGCTTTCACTACGAGGTATGGGCTGTATGAGTATACTGTTATGTCATTTGGATTGACTAATGCCCCTGCATACTTCATGAATATGATGAACAAGGTGTTTATGGAGTTCTTGGATAAGTTTGTGGTTGTTTTCATTGATGATATATTGGTGTTTTCCAAGAATAAGCAAGAGCATGAAGTGCATCTTCGTTTGGTATTGGAGAAGTTGAGGGAGCACCAATTGTATGCCGAGTTCATCAAATGTGAGTTTTGGCTGGATGAGGTAGCATTCCATGGACATGTTATATCAGGTAATGGAGTTGCAGTTGATCTGTCCAAGGTTGTCGCTGTCACAGAGTGGGAGTCACCCACGTCAGTTGGGGAGATTCGCAGCTTTTTGGGCCTTGGAGGTTATTACAGGAGGTTTGGTGAAAACTTTTCCAAGATTCCAAAGCCTATGACTGAATTGTTGAAGAAAGAGAAGAAATTTGTTTGGACTGATGAATGTGAACTAGCTTTCAGGAGTTGAAGCAGCGTTTGGTCACAGCACCGGTCTTAATTCTGGCAGACATACATAATGGCTTCCAGGTATATTGTGATGCTTCTTGTCAAGGACTTGGGAGTGTTGTGATGCAGGAAGGTAAAGTTGTTTCTTATTGATACGTCTCCATCGTATCTACTTTTTCAAACTCTTTTGCCCTTGTTTTGGACTCTAATTTGCATGATTTGAATGGAACTAACCCGGACTGACGCTGTTTTCAGCTGAATTGCCTTGGTGTTATTTTTGTGCAGAAATAAAAGTTCTCGGATTGACCTGAAAATTTACGGAGAATATTTTTGGAATTAATAGAAATAATACTGGCAAAAGAATCAACCGGAGGGGGTCCACCCATTGGCCACAAGCCAGGGGACGCCCCCCCCAGGGCGCGCCCTGGTGGCTTATGGGCCCCCTGCAGCTCCTCTAACCTCAACTCCAACTCCATATAACCCTATTCGGGGAGGAAAAAATCAGAGAGAAGAGTTCATCGTGTTTCACGATACGGAGCCGCCGCTACCTCCTGTTCTTCCTCGGGAGGGCAGATCTGGGGTCCGTTTTGGGCTCCGGAGAGGGGAAATCGACGCCGTCGTCATCACCAACCATCCTTCATCACCAATTTCATGATGCTCTCCGCCGTTCGTGAGTAATTCCATCGTAGGCTTGCTGGACGGTGATGGGTTAGATGAGATTTACCATGTAATCGAGTTAGTTTTGGTAGGGTTTGATCCCTAGTATCCACTATGTTCTGAGATTGATGTTGCTATGACTTTGCTATGCTTAATGCTTGTCACTAGGGACCGAGTGCCATGATTTCAGATCTGAACCTATTATGTTTTCATGAATATATATGTGTTCTTGATCCTATCTTGCAAGTTGTAGACACCTATTACGAGTTATGATCCGCATAGCCCAAGGTGACAATAATTGGGATTCTTTCTGGTGATTACCGTAGTTTGAGGAGTTCATGTATTCACTAAGTGTTAATGCTTTGGTCTGGTTCTCTATTAAAAGGAGGCCTTAATATCCCTTAGTTTTCATTAGGACCCCGCTGCCACAGGAGGGTAGGACAAAAGATGTCATGCAAGTTCTTTTCCATAAGCACGTATGACTATATATGGAATACATGCCTACATTATATTGATGAATTGGAGCTAGTTCTATGTCACCCTATGTTATAACCGTTGCATGATGAATGCCATCCGACATAATTATCCATCACTGATCCGTTGCCTACGAGCTTTTCACATATTGATCTTTGCTAAGTTACTTTTCCGTTGCCACTGTTACAATCACTACAAAACCGCTACTGTTACTTTTGCCACCGTTACCGTTACTTCCACACTACTTTGCTACTAAATACTTTGCTGCAGATATTAAGTATTTCAGGTGTGGTTGAATTGACAACTCAGCTGCTAATACTCGAGAATATTCTTTGGCTCCCCTTGTGTCGAATCAATAAATTTGGGTTGAATACTCTACCCTCGAAAACTGTTGCGATCCCCTATACTTGTGGGTTATCAAGACCTTTTTCTCGTGCCGTTGCTGGGGAGCATAGCTCTATTCTCTGAGTCACTTGGGATTTATATCTGTTGATCACTATGAAGAATCTAAAAGACCCAAAAACCAAGATCTATCCCTCTACTACGAGGGGAGGTAAGGAACTGCCATCTAGCTTTGCACTTGATTCACCTTCTGTTATGAGTAAATTTGTGACACCACCACCTGCTATTGATTCTGATATGTCGCAAGTAATTGATGATGCCACTTCTGCTATGCATGATGCTTATGATGATACTTTGCTTGATAATACTGTGCCACTGGGTGAATTTCTTGATGAACAAATTGCTAGAGTCAATGCTAAAATTGATGATATTTCTGAAACTGATGAAATTATTGAAACTGGACTTTGTGAGACACCTGCTAGACCTTGCTCTCCTAGATATGAATTGCCTAATAAACCTAAGGGTTATGTTATGGAAGGAGAAGTAGCTAGGGACTTTCTTGTTTGTAAGGATAGAGATGATCTTCAGAAATTACTATGCAAGTGGAAGGAAAAATCTTTGAATGCTAGAATGCAATATGATCCTAAGTTTGCTACTTCACCTATCTTTGTTACTGATAAGGATTATGAATTCTCTGTCGATCCTGAGTTAATTACTTTGGTTGAATCTGATCCTTTCCATGGTTATGAATCTGAAACTGTTGTGGCACATCTTACTAAATTGAATGATATAGCCACCCTATTTACTCATGAGGAAAAAATTCGTTATTACTATATTCTTAAGTTGTTTCCTTTCTCATTAAAGGGTTATGCTAAGATATGGTTTAATTCTCTTGCTCCTGGTTGTGTGCGTAGTCCCCAGGATATGATATATTACTTCTTTGAAAAATATTTTCCTGCACATAAGAAATAATCTGTTTTGCAGGAAATATTTAACTTTGTGCAAATTGAAGAAGAGAGTCTCCCACAAGCTTGGGGGAGGCTTCTCCAATTACTTAATGCTTTGCCTGATCATCCTCTCAAGAAAAACGAAATACTTGATATCTTTTATAATGGACTAACGGATGCTTCTAGGGACCACCTAGATAGTTGTGCTGGTTGTGTTTTTAGGGAACGAACTGTTGAACAAGCTGAACTACTATTGAATAATATATTGAGCAATGATAATGATTGGACTATTCCCGAACCACCTCCAAAGCCAACTCCGAAGAAAAGAGGTATTCTATTTCTCAGTCCTGAAGATATGCAAGAGGCAAAGTAATCTATGAAAGAAAAATGTATTAAAGCTGAAGATATTAAGAATCTACCACCTATTGAAGAAATACATGGTCTTGATAACCCGACACAAGTAGAAGAGGTCAATTCTCTCCGTAGATTTGATGAAGGTGATATTCCTTATAATAAGTCTGCTAGCCAATGCTTGGATGAGTTTGATAACTTTATTGTTAAGCAAGAAAATTTCAATGCTTATGTTAGTAGACAATTGAAACATAATGCTTACATGCTTGATCGCTTAGGTGATTATATGAGTAGAACTATCAATGATCTTAAGCTTATTAGTAAACATGCTTCCATGGTAACTACTCAAGTAGAACAAGTACTTAAGGCACAAAATGATTTGCTTAACGAGACAAATGGTAAGAACAATGATCATTCTGTTAGAGTTGTGACTAGAAGTGGTAAAATGACTCAGGAACCTTTGTATCCTAAGGGCCATCCTAAGAGAATTGAGCAAGATTCTCAGAGAATTAATACTGATGCACCTAGACGTCCCAGTAATAAAAGGAAAAAGAATGATGATAGGACTTTGCATGCTGCTAGTGAACCTGTTATAGATACACATGAAAACCCAAATGATATTTCTATTTCTGATGCTGAGACACAATCTGGTAATGAACATGAGCCTAGTGATAATATTAATGATGATGTTCATGTTGATGCTCAACCTAGTAATGATAATGATGTGGAGATTGAACCTGCTATTGATCTTGATAACCCACAACCTAGGAATAAAAGATATGATAAAAGAGACTTCGTTGCTAGGAAGCATGGTAAAGAAAGAGAACCTTGGGTTCAGAAACCCATGCCCTTTCCTCCTAAGCCATCCAAGAAAAAGGATGATGAGGATTTTGAGCGCTTTGTTGAAATGCTTAGACCTATCTTTTTGCATATGCGTTTGACTTATATTCTGAAAATGTCTCCTTATGCTAAGTATATGAAAGATATTGTGACAAATAAAAGAAAGATACCAAAAGCTGAAATTTCCACCATGCTTGCTAATTATACTTTTAAGGGTGGAGTACCAAAGAAATTAGGAGATCCCGGAGTACCTACTATACCATGCTCCATTAAAAGAAACTATGTTAAAACTGCTTTATGTGACCTTGGAGCTGGTGTTAGTGTTATGCCTTTCTCTTTGTGTCGTAGACTTGATTTGAATAAGCTGACACCTACTGAAATCTCTTTGCAAATGGCTGATAAATCAACTGCTTTACCCATCGGTATTTGTGAGGATGTGCCTGTCGTAGTTGCAAATGTTACTATCCTAACGGACTTTGTTATTCTTGATATTCCCGAGGACGACAGTATGTCGATCATCCTTGGTAGACCTTTTTTTGAATACTGCAGGGGCTGTTATTGATTGCAACAAGGGCAATGTCACTTTTCATATTAATGGTAATGAGCATACGGTACACTTTCTGAAGAAACAACCTCAAGTTCATAGTATCAACTCCATTGGAAAAATTTCAACGATTATTATTGGAGATTTTGAATTCCCTCTCCCTACTGCCAAAAAGAAATATGATATACTTATTGTTGGGGACATGCATATCCCCATTGAGGTAACCTAGTGTTATTCGAAAATTCTCCGGTTCCGTGTCATTCGAAAAAAGTTTGTCAATAAGACTTGATCAACCTTATTGATGGATTCTTTTTGAGGGGCATGAGATGGATGAATTTAGAAAGCACAACCTTCTGTACCCAACTTTTACCTTCTGTTATTTAGATTAAATAAAGAAAAAAAATACTATTATACTTCTGTTTTCTAAATTATCCGTGCAATAAAAAATGACCTGAAAATAAAAGTTCTCCAAATGCCCTGAAAATGTAGTATGATTTTTTCTGGAATATTCAAGAATTTCTGGCACTGAGAACACATCAGGGGGCTGCACCAGTGGGCCACAAGCCTACAGGGCGCACCCACCCCCCTGGGCGTGCCCCCCTGGCTTGTGGGTCCCACGTAGGCCCCCCTCACTTATTCCAGCACCCATCCACTTCGTCTTCCTCTAGAAAAAATCCCTCCATTGTTCAAGCCCATGTTCTAGCTCATTTTGCTGCCATTTTCGATCTCCTTGTGCAAAGCTCCATTTGCAAAACTGTTTTGGGGGATTGTTCTTCGGTATGTGACTCCTCCAATGGTCCAATTAGTTTTTGTTCTAGTGCTTTATATATTGCAAATTTTTGCTGCTGTGGTGACCTTGTTCTTGAGCTTGCATGTCAAATTTGTATGGTCCCAAGTAGTTTTGATGCATGATATAGCCTCTAGGCACTTGTGGGAGTAGTTGCTATTAGTTTTGTTCATTTTTGTTCACCTTTATTGTGAGTTACTAAAAATTTCAGAAATTTTTCAGGGAAAAAATGATGAGAAGATTGTTAAGAGGCTCTTCAAGCCGGGGCTCTAGAGAAGATGACACTTTACGATTTTTGCAATGTTTGCAAAATACCTTATGAGGGCAGCATCAGTGAACCACGTCCTAGAGACATGGAGGACTTTATTGCCGCAACCACTGTGGGGGAAGAGAGAGGGGTGTCAAAGGAAAGAGCAGCTAGTTTACATTTTCCTGTTCTACACTATTATTCATTATTTGCGGGGAGATGTTTAGTTGGTCGTGGGGAGAGTGGAAGCCTTAGTGCTCCCGACCTCGCCATTCTGTGCCACGCTTTACTTGCGGATAGAACTTTTAGTCTGGGCGCTATGGTGGCCCGACGGTTGAACTTAAACTGTTCGAAGGGCCCCATATTCGGAGGTATCTATGCATCTCGTCTAGCCACACACTTTAAGGTACCCATTAGGCTTGACGAGGAAGAGGAAATGCTGCTACCTACAAGATATTTAGACTATGACAGTATGGTAGCACATGATTTTATTAGGAAGGATAATGATAGGAGGCTACTTTACAACTTAGTATTTAGTCAGGGTACTTGTGAGATTATTGCTCTGCCTGCTTCTTCTTTGTTCGATATCCATTCAGGTAGGTACACTATTATGCCCGAGGACATCTACAGATATTGGGGTCTGTCGCAACCCCCAGCACCTGAGCCGGTACCAGCCCTTGATCCGTATCAGGATCCTGTTTTTCAGTGGGAACCTCAGGAGCTCGCCAACCAGTGGAACCCTCAGTATCCTCCGGAGTATCCAGGAGATGATTATTTTCAGCCATGGCCCTAGACCAACTTAGGCCAAAAGCCTAAGCTTGGGAGAGTACGTATTTCTCACCGACATTACATTCATGCTCACACACTCATCTTATTAGTCGGTGCTTATAATTTTTCATTGAATCATCCATGGTATTTTAATTCTTCTTTCCGCTTTCTTCTTGTGTGCTTAATTAACCTTGAGAAAAATAAAAAAATATATTAGTTGTAGCTTTATCTCCTAGTTTTTTAGTTGTAGCATTAAAAGAAAACCCAAAAAGATTTGTCGTTCTTCTTTTGCAGGTTGGGAGCTTTCCCGTGTAAATAGTTTTTCTCGTTCTTGTTCTGAAATTTCTTTTCTTTGGGTCGTAAGGAGAAGACCACAATGAAAATGTTAAGTGGCTCTCCTATGCATTATTGTTTATCTTACAGAGAGCCCATATTACCTTGCCTTCTCCTTTGAGTTATTGTTTGCAGATTCCAGCTTAGTCCAATGCACGTGCACTCTTATTATTTACATCGTTCGGTCGTGCAAGTGAAAGGCAATAATGACGATATATGATGAAGTGATTGAGATGGAGAAAAGCTGGTACGAACTCGACCTATTTTGTTTTGGTAAATATGATCAGCTCATCGTTCTGAATTCAGCTCATTATGGATGATACATGTTTGCAATGACAATTAGAGATTATAGTTACTCATGCCATGCTTAATTAGCTAAGAGTGTATAATGGTTTGTCTTGAGTGCCAACATGCATTTTAAACCGGTTGTGATGTAGTATGATAGAATGGTATCCTCCTCTGAATGATTCAAGTGGCTTGACTTGGCACATGCTCACGCGTGTAGTTGAAAGAAAATCAACATAGCCTCGACGATGTTTATATTCATGGTGATTTATATCCTACTCATGCTTGCATTCAATGTTGGTTAATCTCAATGCATGTTTATGACTGTTGTCGCTCTCTAGTTGGTCGCTTCTCAGTCTCTTGCTAGCCTTCACCTGTACTAAGCGGGAATACTGCTTGTGCATCCATTTCCATAAACCTAAAGTTGTTCCGTATGAGTCCACCATACCTACCTATATGCGGTATTTACCTGCCGTTCCAAGTAAATTTGCATGTGCCAAACTCTAAACCTTCAAATAATATTCTGTTTTGTATGCCCGAATCGCTCATATAGTAACTAGGGTTTGTCGGTATCTTCCATGCTAGGTGGGTTATTCTCATGATATGTGTTGATTCACTATCATTCACGAGAAAGTGGTTGGTATTCGGGATGCCCAGTTCCATGCTCAAAATTCAAATCAAAATATAATGAAACAAAACTCCCCCAGGATAGTTGTTTGTATGGACGGTACCCGTGGATTTGGCTCGCCGTGGAGTGTGATTGATTGGTGGAGGGGGAGTAAAAACTTTACCATTCTGTTTGGGAACCGCCTATAATGTATCTAGCATGGAAGATACCGAGATCTCTCGGTTGTTATGTTGACAATGAAAGCATACCGCTCAAAATTATTATTCATCCCTGTTTCAAAAGCTCGAGCCCTGGCACCTCTGTAAATCAATGCTTCCATCTGTGAAGGGCCTATCTATTTTACTTTACTGTTGAGTCATCCTGCTCTTATAAAAAGGCACCAGTTAGATAGCACCACCATCATTTGTATGTTTTGTTATTAATTGATATTGAGTGTGATTGTGACTGGACCTCTTTTACCATGACTTACAATGTCTAGTCAGTCCTTGTTCTTCAAAGGTGCTCTGCATTTATGTTTTGCGGTCTCAGAAAGGGCTAGCGGGATACCATTATATCATATTGTATCATGATTGTTTTGATAAAATTGTTGTCATCGGAGATTTATTATTATTGCTCGCTAGTTGATTATGCCATTGATATGAGTAAATGTGAGACCTAAATATTATTGTGAATATGGTTAGTCTATAATCTTTGCTGAAAACCTGAACATCAGTTAGATATATTTACAACAACAAGATCAAACAGAGTTTGTAAAAGTTTTTCTTTGTCACTTTCAGTTTGTCAACTGAATTGCTTGAGGACAAGCAATGGGTTAAGCTTGGGGGAGTTGATACGTCTCCATCGTATCTACTTTTCCAAACTCTTTTGCCCTTGTTTTGGACTCTAATTTGCATGATTTGAATGGAACTAACCCAGACTGACGCTGTTTTCAGCAGAATTGCCTTGGTGTTATTTTTGTGCAGAAATAAAAGTTCTCGGATTGACCTGAAAATTTACGGAGATTATTTTTGGAATTAATAAAAAAATACTGGCAAAAGAATCAACCGGAGGGGGTCCACCCATTGGCCACAAGCCAGGGGGCGCCCCCCCTAGGGCGCGCCCTGGTGGCTTGTGGGCCCCCTGCAGCTCCTCCGACCTCAACTCCAACTCCATATAACCCTATTCGGGGAGGAAAAAATCAGAGAGAAGAGTTCATCGCGTTTCACGATACGGAGCCGCCGCCACCTCCTGTTCTTCCTCAGGAGGGCAGATCTGGGGTCCGTTTTGGGCTCCGGAGAGGGGAAATCGACGCCGTCGTCATCACCAACCATCCTTCATCACCAATTTCATGATGCTCTCCGCCGTTCATGAGTAATTCCATCGTAGGCTTGCTGGACGGTGATGGGTTAGATGAGATTTACCATGTAATCGAGTTAGTTTTGTTAGGGTTTGATCCCTAGTATCCACTATGTTCTGAGATTGATGTTGCTATGACTTTGCTATGCTTAATGCTTGTCACTAGGGCCCGAGTGCCATGATTTCAGATCTGAACCTATTATGTTTTCATGAATATATATGTGTTCTTGATCCTATCTTGCAAGTTGTAGACACCTATTACGAGTTATGATCCGCATACCGCAAGGTGACAATAATTGGGATTCTTTCCGGTGATTACCGTAGTTTGAGGAGTTCTTGTATTCACTAAGTGATAATGCTTTGGTCTGGTTCTCTATTAAAAGGAGGCCTTAATATCCCTTAGTTTCCATTAGGACCCCGCTGCCACGGGAGGGTAGGACAAAAGATGTCATGTAAGTTCTTTTCCATAAGCACGTACTATATATGGAATACATGCCTACATTCTATTGATGAATTGGAGCTAGTTCTGTGTCAGCCTATGTTATAACCGTTGCATGATGAATGCCATCCAACATAATTATCCATCACTGATCCGTTGCCTACGAGATTTTCACATATTGATCTTTGCTAAGTTACTTTTCTGTTGCCACTGTTACAATCACTACAAAACCGCTACTGTTACTTTTGCCACCGTTACCGTTACCTCCACACTACTTTGCTACTAAATACTTTGCTGCAGATATTAAGTCTTTCAGGTGTGGTTGAATTGACAACTCAGCTGCTAATACTCGAGAATATTCTTTGGCTCCCCTTGTGTCGAATCAATAAATTTGGGTTGAATACTCTACCCTCGAAAACTGTTGCGATCCCCTATACTTGTGGGTTATCACTTATGCTTCATGCCAGCTTAGGAATCATGAGCATAATTATCCTACACATGATTTGGATCTAGCCTCAGTTGTGCATGCATTGAAAACTTGGAGGCATTATCTTGTTGGTAATCATTGTGATATATTTACTGATCATAAGAGCTTGAAGTATATTTTTACTCGAAGGGAGTTGAACCTCAGACAGAAGAGATGGTTGGAGCTTATTAAAGATTATCATTTGAACGTGCAGTATCATCCTGGTAAAGCTATTGTTGTTGCTGATGCATTGAGTCGTAGGAGCCATGTTAATGCAATTAATATTCATGATATGCCACCGGAGTTATGTGAGCAGTTCAGAAATCTCGGATTGGAGATGGTTCCTAAGGGCTATTTGGCAACACTTGAGGTAAAGCCTACTTTGCTTGACAGAATACGAGAAGCTCAAAAGGAAGATAAGTATATTGCTGAGATAAAAGAGAATATGCTAAAAGGGAAGCCACAAGGTTTCCATGAGGATGAACATGAAGCCATATGGTTTGAGAAGCGTTTCTGTGTACCTCTTCACCTTATTCTATCCACCCAGGTAATACTAAGATGTATTTGGATTTGAGGGAGAGATTTTGGTGACCTAGCCTGAAGAGGGAAATTGCTGAGTATATTGTAGTATGCGATGTGTGCCAGAGAGTTAAAGTGGAGCATTAGAAACCAGCAGGTTTGTTACAACCATTGCCTATACCTAATTGGAAGTGGGATGAGATTGCTATGGATTTCATTACAGGGTTACCCAGGACTCGATCAGGTTATGATTCTATTTGGGTAGTTGTTAATCGTTTGACTAAAGTTGCTCACTTCATCCCGGTAAGGACTACCTATACAAGTGCTAAGCTAGCAAAGATTTATATGACCAAAATTGTTTGTCTGCATGGAGTTCCAAGGAAGGTAGTGTCTAATAGAGGTACGCAATTCACATCCAAGTTTTGGCGTCAGTTGCATGAGTCATTGGGCACCAGGCTGGAATTCAGCACATCTTTCCATCCACAGACAGATGGGCAGATAGAGAGGGTGAATCAGATTTTGGAGGATATGTTGAGAGCTTGTGCTTTGGACTACGGGTCCAGTTGGGATGATAATTTACCATATGCAGAGTTCTCATGTAATAACAATTATCAGGCTAGTCTGAAGATGGCACCGTTTGAATTTCTGTATGGTAGAAAGTGCAGAACACCATTGATGTGGGATGAGGTTGGAGAGCGTGAATTCTTTGGGCCAGACTTGATCAGAGATGATGAGGAGAAAGTCAAGTTGGTTCGTGACAGGCTCAAGATAGCACAGTCCAGACAGAAGAGTTATGCAGATGCAAAGCGTAAGGAGGTGACATATGAGGTAGGAGACTGTGCATACCTTAGAGTTTCACCACTTCGCGGGATTAAGAGGTTTGGAATCAAAGATAAGTTAGCACCACGCTTTGTGGGGCCTTACAAAATCTTGGAGCGTAGAGGAGAGGTAGCTTATCAGCTGGAGTTGCCAAAATCCTTGTCAGGAGTTCATAATGTGTTTCATGTATCCCAGTTGAAGAAGTGCCAGGCAGAGATGGCGGATGTTCCTTTGAGAGATACAATGCCACTTGAGGCAATCAGTTGGAGACTGATTTGACATATGAGGAGAAGCCTGTTAAGATTCTGGAGACAGTAGAGAGAGTTACTCGCACCAAGACAATCAAGTTATGCAAAGTTCAGTGGGATCATCATACCGAGGAGGAGGCTACTTGGGAACGAGAGGAGGACCTCACGCAGGATCACCCACACCTATTTTCTAGCCAACCCGAATCTCGAGGGCGAGATTCATCTTAAGGGGGGTAGGTTTGTAACATCCCAATTTTCCTACATTAGGATGTTAATAGATCATTCATATGCATCTCATATTTTTCTATGCATTATTTATTCTTCTGAAAATTCTTTTCATTATGCAACTAAAGGCAAATTATTGGAGTGGAGATAAAATGACTTCTCCCCTGTCAAATAAAGAGTTCATAATGTCCAGAATAATATTTGGATTTCATCTGATGTGTTGTTGCAATTTTATAAACTCCAAATTCCTTTAAATTTATTTGAAAATGCTCATTGTGTGGCCTTTTGAAAAAAATTATTTTTGAAAATTGCATTAGGTTCGGAACTAGTGTTCCTGTAGTTTAGATTAGTAACATATATTTTTATGTATGTTATTGTCTTTTTAGAATTTATGCTGGTATTTATTAAAGCCAGTATATAATTTTTTTTTTCTGTAGCACAACTTTTGTTTAAAAAAAACGCTCAGGCGCACTTTGCAGTCGGGTTGCAAAGTGACCCAGCCGGAGGCCCAGCCGCCTCAGCGCGCAGCGCGCAGTAGGAGGCCGGCCCACGAGCTCTGCACCCCCTACCTTGTTTTTTTTTCTTTTGTCGCCTCCAGCCACTGACTAGAGGGCCCCTCTCACTCTCTTCTCCTAGCTCGGGCCGGACTCACCCGATGCCGCGCCCACGCGCACCCGACGCCGTGTCCGCCCCGATCTCGCGCCCGAGTCGACCCCGTGCTCCCCTAGGAGTCTCTGGACGCATAAGGGTTCTACCTGCACCCCAGAGCCCTTCTTCATTCTCTCCCGTCCCTGCACGCCTCTGCCAGGGTGGATTGGATCTTGCCAGGAGCGCCGCAGACCGCCGCCGTTCGCCGGACGCCCTCTTCACCGTAAGAGCATCACCAGCCGCACCGCTCACTCCGTTCGATCCCCCTCACGACGCCGCACCTCTCTAACATGTTGTGACTCCCGAATCACAGCCGAACGGACCACCCGCAGCCGACCCGACACCGCCGGAGTGCCGGAGTTCACTTCATCGCCGCCGGCCATAGAGGACACCCCCGCCGCCTGTAGAACCACCGCCGACACCCCCGTCGAACGCCGCATCCACCCGCCACCGCAGCTTCGCCGGAGAGCCGCCGGAGAAGAGCCGCCGCTGACGCTCGAGCCGCCGCCGTTTTTCCTCTGCTTCTGGTGAGCGTACGCGCGAACAGAACCCCCTTGGCCAATCACGCGATGCCACTTGGCAATTGCTACAGTAACCACAGCAGTTTGGTTTTGATCTGTTTATTTTTTGGACAGATTCTCACCAAATTTTCAAATTGCTCTAACTTTTAATCTATATGCTCAAATTTGATAATTCTTTTTCCTGTGCACTCATAATAACTCGTAGAATATGAAAGCATTAAAATTTTATATGTTTACAATGTTCAAATTTGAATTTGATCAAATGTTAAATAAACATTCCGGAGGCCATATTTTGCAAACCGTTTGTTAAAACTTATTGATTCTTTTTGTGTTATGTTTCTATTGAGTTGTAGATGTTTTATACCTACTGTTATGCTACTATTTTTGAGATTTTAAAAATGATTTCTTTCTATTGGTTTTAGTTGGTGTTATTTGAGTGTGGTGATTTATTTGTTGTGATTGTTTGAAACGTGTAGATTGCCTGGAGTGCGACGGAAACTATTGTCAGGAGTGTGACTTTTTGAACCAGAACCAAGGCAAGTTACATGTTGATCATCCTTCACCTATTGTTTTTCTATGCATGTAGTATATATCACACTATGAATTTATGCATGTATAGGGATATTGTATATTATGCTATGCTATTCAGTTATCCCCTCGTCAATGAAGATCGTGGTAGTTGTAGTTTTGCTATGTTATGTAGACGGGGTTGGTTCTTGTATTCACTGAGATTATGTGAGGATTATTGATTAAATTGAGTAGTAACTAAGGTTATAATTCACCTCTGGGCGGAATTGGTATTGCTGGGTGGTTTTAAGAACAACATGGTTTCGGCCCTCTGAATGTAAGTGGAATGCCGCCCAGGTTCAAAAAGATCAGACAGACTTAGTGACTAGTAGCTTCCATGCGCAACCACTAGCTATATGAGCACTAGCTTAGTTGAGTAGGTTGCGGGAACCTCGCCTGGGCAAAGCTAGCAGATGTAGATATGAGTAGGTGTACCGGCTGCCGTTGGGTGGAGGTTACTGCTTCTGAAAGACTTCGTCTCATCCTTCGGGTTGGGTCTAGTGGGTAATGTGTGCAAAACTCTACAGAGTAACAAAACTAATCATGATTAGCCATGTCCCCGGTTATGGATGACTTTGAGCAGCTAGGCCATTACAGTTGTTGGATGATCTTGACAGATGTCACCCTTAATAAAACTTGGTGGGAAACTTAATAATGGTAATAGGTTGGAGTTGGTGTTGCCAATTCAACCATATGTATTTAATTGTAGCAAATGAATTAAAACTTGACTATTATGTAGTTATGAGGACAAAATTAGCTTTTCTGCAAAATAACCATCAAGCCTTCCTTTGTTATACTATGCATGTACATGTAGGTCTACTTATTTTTCTCCTGTGTAACTTGACAATACATTCAATGCATTGACCTATACGGCTGCAACGTCTCATGTTGCAGGATATTCAGACGAAGAGTAAGGTACTGTTAGGGTCGCGAGTCTTCACTCAGCATCGCCAGTGGGCTATGATGGGACTCATCGTTATTTTCTGCTACTTTTCCGCTGTTTGATTGAATAAAGCTATCCATGTGCTATGCAGATTGTTATACTTTATAAATTTTGGATCATACGTTGTAATAAATGATGCACTTGCTATTCTGGTATTCATCTATACTGTGTGTGCTAGCAAATTGATCCAGGGACTAGCACGGTAAGCACAGAGACTCAAACCCTTCGAGGTTTGGTCGTTACAGCATGGCAATGATAGTAGTGGTATTCATGGAAATGTTCATCTTGCCTGAGATCCCGCTTGGAAGAAGAACGAATACGTGAAGTAGATGAATGGGCATAGTCGAACAGATCCTCACACTCCAAACGCTTTCGAAACTCTATCGAGAAGAAGCAATCCGGAAACAAACAAATGACACCGTAAACACCACAACATATACATGACATGGTGCACAACCAAGGATGATGCATGTCAAGTTTAAATATGCAAGGCATGACAATCACAACAATTGGATACAACACATTAAGTAAAGTTCAATATGCAACGAGTTGCATATTGACGAAACTCGACATTCAAATTATTTAGTTCACTCTCGTTTAGGTACTCATCAACATTAAATGTTGTTTAACATGGGTGGTCATGGCATAAGGTGAAGATGGAATTAAAGCAATTTTAAATGGAGAAGGAGAACACACATATAACAACATAATAACTCTCCATATTAAGAGGAATGTGGTTAGTGTTTTTTTGACTAAACAATCATGACAAGAGGTGAAGCATGAACAACTACATGATTTAGGCATTTTAAATGAGGCCGGAAGCAACATATAGCATTTCCGAAATGACCCCATATGCAAATTATGAGTTTGGTCCAGATCTAAACTAAACTTATTTTTATATTTATTAAACAGGAAAATAAAGTGCACCATGAGTTTCTACACGTTTTTCTAGTCAAGTTACATATGTGGATCATTTTAATCGGAGCTACGGTTATTTAGTTATGAAATTAATCATTTTAGCATGGCATTTATGCAAATTACATGAAAACAGCAAGTTAAACACTTTTATCATGCATGAAAGATGGTTATTGTGAATCTACACAAAATTCTAAGCATTTTTCATATATAAAGTTTTTACATATGATGCACGGTTGGTGAGTTATTAAATGCATAAATCTGAGGGGTTTTCTGTAAAACGACAATTCTCTGGATAATAGACAAAATCGCAGTAGGAAAAAACCACTATGGGCCGAATCTGTGAGTTACTGGGCTAAATAGGCAGAGGGCGGAACATAGTAATACTACGCACGGGGTGCTGGATAGGGCAACTCGGGGCTCACCTTGTGGGCTTGGCCCATTTGGTGGAGTAGCCCTGGTGAGGGAGTTCGGGACTTAGGGGTCCTCGGGATGCCGACCTATCTCGAGTGGGCTGAACTAATGAAGTACTCGGTGGCCGCTGTGGGGAGGCCGAACTATAAGATGCTTCGTGGTCAGGAAGGAAACCTTAGGTGTCGTGGTGCGTCCGTCAAGTCACAAATGGGTGTGTTTAAACCCTCTGTAGCAACCGACTACATGTAACCCTAGATATCCCTCGTGTCTATATAAACCAGGGGGCTTAGTTCGTAGAGGCCAAGTCAACTCATCTAGGGTTTTAGCTCATTTGATCTCGAGGTAGATCGACTCTGTAACAATCATTCTCATCAATACAATCAAGCAGGATGTAGGGTTTTACCTCCTCCAGAGGGCCCGAACCTTGGTAAACATCGTCTCCTTCGTCCCCTATTAACCATCGATCCCAGATCCATATCTCGGGACCCCCTACCCGAGATCCGCCGGTTTTGACACCGACATTGGTGCTTTCATTGAGAGTTCCGCTGTGAATCGCCGAAAGATCGATGGCTCGCGTAATCCTAAGCGATGAAGTACGCAACGGGGACATCTTCGTCCCTGGTCAGATCTTTGCCTTCGGGAGCATCTTGTTGCATGCTAATCCCGCCGGCCTCCTCGGCTAGGTCAGAAATTTTACCCCCGATCAGGAGGTCTGGTTCGGGAACCTAGAGTTCATCGCCGACTCCTGGGGAGATATAGTTTTAAAAAAGCTGTCTGCTCACCTAGAAGAGCCCACAAGCCCTGATGCATTGACCTCGGGAGCAGGAGACCCTGCCACTGGGGCGGCCTCTGTCTCTAGCTCGGCCTTAAAGCCTAGCCTGGCCGACGGGCCTGAATCGGCCCCGACCGCACATACCCTGGGGGCATCCTCGAACGACCCCGGAGCGATGGCGCCGCAAACCGACCCCAGGTGCGCTGTAGCATGGACTCTGCCGAAGCCTTGTCACTAAATGAGTTGCTCGGCCCGATCCAAGCCCTAGGCATGACCGACGACCAACCCTTGGTCTACGACCAGATTGGGCTTAGGCCTGACGACAGGGAAATTCATGTCCCACTGGTGACACACTTGGTCGCCACCGTCGAGTGCCCGGCCGGAAGTATGTCCCCTCAACCGCCGGCGTTAAGAACGCTTTACATCCCGGTCTCTGATCACCTGGATCCTCATCACGGTTTGGAATCCGGACTTCCCCTGGGTAACGATTCGAAACCTGTGGCCGGTCTAACGCACGACCTGGAATCCGGGCAGCATGGCCCCGCCAATGCTACGTACTGCAAACCTGCCGAGCCAAACCCCGCAATCACACTAGAAATGGCCGTCAGGATTTCGGACTCACACCCTACTGGGGCACGAAATATTTCCCCACCAACTGCCCAAATCGAGCGTTTTCCAAGCGTAGGAGAGCCCGGCACAACGGGCTTATGGGAGGTCAAACAACAGCCAGGGGAATCAGTCCATCATTTTTGGACCTGATTTCTCCTCAACAAAGACAGGATGAAGGGACATAGCTGCCAGGAGATGATTACAACCTTCCGGCGTAATTTCCATGATGAAGGAATTCTCAACGCCCTCGCCCATCGCCGCATCCAAAATTTCTTTGAGTTGTCGGACCTGGTACAAAAGTATTGCACCATTGAAAGCACGTGGAAAGCACAACAATTATGCACGGAGCCAGTCCACGCCGAACAACCTAGAGGAGTTCGGAAGAGGCTCGTACCCCCGCAAGGGCCGGCCAAACATGAGCCCGCCGAAAAAAGGAAAAATTTCCTACAAAAGGAAAAAAGCATCCTTGATGGACTACTGGACAAGCCAAGCCCCATACACCCCACCTCGCTAAACATGAGCCTCACTCACAGCCTTCGAGCTTGCTGGGTCATCAGGCAAGTCACGAAGAGCGGAGAGGCCATCCTCGTGGCCTCACCCTCTGGCAGACGTTCAACAACGCCACCCGACAACAACGCCGAGGTCCTAATGATCTATGAGACGTTTTCCTCCAAAGGTCAGAGGAAGAGAGCTCTTCGAGAACTCGATCAGATACACTAGGTGGTAGTGAGGAAGTCATGGACAGATACACCTATAACTTTCGGAAAGGATGACCAACCGATAACCCACACAGAACGAGCACCTTCCGCCCTGGTCCTCAACCCAATTGTAGATGGCTTCAGGTTGCACAAGGTGCTAATGGACGGTGGCAGTGGTCTAAAGCTCATCTACGAGGATACATTAGACAAGATGCAGTTTGATAGATCTTGAATTGAATGAAGCGGCACAACTTTTCGAGGAATCATCCCCGGGAAAGAGGCATGACGTGGCTTGAGACTGCGTCGGTATTTCCCCAAAGAGGAAGGGATGATGCAGCACAGCGACGGTAAGTATTTTCCTCAGTTATGAAACCAAGGTTATCGAACCAGTAGGATGATCACCACCACCCAATAAGGAGCACCTGCACACAAACAACAACTACTTGCAACCTGACGCGAAAGAGAGGTTGTCAATCTCTCTACGGTAAAAAGATAGATTAGGTAGTTATAGATAGGAGAGATAGATCTCTCAAGAACTCAAAATAAAAAGAGCAAATATGCAGCAATATGTTTTTGGGTTTTTGGTTTTGTAGATCTGAAAACAAAGATTGCAAAAAAGTAGATCGGAAAGCAATATGTTGGAAAAGTAGACCCGGGGGCCGTAGGGTTCACTAGTGGCTTCTCTCATGAGTGTAGCACACGGTGGGTGAAAAAATTACTGCATTATATAGGCATCACATCCAAGATAAGTAGACTGACTCCTGCCTGCATCTACCACTATTACTCCACACATCGACCGCTATCCAACATGCATCTAGTGTATTAAGTTCATGGAAAAACGGAGTAATGCAATAAGAACGATGACATGATGTAGACAAGATCTATTGATGTAGGAATAGACCCCATCTTGTTATCCTTAATAGCAACGATACATGCGTGTCTTGCTGCCCCTTCTGTCACTGGGAAAGAACACCGCAAGATCGAACACATCACAAAGCACCTCTTCCCATGGCAAGAAAAATTGATCTAGTCGGCCTAACTAAACCAAAGATTCCGAGAAGAAATACGAGGCTATAAGTAATCATGCATATAAGAGATCAAAGAAGACTCAAATAATATTCTTGGATAGAAACTGATCATGAACTCAAAATTCATCGGATCCCAATAAACACACCGCAAGAGTTTACATCAAATAGATCTCCAAGAGACCATTGTATTGAGAATCATAAGAGAGAGAGGAAGCCATCTAGCTACTGCCTACGGACCCTTAGGTCTATGGTGGACTACTCTCACATCATCGGTGAGGCACCTATGAGGAAGATGAACCCCTCCGTGATGGTGTTTAGATTGGATCTCGAGGTTCTGGAACTTGCGGCGGCTGGAATTGTGTTTCGTTGACTCTCCTAGGGTTTTTGGAATATTTTGAAATTTATAGGCATCAGAGGCGGTGGAGAGGGGCCCCGAGGACGGCACAACCCATCAGGGCACGCCGGGGCCCCCCTGGCACACCCTGGTGGGTTGTGGTCTCCTCGGCCCACTCCCCCGACATTTCTTTGGCCCACTGGGTGTCTTCTAGTCCAGAAAAAATCTCCAAAAAGTTTCATTGAAATTGGACTCCGTTTGGTATTGATTTTCTGTGAAGTAAAAAAACAAGCCAAAACAGCAACTAGCACTTTGGCACTATGTCAATAGGTTAGTCCCAAAAAATGATATAAAGTTGTTATAAAATGATTGTAAAACATCCAAGAATGATAATATAATAGCATGGAACAAGCAAAAATTATAGATACGTTGGAGACGTATCAGCATCCCCAAGCTTAATTCCTACTCGTCCTCGAGTAGGTAAATGATAAAAATAGAATTTTTGATGTGGAATGCTGCCTAACATGTTCATCACATTCTTTTCTTTTGTATAGCATGGACATTTGGACTTATAATGATTCAAAGCAATAGTCTAGTTTTAACATAATGACTTCAATACTCAAGCATGTCAACAGGCAACCATGTCTTTCAAAATATCAACACTAAAAAAAGTTATCCCTAGCCCATCATGCTCAATCATTGATCTATTCATGAAACACACTCAAATATTAGCTATGCCCAATGCTCAAGTACGATCATAGTGCCTCCTAGTTGGTGCTTTAAGAGAAGATGGACACTCAAAGTAAAAATAAAAATTGCCTAAAGTAAATAGATAGGCCCTTCGCAGAGGGAAGTAGGGATTTGTAGAGGTGCCAGAGCTCAATGTTTTAAATTTAGAGAGAAAAAATATTTTGGGTGGCATGCTTTTCCTGTCAACGAAAACGACAAAGTAGCTCACAATACTTTCCATGCTAGATATATCATAGGCGGTTCGCAAACAGAAAATAAACTTTATTCCTTTTTCCACCAAACTTTCACTTTCCATGGCGGGCCGTATCCACGGTTGCCTTCCATACCAACACTTTCGAAGGAATTTATTATTTGACAACATAAAGTAAATATTTTTTTCTTTTTCATTTTGGGAATGGGCATCCCTATTACCGCCGCACTGTCATGCAATGACAAGTGAATAAACACCCATCTTGAGAATAACACATCTAGCATGGAAAAATATTGGACACTCCCCACCGTTTCATGAGCGGTACGGGCACACAAAAGAGAACATTTATTTTGAAAATTTAGAGATGGCACATACAAATTTGCTTGGAACGGCATGGAAATACCGCATATAGGTAAGTATAGTGGACTCATAAGGCAAAACTTGGTTTAAGGATTTTGGATGCACAAGTAGTATTTCTACTTAGTACAAATGGAGGCTAGCAAATAGATTGGGAAGCAACCAAACCAAGAAAAGAAAATTCACATAAGCGAGCATTGAGCATAACTAACACCAAATAATGCACCACAAGTAGGATGTAACTTCATTGCATAACTATTGACTTTCGTGCATGCATAGGGAATCACAAACCTTAACACCAATATTCCTACTAAATCATAATTACTCACTAACATGACTCACATATTACTATCATCATGTTTCAAAACTATTACAAGGAATCAAGTTTAATTTGCCCAATGATCTTCAGGAAAGTTTTTATTATATCCTCCTTGGATATCTATCACTTTGGGACTAGTTTCATATATTGCCATTGCTTTTTGGCAAGCTCAAACAAATTTAAGTGAAGCACATGAGCATAAAGATTTCATCTCTCAAAAAGGTATAAGTGAAGCATGAGAGGATTTCTTAAAAACTTACCTACTCTCAAATTAATCTAAGTGAAGCATGAGAGTATTTATACAAAAATTTACAAGCACACCGTGCTCAAAAAGATATAAGTGAAGCACTAGAGCAATTCTATAGCTCAAAAGATTTAAGTGAAGCACATAGAGCAATTCTAACAAATCATAGCATGATTTTGGCTCTCTCAAATAGGTGTGTCCAGCAAGGATACAAGGGAAAACTAACAAGCAAAGCAAGCAAAGATACAAGACGCTCCAAGCAAAACTCATGATATGTGACGAATAAAAATATAGCTCCAAGTAAAATACCGATAGTCGTTAGAAGAAAGAGGGGATGCCACTCGGGGGCATCCCCAAGCTTAGTTGCTTTTTACTCTTTGGATATATCTTGGGGGTGCGGTAGCATCCCCGAGCTTAGGTTTTTATCACTCCTTATTCCTTCATCCATCGTGATCTCACCCAAAACTTGAAAACTTCAATCACACAAAACTCAACAAAATCTTCATGAGATCCGTTAGTATAATAAAGCAAATCACTACTTTAGGTACTGTTGAAAACACATTCATATTTTATTATTGCATTATACCTACTGTATTTTAACTTTACCATGGCTCATACCCTTCAATATAACCCATAGATTCATAAAAACAAGCAAACAATGCAACGAAAGCAGAATCTATCTTAAACAGAACGGTCTGTAGTATTCTGTACTCTAACGATACTTCTTTAACTCTAAAAATTCTGAAAAATTAGGACAACGTAAGAAATTTTTATAGAAACACTGTGTTAAAATTTCAGCTCAAGATCACCTTCCAGCAAAAAATGAAAATTCATATACTGGACGCAAGATTTCTGTTTCAGATTCAGCATCGCTTCTACTCATCCTATGAATAATCCTAAAGGCTTTACTTGGCACAAACACTAAATAAACCATAAAAAAAACCATCATAACAGAGGCATAATTGTTTCGACACTCAAAAACCGAAAGGAAAAAATCAAAAATTTATTTATTCATTGGGTTGCCTCCCAACAAGCGATATCGTTTTACGCCCCTAGCTAGGAATAACGCATAGATTCAAGTATTGTCATCTTTGGTTTTGGATCCATAGGATGCCCTCATGATTGATTCATATGGTGGCTTAATTCTTGCTCTAGGGAAGTGTTCCATGCCCTTTCTCAAGGGAAACTAAAAATGAATATTGCCTTCTTTCATATCAATCACGACACCTATAGTATGTAAAAACGGTCTACCATGTATAATGGGACAAGATGGATTGCAATCAATATCAAGAACAATAAAATCAATAGGCACATAGTTCCTATTTGCAAGAATAAGAACATCATTAATTCTTCCCAAAGGCTTTTTAATAGTATAATCCGCCAAGTACAAATTAAGAGAACATTCTTCAATATTTGTAAGACCAAGCACATCACATAGAGATTTCGGAATCGTGGAAACACAAGCACCCAAATCACACATAGCAAAGCACTCATAACTTTTGATCTTGACTTTAATGATAGGTTCCCACTCATCATGTAATTTTCTAGGAATAGAAATCTCCAACTCCAACTTTTCTTCAAAGGATTTCATCATGGCATCAACGATATGTTTAGTGAAAGCTTTATTTTGCTCATAAGCATGGGGTGAATTCAACATGGATTGCAGCAAAGAAATCCATTCAATCAAAGAGCAACTATCATAATTAAAGTCTTTGCAATCCAAAATAGTGGGCACATCACTAGTTAAAGTTCTGACCTCTTCAAACTGCGGCGCCCCGCCTGATTACCACTGTAGCCAGACGGTCGCCACGCATACCAGCCTAGGAAATCACTCTGGCATGCGTTTACAACAAGTATCATGAACACAGGCATTTCTATTAATGGATATATGAGTCTTACATGATATATTACAAGGGGTGATGGCTGCGGAAAAGCTCTATCCAAGGCAGCATGGTCTTGGTGCGGCTCCAATCCACAGGGATCTGACTAGGTTACTCTCCTAGCTCGCGAACGCTCCGGTTCCTCATCGACGGGTGACGGATCCTTATGTGAACCTGGCCATGTTAAAGGCCGCTGAGTACTTTTGAATGTACTCGCAAGCAAACCAAACTAACATATACACCAAGCAAAGCAATCCATGCCATTAAAGCATGCAGTTGTTATTAGAGCAATATTTATTATAATGGCATAGCATACCTATCTAGCAAAAATTAATACTGAAGTAAATACAGTAAAGTAAAGCATACTAGGTAAATATTCCATACTCCGAACATTCTCACGATCCAATCTGAATCTGATCCACATCCAATCCGAATCATGTGGTCATCCGACCACTCATCTCATAGCCATCCCATGGCTAACATACCATATTCGTGACATCATCTGATGTCTGCACAAGACGAGTTCTTCCATCATTATTATCATTATTACGGTTGACCACCTACTGAGGTCTGGACGGGCTGTCCAATTCCGTGGATGCGGCTATTCGAATAGATTTGACACTCTGCAGAGGTTGCGCACTTTACCCACACCATGAAGCACCTGGCCTCGCGATCCCCTTCGGGTGGACCAGCATTGCTTCAACGAAACCTGCCTGACCCGTGACTCTCTCATCGTACCACCGGCACTCATCCTCCCCCGGAGGCATGCCCTGGGTGGCCCCTGTCTCCTCATGACACCTGCCACCGTCGTGGCCAAACTATCTGTCCCAAACAGGGATCAGACTGTCCCAAACGGGGACTCCCGGGTTAACCAATCAACTCAACTGGGCTCACAAGGTTATCGCCGCCTACCGGGCCAGGGCAGCACGTGCGCATAACCTTCCCTCTTTGGTGGTACCGATAAAAGAGCACGCAATCAGACCAAGTCAAGGCCGTCCCATACCGGAAAATGTAGTTGCGCGGGTAAGCCCGGACAGGTGACTCAAGATCAACCACTAAGTTTAGCTTTAGCCATCACTTAGCAAGCAGGGTTATGTATCACCACAAGTTGAAGTGGCAACAATTATGCACTTAAGTAAACTACATAGCAAACTATGTAAATAATGTAAACAGTAAGTGTAATCTAACAGGCATAACTATTAATTAAACACGCAAGAATAACACAGAGCAATGCTTTAGGGCATATATCAGATGGTCGGCTTGCCTGGGGGTGAATGAGTACTCCAGGAAGCAGTGCGGTGAGTCCGCGGAAAGGATCACCGGAAGTTGTTCTCTTTCGGAGGGGGCTGATGGAAGGCAAGGGCAAAATGGTCACTTTCACTGTGTGAACACATTGTGAAAGTGATACCAAAAGAACGGGCTCGACCAGACAAAGAAGTGGGCGTTGGTTTCATCTCGATCGGAGTTTCGGTTGTGGAGATATGAGAGGTGGAAGATCAGGGACCAATCTGCAAAAATTTCTTCTCAAACAGGCACTTGGTTGATAAAACAGAAAACATATTTGAAAGGAATACGCCGTCTGCAGAGAGAAGCGCATTTCAAGCCGAACTGCTAAGGAAATACGCCTTTCAGAGACGAAAGCGTATTTTTGAATTTACGCTTCCACTTATCCACGCTGGCGGGGGCGGGGCCCGGCCTCTGCCGCTAACCGATGGGTCCCGTCTCCTTTCTCTCTCTCCTCCTCACCTCTCTCTTCTCCTTTCCGACGGGCTGAGGCACCGGTGAGGCCGGCGAGCCCGACGGCGAGCCCCGGCGACTCCGGCCGCCATCTCCGGTGTTCCAGGTACCGGCGATCTTGGGAGGGCACACCTCGTCCATTCCGGCCGGTTACGGACGTCGAGGAGGACAAGAGCGGGCGTGCACCACGGCGCGGCGGACGGCGGCCTCAGCGAGGTTCCGGCGATGGTTGCCGGCGGCTCCGGCCACCGTTTCCGACCCCTCGAGTACCGGCGAGCTCGGGGAAGAGCCTCGCATCCGATGGCGGGCAGCATGGACGGCGGAGTGAGCTGGGGGTGCAGCGAGGAGGAGGAGGCAGAGGGTGGCGGCCGCAACCAATGGGAGGGCTCCGGCGAGCTAGGCGACTGGGAAAGGGCTCGGGAGGTGTTGCCGGAGAGCCTTGACTCTACTGGGGGCTCAGGAAAGGCAGGGAGGGCCAGAGGTGCATGAATTTAGGGAAAGAGCGGCGGCGGCCATGGCGACCGTGAGGCGAAATTGGGGCGCTGGGGCTAGCTCCGGTTCGGGCAAGAGGCTGGGGAGTGGTGAGCTCGGGCCGCGGCTATTTATAGCCGGCCGACGGCGTGTTGATCAGCATGGCCGCCGTGGCATCCTCATCACCACACTGGACCTCGCGGTGAGCTGACTTGGACGCGCGCGGTGCCGACCTGACGCTCAACAGGAGGAGGGGACGGCTCGGGAAGAAGAAGCCAAGAGAGGGAGGAAGACGGAGACGGGTCACGGGGAGTACAGCGCAGTGGCAGGACTCGCCGTGGCGTGGGGAGGAAGGAGGAGGGGAGAAGGGTCTAGGGAGGGGCAGCTGGACGCCGCGGAGACGATGGACACAACCACAGGGCCAGGGACTGACCAGAGGTGGCCGGCCATGGGGGGACAGTGCGCAGAGCACTGTTTTGGCCTGCTCTACTCGTGGTCACCACGGCCAAAGGATGTCCTAGCCTTTTCATGGCTGTGAGATCATGTCAACAAGATGTCTCACTGCTCAAATAGATAAGATATGAGGCTAGAGTCAACTGGAAGACTCTGGGGTGGAAGAAACTTGCAGAAAAGGATTTTGGCAGCAGACTGTTTGGTCTGAGGTGTACCCAGCTCACTACTCCATTTGATCTGATCCTTGGCTAAGTATGATCACTCACTAAGGTGACCATCATAGCAAAATTTCAGCACAAATGGGCAGGGCTAGCTAGTACTTCCTTTGTAACATTGCAGTCTGGCCAAAAACAGAGATGAATTTTCTAGGACAAATTGGCTACATAGATTTGGCTCAAACTTGGTGGAGGATGATGATTTAAGTATATAAAGCTACTGTAAAAGTTTCATACCATTTGCATACCCCAAAATGGTACTTCCTTCACAGAGCTTTCAAATGGCCAGAAACTTGGAGAAAATGCTGTGGGAAGATGGATAGATGAATTGAGCTGGTTTTTGGTATCCATGGTTGATTTAGCCATGTTAACCACCATGAAAAATTTCAGCTCAAATAGATAAAGGGATAGAGCACTTCCTTTGCAACTTGCCCAACTGGACATAATTTTGCAAATGGATGTGGTGCTCAAAATTTGAACTATGGAACTTGGGGTCTTGATGGAAATGGGGAAGGTATGGACATGAGAAGCTCCACAAATTATTTGGGATTTTTCCTGGCTACCAAAATGGTAGTTCCTTTAGAAAGTGCCCAAAATGCAATATTGGCATTAAATAGGAAAAGACAATTTTCCTAATTTAATTATGGCCAATATTTTTGTGGGAGCTCAACATCATCACAAAGAATATCTCCACAAGTTTTCATGAACTCTGGAGATGGATAGATATTTTCCTGGATTTAATTCCTTTAACTGGCAGAAAAAGGAATTAATTATAGATGAAAAATATTGCAAATGACTTGGCAATATTTTTGCATATCCAGGGTTAATAGATGAAGGATGATCTCTGGGAAAAAGTTTGGGAGGCAGAAGATCAAAGGAAATTGAGGTTCCTTTGCAACAGAAGAGATTAGGGTTTCCCTTCCGGCAACTCGGAAGGTAGGGTTTCGGAGGCAAAGTCCTGAGATAGATCTTGGGTGGCCAGGTTGGACTGGAGAGGATCTCAAGTTTGATAGGGAAGGCAAGGCTAGATGACCATCTTCACATACCCAAGAGTTAGAGAAATCCGATAACACCGAGAAAAAAAAGACAGGAGTCGAATCCCGCAAAGGAAAAAAAACAGGAGCGAAAACCAGGGCGTCACAAACCTACCCCCCTTAAGAAAATCTCGTCCTCGAGATTTCCAGGCTTACCTCCCGGGGAAGGGGGACTTACCTGTGTGCGACTTGGATCCATCAGCGGTCTTGTCTTCGTTGGTTCACTAACCTTGTTAACTGCCTCTTTTGTCTCTGCACACGGTTTCCTTGAATCCTTCTCTTTCCTGTCAGGTGTACCTCTTGTCCCGGTAGTTTGTTGCTGGATGGGGTAGCGGTTAATACCAACAGACAGCTCGATTTCCAGGGCCTGGAAGTAACTGCTTCGGGTTTTATTGTAATGCTTCGTACCCTGACTGTCGTGGGTAAGACATCCTTTCCTGGTACCAGGCTCACGTGCTCGTATGGCCTCGAGTGAATGGGAGTGGCTTTGTTTTGCCGTGTCAGGGTGCTCAGTGTGGTTGTAAGTTCCTTTTGTCTTCGGCATCCTGGCCTTGTCCTTAGGTGTTCCACAATCCAGTATGATCAGGTTATTACTGTCGCATCCCTAACTGAGATGTCATGCATGACCACAAAATAATCATAGACAGTAATCTCTTATCCTGAGGTCTATGAGCTGTTGAGGCTGATGTGCTTTGAGCCATTCTATCTGAATGCCATGTTTTAACTCGGTCGCTCGTGGAGAGAATTTTGGCATATATAGCCTCTGTAGTCCATGCTATGACCACTGAGCTGACATAATATCGCTAGCTTCCGGTGTATCTTTCGGAGCATAGCCTCTTATCTTGGTTGATGGCCCATATTTATGATGAGTATGACATGCAGGTTGCACTGTTGTGGCCGTATATGCAAGGGTCTGACAAGAATTGGTAATACCTTTCTATCTGTGAAGCTGTATCTTGTTGACCGTCACGGAGTTTGTCCACAACTTCTTTGTTCTTGTGGACTCCTTTGATGGACCTGTAATGACCTGCCAACACGGCTCCGTGATTGTTTTCCCGGTTTGTCGGGCTTGTTCTCACAACTTACTCTTGCATACCTCGCAGGGTTGATGTGCTCATATTCTTCTTTGCAACATGGGCCAATGTTTCTCTGAACACAGTCATACCCGACGAGTGGCCCACTTGAACTGATCCACTGGACTGCAGGCTCACAACATATGCAGGTGTAGGATAAATCCTTTCATAAGCACTGAGTTCTGAGGCAGACGGGTGGGTCTAGACTAGTTCGTGCTTCTGACAGGATTGTTGTGGGCACGAGGTATGTTGAAGAGGGCTGAATTCCTTATGCTCGAGGCTTCTGCCAAGGTAGCGTGCTGAATAGGCTGGGTATCATACCTCAGAAGTTTTCCTTCATGTGTGACTTGCTGCGGAAGGGCAGGTGCCTTATGCCGGAGGTTTTCCGCGGTAACACAATGTGGAAGATGGGAGTACCATATCCTAGAAGGTTTTCTCACCAAGTGGCGTACCGAGGAAGATTTGCAGTCTGGTATCGTAAGCTCTTCTCGGTAGCTTGCGGGGAAAGGCTGGGTTGCTTATTCCAGAACCCTTGGGTACACAGTCGGGTCTATGGCCAATTCTGGCTTCCTTCCGAAGTATTCGGAATTTTACCCATAGCAGAGCCAAAACTTGATATAGTCCATACCTTGACTGAAGATATTCCATTGGTCATGCACATCGCTTGTCCTTCTGCGGGTCTGCTCATTGTTGCTGTAAAGGCTACTCAACTGATGCAGACCTCATGTTGACAATTAATTCGGGATGCCTTTTTGCATTCAAACCAAGTGTTGCCGATAATAAGTAGCTGACAGATAATTCCATTCGGTTCAGCTGAGCTTCCAAGCATGTTAAGTTCTCATTGATTCTGGGCAACCTTGAACTTATCCATATTTCTCGTAGACCTTGTTCACAGTGCCCAAAAAAAAAATTGTATTTGTACCGGTGAACTTCAAAATATGCTTTGAAATTTGTACCAACGTACCGGAGTTTCGTTGCGGGTTTTGGCTCATTCCCATTCTTGTAATATGTCTCTGGTGGGGAATAAATGATTCTTGGATCCATTGGGAGAAAACTCAGGGTTCACCCCACTGACTGAAATAATCCTTGTATCGAGGACGGAATCATTTGTCCCTACTGATGTTCATTCTTGGTAGTTCATCTGACTGTTCCTCACGCGTGATTTGCTCTAAGGCAAACTCTCTCAGGTATATTCTTGCCTTGTCTGTTGCACACGGATTCTGCTTCTGACCCATCCTTCAGTCTTGATAGATCCGGTGGTAATGTTCTGAATAACAGGTAGTTGGTTGGACAGGACTCTTGCTGAATTGGGATTATTGGGTATTATCCCCGTTGCATGCTGATATTCTTAGGAAGCTCTTGCTGATGGATCCAGTCGGAGCGAAGAAACGGAACTGACAAAAGAAACAAAAACCGCGAAAACCAAAAAGCAAATAAAGCTCAAATTTTGCGGACCTTACACATGGGCCAAGGATCCACTAGTATAACTAGTATAGCGCACTTGATGTACCTCTAAGGATTTAGAAGCGAAACTACACAATGCTCCTGGTAGCACTGGTGTCAAGCTCCCACTACTTCCTTAGGGAGCATCGCACTCGACGCAGGACCATAGCCAAAGTGCCTTAGTCAACGTTCCTAAGGTTGTCGAGGAGAGATAGGATTTATAAGCGTTTCCCAAAGGAAACTAGGGTATGAAGAGAAATGCCATGGATAGCAAGCAGGGTAAGGGTATCTGGTTTACCTAGGGGTTTCAGGGCTCATGGGTCGTTGCCCGGTGCGAGCGTTTCACACCGGAGGCAAGGGCCACGAGAGTTGGGGTCTGATGGAGCCGAAAACCTATGGGGTTGCCTTATGATAAATAGTAGCCGTGCCAGGTGGCAAAGATGGCTGAAATCCATCTGGGCTTTCTACTGAACACAAGACAATGAAGTCTGGCTAGGGTAACATATAGTCCGCCTGGCTGCTCTGATACCATTCCTTGTGGCGCCCCGCCTGATTACCACTATAGCCAGACGGTCACCACGCATACCAGCCCAGGAAATCACTCTGGCATGCGTTTACAACAAATATCATGAACACAGGCATTTCTATTAATGGATATATGAGTCTTACATGATATATTACAAGGGGTGATGGTAGCGGAAAAGCTCTATCCAAGGCAGCATGGTCTTGGTGCGGCTCCAATCCACAGGGATCTGACTAGGTTACTCTCCTAGCTCACGAACGTCCGGTTCCTCGTTGACGGGTGACGGATCCTTATGTGAACCTGGCCATGTTAAAGGCCGCTGAGTACTTTTGAATGTACTCGCAAGCAAACCAAACTAACATATACACCAAGCAAAGCAATCCATGACATTCAAGCATGCAGTTTTTATTAGAGCAATATTAATTATAATGGCATAGCATACCTATCTAGCAAATATTAATACTGAAGTAAATACAGTAAAGTAAAGCATACTAGGTAAATATTCCATACTCCGAACATTCTCACGATCCAATCTGAATCTGATCCACATCCAATCCGAATCATGTGGTCATCCGACCACTCATCTCATAGCCATCCCATGGCTAACATACCTTATTCCTAACATCATCTGATGTCTGCACAAGACGAGTTCTTCCATCATTATTATCATTATTACGGTTGACCACCTACTGAGGTCTAGACGGGCTGTCCAATTCCGTGGACACGGTTATTCGAATAGATTTGACACTCTGCAGAGGTTGCGCACTTTACCCACACCATGAAGCACCTGGCCTCACGATCCCCTTCGGGTGGACCAGCGTTGCTTCAATGAAACCTTCCTGACCCGTGACTCTCTCATCGTACCACCAGCACTCATCCTCCCCCGGAGGCTTGCCCTGGGTGGCCCCTGTGTCCTCATGACACCTGCCACCATCGTGGCCAAACTATCTGTCCGAAACGGGGATCAGACTGTCCCAAACGGGGACTCCCGGGTTAACCAATCAACTCAACTGGGCTCACAAGGTTATCGCCGCCTACCGGGCCAGGGCTGCACGTGCGCATAACCTTCCCTCTTTAGTGGTACCGATAAAAGAGCACGCAATCAGACCAAGTCAAGGCCGTCCCATACCGGCAAATGTGGTTGCACGGGTAAGCCCGGACAGGTAACTCAAGATCAACCACTAAGTTTAGGTTTACCCATCACTTAGCAAGCAGGGTTATGTATCACCACAAGTTGAAGTGGCAACAATTATGCACTTAAGTAAACTACATAGCAGACAATGTAAATAATGTAAACAGTAAGTGTATTCTAACAGCGGTTTAATTATTCCTATCACAGGCATAACTATTAATTAAACACGCAAGAATAACACAGAGCAATGCTTTAGGGCATATATCAGATGGTCGGCTTGCCTGGGGGTGAAGGAGTACTACGAGAAGCAGTGCGGAGAGTCCGCGGAAAGGATCACCGAAAGTTGTTCTCTCTCGGAGGGGGCTGATGGAAGGCAAGGGCAAAATGGTCACTTTCACTGTGTGAACACATTGTGAAAGTGATACCAAAAGAGCGGGCTCGCGAGACGAAGATGTGGGCGTTGGTTTCATCCCGATCGGAGTTTCGGTTGCGGAGATATGAGAGGTGGAAGATCAGGGACCAATCTGCAAAAATTTCTTCACAAACAGGCCCTTGGTGGATAAAACAGAAAACGTATTTGAAAGGAATACGCCTTCTGCACAGAGAAGAGCATTTCAAGCCGAAGTGCTAAGGAAATACGCCTTTCAGAGACGAAAGCATATTTTTGAATTTACGCTTCCACTTATCCACGCTGGCGGGGGCGGGGCCCGGCCTCTGCCGCTGACCGATGGGTCCCGTCTCCTTTCTCTCTCTCCTCCTCACCTCTCTCCACATTTGCCGGTATGGGACGGCCTTGACTTGGTCTGATTGCGTGCTCTTTTATCGGTACCACCAAAGAGGGAAGGCTATGCGCGCGTGCTGCCCTGGCCCAGTAGGCGGCGATAACCTTGTGAGCCCAGTTGAGTTGATTGGTTAACCCGGGAGTCCCCGTTTGGGACAGTCTGATCCCCGTTTGGGAAAGATAGTTTGGCCACGACGGTGGCAGGTGTCATGAGGACACAGGGGCCACCCAGGGCAAGCCTCCGGGGGAGGATGAGTGCTGGTGGTACGATGAGAGAGTCACGGGTCAGGCAGGTTTCGTTGAAGCAACACTGGTCCACCCGAAGGGGATCGCGAGGCCAGGTGCTTCATGGTGTGGGTAAAGTGCGCAACCTCTGCAGAGTGTCAAATCTATTCGAATAGCCGCGTCCACAGAATTGGACAGCCCGTCCAGACCTCAGTAGGTGGTCAACCCTAATAATGATAATAATGATGGAAGAACTCGTCTTGTGCAGACATCAGATGATGTCAGGAATATGGTATGTTAGCCATGGGATGGCTATGAGATGAGTGGTCGGATGACCACATGATTCGGATTGGATGTGGACCAGATTCATATTGGATCGTGAGAATGTTCGGAGTATGGAATATTTACCTAGTATGCTTTACTTTACTGTATTTACTTCAGTATTAATTTTTGCTAGATAGGTATGCTATGCCATTATAATTAATATTGCTCTAATAACAACTGCATGCTTGAATGCCATGGATTGCTTTGCTTGGTGTATATGTTAGTTTGGTTTGCTTGCGAGTACATTCAAAAGTACTCAGCGGCCTTTAACATGGCCAGGTTCACATAAGGATCCGTCACCCGTCAACGAGGAACCGGAGCGTTCGCGAGCTAGGAGAGTAACCTAGTCAGACCCCTGTGGATTGGAGCCGCACCAAGACCATGCTGCCTTGGATAGAGCTTTTCCGCTGCCATCACCCCTTGTAATATATCATGTAAGACTCATATATCCATTAATAGAAATGCCTGTGTTCATGATACTTGTTGTAAACGCATGCCAGAGTGATTTCCTGGGATGGTATGCGTGGCGACCGTCTGGCTACAGTGGTAATCAGGCGGGGCACCACAAGGAAATCAGATGGTCGGCTTGCCTGGGGGTGAAGGAGTACTCCGGGAAGCAGTGCGGAGAGTCCGCGGAACGGATCACCGGAAGTTGTTCTCTCTTGGAGGGGGCTGATGGAAGGCAAGGGCAAAATGGTCACTTTCACTATGTGAACACATTGTGAAAGTGATACCAAAAGAACGGGCTCGCCGAGATGAAGATGTGGGCGTTGGTTTCATCTCGATCGGAGTTTCGGTTGCGGAGATATGAGAGGTGGAAGATCAGGGACCAATCTGCAAAAATTTCTTCACAAACAGGCCCTTGGTGGATAAAACAGAAAACATATTTGAAAGGAATACGCCTTCTGCACATAGAAGCGCATTTCAAGCCGAAGTGCTAAGGAAATACGCCTTTCAGAGATGAAAGCGTATTTTTGAATTTACGCTTCCACTTATCCACGCTGGCGGGGGCGGGGCCCGGCCTCTGCCGCTGACCGATGGGTCCTGTCTCCTTTCTCTCTCTCCTCCTCACCTCTCTCTTCTCCGTCCCGACGGGCTGAGACACCGGCGAGGCCGGCGAGCCCGACGGCGAGCCCCGGTGACTCCGGCCGCCATCTCCGGCGTTCCAGGTACCGGAGATCTTTGGAGGGAACACCGCGTCCATTCCGGCCGGTTACGGACGTCGAGGAGGACGGGAGCAGGCATGCACCACGGCGCGGCGGACGGCAGCCTCGGCGAGGTTCCGGCAATGGTTGCCGGCCGCTTCGGCCACCGTTTCCGACGCCTCGAGTACCGGCGAGCTCGGGGAAGAGCCCCGCATCAGATGGCGGGCAGCATGGACGGCAGGGAGAGCTGGGGGTGCAGCGAGGAGGAGGAGGCAGAGGGCGACGGCCACAACCAATGGGAGGGCTCCGGCGAGCTAGGCGACTGGGAAAGGGCTCGAGCGGGGTCGCCGGAGAGCCTTGACTCCAGTGGGGGCTCGAGAAAGGCAGGGAGGGCCAGAGGTGCATGAATTTAGGGAACGAGCGGCGGCGGCCATGGCGACCGTGAGGCGAAATAGAGGCGCTGGGGCTAGCTCCCATTCGGGCAAGAGGCTGGGGAGTGGTAGAGGAGTGAGGGAAGGCTAGAGGTGAGCTCGGGGATGCCCGGGGAAGTTCGGGCTGCGGCTATTTATAGCCGGCCGACGACGTGCGGATCAGCACGGCCGCCGTGGCATCCTCATCACCGCATTGGAGCTCGCGGTGAGCTGGCTTGGACGCGCGCGGTGCCAACCTGACGCTCAACAGGACGAGGGGACGGCTCAGGAAGAAGAAGCCAAGAGAGGGAGGAAGACGACGACGGGTCACGGGGAGTACAGCGCGGTGGCGGGACTCGCCGTGGCGTGGGGAGGAAGATGGAGGAGGGGAGAAGGGTCTAGGGAGGGGCAGCTGGACGCCGCGGAGACGATGGACACGACCACACGGCCAGGGACTGACCAGAGGTGGCCGGCCATGGGGGGACAGTGCGCAGAGCGCCGGTTTGGCCTGCTCTACTCGTGGTCACCACGGCCAAAGCATGTCCTGGCCTTTTCCTGGCTGTGAGATCATGTCAACAAGATGTCTCACTGCTCAAATAGATAAGATATGAGGCTAGAGTCAAATGGAAGACTCTGGGGTGGAAGAAACTTGCAGAAAAGGATTCTGGCAGCAGACTGTTTGGTCTGAGGTGTACCCAGCTCACTACTCCATTTGATCTGATCCTTGGCTAAGTATGATCACTCACTAAGGTGACCATCATAGCAAAATTTCAGCACAAATGGGCAGGGCTAGCTAGTACTTCCTTTGTAACATTGAAGTCTAGCCAGAAATAGAGATGAATTTGCTGGGACAAATTGTCTACATAGATTTGGCTCAAACTTGGTGGAGGATGATGATTTAAGTATATAAAGCTATTGTAAAAGTTTCATACCATTTGCATACCCCAAAATGGTACTTCCTTCACAGAGCTTTCAAATGGCCAGAAACTTGGAGAAAATGCTGTGGGAAGATGGATAGATGAATTGAGCTGGTTTTTGGTATCCATGGTTGATTTAGCCATGTTAACCACCATGAAAAATTTCAGCTCAAATAGATAAAGGGATAGAGCACTTCCTTTGCAACTTGCCCAACTGGACATAATTTTGCAAATGGATGTGGTGCTCAAAATTTGAACTATGGAACTTGGGGTCTTGATGGAAATGGGGAAGGTATGGACATGAGAAGCTCCACAAGTTATTTGGGATTTTTCCTGGCTACCAAAATGGTAGTTCCTTTAGAAAGTGCCCAAAATGCATTATTGGCATTAAATAGGAAAAGACAATTTTCCTAATTTAATTATGGCCAATATTTTTGTGGGAGCTCAACATGATCACAAATAATATCTCCACAAGTTTTCATGAACTCTGGAGATGGATAGATATTTTCCTGGATTTAATTCCTTTAACTGGCAGAAAAAGGAATTAATTATAGATGAAAAATATTGCAAATGACTTGGCAATATTTTTGCATATCCAGGGTTAATAGATGAAGGATGATCTCTGAGAAAAAGTTTGGGAGGCAGAAGATCAAAGGAAATTGAGGTTCCTTTGCAACAGAAGAGATTAGGGTTTCCCTTCCGGCAACTCGGAAGGTAGGGTTTCGGAGGCAAAGTCCTGAGATAGATCTTGGGTGGCCAGGTTGGACTGGAGAGGATCTCAAGTTTGATAGGGAAGGCAAGGCTAGATGACCATCTTCACATACCCAAGAGTTAGAGAAATCCGATAACACCGAGAAAAAAAAGACAGGAGTCGAATCCCGCAAAGGAAAAAAAACAGGAGCGAAAACCAGGGCGTCACACAAACCCACTTTTATAAAAAAATTCATCAAGATTTTCACCCTCCAAATTATTGGGACGCCTTCTAGCTAAAGTTGACTCTACTTCAGTCCCTTCATTATCAATCTTAATATTACTAAACAAGGAATCAATATAAGAAACACCAATCACTTTAAGATCTTCATCTTTTTTATGAAGGCAATCAGTAGAAAATGATTTTTCTAAGATTTTTCTTTTAGCTCTAAGCATAGCGGTTCTTTTCTTAATATTATCCATAGAGACATATAAAGCTTTAATAGATTCATCAATCTTAGGCACAAAAGCTTTCAACTTGAGATTTTCAACATCATGAGAAATTCTATCAATACTTCTAGACATATCATCAATCTTATTCAACTTTTCTTCTATCGTAGTATTGAAAGACTTTTGCGCATTGATAAATTCTTTAATATTACTCTCAAGATCAGAGGTGTTCCTATTCTTATTGTAAGAAGAATTACCATAGGAATTACCATAATTATTAGAATAATTTCTAGGAAAAGGCCTAGGATTAAAATTACCTCTATAAGCATTGTTATTCAAATTGTTTCGCGAGACAAAATTCACATCTACGGAATCACTATTTTTCTTAATCAAGGTAGACAAAGGCACATCATTAAGATCAATAGGAGCATTTTTAATAGCAACCAATTTCATCAAAGCATCAACTTTATCACTCAAAGTGCTAATTTCCTCTAGCGAATTAACTTTTTTACTAGTAGGTGCTCGTTCGGTATGCCATTGAGAATAATTAGCCATGATATTATCTAGCAATTTAGTAGCCTCACCCAAAGTAATCTCCATAAAAGTACCACCCGCGGCGGAATCTAAAAGATTTCTAGAGACAAAATTCAATCCCGCATAAAATTTTTGTATGATCATCCAAAGATTTAAACCATGAGTATGATAATTTCTTAGCATCAACTTCATTCTTTCCCAAGATTGTGCAACATGTTCATGCTCAAGTTGCTTAAAATTCATGATTTGTGTCCTAAGGGAAATAATTTTCGCGGGAGGAAAATACTTAGTGATAAAAGCATCCTTGCACTTATTCCAAGAATCGATACTATTGCGAGGCAAAGAGGAAAACCAATTTTTTGCACGATCACACAAGGAGAAAGGAAATAGTTTCAACTTAACAATATCATTGTCCACATCTTTTTTCTTTTGCATATCACACAATTCTACGAACGTGTTTAGATGGGACGCGGCATCCTCATTAGGATTACCGGCAAATTGTTCTTTCATGACAAGATTCAACAAAGCGGCATTAATATCACAAGACTCCGCACTAGTGGCGGGAGGAGCAATCAGAGTACTAATAAAATCATTGTTATTAGTATTGGAAAAATCAAACAACTTGGTGTTTTCTTGAGTCATCGTGACTACGCAAACAAGATTGCAAGCAAGGAAGAGATCCGGCGAGAAAAAGGCAAACGAAAAAGAGGGCGAATAAAACGGCAAATTGGTGAAGTGGGGGAGAGGAAAATGAGAGGCAAATGGCAAATAATGTAATTGCAAGGAGATGAGATTTGTATTAGGAACCTGGTAGATGATGACGGAGTACCGTCGGCGCCTACGATAGGCACATAGAAGAGACCGTTTCCTCCCTGGCAACGGCGCCAGAAATTCCTTTGACATGGCTTGAGACTGCGTCGGTATTTCCCCAAAGAGGAAGGGATGATGCAGCACAACGACGGTAAGTATTTCCCTCAGTTGAAACCAAGTTTATCGAACCAGTAGGAGGATCACCACCACCCAATAAGAAGCACCTGCACACAAACAACAAATACTTGCAACCCGACCCGAAAGAGAGGGTGTCAATCTCTCTACGGTAAAAAGATAGATTAGTTAGTGATAGATAGGAAAGATAGATCTCTCAAGAACTCAAAATAAAAAGAGCAAATATGGAGCAATATGTTTTTGGGTTTTTGGTTTTGTAGATATGAAAACAAAGATTGCAAAAAAGTAGATCGGAAAGCAATATGTTGGAAAATTAGACCCGGGGGCCGTAGGGTAAACTAGTGGCTTCTCTCACGAGTGTAGCGCACGGTGGGTGAACAAATTACTATTGGGCAATTGATAGAAAATCGAATAGTCATGACGATATCCAAGGCGATGATCATTATATAGGCATCACGTCCAAGATAAGTAGACCGACTCCTGCCTGCATCTACCACTATTACTCCACACATCGACCGCTATCCAGCATGCATCTAGTGTATTAAGTTCATGGAAAAACGGAGTAATGCAATAAGAACGACGACATGATGTAGACAAGATCTATTCATCTAGGAATAGACCCCATCTTGTTATCCTTAATAGCAACGATACATGCGTGTCTTGCTGCCCCTTCTGTCACTGGGAAAGAACACCGCAAGATCGAACCCATCACAAAGAACCTCTTCCCATGGCAAGAAAAATCGATCTAGTCGGCCTAACTAAACTAAAGATTCGGAGAAGAAATACGAGGCTATAAGTAATCATGCATATAATAGATCAAAGAATACTCAAATAATATTCATGGATAGAAACTGATCATGAACTCAAAATTCATCGGATCCCAACAAACACACCGCAAAAGTTTACATCAAATAGATCTCCAAGATACCATTGTATTGAGAATCATAAGAAAGAGAGGAAGCCATCTAACTACTACCTACGGACCCGTATGTCTATGGTTGACTACTCACGCATCATCGGAGAGGCACCTATGAGGAAGATGAATCCCTCTGTGATGGTGTTTAGATTGGATCTCGAGGTTCTGGAACTTGCGGCGGCTGGAATTGTGTTTCGTCGACTCTCCTAGGGTTTTTTGAATATTTGGGAATTTAAAGGCATCAAAGGCGGTGGAGAGGGGCCCCGAGGAGGTCACAACCCATCAGGGCGCGCCGGGGCCCCCCTGGCGCACCCTGGTGGGTTGTGGTCTCCTCGGCCCACTCCCCGGGCACTTCTTATGCCCACTGGGTGCCTTCTTGTCTAGAAAAAATCTCCAAAAAGTTTCGTCGCGATTGGACTCCGTTTGGTATTGATTTTCTGCGAAGTAAAAAACAAGCAAAAACAGCAACTGGCACTTTGGCACTATGTCAATAGGTTAGACCCAAAAATGATATAAAGTTGTTATAAAATGATTGTAAAACATCCAAGAATGATAATATAACAGCATGGAACAAGCCAAAATTATAGATACGTTGGAGACGTATCAAGGCACGTTGCACAGGACGAGTCGCCCTCGATGTAGTATTCAGTACTCCCGACAACTACAAATCCGAGTAACTTCTTTTTCTTATCATGCCCATTCACAGTGGCTATCATGCCCTTTTAGGGCACGATGCCTTCACAAGATTTCAGGCTATACCGCATTACGGATATATGAAGCTCAAAATGCCAGGGCCCAATGGTGTGATGACAATTATAAGTGACCTGGATAGAGCCCTCCGAGATGAAAATAAAACAACGTCACTTGCCCTCGAGGCACTAACTGAGGCCCTCACTGCAGAGGAACTGACCACACTCCGTTCTATTGTGGATAAGGACGACGTAATCCTCGGCAAAAGACCAAAATCCACATCGTTCAAACCTGCAGATGAAATCATAAAATTTCAGGTACACCCAACAGACCCCAACAAAACGGCGTCCATCGGAGCTCAGCTGGACCCCACGGTTGATGAAGCACTGCGCACATTTTTGCATGAAAATTGGGACATATTCGCCTGGCACCCCTCAGATATGCCAGGAGTCCCACGAAGGCTGGCAGAACACAGTCTGAACATAATCGCCGGCTTCAAGCCGGTCAAACAGGCGGTACGCCGATTTTCCAAACCTAAGCATCAAGCTATGGGCGAAGAACTTGCCAAACTACTTGAAGCTGGATCCATCAGAGAAATCAAACACCCAGAGTGGTTGGCAAATCTGGTCATGGTACCGAAGAAAGACAAATCATGGCGGCTTTGCGTCGATTTCAAAGACCTCAACAAAGCCTGCCCTATGGATCCTTTCCCTTTACCCCGCATTGACCAGATCATCGATGCCACTGCCGGACACGACTCACTTTGCTTCCTCGATGCCTATTTTGGATACCATCAGATTTAGATGAAGGAGTCCGATTAAGCCACAACCGCCTTCATCACCCCCTACGGGCCATTCTGCTTTAACACAATGCCCTTCGGGTTAAAAAATGCAGTGCCACATACCAGCACTTGATTCAGACATGTCTGGAAAAACAAATCGGCAAAACAGTCGAGGCGTACTTAGACGCTGTGGTCATCAAGACTAAACACGTCAGCCAGTTGGTGGAGGACCTCGGTCAAAGCAACCCGGATAAGTGTGTCTTCGGAGTCCCCGCCGGTAAACTACTCGGATTCATTGTCTCCCAAAGGGGAATAGAGGCCAATTCGTCCAAGATCCAAGCTCTATCCCAACTAGCGATCCCCACAGAGCTAAAGCACGTTCAAAGACTAGCTGGCTGTGTGGCGGCGTTACGCCGCTTTATCTCCCGCCTTGGTGAAAAGGCTCTGCCACTCTACAGGATGCTGAAATGAACCAAAAACTTTGATTGGACCGATGAATTAGCAGCCGCACTGGAGGAAATCAAGACACTGCTGGCGAGTAACCCCATACTAGCAGCCCTGGTACTAGTGAACCGATGCTACTATACATCTCAGCCACCAACCAAGTCATCAGTGCGGTCCTCATGGTAGAACGGGAGGCCGAGGGCCACAAATTCCGGGTACAGAAGCTAGTCTACTACGTATCGGAAGTGCTTACTCCGTGCAAGTCCAGGTACCCACATTCAGAAGATAGCCAGCTCAGACACTATTTTCAAGAGTATTAGATCAAGGTGGCCTCCGAGGCACCCCCGAATGATATAATCAACAATAGGGATGCTACCGGCCGCATAGCCAAATGGGCCATCGAACTCCTTCCATTCGAAATAAATTACAAGCCATGCCGAGCTATTAAATCTCAGGTGTTGGCCGATTTTCTTGCCGAATGAACGGAGGCCGAGCTCCCCAGAGAATATAGCACATGCTCATGGCTGGAGTTATCCTCACACCCCCCACCGGAGACAACATCCGATATGTAGTACAGATCATGTACGCCGACTCAAACGATGCGGCCGAGTACGAGGCACTGTTGCACAGACTTCGGATGGCAACATCCATGGGTGTACAACGGCTCGAAGTACGGGGAGACTCTAATCTCGCCATCTCGCAAATCAATGGCGAATTCGATGCTAAAAACCAAAAATGGCGGCTTACAAAAATGCCGTCCTCAAGATATCCGCACGGTTCGAAGGGTTAGAATTCCACCATGTCTCCAAAGACAGCAATCAAGCTGCTGACGTCGTCACCCGCATGGGCGCCAAACGCGACCCCGTCCCTAAGAACACCTTCCTAGAGAAGCTCTTCAAGCCATCCGTAGTATGGAAGGACGACGGCAGGATGCTATAGCTAATGGAGCAGAACATGTCATCCCCCTACATGTCATCGGTGGTTCCGCAATTGAAGAAACACCTTCGGCTCATGAGGTCATGGCAGTAATCGCACCATGGACCGAGCCCTTCATTGCCTACCTTCTACGCAAAGAAATCCCCGATGACCAGACGGAGGCGAGACGCATAATCCGGCGATCAAAAGCCTACAAGGTCGATGAAGGAGAATTATACAAAAAAAGCACTACTGGGGTCCTCCAACGGTGCATATCCGAAGAAGAAGGAAGGCAGCTCTTGGCAGAGATACCCGCAGGCCTGGGCGGCCATCATGCAGCAGTGCATGCCCTGGTAAGAAAGGCCTTTCGAGCTGGATTCTTCTGGCCCACTGCTCGAGCAGACGCCCACACACTCGTCGAACATTGTGTCGGCTGTCATCTCTTTGCAAATCAATGCCACATGCCTCCTACGGCTCTTCGGACGATACCCATTACATGGCCTTTCGCGGTCTGGGGTTTAGACATGGTTCGACCACTTAAAGGTGCGACCAAGAAAAATAAGTACCTACTGGTCATGGTCGACAAGTTCACTAAATGGATCGAAGCAAAACCAGTAAGTTCAGCTAAGTCGGGGCCGGTCATCGACTTCATATCTGGCGTGGTGCACCGTTACGGTGTCCCACACAGTATAATAACGGACAATGGATCCAACTTGACCGCACAGGAGGTAAAGGACTGGTGCGCTAACTTGGGCATCAAACTCGACTATGCCTCGGTGTATCATCCGCAGACCAATGGACAAGTCAAACAGGCCAACGACCTCATTATGAGTGGTATTAAACCTCGTCTGGTTCGATCCCTTCAAGAATCTTACTATCATTGGGTGGAGGAACTTGATTCCGTCCTGTGGGGTTAGCGTACCACCACGAATCGATCAACGGGGTACACACCGTTCTTTATGTTGTATGGGGACGAAGCGGTCCTCCCATGTGATATCATCCACGACGCACCTAGGGTGCGCATGCACGAAGAAAAAGAGGCCGAGCTAGATCAGCAGGACGACCTCGACGCCTTGGAAGGAGAGCATGACATAGCTTGGGCTCGCTCTACTTTTTATCAACAGCAGGCTCGGCGCTACAAAGCAGGGAGGTTTGAGCAAAAGCATATAATGTGGGCGAGCTGGTCTTACGCCTCCCAGAGAAATAGAATCATAAACTCAAACCCAAGTGGGAGGGCCCTTTCATAATTGATGAAGTACTGACAGGAGGAGCTTATCGCCTTCGCAACCCGCAGGACAATCGCCTTGAACCGAACCCATGGAACGCAGCTCGCCTTCGGCACTTCTACGGCTAGACCGGTGTCGTCGCCTTCTCTAAAACCCTTGTATTTTCCTCCCCTTCCTTGTTTACTTCTACATAATTGGTTAGATTTTCTCAGGCTATGTTCGGTTAAACCAAACTATGTGAAGATTTCATCGGCATACATTCTCAAATGTTTTACCCGGTATCGCCTGGGGGCTTCTTAATGAAGCAAAGCTATATTATTTTCTGCAGCTATTTGTCTTGTACGCACCCTTCCAGCATCGTTTTTTGCCATTTTATGCACCAATTGGGCTTAAGACTTAGCCAAGCTGGGTTGCCTTGCTCCTATGCTTACCCCCTACGTTCCCAATTGTTTGGCTAGGGGGTAAAGGGAGCACCTCTGCGATTGTTACGACCGGTTTGCCTGGATACGTACCTCAGACGGGTGAAGCTGAAGGCTAGCGTTCTTAAGAAGCAAATTGGTCGGCCATAGAGGACGAAAATATAGTTGGTGCTCTTCGCCACAAACAGGGATCATTCCCCGAAAGTAGCAAACTATCCGCATACTACGGGTACATTGCTATGACGTCTACGATCTACGTAGTAACCTGAAGAAAGGAACCCATAGAGGAACTATTTTCTTCGGAAGATGTTTCTTACATTAAATAGTAATATAACATACCTCCCTATGCGCGTTTCGTCTGTTCGCACCAGAGGGCCAGATTGCCTAGTTCTCCAAAATGATCCCCTGTTATCGCGGGATGCATAGTACGAAACACTCCCTAGCTATTGGCGACGGAGGCAGAAGCCGATGGCCAGTTAAGACAATGTTTACAACACTTATGGAGTCGATTTCATATAAAGTACATAGTTACATAGAATCAAACACTAGGCTGTCAGTCGAGATGATCAATTATGGCGTCCAGGGCACAATCTTCTTGTGACATACGAGCGGCGGGAATCACTTGGTCATAAACCAAGTGCAGAGGTACCTCTCGCCATCTGGCCCTACCGCCCCAACCCGAGCCAAGTGCTCTGTGTTCAGTTTGGTAAAGCGGGTCTTCACCATGGCCCACGCCTCTCGCGCTCCCTCTCGACAAGTCGAGGTCTTCCATAGCTCAAAACGACTTCAAGCTCCTCTAAATTGATCGGCCAGCTCGGCCATCCCTTCTGGAGGCGTCTGAGCTGGCCAGAGTGCCTTGATCATGCTCTTCATAGCTTTCCGAGCCCGCTCGTGCACAACGGATAGTTCCTTTAATAGGTCCCCTCCGAATGAGCTGGTTTCTTCCTCGGGACGCCCGATCAGGAGACCTAGGCAGGAAATAAGAGATGCTCCTCACACTCGACACGATAAAAGTGCTTTACGAAATTCTAGGTTAGAATTTCGCTTACAGAACATGCCACCCTTTAATCTCCGGTTCTCTTCGCGGGCTTGCGTCAATTGAGTTTTTAAACTCTCAATTTCTTCGGCTTGTCGCTGATTTTCTGCCTTGAGTTGGTTCTTATCCTCCAGACTTCGAGTCAATACACGATGTCCAGCCTCCAGTTGAGACTTAGCATACCTTTGAGATTTTCGGGAAGCATCCAAATCCTTTTGCAGCTGCCCTATGGACTCGGCTACTATGAAACAATCTTTCATCAGAAAAGATGTCCTAACAACTTCCGCACATAAACAATAGTTTTTAATCACCGTGCGCCTCTCTGGTGAACTTTTTCACCTGCTCAAGTTCGGCCTTAATGTCTCGTAGCTCCGCTTGACTCGACTCGAGGTCTGCCGACAACTTCTCATTTTGTTGCTTTGAAGCCTACATATACACGAAAACAAGATTTAGACCCTTAAATTCGGCTACCGCATCCAAATTAAGGCTCGGGGGCTACTGGGTTAGGAATTGTGTTCGGTTGTCAAAAGCGACGACTCACCTGCAGGCTGGTGGACATTAGCCTAGCGGCTCCACCGAGTCCTGCTCGAGCGGCTCCGAGGTATGATTCCACTGAATTAAGAGCATTAAACTCTTGGTCAGAAAATATTGGGTGACGCAATGACTCCTTCCGCCGCCGATGATTCATCGCGCTTTCAACCTCGGAATTAGTAACCGAGACATCCCCCGAGTCCTTGGGAGGTTGGCCAGTGACAGGGACTCCCGCATCTGCTTCGACACGTGCCGAAGACCTCGGTTCATGAGGACCGCCTGACGCCTTCTTAACGTCTTCGGATGGAGGTGGCTGTACTCGCCTCCTGAGTGCACTGGTCAGAAACCATGAGTGTTTAAAACGGATAAAACAAAGACTAGATTGCAAGGTTAATATAAAGCACCTCTTGGTGGGGGAGCGGTTGATGTGATTCACGCCATCGACCCTCGCTTGGGAGTCTTGCTGCTATTTGATGCGGACCTTGCTGGGGTAGCCCTCAAAGGTGTTCGGCGCGTAGTACGGTCACCCTTGGGGGTAGAAGTCAGTATGTACGAAATGACGAGAGGTGCGCGTCCTTTCCGAGAAGAAGCCTTCTTGTTACTTACTACGGAGGAAGGGAGTGATCCGGGGTGATCGGCCTGAAGAGCAACCTTAGATTCATCGATACTCCTCTGGTAGAAGGTCCCGTCCTCAAAATCAATCAAAATCTCCAGATCGTCGTGAAATCCGGGGTCAACGCTACAGGAATAATTCTCTGGTTGTGGGGCGGGGCAGTTAACTGTCTCGATCCAATGCCTCCATTGTAGTTTAGAAAGACATGGAGTTCCGATCTGTAAAGTCAAAAATTAGTGGCTTGTCTCCTCGCGTGACACCCACAAGTGAATTAGAGAGCGCACACGGCTCGACCATGTGTCACTGTGTTACTGCCGCAGGTATAAAGGCTCAAGGGACTTCACGAGCGCTGCCTCATGAAGCTAATTACAACGGCCACCAGCGCAAAGTGTCACCGAAGGTCTCGTGTGTCCAAGCCTCGCGAGGCATCTGCCTCGGAAGTCACTTCGTGCCAGGCATTGGGCTCCGAAGGAATCTAAGTCCAAACACTTTACAAAGTCATTGCAGCCTCTTGAGCTTTTTGCCCTTGTTATCTTGCTGGGCATCTCTCTTTCCTCCTTGGCACAAGCCGCTTGCACGTCAAAGGGGGGAATTTTGAGCATCTCGCCTCAGGAGGCCATACCACCCCGCGGAGCCCTACACCCTCTGGCCTTGGTGGACCACGTCACAACATACCGGCGACGGTCGTATCACGCTCGGGGGCTGGGTCTAAGTGCGTAGAGCAACAAGTCAATGTAAAAATGGAAACGAATCTAACAAGAAAACAACGGATAAACAACAAGGAATTATAACTTAGAGTTGCGGTTACAAAACGAAATTGTCTTTAGCCCCCCACAGGGCTGTCGCACCCTGTGTTTTGAGTCACAACACCATGTTAATAAATCTAAAAATTTAGTACCAACAAAAACTTTCTGTGAATGGATGTGATGCTTGAAGTGATTGCTAATGCTTGCTTGAGTGACTGTGTCCCAAATTGACAAAAATCCTCCTATTCTCAAGACTCATCTCCTTGATCCAAATCTTTGACCAATGATCGTGCCATGTGTATAGGACATAAAACTATTTTTTATAAAATATTATTTCAGACAAAAAGCATTTATTTGATTTAGGTTTTCAACAACCCCAGAGTTGAGGTTTGTACTACACATGTATTTCCTCAAATTAGGTTAAATGTTTTGATCCAAAGATTTTATCAAAAACCTATTATCTATAAGAGTTCCCAAAACCAGAAAAATATTATTTTAAAAGTTATTTTTGTATTTTGAAGTGCCTTTTTCTGGGGCCAGAAATGGTCTTTTATAGGGGAAAATTATTTTTATGTTTAATTAATATTTGAGAAAATTTAGGGAAACTCAATGGACATATATTTTCCATGTATATGAGTTTCAACACATGGTCATGTTCAAAATATTGGACAAAACCCTCCAAAACAATTTCACGTATTTGAAATATTTCTATAAGAAATATTGTCAAATAAACCCATAAAAATTCCATCAAGTCACATATGCCTTATGTGATGATCTTGCAAAGTTTCAGATCAATCAAATTAGTTTTCGTTCACAAAAGTGCCCCAAAACCCTTCCTGTCCAGATTCACATTTGAACAACTTTACATTGTCAAGTATCCCCATTTGATCTAAACCTTTTGGACATGTTCTAATACCCTAATCATACAACTCCACCAAGTGGTGCATCAAGGAGAATCGTGTAGCTTAGATAGATTTAAGCAAATTTGTTTATGTTGATTTGTAGGGTTTGCCAAAGTTCCATTGGCTACTTCTTCAAATGAGCTGTAAATTGTTAGTCATGACCATTTGACCCTATTTCTATTTTTTTTTAAATTGCATGGCTAGGAGACCAACTTACCTAGCTCAATCTTACATCAAACACCATCTATTGATTTCCAAAAGTTGCTCTTTTGACCCCTTATGCTACTCTCCTTGAGTTCAACTTTTTACCACAGTCCCTCCTATGCCTCTTCTACCCCCGGTAAAATTCTCATGGCCTTAGCTCAATTATTGGTGGGTGAAAACCCCCCATTCACCCGTATGGTCAGCCAAAACAGCAGATTTCCTACCCTTTTCCTTTTACCTTCACTGCTTCCTTACTTTCTAAGTATCTCCGAGCATCCCAGTACTACCCCGCAGCTAGTGGACAAGTTTGGCCATGTGCTGAACGCTAGTGCCATGCCATGGCATGCCAAATGGGCGCTCTGAAGCGCGCTACAGTGCACCAGAGCATTGTAGCCGCCCCTGTCCAATGCCCCAATAGCCTCGGCCTTCCCCCGCACGCCTGCCCGTGTCCCTCGACGTCCGCTATGCGCCGAGTTGTCACCCCCTCCTAGCTCTCTCCCCTACGGCCCTCCTTCGCATGCGCATCAGCCTCCCAAGAACTCAAATCGGTGACCTCACACGCGCAAGCCCCTGGCCACGACCCTGTCCTCTCCCTTCCTTCCCATAGACCAGGACCGCGCCCACGAGCGCCAAAGACACGAACCAGGGGAACCCCGAGGCCTCTGGAGGAGACAGACTAGCAGGGATATAACCCTGCGGTATAACCCGTCCTACTGGGTCGGGTCAATGAAATGCCGGCTCTAGAGCTATATTCAAGATGGGTCGTGCCGTCGAGACAAGGCAAGCAAGGCGGTTATTAAGTAAGTCTTCGGGCAGCCCAAGCGCCTGGAGACGGCGACTCAAGGCCCACGAGGCCGAAGACGCCAGAAGATTCCTTGCTTGAGAGTCAAGGTTTGTTAGAGACATAATAGGTTACGAGTTTTAACATTACTCAGACTCTGTTGTAAAACCTAGGGTCTCGACCTATATATAATGGCGAGCCCCTAGAGCCGAAATACTTAAGTTACAAACCCTCGAAAGCTAGGTTAGCGATTCCGCACCCTTGTAATCGAGATCATCATCAATATAGACACAAAGCAAGACGTATGCTATTACCTCCATTGGAGGGGCCGAACCTGGGTAAACTTGTCTCCCGTTCCCGTTCAACCCCTTTGAGTCGCCACCTAGTGGCGATAGCCTCACACCTAAGTCCTTTCACGAGGACATCTGCCGTGACAAAACCACGACAGTTGGCGCCCATCATGGGGCCCTCGCCCGGTGGAGTTGAGTTCTCGAAGGGAACCTATCCAAGGTTCGGGAAATTCACGGTTGATCAGATGATCAAGAACCGCAATGACAAGATCTACATCGACGATCCAGTCTAGGGCGGCAAGGCCGACTCAATCACTGGTGCAACGATGTGCTATACAAACGGTTTTTAACCCCTTTCCGCGATGTAGTTCTAAACCGCCGTCGTGCATGTGTGGGCGATAGGGGGGTCCATCCCACACGACACGGAAAACCCGTCGGCGATGGTGACCAACGAACGCAAACGATCTGCAAATATAATCGTGTGCGGTGCAGGCACATATCACACACATAATATTTTGGGCTTACGTGTGGGATTTGGGATCAATCACACACGTGCAAGACAAGTCAAACGCGTCTAATTGCTCATGGAAAACAAATGGAGTTTGACCTTTTACCGTTTGCGAAACGGTACCTAATCCACACGGGCCATTGTATAAACTGTGTGTGATATGTTCATCATCGCACACGAGATTTCTCTGGACACCGTCTGCCATGCATGGCATCATCGGACATGTTTCCCGAGAAAAGTACGCATGGGATCGTCTTTGCATCGGGCATGGTTTCCTGTTGGCTCATGTGTGAGATACGGTGCTATCGCAAACATTGAGGAGCTCGTACACACACGTATGAGTGCTGCAAATCATTTGCGATTACTTATGTATCACCAACATTTTAGATTATATCTCGGGTGCTTTTCCTGTGGATCACAAGCGATTGCACCATGAGTTGCGTGTGCTTTCCGTTTTGGACCGAACACACTTAGTTGCTTGAACCGTGTGCACTGAAATTGCCAAGTTATTGTAAATTATCGCATTTAATTCACCCTGCAAATAGCAAATTCGCCACAATATGCAATCGACAAATAGTGTACACATGAAGAACATTCATCATAATTCACCACAATATGCAATTCAACGAATATTGTCCACAAGCAGAGGATTCATCATAATTCATGACAATATACAAATGAGCAAATGCTAGCTAAATTCCACAGCTGTTAAACCGACATATGCAATACATAATCATAGTGTACAAAATACGAAGACATGATCACATGGAAAATAATGCATCCATGTGTATATGTTTAGCTGATAACACTATGTGAATCCGTACTTATTATTCAGGGATATGAACTCGGAAATGTTCGACGTCATCATTGGGCTTGATATAGTGTTTCACAAAGAAGGCACTGATAAATTTCCTAATAGACAACAATTGATCTGCGGCAAGCGGTGAAGAGGTCATCGGTCCGAAGATCAATTGCAGGACTTTTAGATCAGAATGTGACATACGTGTGGAGTAGAAGATAGTAATTAAGAAGCAGACTTACTTGTTTTATCCTGTCAGCACTGACACCACATTCAACACGTCTGTATAGGTTCATCATGTGTGCACAAACGTAGTATCCACATAGGCTGGCACCTTGTTGTTGCCGAGGACACTAATTTTTTTTGTACAGTATTAGTCATGTATTTGCCCTGTTAGAAACAAGCTAACCGGTGTAAGTTGTTTCTTATTTTTTCTGTTTAGAGAAATAGAAAGACGATTACTTAGAATAACGGATTTTTCTAAAAATAACGGAATTCTTTGTCTTACCGGAGAAACGATCACGTGCTACAGAGGTAGTTGGCGGTCGAACCGATTCCCTCCTAAAGTTATGTTCTTTGACAAAACACTTGTAGCGACCCGACCACAAAACGAGTCAAGCCTCTGTGTGTTAGTGCCATCCCTGGATCATTATGCTGGCACACACAGTACATCAATGTATATATCATAGTGCAATCACATGTAAATAACGTAAAACTGATATATACCTCTTAAATATCAGTGAAAACAGTCAACGGGAGTGGAGTCCCAATAAACACCAACGGCAGGTTGAGTGTAGACCGTAACCCTGAATCGTACTCGTACTCGTCGTAGAAAAATATCTACAACATAAGACGTTGCAGCCGTGTAGGTTAGTACATTGAATGTACTGGCAAGATCACCAGAGAATAAATGATAAAGGCTAATCTATATGCAAAGGCTTTGTGGCTCTGTGTCTGAGTTTTTGCATAAAAGCTGGTTTTATTTTCCCTACAATAAAGGAGTCAAACGGAAATATCACTACAAAAGTTGGTTGTTAATGAGATGGTTCCACCAACCAATTCTCATGTCCCAAAATTATTAATAAACCCACTCATCATAAAAAATTATTAATTGTGTTGAGACTGGCAGATAGTATCATCTCCGGTGCTCATGTTGTCCATAACCGGGGACACGACTAATCGATTAGTTTGACACTCTGCAGAGGTTTGTACACTTTTCCCGCAAGATTCGATCCCTCTCATTGTGTCCTCGCACTGCCTGGTGTTTGAGAATGAGATGATCGAAACATGGTCTTCCAAAGCAATCCTCCGGTAGAAAGTCAGTGCCCATCCAATCCTACCGTTCTTCTACATCTCGTAGCAATCTGACCTACCAGAGTCACCACTAAGGTTAACCAAGCCAGAGCCCATATTGACTTGCGGTTGCACACGTAAGCTTTCCGGCCTTGAAGTATCCATCCATCTCTTTGAGCCTGGGTGGCATTCTGTCGGGATGATCACAGGTAGATACCAGGATTCCCGGGCATAACCATGATAGATATCAGGCTGCCAGATGCATGTCCAATCCACCCAGAGGTATATTGAGTCCTTGAAGTCTTGAAGTCCTGATCATCAAGTAGGTCTTGAAATAATTATTTAACCTCACAACACTCCTGAATCTCACAACCAACCCCGTCTACTAAAGCGTAGCAATTGTGAAGTAACATCCCTTCCCAGGCAATGGTAACAGGGTGTTGGGTTTCTCCTACCTCATGATACTACCACAAGTTCAAGCTCAATATCCAACTGGATGTATGATGGAGAGATTTATTCTAATGCAAATAAAACATAGGTAATGTAAGATGATCAAAGTGAACTTGCCTGGTAGTGTTGATGAAGATAATATCGCTCTCAGAAAAATAACTTGATAGAACTATTCGTCACTCTCCGATGAAATCTATATAATCAAACATTGCACTCATATAAGCAATCATACTAGCAATCAATACTAACAATCAAAAAGCAACACAAAACCAAACACAGAAGTGTTGTGATGAAGGAAATACTTAAGACAAAAGTTAAAACAACAAAACTTCATCGCAACAACCAAAGGTAGTTTTCCCTACAAATAACCTATTTTCACATGCAACAAAACAATAACAAGGCAAAATCTAACAAAAGTATTTTAGTAAATATTTTACTAGCAAAAGAATTACTTTTGAATAACAACTAAGAACTATGAAAACAGCACCCTAAATAATATAAGTTTTCTAGCTAATAAACTTAACAACAAGAGAAACAAATAAAATACTAAAATAACAGAAACAAAAATATGAAGCAAGGAATTAACAGAAATTATTTTCTCCTAAAACTTTATTAGCAAAAAGGCACTAATTGAAAAGCTTTTATTAAACACTTCCTATGACCTAAACATTCACTACTAGGGAAAACCTTATACACAGAATCTTAGCAGCAGCGCGGGATAGGATGGGGCGCTACTACTAATTAGCAGTAGCGCGCGGTCTGAAGACAGGCGCTACTGCTACCAACTTAGCAGTAGCGCGGCTTGGTAGAACTGCGCTGCTACTAAAATTGACCGACCGTTCCCGCCACGCTAGGTTTAGCAGTAGCGCGTCCATGATAACCGCGCTACTGCTAATGTGATAGTAGTAGCGCGCTTTTTTTTCATGTCGCTACTGCTAATTTTGAAACTAGCCACATGGCGGGCCCCGCTTAGTAGTAGCGCGTGTGAAGTAGGAGCGCTACTGCTATCCTATTAGCAGCAGCGCGTTTTTCTCCCGGCGCTACTGCTAAGCCGCAGCCATACCACCTTTTTCCCCCCCTCCCCTCCTCTCTTCCTCACTTTCCCCAAGTTCCCACCTCCTCTCTCCCTCACTTTGCTTCTTCCTCACTACTTCTCCCCCCCATTACTCTCCTTCTTCTACCTATCTTTCTCTCTCTTTATTACTCCTAGATAACTACACCAACCTCCATTAATGCATCTCCTTTCTCTTTTTCCTTCCCCCTCCACTAGTTGAACTTGTCTCCTCCCAAACTAGCTAGCTAGCTAGATCTAGCTAGCATTTAGTGAAGTGACCTATGTACCTCCCTAACTAGATCTATAGCCTTATCAAGAAGAGCTTTGTGCACTTTTGATCATTCCATAGGTGTGTGTGGCGACACCTATCGACATCATCATCACCGTGCTCGATCTCGAGATAGGTACGGTGATTAAAAATTTATGCTTTTGCAAGAATGGAAATGTGTGTATGTGTGTGATATGACATAATCGGGCGATATGATGGAAATTGTGTGTGTGGCATGAGTTGCCGCTGAATTGTGCTTGTGAGTTGCCTATGTTTTGCCGAAATGTCGATTTATTTCCGTTTCGGCGAATTCCGGGCAAACTATATATGTCCTATTTTTAGGGAAGGTCATGCTGAATTTTTGTATGACTTTGATTCATGCATGCATTTTTATAATCAATTTGTTTATTATTACCGTGCAGGCGTTCATGATGGTCAGTGGAACGGTGGTGGACAGGTGGTTGCAGTCGGCGGTGCAGGACATGAAAGAAAATAACCTGACAGAGGTTTTATGTCCGTGTCGAAGATGCAAAGGACGAGCTTGGCTCGACCCCAATGACGATGGTCGTGTGATGGCGCACCTTCTCATGACTGGTTTCATGGATGGCTATACTCGGTGGATAATTGAAGATGAGGATGATGATGTTGAGGACGCCGATGGGGCAGGCAATGACGACACGTGGCAAGACGAAGAGATGATCGATAATGGCGGCGGAGAAGGGGCCGGACATGGCACCGGGGAAGAGGCCGGACATGGCGGCGGAGAAGGGGCCGGACATGGCAGCGGAGAAGGGGCCAGACATGGCGGCGGAGAAAACGTGGACTCGACACCGCAGAATTCGTCGGTACTAAGTTCAATCGTGCGGGACCCTCATGTTCAAGCACTGCTTCGCAAGGAGACGAGTACTGAGAGAGCTGCTTCTAGAGAGGAGGCCAAGCTGCAGCAACTGGTGGTAGACTCGTACACTCCATTGTATCATGGTTGCAATCCTGAGGTGACCTGCTTGAGTTTCACGCTCGAACTCCTGAGGACGAAGGCTAAAAACAAATGGACCGACACTAGCCTCGATGAGCTTCTCAGGTACCTAAAGGATGTTCTTCCCACGGGGAATCTATGTCCTACTAGTGTGGATGAGGCCAAGAAGATCGTGTGCCCTCTTGATCTGCCGCACGTTAGATACCATGCATGCATCAACGATTGCATAATTTATCGGAAGGAGCACGCGGAAAAAACAAGCTGTCCAGTGTGCAATGCTTCTCGATACAAGAAGGCCGGGAAGAAATGTCCCCAGAAAGTTGTATGGTACTTACCAATCACTCCCCGTCTCCAGCGGTATTTCGTAGATCCCAAGGAAGCAAATCTCATGCGCTGGCACGCAGAGAGGAAGAAGCCCGATGATGGAGATGATCCGAAGCTGAGACACATCGTGGATGGAAGCCAGTGGAGAGCGTTCAACGGCGAATATCGGTATTTCGCATGTGATGCAAGGAACATCGTGCTCGGCGCGTGTACTGATGGCATGAATTCGTTTGGCAACCAGAACACCAACCAGAGCACATGGCCCGTGTTTGTATGGATGTACAACCTCCCCCCTGGTTGTGCATGAAGTCGAAGTACATACACATGAGCATGCTGATTCAAGGGCCGAAACAACCGGGAAATAATATTAATCTGTATCTGGGGCTACTTCAAGAGGAGTTAGACACGTTATGGAAAATACCGGCCAAGACATGGGACGCCAGCAAAGGCGAGTATTTCTATATGAGAGCCGCGTTGATCACGACGGTGCACGACTATCTCAGTTACGGATATGTCGTAGGACAGGTGTGCCATGGATATTGCGGATGCACGCGGTGCATGGATGATACGACGTCTCAGTAGCTAACGTCAAGGAAAGATGGCGGGTCTGGGAAAATCGTGTACATGGGGCATCGAAGATGGCTCGAGAAGGACGACCCATGGAGAAACCGTGGAGATCTATTCAATGGTGAGGCTGAGCATCGAGGACCTCCACGTAAGCGGAGCGGCGCCGAAATCGATGAGCTGTTGAAAAACTGGGCACAGTGCCCCGCGCCGGGAAAGACGATGAAAAAGGCGGCGGAGCCGCTGCTGAAGGTATGGAAGACGAGGTCTGTTTTCTGGGACTTGGAGTACTGGCAAGAACTCGACACGCCTCATTGCCTTGATCAAATGCATATCTGTAAGAATGTCCTTGAGAGCTTGCTTGCGACACTGATGAACATGCCGGATAATACCAAGGATCGGCCGAAGGCAAGAAAAGACTTGCAAGATTTGGAGATCAGGGCAGATCTGCACATGCCGCCCCGTAAAAAGTCAGAGGAGACAGAGACGGAGACAAAGGCGCGGGAGAAGAAGGGCAAAAAAGTAAAGGAAAAGGATTATTGCCCCCCTTCTTGCTTCACCTTAAGTCCGGCTGAGATCGATCAATTCTTCAAGTGCCTTACCGGAATCAAAGTTAGTTCCAGTTACTGTGGCAAGATAACCAGAGATCTAGACACGAAGAAGAAAAGGTTCAGCGGGATGAAGTCCCATGACTGTCATGTGATGAGAACGCAGATACTACCTGTTGCCCTTAGAGGTATAATGGACAAGCACGTCCATGACACGCTTATTGGTCTCTGCAACTTTTTCAACGTCATCTCTCGAAAGTCGATCAGTGTGAAGCAGCTCCGAAGGCTACAGGAAGAGATTGTTGTCATACTAAATGAGCTTGAGATGTACTTCCCGGCCACGTTCTTTCACGTCATGGTGCATCTATGTGTCCATATTGTGGACGACATAATAGACCTAAGGCCGTCATTCCTGCACAACATGATGCCATTTGAGAGGATGAATGGGATCCTCAAAGGATTCGTTCGTAACATGTCCCGTCCGGATGGAAGCATCGTCCAGGGCTATCTGACACAAGAGTGCATCTCTTTCTGCGAGAATTTTCTATATGGCGCAGACCGGCCGCCTGGTGTTGGTTTGCCTGTTAACAAGCACGATGGGAGGCTCGAAGGAGAAGGTCACTCCAACGGTCGCAGGGCACTGCATGTGGCCTACTCAGATCGACGCAACGACTTTGACATAGCAAACTTGGTAGTGCTACAACACCTACACCAGGTAGATCCTATCGCGACACTGCACAAAGAAACTATTGCAAAGAAGTATCGTGACCGGGGGGTATGCAGGACGGATGCCGAAGTTACTAGAGAGCACAACTCCACTTTCCTGAATTGGTTCAAAGAGCATATTATTGGTAATCCCCCGGAAGAGGGCTCTAAGGACAGATTGCTCATATACGCCTGAGCACATGGCCCCTCGCCCAACCTCGTCACCTATCAGGCATACGATATCAATGGATACACGTTCTACACGGAGGCCAAAGATATGGACAGTGATGATCAGAACTCAGGGGTGACGATGGAATGCATGACCGACAGCGACAACTGCGCAACTGAGAGATTTTACGGAAGGGTCGAGGAGATCTGGGAGCTTGACTACTCTGGACTGCACAACGCGACGATGTTCCGTGTCAGATGGGCTAAGAATGTCGAAAGAGAAAACCGGTATTTCACTACCATGACTATACCCGATGCCAAGAGCGGTACCGTGAACGCTATCGCAAAAAATGAGCCATGCGTACACGCTAAGCACGTGACACAATGCTTCTTCATAAGCGACCCGTGCAATCCCAGCCGTGTTATCGTGAGGAGAGGCAAAAGGAACATCATTGGAATGGATGGAGTCGCCAACGAGGAAGCCTACGACCAGTACGGCAACCCAATGAGGGAAGATGACGATGACGATGAAGTATACGTCAAAAGAAGAATCAATACTACATTACCTAAGAAAGATCGTACTCCATGGAAAAGGAAAAGTCACAATAAGGGGCTCAATTATTCTTCAACGAACAAGAAGGGAAAGAAGCTCACTCAAAAACGAAAACGTCGACGCTGAGGAACCGTTATCAGTCAAATGATGTAATATATATGTTCCTATTTTGTGTACACACTAACCGTTATCCATGGGTCAAATGATGTAATATATATGTTCCTATTTTGTATACATACTTAACCGTCAAATGATGCAATATATATCGCCTTAGTTATATACATTGTATCACCTTTTCTTCGTTCCTGCTCTCGGAAAAAAGGAAAAGAAAAGAAAAGAAAAAGAAGAAAAGAAAAGGAAGAGAAAATAAATGAAAAGACAATAGAAGAAACAAACAGGAAAACTGCTATAGGTACTGGTTATAGCAGTAGCGCTTTTTCGAAAAAGAGCTATAGCTAGTCAAAATAGCAGTAGCGGCTTTTCGAGAAACGCGCTATAGATAAGTTAGCTATAGCGCGTTTTGAGGAAACGCGCTACTGCTATGTTGACTTAACCCCCGGCCCGAGCGGGCTTCCCGCCTCTGCTTCCCCCAAATCCCCACTCTCTCTTCTCCCCCCTCATCGCCGCCGGAGCCCGTGCCCTTGCCGCGTGCCCATGCCCTCGCCGCCGGAGCCCGTGCCCTCGCCGCCGGAGCCCGTGCCCTCGCCGCCGGAGCCCATGCCCTCGCCGCCGGAGCCCTTCCCTCGCCCGCGACCTCGCCCACGCCCCTGCCTCAAGCGCCCGTGCCCTCGCCTCCAACCCCGGCGCTCGCCCCCGACCCCCCGACCCCGGCGACCTCGCCCACGCCCCCGACCCCGGCCCCGGCACGCCACGCCTCCCTCCTCGGCTTCCTCCCTCCCAACCTCGGCCGTCGGCGGGCCTGCCTCCTCGCCCCTGCACCCTCTGTATGCAGAAATTTAGGGTTAGGTGTTTTAGGTGTGGTTAAAAGAAAAAACAGAATTGATTATATAGGTTTCTTGCATTTTTTAGTTTAAGCAATTGTTGCTATTTAATTTTTTTAGTTTAAGCAATTAATATGAAACCTAGGACAGATTAGTTAAAGCAACTGTTGCAATTTAATTTTTTTAGTTTAAGCAATTGTTGTTATTTAAAAAAACAGAATTTGAAGTGGACAGATTAGTTAAAGCAACTGTTGATATTTAATTTTTTAGTTAAAGCAATTGTTGCTATTTAAAAAAACAGAATTCGAAGTGGACATGTGATATGTGGACATGTGATTTGGACATGTCATATTTGGAATTTGGACATGTGATGTTTTGGACATGTCATATTTGGAAAATGATGATTATGTGCAGGGTAAATGATCCGAGTGGCCTATGTTTCGCCGGAATGTTGATTCATTTCCGTTCCGGTGAATTTCCGGCGCTCGATATGTCCACTTTTTAGCAAAGGTCATGCCGAAATTTTCCGTTAATTTTGGCATGACTTGTGCTAGAAAGTAGGCATATCGAGTGCCGGGATTTGCTGGGAAACAACATTCCGGCAAACATAGATCTTTTTTTATGTCATTTCTCATTTTTTTTATAGTTTTAGAATTAAACGAGGAGACTTAATCATAGGAAACATGTCGAACAACGAAGAAACCGGGCCTTCTGACCAAGATGCAGACGAGATGGATTATGAGGGTGAACAACAGTACCTCGACTTTTTGTGTGCTAAGCACAGTCAAGGTGTGCAGGTCGGCCTCAATGATGGTACTGACGCCGACATCGACACCGACGGCGCCGGCACCGATGGCAGCGCCGAGACCGGCGGGGAAGGTACCGGCGGGGAAGATACCGGCGGGGAAGGTACCGGCGCCGATGCCGCTACCGAAAAGAAGAAGCAGAAGAAGCAGAGGATACGAAAACCTAACAAACTCGGCATCGGACGACTGGTGATCACAAAGATGGCCCCTGGCAAGTTTGAGCCATTAGAGCCGGAAGAACCTCACAAGTGCTATGGGAACCAAGTAGGATGCATCCTACGGGAATGCGCGAGCATCAACGACGATGACTTAAGGAGTAAAGAACATTTGAGGCAGTTGCTCCTGACGAAGTTGCACAAGAGATTCAAGTTCCTCGACCGGGATGATAGCATAGAACAACCGTGGGATGATCCAAAGATGAAAAAGATTAACAATCACGCCATGGGCATGTTCAGCAATGATTTGGCCTCCTAGAAAGGGAGGGTGAAATGAGCTATTGAGGCTGAGGAACCCCTGTCCAAGATTCTGGAGGAAAATCCGACACTTATGGAAGAGGAGTTCGAAAAGTTCAAGGACACTTGCGCTACCGAGGCAGCCAAGGCTAAGGCTACGAAATTCAAGAGCCTCCAGCAAAGGAACACGGGGAAGCATCGCCTCGGAAGCCGTGGCTACCTTGGCAAAAGGCCCATATGGGATAAGGAGGACGCGGAAGGTGAAGCTGCGGGTCTCCCAGACCCCTTCGCGAAGTTCACCAACCCCTTGGAGCGTGACTTCATCAGGGCCCGCTACAAGTTGGACAAGGAAAAGAAGGTTTTTTACACGGACCAGATCACGAGGAAATTATTTAGAATACTGGTAATTATTCTTTTACCACATTACATTTAGCTTCTGATCAAGTCGACTACACATTCGTAAATGGTTCACGTTCCTTCTGCTGGAGAAGCAACACCAGCTTGCAGCAGAAAGCCCTACTTCGCCGATGAGGCCCAAGTGGGACACCCCTCTCAACCGGGCCTTGAACGAACTTATGGGACTCCCTTTGGGCCAGCGGCCGCAATATGGACGTGTGCACGGCGCCGGAGACGGCGCCACGTGGAAGGTGTTTTACAACGAGGGCCCGGAGGCCAAAAGCAGAAAAAGAAGTTTAGTCAGACGGACATCGACGCGAAGGTGAAGCTTGCGTTCGTGAAAAGAGCAGCAGAGGACGCGGAAAAAGCAGCCGAGGAGAAAAATGAGTTGCTACAGTAGGCAGTCGATGCAGCTGTACATGCCTGCAGAAATGATTTCGCTACTAACTTGATCCCGGCTATCATCAACTGGACGAAGGAAAATCCAGACAAGATGATACATGATTTCCCAATGCCCAGTTTCGTCGGGAGCAACTCGGTGAACAACACCACCGCACCATCACGTGCTCACGCAACCGGGCCTGCTCCCGCACCCGCACCCGCTCATAGCAGCCCGTCCTCAATCTCTGGCGCGCTAGGCGGGCCTTCGTCTTTGGCTGAGCTCGACGCCCTCACGGTAATTACATGTCGCACCAACATATATCTAGAATATTCCATTTTCGTTGCCTTTCGGATGTTTTACGCCGCAGATATGTGTTTGTAGGCCGACGAAACCCCATGCACCGTACTCTACTTGATCAAAGGCCAGAAGGTGGACGTGGGAAAGGGGGTGACAACGAAGCCCTTGGAACTCACGTTCCAAGGCCAGCCGATGCCCGGTGGGCACTTCAGGGTTACCTTGTCGAGTGTGAAATCGGGGCACGAGGATTTGCCTCCTCCAGTACGGCTAGGGGGAGAGGACGACGAGACCCCGTCGCGGATTGGAAGCTGCAAGGGTTGGGTGCTGCTATGGCCGAAGAATCTTCTTCATCTGGAGCCGGCCGAGAGCACACCAATAACCACACATCAACAAGCAGGTATGGACACCACCACCCCGCCTACGCAATTACCAGCGCCTGTAGTGCCGGGTGAGAGCGGCGGACGACGTGATGAAGGGGGTCCAATAGTGGCTGATGTAATCGCCCCCGTAGAACAAAGAATGGATGATGAGATGGAGGAGGACCCTCTTCGGTTCCTCAATATAGGCGCCTATGACTGTGACTTAGATATGATGAGTCAGCCATATGACGACACGGGCTATCAGCATGCGAATGAGGATATGGATGATCTGCCCCGGCAGGAACGTCCTAGCAGGGATTGCAAGTAGTCTCTCTTCATGCAATCCTCATAGGACATGCCTAAAGATGCAAGGGGTCGTACAGTGCTTAGCCCGACAACACTGGGGCAGGGGTTAAGGAAGGGTCTGGAAGGTCAGCCCAAGAAAAAGGAGAGGAAGAGAACGGGGAAGATAGGCTCAGCTGCCTACAAACAAGCCAGAGCACATAGCAGCCAGACGGTGGCCATGTTCCATGTGACGGGCGAGCCGATGCTACCGCGAAACCGCTGGAGGCAATATACGTGGATCTCAGGAGACAGCACGACCATGTGCTGTCGACTGAGAAAAGCCTACTAGCCTCGAAGGATCCAGGATATCCGACATACGCGGCTCGTGTGCCTGAGGGGAAGTGCTACATCGACACACGGCCCGCGGAGGTGTTCTTCCTGCGGTTTGATCATATCTTCGAGATGTTTCTGACAAGGCGGCTCGATTGTACAATCATCCGCCTTTTTGCGCTACATATGAGCTCTGTCATGAAGAGAGAAGAAGTCTCGAAAATCTGTGTGGCAGATCCATACTACATGCACGAGTCCTTCTTGAGTCTCGGCGACTTTGAGCGTAAAACTGCTAGGGAGTACCTCGAAAACTTCATGGTACAGAATAAGGACCAGGAAATTGTCCTCCTGCCTTATCATCCAAAGTAAGTCAGTGCCGGACAACCCTTTCGTACATTTCAATCATTCCTTCTCGCTCATATGGAGAATAATTTGAGGTGTTTGTTTCCCCGCAGCAACGGTCGCGCCGTCCTTATCGTTCTTTACCCGCGAGTCTCCCACACCGTGTATTTCGATCCTACCAGAAACTACGAGAAGAAGGACTACACCCACATAATGAATATTCTAGATGATGCTCTCCAAGGCTTCAGCTTGAGGGGTGGCCACATGCAGATCAGGAAACAAAGGAACCACAAGACGGGTTTCTCGCATAAAACCAACTTCTGCTGCATCCATGTCCCGAAATCAAGTAGGAAAGATGGATTCTACCTCCTCCATCTCATGATGGAGTTCAGAAGGGATCACCAAAAGATTCGCATGACAACCAGAAACGATGATCATATCCGCAAGTGGGTAGAATCTTAAGGAGATGCGGATTATAAACTTAGAGATGACTTCTTTCTCATCCAGAGGGACATTGCGACGATCATCATGAAAGAAGTCGTCGAAGTGAAGGGGATGTTCCACCATGGCCCTATATCGCGAGCTGACGTCCGAACTTACATAGGCATGCAACGTCAGGACCTCACGCCGTTCAAGAAGCTAGGGTCCACTCTCGATGATTAGGAAGGATGGAAGTTCTAGTGATTTACAATGCCGATGATGATGATATGTGTCGGTTGAACTTGTATACTTTCTATAGCGATGAAACTTTGTGATGTCCACGGTCCCTACCGAACTTGCGTAACGCTACTTTGTTAGTTTGGGTACGATGACCTGCGTACCTCTAGTTAATTAGTTTGCATACGATGAAACTGCGTTGATTATTTATGTTTACTATATGTTGCATCTAGTTGCTAACCCTTTCTTTTTTGTGTTGCTCAAGTATATTTTGTTGCATATGATTGTACATTCTCTTGATGAAGATGCATCTCTAACAGGTACCTAGATTCTTGATGGCGAAGTACCGGTGCTATGTCGTGTACAAAGGAAAGGTTCCGGGAGTATACGACGAGTGGTCCGAGTGTCAGGCGCAAGTGGAGGGGGTCTCGGGCGCCAGCCATAAAGGCTTCAAAAGCAGACAAGAATCAGAAGCTAGTTACGTGAGAAGGCTCACGCTAGCGCGAGAGAGGACTCATAACCGCCGCCTCATGTACTACATAGTTTCGCTCTCACTCATAGTGATAGCTCTTCTCGCGTATATCATTGTTTAGATGGTGACGATGTAGTTGCAAGTATTCGAGACTTGTATCGCTATTTTCAAGATGATGACGAGAGACCACTTTGTGTTGGATGATGATTATGATGACGACATGATTTGATGAGACTATTTGTATGTATATGCTATGATTACATTCATGGACTCGCAGCCATTTGTATGTGTATGATGATGACATTTGTATGTGCTATAGATTCTTGTATAAAGCCTGTTCAAATACAAAACAAATATGCAGAAAAAAAACAGAAACTAATAAAGTTAGCAGTAGCGCGGGGAGTAAAGTTAGCAGCAGCGTAGCATTACCAGTAGCGCGGCCTAACACAAGGCGCTACAGATATTAGCAGTAGCGCTATTCTTTGGAGCACGCTACTGCTATGCATGTATAGCAGCAGCGCAGGCCAATACGCGCTACTGCTACAGGTTAGATGTAGCGCCGTATCAGTAGCGCGGGAACCCGCGCTACTGATATACATAATACCCGCGCTACTGCTAGGCTTTTCCCTAGTAGTGGTTGTTAACCTTGAATTAAACCACAAACAGTTTCAACTTTAATACAAATTATTTTTGGTCTAAACTAAAGTTAACATAAAATAAATCTTATAAAACAATTTATTGAAAGTATTTTCAAATAGGAAAATAGCAAATGAAATCAATTTGCAAGTTATTATTGAACTAGAATTGATTTCATGCAAAACCAAATAATAATAAATAAGAATAAAATAAAATAATCTTTGTTGAAATACTACTGTTAAATAACAGAAAACAAAGTAATACTTGTCAACTAATATAAAAGAAAACATATTAAAAATAATTAAAACAAAAGAAATAGAAATAAACCTAAAAGAACTAAAACAGAATCTGTTTTGCTTGAAACCCTGATTTAAGATATACTAAAAATTCTCAAATTGAATAGGGTGATAAAAATAACTAATACAAACCAGTAGCAAAAAGAATCACCCACAAATATGTTGTTAAACTCAAGTTATTCAAATTCTAGTTTAAAAGAATTCAAATTTAAAAGTTCAAAATTTGAAAACAAAAGCTAAAGGCATAAACTACATAATATTTTTGACAGCATTCAAAAGGAATCAACTAAAAACTTTAAATAGTTTAAAAGATATTCAATTTACAAAATGAGATACTACTCTGTTTCAGAAAACAAAACAGAAAAAATAACCTAACTAACGAACGGGCCACGTGGCGCTTCCTGGTTGGCTGCGGCTGCGCGCGCGTTGCAAACAAGCGAACGCTCACTAGATAGAAGAGAACGGTTTGGGTTTAAAAAGGAAACTACACGTTCTAATCTTGGCCGTTCAAATAGATCCAACGGTGGTGGGATCTCCGGTGGATTACCGCGGTGGTGGAGAGGCTCCGACGATGTTTCGGCGATGGCGGTTGCGGCGGCTTGATGCGGGCAGCTCTCCGATGGGTCTCCGACAACGGCGAGGTCACCGCTCGATGCAGACGGGCACGGCGGGGCTTCTGGTGGTCGAGGGCGAGCTCGAGGGGCACGGAAACGACGAGGGCGAGCTTGGAAGCGGCGGTGGCATTCGGTGGGCGTCGGGCGAGCGTTCCAGGGGCTCCCAGATGTGGTTGGAGTTGTCTCCGCGTTGTAGGGCTCATCAGCGGAGCGATGTGTGGCGTTGGAAAGGGGTGGGGAGGTCCGGGCAAGCTGGGGCTCAGCAATGGCGGCGGTGGTCGTGGTGCAGCTCTGGCGAGGGATTGCGGCGGCGGTGGTGCGTGGGAGGTGGTGTTCTAGGGCGGAACCGTGCGGGAGGGCTTGACTTTTATAGCGGGGGCAGACTTGGCCAAGGGGGCGACGAGATCCGGCATATCGAGCCAATCCCGACGCGGTGGCGGCGATCTGGGATTCGGTCGGGCGTGGGCCCCACGGGCCAGAGAGAGGGAGGGGAAAGAAAGGGATCGGGCATCCGATCCGATCCTGATTCGGGTCGGTCGCCTGGATCTGGGCCAGATCTGCTGTTGGGCTGGCTCGGGCTTTCCATTTTTAAGAAAATTCTTCCTTTTATAAAACAAAACAGAAAAGAAAAACTAAATAAAAGAAAAACTATAATACTTTTATAGAGACATATTATATATCAAAATGACCAGAAAAATATTTCCTACAACATGAACATATTTCCAATGTCAAACAAAAATCTCACAAATTCAAATAATTCAAACAATGCTATTGTTGAATTGTAAAATGCAATAAATATTTTCAAAAATACCAAAATGATTACAAATTCATTTCTCTCCATTTATATATTGAAGGGAATCATTTTACCCTATTTTCCATGTATTTTATTTTAGAAGAAAAATAAATTTTGAAAATCACTTCAAAAATGGTTTTGAATCCTATTATGAAATATTTTCCAAATATTATTCTGAGTTCTATCAATTCAAATATAATTCAAACTTGCCCTGGTTTGGAGTATCATATTGCTCCTTGAACTCAATTAAACCACAAACAATTTCAACTTTAATACAAATTGTTTCTGGTCTAAACTAAAGTTAACATAAAATAAATCTGATAAAACAATTTATTGAAAGTATTTTCAAATAGGAAAATATCAATGAAATCAATTTGCAAGTTATTATTGAACTAGAATTGATTTCATGCAAAACCAAATAATAATAAATAAGAATAAAATAAAATAATCTTTGTTGAAATACTACTGTTAAATAACAGAAAACAAAGTAATACTTGTCAACTAATATAAAAGAAAACAAATTCAAAATAATTAAAGCAAAAGAAATAGAAATAAACCTAAAAGAACTAAAACAGAATCTGTTTTGCTTGAAACCCTGATTTAAAATATACTAAAAATTCTCAAATTGAATAGGGTGATAAAAATAACTAATACAAACCAGTAGCAAAAAGATTCACCCAAAAATATGTTGTTAAACTTAAGTTATTCAAATTCTAGTGATTTGAACAAATTTCAAAGAATTCAAATTCAAAAGTTCAAAATTTGAAAACTAAAGCTACAGACATAAACTACATAATATTTGTGACAGCATTCAAAAGGAATCAACTAAAAACTTTAAATAGTTTAAAAGATAATCAATTTACAAAATCAGATACTACTCTGTTTCAGAAAAAAAAACAGAAAAAAAACCTAACTAACGAACGGGGCCACGTGGCGCTTCCTGGTTGGCTGCGGCTGCGCGCGCGTTGCAAACAAGCGAACGCTCACTAGATAGAAGAAAACGGTTCGGGTTTAAAAAGGAAACTACACGTTCTAATCTTGGCCGTTCTAATAGATCCAAGGGTGGTGGGATCTGCGGTGGCTTACCGCGGTGGTGGAGAGGCTCCGGCGATGTTCCGGCGATGGCGGCTGCGGCGGCTTGATGCGGGCAGCTCTCCGGTGGGTCTCCGACAAAGGCGAGGTCACCGCTCAATGTAGACGGGCACGGCGGGGCTTCTGGTGGTCGAGGGCGAGCTCGGGGGGCACGGAAACGACGAGGGCGAGCTTGGAAGCGGCGGTGGCGTTCGGTGGGCGTCGGGCGAGCGTTCCAGGGGCTCCCGAAGGTTGTTGGAGTGGTCTCCGCATTGTAGGGCTCGTCGGCGGAGCGATGTGTGGTGTTGGAAAGGGGTGGGGAGGTCCGGGCAAGCTGGGGCTCAGCAATGGCGGCGGTGGCCGTGGTGCATCTCCGGCGAGGGATTGCGGCGGCGGTGGTGCGTGGGAGGTGGTGTTCTAGGGCGGAACGGTGTGGGAGGGCTTGGCTTTTATAGCCGGGGTAGACTTGGGTGAGGTGGCGACAAGATCTGGCGTATCGAGCGAATCCCGACGCGGTGCCGGCGATCTCCGGCGAAAGGAAGGAGGCGACCGATCGGGGATTCGGTCGGGCGCGGGCCCCACGGGCCAGAGAGAGGGAGGGGAAAGAAAGGGATCGGGCATCCTATCCGATCCTGATTCGGGTCGGTCGCCTGGATCTGGGCCAGATCTGCTGCTGGGCCGGCTCGGGCTTTCCATTTTTAAGAAAATTCTTCCTTTTATAAAACAAAACAGAAAATAAAAACTAAATAAAAGAAAAACTATAATACTTTTATATAGACATATTATATATCAAAATGACCATAAAAATATTTCCTACAACATGAACATATTTCCAATGTCAAACAAAAATCTCACAAATTCAAATAATTCAAACAGTGCTACTATTGAATTGTAAAATGCAATAAATATTTTCAAAAATACCAAAATGATTTCAAATTCATTTCTCTCCATTTATATATTGAAGGGAATCATTTTACCCTATTTTCCATGTATTTTATTTTAGGAGAAAAATAAATTTTGAAAATCACTTCAAAAATGGTTTTGAATCCTATTATGAAATATTTTCCAAATATTTTTTCGAGTTCTATGAATTCAAATATAATTCAAACTTGTCCTGGTTTGGAGTGTCATATTTCTCCTCTCAAGATTTGAATTTGGGCAAGGGGTTTGAATTCATTCAAACTTTGAAATGGAGCGAAATATGTAATGGATTCCAACTAGAAAAATTTCAATAGTTTTTGCAAATACAAAATGTCAAATCCATCATTTGAAGAAGTCATGTTAGCTTCTCTCATTGATTTGTATTGGATGAAATTTGAATTCAAAAACAAGGGAAAGTCATTTTATTCCCTCTCTTTCAAAAGTTTTTAAAAGTTTCAAATTTTCACTCAAATTCAATCACTCAATCAAACAAACAATCATTTAGTTAGATAATATAACATTCCAAATTTTGGGATGTTACAACACAGGAAATGAAGAGGAATTTTCACACATTGAATTCTGGAACCAAATATGAATACAACGCATTAACATCAAAGAATTCAATACCTATCCATGAAATCATGAAGATCACTCAGATCCTAAGGCGCATTTGACTCTCTGAGAGAATCCATGTAGTAAACTGTGTTAGGTTTTGGAACAATGACCACCAAGATCTAGCGACCTCTACAGTTTAAGAAAACCATGAACGCACGAACTATGTCTAAAACTGAAAGACAATCAATGTATGCATGGTTATATATTTAACTTACCGTTCATGGTATGGCCACATGAAGAATTCTCCTATCTGTAAGTTGAACAAGTTCTTGGCGACATACTCAATGGAAGCCTTGCGTGAGACATTATCTCGTAACAAAACGCGGTTTGCTAAATCAGGATCTATGAAATACGCATGAATCCTTGATTTTCTCTGCGTCGTCAATCCCCTGAGAGGAATACAATACAGTTAGTTTTTTTTCATTTACAGGCTTGTATGGAGAAGTTGTTCACGGAGTTTGTGAAGTACTTACAACATCAAGCATTTGACAAGAGTGCCAGCAAGCTCATCAAAGTTGAAGAAGAGATGAAAGTCCTCGAATTCCACACTGATGATACCTGCATCGTGAGAGAAATGCCAACTATTTTACTGCACTTGCAGAATGTTAGTATCTTCTCCTTCCGACATTATGTCCATGCAATATGTATGTAACTTGCAACAACTGGAACTGCACTCGTCAATGTATTCGCCAACAAGGAATGGCTGGCCATGCTTGTACTTGCGTTTCTCAAATGAGTCTACTTCCTTACTACAAAGTTGCTTTTCAAGGTCTGCTTCAGACACGTGGTCAGAACCGCGATTACATGGGTCTTCATCGGCCATGCCATGGTTTTGCTCGAAGAGTCTTGGTAGTAGGATGCTCTCATACTCATCTCTCCTCTGTTTCTATCATGTGTAATAACAAAATGCCAATTTTACCAGGAAGCTAAATATAAATGCAGCAGGTTTTGTAGTGCAGAATGCACATCGGCAGTGTTTGAATGATATCAAATTAATAGTGACAGCTACGTACATTATGCTGTCAAACATTCCAATCTATGAAAAACTACTGTCTTGCACCATGTTTTTTTCACTAAGTCTGAGAAACTGTTTATTTTAGATTGCCATGTTTCAGGTGGTTCAGCGACCTGACAACCGAGGTGTGTGTACGCTCGAACACTGTTGATGCTAGCCATGTTTTTGTGCATAATTAGACATTGCTCGTGCTGAATGAAATGAAGTGCTTCATGTGTACTAACTGGCTGTAAATTTTCATGCAATGATAACTCATGTAGCACATAGTTTTCTTGCTGTCAATATGCTTTCAGCTTAAAACTATGACAGTGTCTTAATCACATCTAGAATCAAATAGCACACGGGAAGTGTTTGAATCACACCTAATATAACAAATGATTTCTAACAACGAGAGTTAGGCTTACCTTCTTTGCACGTCCCAGAAACTTCCTCCCACTGTACCCAGATTGAAAAGCTCGTAACTTCAAGGATTGAAATTAATGTTGACCATGAACAGGCAGGTCTTCAGCTACCCATGTCCATTCCTTGGAAGTCATTGCCCTAGGGAGCTACAAGAGAAAGAAATGGCGCAAATCGGCCTGCCGCTTTAAAATCCCCAATTCCAAAACAAAACCCTAATCCTAGTTGAGCCAGAGAGAAGGGAGACGAACACCTAGCTGGTGACACCACACCACGAACCCCTCTATAGCAATGTATACCCTCCAACGAAATAGCCATGTGTTGCTGGATTGCAGCTCCCACTTCCCACGACTATTAACCACTCCCTACGACAATTAAGGAAATATCATTTTTCCAAAATAAAGAGTAAAGGAAACAACCCACTTCCTCCCAATAAGTAGTCACACCGCACACGCCGCCGTCGCCTACCTTCGTTCTATGGTGTGATCCCTAATCCGGATTCCTCCAGTTCGTCTCCGTCCTCCAGGCTCAGCCGCCTCAACTGCACCCCATGATCCCGATGTCGAGCACTTCCCCATCTCTACAGCACCCCCCCTCGCACCCAGACCAATCTAGGATACCCCTACCCCAAAACGCCAACCCTGCGGGCTGCGGCATCGAAGGAGGATGACGATGTCGACCGCCGCGACGGTGCAAGCGGGCTAGGCGGCGACTTGCCGGACCAGATGATGCGCAACCTTCTGGAGTAGGAGAGTCTTCATCGGAGGCAAGACCACCTGCATCTCCTTCATCTCCATCCGCGTAGCTATCGTCCGCTTGTTCGTGCTTGTCATGTCCACCGATTTAGCCAGTCCCACATCCTCGCCAAGGCCTTGTCCAACCTCAACGCCATGGTAATTTTGAATTTTGTTCCATCTCTCTTTGCTTCCTGCAGGTTCACTTAATCGGCCCAGTTCGTTGGTATTTGCGAGACAGGCAGACACTCATGATGGCTATTAAAATGGAGACTTCCAATTCTGGGTGTTCTTGTAGGTACGCGATACTACTTTCTGGTATGTGGCTGGTTGATGGAACCTGTATATTCCCAATCCTTTGGAATAGAGATTCTACTTGTGCTTAGTAATGCTACTATGGTGGATTTCATCTTATACCTTCCTTGGAATGTGACAACAAAAGATCTGCTGATGACCGACTTTCCTAAAATAAAGACTAAGGTGTCTGCCTTGTAGAAAAAAGTCCATTCATCTAGCAATTTCTTTGTATTATAGTATTCCTGATCCACCGTTGTGGTTGTTGGCTTGCACCGTTGTGTATGTACACACTAATGGCCGGCTGGCTGCAGCTAATTACTCATTAGCCAATATCTTATGAACTGGCACCAAATTAGAGAATCTCGAAGCCAGCAGGTAATAGCCCATGTACGATCGTGGTTAGCTTATTTTGATCGATGAATCGATCAGATTGTGACCTGCGTATGTGCATGTTCTGCACTTTCACCAGCTGGATATAGTAAGTTTGTTTCAGACTTGATTGTCTCCATCATCCTACAGCAGAGTAGCAGCTGCTGCAAGCAGCCTAACGCTTGAGCACTTGGTGTAGCGCCGCAGCATTGGTCTTCACAACAGTTTTTGCTGCGCGCCGTCTTCCACGACATATTGATCCCCGGAGTCTTTAGACCTTGTGTCACAACTCATGTGAATCAACCCTAAACTTAAGGTATATCATTACAAATGAATATTGTTGTTAAGACTTTTAAAGATTGTTGGTCAGTGGTATTGTTAGATCTACTTCAATGTGCCTGCAAGTGCTTATGAAATGAATCCATCATTCTTTACAGGACCAAAATTTCATACATATTCATCACTGGGAGAAAGTTCAGGGCATATATAGCGGGCTACTTCTGGACAAGGAGGTACGTCTGCATGAATAATGTTGGCTTGTAAACCTGTAGGTGATTTAAGTGACATCATCTATAGTGTAATTCAAAAACTCATGTTGAAAAAGATTTTGTATTCACTCAGATTAGTATTTTTGTGAAGCATATATATAAATAAAAATCTTTAGGACACACACTTGTTAACATTTAATACAGCCACCTGATTTAGCTTTGTGCGAATTAATTTCTATCAACTTCAAGTATTTCTAGAAATTTTAAATCTCTCCATTTATATACGCACTGCTGTGGCACCTGTAGATTTGTGTTTGAAATGAAGCATGCTCTATTTGTCGGTGCACATATATTTTGGTCATTGATAACCCACAAGTGTAGGGGATCGTTTGTAGACTTTTTTGATAAGTAAGAGTGTCGAACCCAACGTGGAGCTAAAGGTAGAACAAATATTCCCTCAAGTTCTACCGACCACCGATACAACTCTACGCACGCTAATGCTTGCTTTACCTAGAACAAGTATGAAACTACTTTGCGGGAATAACTCTAGAAGTACTTTGCAAGAAATAAAGAACGTTGAAATAAAAGTTAGGTGTTGTTTTAATAAAAGAAGAATAAAAATAAATAACTTAGTAGAAAGCTTTTTGTGTAACGCAAGAGAAATATTGTCCCTAGGCAATTGAATATGATACGATAGATACTTCTTATATGCAATGAGGGAGAGGCATACGCTAACACACTTTCCGTACTTGGATCATATCCACTTATGATTGGAACTCTAGCAAGCATCCGCAACTACCAAAGTTCATTAAGGTAAAACCCAACCATAGCATTAAGTATCAAGTCCTCTTTACTCCCATACGCAACAACCCACCTACTCGGGTTTATGCTTCTGTCACTCAAGCAACCCACCATAGCCAAATCATGAACATATTGCAACACCGTACAGCGAGGATCTCTCACGTTTGCGCGACACAGAGGGCACCATAGGACATCACCATATCAACATACAACTCACATCCATAACATCATACCACAATTAACCCATAGGACAAAAGAGATCTACTCAAACATCATAGGATAACCAAATATCATTGGGAAATAATATATGGAGTTGTGTACCATGTTTAAGTAGAGATTACAGCGGGCAAGAGAGGTGTTACACCGCTGCATAGAGGGGGAGAGAGTTGGTGTTGACGGCGACAAGATTGTTGATGTAGATCGCCGTCACGATGATTGCCCCGGCGGCGTTCCGGCGCCACCGGGAGAGAGGGGGAGAGAGCCCCCCTCCTCCTTCTTCTTCCTTGGCCTCCCCCCTAGATGGGAGGAGTGTTACCCCTCTGGTCCATGGCCTCCATGGCGGCGGAGGGGCAGGAGCCCCTCCTAGATTGGATCTCCCTCTCTGTTCTCTTCTATTTCGCGTTCCTATTTTCTAGCCGAAAACCGTTTCTTATATGCCTGGAGATCCATAACTTCGATCGGGCTGAACTTTTGATGGGATTTTTATCCAAAAATTAGCTTCCTTGCGCCCGAAGGAGAGCTCCAACAGACTTACGAGCTGGGCACAACCCACCAGGGCGCGCCTGGGCCCTGGGGGTGCGCCTTGGTGTCTCGTGGGGGCTGCGGGCCTCCGTTTGGGTTGATTCCACTTCTCAAAATTCACAAATATTCCAAAAAAAATCTCTGTAAATTTTTATCGCGTTTGGACTTCGTTTGATATGGATATTTCGTGAAACAAAAAACATGCAACAAACAGGAACTGGCACTGGGCACTGGATCAATAGGTTAGTGCAATAAATCATATAAAATGTTGCCAAAAATATGTGAAAGTTGTATAATATTGGCATGAAACAATCAAAAATTAGAGATACGACAGAGACGTATAAGCATCCCCAAGCTTAATTCACGCTCGTCCTCGAGTAGGGAAATGATAAAAAAGATAATTTTTGATGTGGAATGCTACCTAACATAATCTTGATCATATATCTAATCATGGCATGAATATTAAGACACAAGTGATTCAAAGCAATAGTCTAGTTTTGACATAAAGACATTAATACTCAGGCATCCCAACAAACAATCATGTCTTTCAAAATATAAATGCTAAAGAACTCTATCCCTACAAAATCATATAGCCTTGTCATGCTCTGTCTTCTTAACACAAAGTATAAATCGTGCACTACCCCGGTGTCAGCCAAGCAATTGGTTCATACTTTTTAACGCGCTTCAGCATTTTCAACTCTCACGCAATACATGAGCGCAAGCCATGGATATAGCACTATGGGTGGAATAGAATATGGTGGTAGGTTTCAAAAGGGTAAAAGTGGAGAAGAAAGTCTCGCATCAACTCAGCGTATCAACGGGCTATGGAGATGCCCATCAACAGATATGAATGCGAGGAGTAGGGATTGCCATGCAACGGATGCACTAGGAGCTATAAGTGTATGAAAGCTCAATATGAATCTAAGTAGGTATGCATCTAACTCTATATGAAAAATTCTCACTAGTATATGAAAGTGACAACACAGGAGACTCTCTATATGGAAAACATGGTGCTACTTTGAACCACAAGTGTGGAATTTGCATGCCCCTATTCCTTCGTCTTTCATTTTTTTTCTTTCTTTTCTTTTTTTTCTTTTTTTCTTTTTCTTTTTTTCTTCTATTTTTTTTATTTTCCCCTTTTTTTCTTTGTCCGGAGCCTCATCCCGACTTGTGGGGGAATCATAGTTTCCATCATCCTTTCATCATTGGGGCATGCTCTAATAATGAATAATGATGATCATCACACTTCTATTTACTTACAACTCAATACTACAATGATAGTAGAACAAAGTATGACCCTATATGAATGCAATGATCTAGCGTAGCAAAGATATCAAAAAACAGACAAGCCATGAAAGCATCATGCTAGCTATCTTACGATCATGTAACGCAATATGACAATGAATGCTCAAGTCATCAAAACGGAAGCGGTGGAAGTTGCATGGCAATATATCTCGGAATGGCTATGGAAATGCCATAATAGGTAGGTATGGTGGCTGTTTTGAGGAAGATATAATAAGGATTATGTGTGATAGAGCGTATCATATCACGGGGTTTGGATGCACCGGCGAAGTTTGCACCGACTCTCGAGGTGAGAAAGGGCAATGCACGGTACCGTAGAGGCTAGCAAATTGCGGAAAGGTAAGAGTGCGTATAATCTATGGACTCACATTAGTCATGAAGAACTCACGTACTTATTGCAAAAGTTTTATTAGCTCTCTTGAAGAAAAGTATTACTACGTATGCTCCTAGGGGGGAGGTTGGTAGGAGTTAACCATCGCGCGCCTCCGACCTTCACACAAAGATAGACAATCAAGAATAAATTGTGCTCCAACTTCCTAGCATAACGGGAGACTATACGTGCATGCTTCGGGAATCACAAACCTCAATACCAATATCTTACTAAACACGATCATCCACTAGTACCTCCCACATAGTATCATCTCTATATCGCAAAACTATTGCAAGGAATCAAACATATCATATTCAGTGATCCCTAAGTTTTATGTAGGATTTTATGACTAACCATGTGAATGACCAATTCTTGTTGACTCTCTAAATATATATAAGTGAAGCAAGAGAGTTTAATTCTTTCTACAAAAGACCATGCTCTAATAAATATAAGTGAAGAAAAAGAGCATTCTACAAATAACGGTTTTCTATGTGAAGAGAAACAGGCAATCCAAACTTCAAATGATATAAGTGAAGCACATGAAGCATTCTATAAAGCCATATACTCAAATGATATAAGTGAAGTGCAATGAGCATTCTATAAATCGACCATGGACTATCTCATAACAGCATGGTGTATAAAAGAAAAGTGAAAACTAAACAAAAAAGACGCTACAAGATTTACGCATATCATGTGATGAATAAAAATATAGCTCCAACTAACATACCGATGATTTGGAATAAAAGAGGGGATGCCTTCCCGGGGCATCCCCAAGCTTAGACGCTTGAGTCTTCCTAGAATATTACCTTGGGGTGCCTTGGTCATCCCCAAGCTTAGGCTCTTGGTGATCCTTATTCCTTCTCATCGTGATAACACCCAAAACTTGAAAACTTCAATCACACAAAACTTAACAGAAAATTCATGAGATCCGTTAGTACACATAACACCAAATCCCATCATGTCTTGCCATAACATTATTGCATAATTATAATCTAACATTACCCACTGTATTCTATCACAATTCTATGGCTCCCAAGTCAATGGGGCTCAACAAGAATTCAAATATAAGCACGCAAAGCAGCTATAACAACAAGCTGTGAAAAACAAGACAGTCTGTAAAGATTTGTAGACACGTATACTTCTGTAGATAAAAAAATTCTGAAAAATTAGGAAGTGAGAAATGATTTTCATAACAGTACTGTGTAAAAATTTCAGAATTTTTGAATGCTCCAGTAAAATATGAAAATTCAAACACTACGGCAAAAGTTTCTGTTTTTGCACAGCACACATCAGATAAGCAATTCAAACATCCTAAAGGCAAATCTTGGCACATTATTTTATAATACAATGGATTTGTACAAGGGGATAAATTTTTTTTTTGTAAAAGTTTCCGTGATTCAAGATTCACAAAGTTTCCATGGGCACGAACAAAAGTTCAAGGCTAGCACCCACTTCAACGATGCTCATCATCTTTTCTCACTTTCACCTTTCCTTTTGTGAAGTTTTAGGTTCCCCTCTATATTTTTTAGTTTTTAAACTTTATGAAAGCACACAACAGAAATAAATGACTCTCTAAAGCTTTCGGGTTGTCGCCCTGGCAGCGCTTTCTTTAAAGCCATTAAGCTAGGCATAAAGTGCTCAAGTAATGGATCCACCCGGATCCCAAGGTATATGAAAGCCAATTTTAATGAACAATGATTTGTAATTTAGTAGTGAGCACAAAGTGATATATATCATGTGACAACGAAGTATAACTCTCTTCCTATGCATCGGCATGTCATAAAAGAACAATTTATGCACATTAAGTAACGGCCAATGCATAGTATAAACAGTTTCTTGCAATTTCATAGTATTGGAAACATAGAGAGGTGAAGATTTGGTTCATCTCTCATAATAATTGCAAGTAGGATAAGCAAGCACATGCATATTATATTCATCAAAATCATCATGTGTAGTAGCAAAATGCAACCTTTCAATATAATCCTTAATAAGAGCAAACTTCTCTGATATAGTGTAGTTGGGAGAATTCAAAAAGATAATAGGACTATCATGTGTGGGTGCAATAGCAACAATTTCATGCTTAACATAAGGAACTATAGCAAGTTCATCTTCATAAGCATAATTCATATTGGCATCATGGCCACAAGCATAGTAAGCATCAAGTTCATCAAAAAGGGATATTTCAAATGAATCCACGGGATCATAGCAATTATCATAGCATTCATCCTTCGGTATGTGCGAACGGAAATGAAACAATGTATGAGTTGAAGAGTTACTCTCATTAGAAGGTGGGCACAGGTAGCTAATCCGCTCTTCCTCCTTTTGTTCTTCGCTCTCCTCCTCATCTTTTTCATCTAATGAGCTCACAGTTTCGGCAATTTCTTCTTCCATAGATTCCTGCAAAATATTATTCTCTTCCACGGCAGCGGTCATTCCTTCAATAAATTCTTTAACATAAGCATTAGAAGCATAGTTTTCATAGCAATATTTAAGTATGGCAAAAATTTCAGATTTGTTAAGAGTACCATCATACTTTTCAATCAAAGAAGCAATTTCATATGCACCCTTAAAAGAAACAAATTCTTCAATTTGTTCAACATCAAAATAACAATAGGCTTCCTTGGCATAAGAAGATAGTATTTCATTATCATTAAACACACATTGGTAGGGAAGGTGTTTTTTAGTTTCTTCAGAACAACAAGTAAAATCATATAATTCACATAAATTTCAAGCATAGCAACACAAAGTATTAATTTGATGCCACAAGAGTTTCCCTTTTTGAGATATGCGGTGTCGCACATAATAAGCATGCTCATTTAATGATTTTCCCTCAACTAAGCTAGATGGGTTTTCAGCACGAGCACAAATGGATCGAAGATGATCCAAATAATATTCTTCGGTTGTACGGAACACTAGTGGTTCCTCAACTTTTGGAGCAGCAAGTACAGCTAATTTTTTTGGTATTTTACGTTTCCTACCCATAACTAAAGATAGAAAACAAGAGCACAAAATATAAACTACTTAGTGATAAAGCAAACAAGCACACACGAGAATATTCACCCCACGCTATTGCTCCCCAGCAACGGTGCCAGAAAAAGGTCTTGATAACCCACAAGTGTAGGGGATCGTTTGTAGCCTTTTTCGATAAGTAAGATTGTCGAACCCAACGAGGAGCTAAAGGTAGAACAAATATTCCCTCAAGTTCTATCGACCAACGATACAACTCTACGCATGCTAATGCTTGATTTACCTAGAACAAGTATGAAACTACTTTGTGGGAATAAAACTAGATGTACATTGCAAGAAATAAAGAACGTCGAAATAAAAGTTAGGTGTTGTTTTAATAAAAGAACAATAAAAGTAAATAACTTAGTAGAAAGCTTTTTGTGTAACGAAAGAGAAATGTTGTCCCTAGGCAATTGAATATGATACAATAGATACTTCTTATATGCAATGAGGGAGAGGCATACGCTAACACACTTTCCGTACTTGTATCGTATGCACTTATGATTGGAACTCTAGCAAGCATCCGCAACTACCAAAGTTCATTAAGGTAAAACCCAACCATAGCATTAAGTATCAAGTCCTCTTTACTCCCATACGCAACAACCCATCTACTCGGGTTTATGCTTCTGTCACTCAAGCAACCCACCATAGCCAAATCATGAACATATTGCAACACCGTACAGTGAGGATCCCTCACGTTTGCGCAACACGGAGGGCACCATAGGACAGCACCATATCAACATACAACTCACATCCATAACATCATACCACAATTAACCCATAGGAGAAAAGACATCTACTCAAACATCATAGGATAACCAAATATCATTGGGAAATAATATATGGAGTTGTGCACCATGTTTAAGTAGAGATTACAGCGGGGAAGAGAGGTGTTACACCGCTGCATAGAGGGGGGGAGAATTGGTGTTGACGGTGGCAAGATTGTTGATGTAGATCGCCGTCACGATGATTGCCCCGGCGGCGTTCCAGCGCCACCGGGAGAGCGGGGGAGAGAGCCCCCCTCCTTCTTCTTCTTCCTTGGCCTCCTCCCTAGATGGGAGGAGAGTTCCCCCTCTGGTCCATGGCCTCCATGGCAGCGGAGGGGCAGGAACCCCTCCTAGATTGGATCTCCCTCTCTGTTCTCTTATGTTTCACGTTCCTGTTTTTTGGCCGAAAACCGTTTCTTATATTCCCGGAGATCCGTTACTCCGATCGGGCTGAAATTTTGAGGGGTTTTTTATCCTGAAATTAGCTTCCTTGCGCCCGGAGGAGACCTCCAACCGACTTACGAGCTGGGAACAACCCACCAGGGCGCGCTTGGGCCCTGGGGGCGTGCCCTGGTGTCTCGTGGGGCCTGTGGGCCTCCGTTTGTGTTGATTCCACTTCTCAAAATTCACAAATATTCCAAAAAAATGTCCGTAATTTTTTATCAGGTTTGGACTTTGTTTGATATGGATATTCTGCGAAACAAAAAACATGCAACAAACAGGAACTGGCACTGGGCACGGGATCAATAGGTTAGTCCAATAAATCATATAAAATGTTGCCAAAAATATGTGAAAGTTGTATAATATTGGCATGAAACAATCAAAAATTATAGATACGATGGAGACGTATCAGGCATGTACCTCACTGTATCTTCATTATATTCTGTGTAAGGTGTGTCTTAACTCAATTAACATATGAATGGTCTGTTCATAATTAAGGCTATCTTTTCTCTCTCTATGGAGTTGAGTGCTATGACTGGGACTATAAAAGTGTGTTCAAATTATGATATATCAAAGCCCTTCATAGGTGATGACTTATGTTGGATGAAGGAATGATTATTCTGTTCCTGTGCTTGCTTTGACTTTGGTGTTCGGAGAAAGTAAAACTTCAACAACGTGTTTAGTGAAGCATCATATTGTATCTGAAGTGGAACTTTCTCTTTGATATACGGAGATGTGAGCATAAAACAAAGATCCATCTAAAGATAAAGTATGGTCATTTCTCTACTGTTTGGAATCCAACACGGTGTGCAACAATTTATTACTGATCATTCTTTTTGCAATATGAATGCTTATTGTAGTTCCTGCTTAGCTTGGGAAATCTAAACTAGAATGTTGCTCTTGTGTAATGCCCAAGATGCGGTCCTATCCCTATCAAGGCACGAGGCAAAATATTGATACTCAAACACAAGAGCACACATGAAGGTCCACACATGAAATATATTACAAATGGCAAGGGATGCACTTGGGCGGTTACATCTTGCTACACTCCAAAGTACCGACCTGAAATATAAAACACAAATTGAGGGTGTTGAACTTGGTAATTGATTCTTGGTTGATACAACCACTAAAAAACTATGGTCATATAGCAAGATGAACTATCACATTAACTTGATTTTACTGCCCTATTAACTTGATTTTATTTGATGGCACCTTATTTTTCTCATTTCTTTGTTGTTGTAGATTGCCAAGACAAATCGATGATGCATGGCTCGGAAGTTGATTGCAAGATCGAGAAGGAGGCTACTACTAGATAGTTTTGGATTAGGTTTTAGAATGTCATTCAGGTCAATGTTTCAAACATTATGTTTTAGATGGCTGACACGTTGATTGCAAGGTTGAGAATTAGGCGACTACTAAATAGTTTCACATACTGTAATCTTTGTATCATGTTGTTTGTAAATCAACTGCACTGATTTAGTATATGGGACCTTTCTAATCATTTTGTTTGTCTCTCCTATGCACGATCAGCATTGACATAATAGTTTAGAATTCTGATATACGAAATACCATTAATTGCTAAAGCTATGCGACAATAATTCTAGGAATTGTAAGGATCTTTTTGTGGGCAAGCACCAACGCATACCAAATGTTGTTAGGCTCTAGTTCTATACGTTGCTGCCTTATAACACATATTCATGCTGGTTACCAACACATTTATATATGTTGCTATAGACCTTTCCAATGCCACCAACGACAACGCATATAAATCCGTTGGTGTAGACGTTAGCTACGATTATATGAACATACAACAACACATCGATGCATTGCTGAAGGGGGGTTCTTGTTGTAGTGTGAGAGATTCGTCGTTGTCGGAGATACCGCTTGAGGGGTCACTCGAGGAGACCATGGCGTGTCCGCGGCGGTTGGAAGCTAGAGGGAGAGATGTGGTCGGCGGCGCGGGAGGGAGGGGTGTGGGCGCTTGCAGGGGAAATGTGGCCCTTTGGGGGTGGAAGGGGTGGGGAGGTAGATATTTTGGCGGTCGGCAAAATTTTTCGCTCGTTGCAGGGAATCTTGGCACGCAAAGATTCATCAGACACGGTGTTTCTTCTTTTATCGTGTGCGATGATACATAACATACAAAATTTCGCCCCTCCCCACGTATTCCCTGGTTATAGTGCACATCCACGTCATTGCATAATGTAACATCAACTGCTAACTTATGTATACAAATTAGCGGACACACATAGCTCACAGTTACTAAACGAAGCAAGTTCACTAAATAATCAAGCTGCTGGAACTAGACATAGCTCTTACAAAAGACCGGCTCTCTGAACAAAGGCTATTAGTAATACGAATAATTTTAACAAAGAGGCCGACGAGCAGCCACCCTATGCCTCGCCGCTTTTCGATGAGATGTCGACGACTTGCCCGGGCGACATTCTGCCGGTGCTGGACTCCACATTCCCCAGGTTGACTTCAACCGCGACGACGTGCTCATCCTCGACGTTGTCCTCTTCATCGGCGTCGCCTTCATCATCATAGTACTCGTAGTAGTGGCGCCGCCATAGCTCGCGTTGGTACTCCAGCGCCGATTCCTCGATGGACAGGCGCTTCTCGACCTCCTCCTGAGCCACGCGCAACTCCTCCCAGCACTCGGCACTCTCTGATGGCTCCCGCATCTCCAGCTCTCGCACAGAGATCTCGTGCGGAAGGGGCTCCATGGCCTCCACCGCCGCATCGTCGGCACGCATCTCGGCATCCGCAACAGCCACCTCTTCGGACGTGTGGTACATGCTGGATTCCGGCGAAGCTTGGACTATCTTGGCGTGGGCGTTCTCGATGATATAGGCCTAGATGGCCTTGACCTGGGCCAGGGCGGCCTCCGCGGCACGGCATGCTGCTCGAGCACTCTTGGCGTTAGTAGACGCCGTCGTAGCAGCTGCAACTGCCGTCTCCGCGGCTACAGACGCCCTTTCGGCCGCCGCAGAGGCCCTTTTGGCGGATGCGGCTGCACTCTCGGCCGAGGCGGCCGCGCTCTCGACCGAGGCGGCCGCATTCCTGACAGAGGCGGGAGCGCTCGGGGCCGAGGGGGCGGTCGTACGCACCCTTACGAAGCGTTCCCACGGCGTCATTTTTGCAGAGAGGGTTTGATGGGGAATGAGGATCGAGGGTGAACGGAATCCGAGCTAGACGAAGCCGACGAAGCTTCCCTTATAAGACATAAATAGATCCGTGAATTTTCATCGCAAACGGTTCCTGTATGAAACCGTGTGTACGTAGTTCACTTTTTGTATCGAATTGTAAAACTATTTTGGAGTACAGCGGTAACGGATATTGTTTTATTTGTAAGAAAATGATCCCCACCGTCAAAATCCACTAACGGCATCCTAAAATTAGCAAATATTCGGGGTTAAATTGGCATTTTATACATTAAGTTAGTTTGTACAAATTTTACGGCCATAATTCAAAAGGGTAACACACGAACACGCAAGATGAAGCAAAAACTGTTGGAAAACTAATATTTATGTACTACTTGCTTCCCTATATATGCCGCTTGTAATAAATTTGAAGGAGTTGCAAACATCTTGGGAAACGGTTTGGACACACGTGCACGCATTGGGAATCTAGGTTTTAAAATTCAAAAAATGAAAAAATGATCTGAAGTACATGATAATAATCTGCATGATTTCCCCACATGGGGCCAAGATATCGTGGTCCAAATAAAGGCTTGTTCGAGATAAGCTTTGACACATGCCTCTCACAAAGGGTCGTGGTTCCGAGAGGGAACATGAGAGCCTTGTTTGATGACGAACCGCTAGTCGTTGTCTCATTTGGCCTAGCTTTTTTTAATTCGTTACAATGCATGAATACATCTGTCATCCTAAAATTTGGACATTTTCAGGGTTCAATGAGAATTTTATACATGAAGTTAGTTTCTAGATATTTAGTGGCCATAATTCAAAACTAAAACACATGGACATGTGCAAGATGAAGCAAAAACTGTAGGAAAAAATCATATTTGTATATGTACTAGTGCTTCCGTCTATATGCCACGTGCAATAAATTTGAAGGTGTTCCAGACATCTTGAGTAACGGTTAGGACACAAGCATTGAGAATAATCTAGGTTTGTAAATTAAAAAAATAAATAAAAATGCTATAAAGTAAATGAAAATCAGCATGATTTTCCACCATGGGGCCAATATGTCGTGGTCAAAGTAACGGCTTATTCGAGATAAGCTTTGACACATGCCTCTCACAAACCGGAGCATCACACGCAGGCTCGTATACTTCCGACAGGGAATGTTGGGGCGTTGTGTGATGACGAACCGGATCGCTGCCTCATTCGGCCTAGTTTGTTTTCATCGTTACAATGTACGAATACGACCGTCATCCTAAAATTAGGAAATATTCGGGGTTCAATTGGCATTTTTACACATGAAGTTAGTTTCCAGAAATTTAATGGCCATAGTTCAAAACTGAAACACATGAACAAGCAAGATGAAGCAAAAAACTATGGAAAATCATATTTATGTACTACTTGCTTCCATATATATGCCACGTGCAATAAATTTGAAGGAGGTCCAAACATCTTGAGTGACGGTTTTGACACAAAAGCATTGGGAATCTAGTTTTTTAAAGTCAAAAATTGAAAACTGCGCGGAAGTCTGAAAATATGCATGATTTCCCTACATGGGGCCAAGATGTCATGATCAAAGTAACGGCTTGTTCGAGATAAGCTTTGACACATGTCAAGCTGACAATGCATGGTTAACTGTTACCCGCGTCCCCATGGGTAATTGATCTATTAGGGCACGGGTGCCAGCTAGAATGCCCATTTGGAAGTTGGTGGGTCAAATACCTTACCGAGCATGCAGGACGGGGATGAGGATGGCATAGCATTACCAGCCTTACCCATGAATATAAGTACTTACATGTGGGCTTTGAAATTAGTAGCCCCCACGTAATTTGTGGCCTCGGTCACACAAATTTACACACATCCCACACCTTTGGCCCAAAATTCCCTAAGAACTCCAAAACCTAGGCACAACATATTGTTTATTGCGTTGAAATACTGTTTGTTCTACTGAAATACGCGAATGTTGTTCTTAAATGCATGTGTGAGTATCCCCACGGTGATAAAGAACTAGGTGGGGACGTCGATGGGAAACTTTTTATCCCCGCGCATGGGTACGTAGACGGGGACGGGGAAGGGAGGGCGGTGATGGGGACGGATATTTGACTCTACTCGCCTAAGAAATCCCCAGCTTTAGACACAAGAGCCTCTCACAAATCGGAGCATCACACTAAGGCGCGTGGTTCCGAGAGGGAACGTGGGGCCATGTGTGATGACGAACCGCCAATAGCTTTGTCATTCGACCTAGTTTTTTTTTCAACGATACAATGCACGAATATGACCGGCATCCTATTTTTTTTAAAAAAAGGGCGTTCTATTGGCATTTTTATACATTTAGTTAGTTTATAGAAATTTAATGGCCATAGCTGAAAACTGAAACACATGAACAGGCTAGATGAAGCAAAAACCGCTGGAAAATCATATTTATGTACTACTTGCTTCCCTATATATGCCGCTTGCAATAAATTTGAAGGAGTTCCAAACCTCTTGAGTGACGGTTTGGACACAAAAGCATTGAGAATCTAGGTTGTAAATTCAAAAAAATGAAAAAAATGCTTTGAATTCTGATGTACAAGAAAATATGCATGAATTCCCGCCATGGGGCCAAGATGTCGTGGTTACTGCTCTCGGACTTGCTTCCATAACACAAATGGCACGCATGCATAACATTTGGATAGAAAATGTAAATATTTGGCAAAACAAACGTGTCGCACATGATTGGTGCCGCGTTTCACGTTTCGAGTTTTGGAAGCCAATTTTCGCAGGCTATTAATCGCACACGGTTATGCATTGGGAACCGTCGGTGATGTTAATTCACACATGGCTGTTGACTAGGAAATCACGTGCAATTGATGTCTACTATGCAACCTTCTTCTTGTAGACCTGTGTTGGGCCTCCAAGCGCAGAGTTTTGTAGGACAGTAGCAAATTTCCCTCAAGTGGATGACCTAAGGTTTATCAATCCGTGGGAGGCGTAGGATGAAGATGGTCTCTCTCAAACAGCCCTGCAATCAAATAACAAAGAGTCTCTTGTGTCCCCAACACACCCAATACAATGGTAAATTGTATAGGTGCACTAGTTCGGCGAAGAGATGGTGATACAAGTGTAATATGGATGGTAGATATAGGTTTTTACAATCTGAAAATATAAAAACAGCAAGGTAGCAAGTAACAAAAGTGAGCACAAACGGTATTGCAATGCTTGAAAACAAGGCCTAGGGTTCATACTTTCACTAGTGCAAGTTCTCTCAACAATACTAACATTGTTGAATCATATGTAAATCCCTCACGTGCGACAAAGAGTTCACTCCAAAGTCACAAATAGCGGAGAACAAACGAAGAAATTATTGTAGGGTACAAAACCACCTCAAAGTTATCTTTTCCGATCAATCTTACGAGCTATCCCTATAAGTGTCACGAACAGCCCTAGAGTTCGTACTAAAATAACACCTTAAGATACACATCAACCAAAACCCTAATGTCACCTAGATACTCCAGTGTCACCACGAGTACCCATGGGCTTGATTATACGATATGCATCACACAATTTCAGATTCATCATGTTCAATCCAACACAAAGAACTTCAAAGAGTGCCCCAAAGTTTCTACCGGAGAGTCAAGACGAAAACATGTGCCAACCCCTATGCATAGGTTCCCAAAGTCACGGAGCCCGCAAGTTGATCACCAAAACATACATCAAGTGTATCAATAGAACATCCCATTGTCACCACGGATATCCCATTGCAAGACATACATCAAGTGTTCTCAAATCCTTAAAGATTCAATCCGATAAGAAAACTTCAAAGGGAAAACTCAATTCATCACAAGAAGATAGAGAGGTGAAAACTCCATATGATTCATCTATATCAATAAGGCTCGCGGTACATCAAGATCGTGCCATCTCAAGAACACGAGAGAGAGAGAGAGATCAAACACATAGCTACTGGATCGCTCCCTTAGCCCCGAGGGTGAACTACTCCCTCCTCATCATGGAGACCGCCGGGATGAGGAAGATGGCCTCCGGTGATGGTTTCCCCCTCCGGCAGGGTGCCAGAACGGGCTCCCGATTGGTTATTCGTGGCTACAGAGGCTTGCGGCGGCGGAACTCCCGATCTAGGTTTCTTTTCGGGGGTTTCTGTATTTATAGGACTATTTGGCGTTGGTCCCACGTCCAGAAGGTTCCCGAGGAAGTCACAAGCCAGGGGGGGCGCCCTAGGGGGGGGGGCGCCCTCCACCCTTGTGGCTTCCTCGGCCTTCCTCTCCAGTGACTTTTCGCTCTAGTATTTTTTATATTTTCCAAAAATATTCTCCGAAATTTTCAGCTCATTCTGAGAACTTTTATTTCTGCACAAAAACAACACCACGGTAGTTCTGCTGAAAACACCGTCAGTCCGGGTTAGTTCTAATAAAATCATACCAAAATCATATAGAATTATTGTAAACATGGCATGAATACTTCATAAATTATAAATACGTTGGAGACGTATCAGCATCCCCAAGCTTAATTCCTGCTCGTCCTCGAGTAGGTAAATGATAAAAGAAATAATTTATGAAGTGTGAATGCTACCCAACATGTTCATCATATTCTTTTCTTCTTTGTATAGCATGGGCATTTGGACTTGTAAATGATTCAAATCAATAGTCTAGTTTTAACATAATGACTTCAATACTCAAGCATGTCAACAAGCAACCATGTCTTTCAAAATATCAACACTAAAGAAAGTTATCCCTAGCCCATCATGCTCAATCATTGATCCATTCATAAAACACAGTCAAATATTAGCTATGCCCAATGCTCAAGTACGATCATAGTGCCGCCTAGTTGGTGCTTATAAGAGAAGATGGACACTCAAAGCAAAAATAAAAATTGCATAAAGTAAATAGATAGGCCCTTCGCAGAGGGAAGTAGGGATTTGTAGAGGTGCCAGAGCTCAAGGTTTAAATTGAGAGAGAAAAATATTTTGAGTGGCATGCTTTTCCTGTCAACGAAAACGACAAAGTAGCTCACAATACTTTCCATGCTAGATACATTATAGGCGGTTCCCAAACAGAATGGTAAAGTTTTTACTCGCCCTCCACCAATCAATCACACTCCACGGTGAGCCAAATCCACGGGTACCGTCCATACAAACAACAATCCTGGGGGAGTTTTGTTTCATTATATTTTGATTTGATTTTTGAGCATGGAACTGGGCATCCCGAATACCAGCCACTTTCTCGTGAATGATAGTGAATCAACACATATCGTGAGAATAACACACCTAGCATGGAAAAATATTGGATACTCCCCACCGTTTCATGAGCGGTACGGGCACACAAAAGAGAAAATTTATTTTGAAAATTTAGGGATGGCACATACAAATTTGCTTGGAACGGCACGGAAATACCGCATATTGGTAGGTATGGTGGACTCATAAGGCAAAACTTGGTTTAAGGATTTTGGATGCACAAGTAGTATTTCTACTTAGTGCAAATGAAGGCTAGCAAATAGATTGGGAAGCAACCAAACCAAGGAACGAAAAATCACATAAGTGAGCATTGAGTCATAACTAACACCGAATAATGCACAACAAGTAGGATATAACTTCATTGCATAACTATTGACTTTCGTGCATGCATAGGGAATCACAAACCTTAACACCAATATTCCTACTAAGCATAATTACTCACTAACATGACTCACATATTACTATCATCATGTTTCAAAACTATAACAAAGAATCAAGTTTAATTTGTCCCATGATCTTCATGAAAGTTTTTATTATATCCTCCTTGGATATCTATCACTTTGGGACTAGTTTGATATATTGCCATTGCTTTTTCGACAACCTCAAACAAATTTAAATGAAGCACATGAGCATAAAGATTTCATCCCTCAAAATGGTATAAGTGAAGCATGAGAGGAGATGACAAGCTACTCACAAAAGATATAAGTGAAGATCAATGAGTAGTCAAACAATTAAGGAGCTATGTGAGGACTCTCTCTCCCTCAATAAATATTTTCAGATCTAAGCAAGAAAAATAAAAATAGCACTCCAAGAATAGCACACATCATGTGAACGAATAAAAATTTAGGCTCAACATAGGCTAATCGATAATTGTTGATGAAGAGAGGTGGGATGCGTAGCATCCCCAAGCTTAGATGCTTGAGACTTCTTGAAATATTTACTTGGCGTGCCTTGGGCATCCCCAAGCTTGAGCTTTTGTATCTCGTTCAATCCTCTCATATCATGGTTTCACCTATTCTAAAACATCATCCACACAAAACTCAAAAAGAACTCGTGAGATAGGTTAGTACACATAATAATAAATCAACTCTTTATGTACTGCCAAGACAAGTTGAGGGAGTGCTGGTTTAAGGGGTACTCGGATAGCCGGCCTGTTTCTCATGGGCCGGACTATGTGGGCCACTGGATAGGCATTGGACGATCAAGGGCCCCGTCGCCAAGGTGGAAGCTTCAAGGAGCCATGGCGTGCCCTCCAAGTTGTCGACAGTAGATAGGCATGTTTTTTCCCTTTGATGTGCAACCGACTATGTGTAATCCCTAGGTATCCTCGGCGTCTATATAAGCCGGAGGTTTTTGGTTGTAGGGCAAGAGAACTCATCTAGGGTTTTAGTCATACGATCTCGAGGTAGATCAACTCTGTAACCCTTATACCATCAATATAATCAAGCAGGACGTAGGGTATTACCTCCCACTTCTACTGTTACCGTCGGTTCTAGTCTCACAGCTTGGGACCCCCTACCCGAGATCTGCCGGTTTTGACACCGACATTGGTGCTTTCACTGAGAGTTCCACTGTGATCGCCAGAAGGAATCGATGGCTCGCCTTGTCACAAGCAGCGAGATGTGCACCTAGGGGACTCTCGCCCCGGATCAGATCCTCGCGAGCAGCGACATCTCGTCGCACGCTTACCCGATCAGCCACCCATGCCAGATCGGAAACTTTTCCCCCGATCAAGGAATCAGGTTCGGAACCCTAGAGTTTGTCACTGATTCACGGGGAGAACTCGTCTTGGTGGAACCCTTGACTCCTACGGAGGAGCCCGCAGATCCCGATGCCTCGACTCCGAAGACATCGGGCCCCGCCTCCGATGGTGAGGTTGTCATCCCCGGGCCGTCTGGACCGCCAAATCCGGTCGTTGTGACCGGATCTACCATGGTTGAACAGAATCCAGGACCGCACTCGTACGACTCCGGAACTGCGACGCCGCATACCGACCCCACTCGCTTCAGCGACACGCATCCTACCATCGCCTCGTTTCTCAACAAGTTATTTGATCGGATGGAGACCATGCGTATGGCCGATGACCAGATCCCGTTCTATGACCGGCTCGGTCTTAAACCCGACGATAGGGAGATTCACATCCCCACGGTCACCCACCTTGTGGCCACCGTCGAGTGTTCGGCCGGGGGCTCGTCGCCCCAGCTACCGGAATTGAAAACGGTTTATACCCCAGTCTCCGATCACCGAGACCTCGCCTGGAGCCCGGACTCTAGAGTTTGCTCCGGAAACAGGTCGTCACCGGTCCCTGATCTATCGCACAGTAAAATATGAAAATTCAAACACTACAGCAAAAGTTTCTGTTTTTACACAGCACACATCAAAACATGCAATGCAAGCATCCTAAGACAATGTGCAACCGACTATGTGTAATCCCTAGGTATCCTCGGCGTCTATATAAGCCGGAGGGTTTTAGGTTGTAGGGCAAGAGAACTCATCTAGGGTTTTAGTCATACGATCTCGAGGTAGATCAACTCTGTAACCCTTATACCATCAATATAATCAAGCAGGACGTAGGGTATTACCTCCATAGGAGGGCCCGAACCTGGGTAGACAAAGTCTCCCACTTCTCCTATTACCGCCGATTCTAGTCTCATAGCTCGGGACCCCCTACCCGAGATTTGCCGGTTTTGACATCGACATTGGTGCTTTCATTGAGAGTTCCGCTGTGATCGCCAGAAGGAATCGATGGCTCGCCTTGTCACAAGCAGCGAGATCTGCACCCAGGGGACTCTCGCCCCGGATCAGATCCTCGCGAGCGGTGACATCTCGTCGCACGCTTACCCGATCGGCCACCCATGCTAGATCGGAAATTTTCCCCCGATCAAGGAATCAGGTTCGGAACCCTAGAGTTCGTCACTGATTCATGGGGAGAACTCGTCTTGGTGGAACCCTTGACTCCTACGGAGGAGCCGGCAGATCCCGATGCCTCGACTCCGAAGACATCGGGCCCCGCCTCCGATGGTGAGGTTGTCATCCCCGGGCCGTCTGGACCGCCAAATCCGGTTGTTGTGACCGGATCTACCATGGTTGAACAGAATCCAGGACCGCACTCGTACGACTCCGGAACTGCGACGCCGCATACCGACCCCACTCGCTTCAGCGACACGCATCCTACCATCGCCTCGTTTGTCAACAAGTTATTTGATCGGATGGAGACCATGCGTATGGCCGATGACCAGATCCCGGTCTATGACCGGCTCGGGCTTAAACCCGACGATAGGGAGATTCACATCCCCACGGTCACCCACCTTGTCGCCACCGTCGAGTGTCCGGCCGGGGGCTCGTCCCCCTAGCTACCGGAATTGAAAACAGTTTATACCCCAGTCTCAGATCACCGAGACCTCGCCTGCAGCCCGGACTCTGGAGTTCGCTCCGGAAACAGGTCGTCACCGGTCCCTGATCTATCGCACAGTTCGGAGTCTGTGATTCCAAACCCCCACCGTGGCGTGGAATCAATTTTTTTCCCAGCCATCTCCCAAACCAATCACTCAAGCATCGCTGCAGAGCCCAAGTCTTCAGACTTGCGGGACATTAAGCAGTTATCAGGAGAGTCGGTTCATCATTACTGGGCTAGACTCCTCCTCGCTAGAAACAAAGTACGGGGCCTCGGTGATCAAGAGATAATGGCAACCTTCATTTGCAACTGCCATGACAAAGGGATTCTCAACGCCCTGGCGCGGCAGCACATTCGTGACTTCACCGAGCTGTCAGTTTTGGTACAGAAGTATTGTGCCATGGAAAGCGCTTGGCAAGCCGAGCGGCTGTTTTCGGAACCAACCTTTACCGAACACCCTAGAGGAGATCGGCCAAAGAGGATACCTCCGAAGCGGCCAGCCAAACTTGAGCCCCCCAAAAAGAGAAACAGGCCCCTATCAGGGGTCAGTACCATCCTTGACGGACTACTGGACAAACCTTGGCCTATACACTCCGTATTGCTGAACACAGCTCCGACTCACAGCCTTAGAGCTTGCTGGGTCGTTAGGCAGGTCGCAAAAAGCGGTGAAGCCATTCTTGAGGCACCACCGCCGAACAGGCGCTCCACATCGCCACCAGAATATAACGCCGAAGTCCTGACGATCTACGAAACGTTCCCTTCAAGGAACAGGAGGAAAAGAGCTCTTAAAGAACTCGAGCAGATATATCATGTGGCAGCAACAAGTGCATGGGCAGACATACCCATTACCTTCGAAGATGCCGACCGACCAGCCATTCTTCTCGGTCATTCACCGGCCGCCCTAGTCCTGAATCCCATCATTGATGGCTTCAGGTTACACAAGGTGCTAATGGACGGCGGCAGTGGTTTAAACCTGATCTACGAAGATACCCTCGAAAAAATGCAGTTCGACCGATCTCGCATCGAGCATAGCAACGCAACTTTCTGGGGAATCATCCCGGGGAAATAGGCGCGCTGTTCAGGACGTATCGTCCTGGACGTAGTGTTCGGCACGCCCGAAAACTATCGATCCGAAGAACTCCTCTTCCATATCGTGCCCTTCCCCAGTGGCTATCACGCCCTGTTGGGACGTGACGCCTTCACAAAATTCCAGGCTATACCACATTACGGGTATATGAAACTTAAGATGCCAGGACCAAACGGGGTGATCACAACCGCCAGTGATCCGAATATAGCCCTTCGGGCCGAAAACAAAACAGCAGCACTTGCCCTCGAGGCTCTAGCTGAGACCTTTGCCGCAGAAGAGCTGACCACACTTCGGTCAACGGTAGACAAGGACGATGTGATCCTCACCAAAAGGCCTAAACCCGTGTCCTTTAAACCGGCAAAGGAAATCGTCAAATTTCAGGTGCACCCGACGGACCCCAACAAGACAGCGTCCATCGGAGCTCAGCTTGTTCCCATAGTGGACGAAGCGCTGCGAACATTCTTACGAGAAAACTGGGACATCTTCGCCTGGCACCCTTCTTATATGCCCGGCATCCCACGGCGGCTGGCAGAACATAGTCTGAACATCATCGCAGGTTTTAAGCCCGTCAAGCAGACTCTACACCGCTTTTCTGAGCCCAAACGACAAGCCATGGGTGAAGAATTAGCTAAACTGCTAGAGGCCGGATTCATTCGGGAGATTAAGCATCCCGAATGGTTGGCAAACCTGGTTATGGTACCAAAGAAAGACAAATCCTGGCGGCTGTGCGTCGACTTTATAGACCTCAACAAGGCCTTCCCTAAGGACCCTTTCCCCCTACCACGCATAGACCAGATTATAGACGCCACAGCCGGACACGACTCGTTGTGTTTCCTCGATGCTTATTCCGGATACCTTCAGATTAAAATGAAGGAATCCGATCAAGCGGCAACCGCATTCATCACCCATTACGGGCCATTTTGCTTCAACACGATGCCCTTCGGGCTAAAAAATGCCGGGGCTACATACCAACGCATGATCCAGACTTGTCTCGCAAAACAAGTCGGTAAAACAGTCGAGGCATACGTGGACGACGTGGTAATCAAAACCAAACACGTCAGCCATTTGATCGATGACCTAAGGCAAACCTTCGCCAGCCTACGCGAGTATGATATACGACTCAATCCGGAGAAATGCGTATTCGGAGTTCCCGCTGGTAAATTGCTCGGATTCATCGTCTCCCATAGAGGAATAGAAGCGAATCCGGCTAAAATCCGCGCCCTATCGAAACTTGCAATTCCCACAGAGCTAAAGCACGTCCAAAGGTTGGCTGGTTGCGTGGCGGCGCTAAGCCTCTTTATCTCCCGCCTCGGTGAAAAGGCTTTACCGCTCTACAAATTGCTGAAACGGACCAAGAATTTCGAATGGACCGATGAAGCAAAGGCTGCGTTAGAAGAAATTAAGACACTCCTGGCAAGCAATCCCATACTCACAGCACCAGGCGCGGGTGAGCCCATGTTATTGTACATATCGGCCACCAACCAAGTCGTTAGCGCAGTGCTCGTCGTCGAACGAGAGGAGGAGGGACACAAATTCCGGATACAGAAGCCAGTATATTATGTGTCAGAAGTACTAACGCAATGCAAGTCCAGATACCTACACTACCAAAAGATAGCCTATACAGTATTTATGGCATTACGGAAACTAAGACACTAATTCCAAGAGTGTTCGGTCACGGTGGCATCTGAAGTACCCCTGAACGATATAATCAACAACAGGGACGCCACCGGCCGCATAGCCAAATGGGCTATCGAGCACCTTCCTTTTGAAATTACCTACAAACCACGATGAGCTATTAAGTCTCAGGTGCTGGCAGATTTTCTCGCCGAATGGACAGAGGCCGAGCTCCCTAGGGAATATAGTACATACTCCCATTGGACGATGTCCTTCGATGGATCCAAAACTTTGGCCGGACTGGGGGCTGGAGTTATCCTCACATCCCCCACAGGCGACAACGTTTGATACGTGTTGCAGATCATGTATGCCGACTCCAACAATGCAGCCGAATACGAAGACCTCTTGCACGGTCTTCGGATGGCAGCCTCAAGGGGCATACATCGGCTGGAGGTACGGGGAGACTCCAACCTGGCCATCTCTCAAATCAACGGCGAATTCGATGCCAAAAATCCAAATATGGAGGCATATAGAAACGCCGTCCTTAAAAGATCTGCACGGTTCGAGGGGCTGGAATTTCATCACGTCGCTAGAGACAACAACCAGGCCACTGATATGTTGGCCCGCATGGGGGCCAAACGCGACCCCGTCCCAAAAAACACTTTCCTGCAACGGCTCTTTAAGCCATCAATAGTTTGGCAGGACGACAATATGGGCACTGGACCCACTAGTGCGGACGAGGTTGTTCCCCCTATAAATGAACCAGACGATCAAATCATCGGCGGCTCCGTAATGGATGAAATGCCCTCGGCTCACGAGGTCATGGCAGTAATTGCGCCATGGACCGAGCCCTTCCTCACCTACCTTCTTCGCAAAGAACTCCTGGACGATCAGACGGAGGCGCGGCGCATAGTTCGGCGCTCCAAAGCCTACAAGGTACACGAGGGTGAGTAATACAAGAAGAGCACCACCGAAATACTACAGCGGTGCATATCTAAGGAAGAAGGGCGGCAGATCTTAGCCGAAGTCCACGCAGGGATGGGTGGTCATCACGCCGCAGCAAGAGCCTTGGTAAGCAAGGCCTTCCGGGCTGGTTTTTTCTGGCCCACAGCTAGGGCGGACGCCCAGTCACTTGTTAAATATTGCGTGGGGTGTAAACTTTTTGCAAATCAAAGTCACATGCCCCCAACAGCTCTTCGGACTATTCCGATTACCTGGCCCTTCGCGGTCTGGGGGATGGATATGGTCGGACCACTTAAAGGGGGGACCAAGAAGAATAAATACCTACTGGTCATGGTTGACAAGTTCACCAAATGGATAGAGGCAAAGCCTGTCGAATCAGCCAAGTTCGGACCAGTAATCAACTTTATATCCGGCGTGGTACACCGTTACGGTGTTCCACACAGTATAATAACTGACAACGGATCCAATTTCACGGCCCAAGAGGTCAAAGACTGGTGCGCAAAGATGGGCATCAAGCTCGATTATGCATCGGTTTATCATCCGCAGACCAATGGACAAGTCGAACGAGCAAACCGCCTCATTATGAGCGGCATTAAGCCACATTTGGTCCGGTCTCTTCATGAGTCAGACTGTCATTGGGTTGAGGAGCTCGACTCCGTTCTATGGGGCCTGCGCACCACCCCGAATAGATCAACGGGATACACACCGTTCTTCATGGTCTATGGGGCAGAAGCTGTCCTCCCCTGCGACATTATTCACGATGCACCACGGGTGCGCATGTACGAGGAAAGGGAGGCCGAGTTAGATCGGCAAGACGACTTGGAAGCCTTGGAAGAGGAGCGCGACATAGCTCGGGCCCGTTCTACCTTTTATCAACAGCAGGCCCGACGTTACCAGAGCAGGGAGGTCAGGGCACAAGCATACAACGTGGGCGAACTCGTCCTACGGCTCCCGGAGAAGCAGAAGCATAAACTCAAGCCCAAATGGGAAGGCCCCTTCATAATCGACGAAGTACTCGGGGGAGGGGCTTACCGTCTTCAAAACCCGTCGGATAATCGCCTTGAACCAAACCCATGGAACGCAGCTCGTCTTCGGCGCTTCTATGGATAAACCGGTGTCGTCACACTTTTTACCCTTTATTTCCCTTTCCTTTCTTCTTCTTTATTTTCTCCTTTCCCTCCCACCTTGATTTTTGGCAGGTTTGAATTATTTCCTTTTCTTCCCCAACTCTATGTTCGGCTCAACCGATCTTGTACTAAGATTTTCGGCCTACACCCTTAAGTGTTAAATCCGAACACAACACCTGGGGGCTTCTTTCCGAAGCCAATGTTTTTATATTATAAGCACTTATTCATATTTATTGTGTATGCATGTTTCCCTTGTCGTGTTTAAGCCATCATATGCATCAATTCGAACTAAGACTTTGCCAAGCTGGGTTGCCTCGCTCCTGTGGTTACCCTCTACCTTCCCGATTGTTTGGCTAGAGGGTAAAGGGAGCACCTCTGTGATTGTTACGGCCGGGTCATCCGGATACGTACCTCAGACGGGTGAATCCAAAAGCTAGCTATCTTCAGCAAACAATTGATTGGCTACGACGGAATCAACTAATAAGACTATGGTCGTCATGACCATTACTCGGGCTTCTTCTCTTATAAAAGCCCTTAGTCGCATACTAACAGTATACGGCCTTCTACCTACGATTTACGTAGCACCCTGAAGAAAGGTATCGATAGAGGTACTATTTTGTTCGGAAGATGTTTCTTACGCTAAGCAATAATATAACATATCTCCCTGTGTGCTTTCTGTCTGTTCGCACCACATGGCCGGATTGCCTGGTTCCCCGAACATAATTCACTCCCCTAGGGTGATAATTTCCAAGGAACACTCCCAAGCTCTTAGCACGGGAGGCCAAAGCCGATGGCCGGTTAAGACAAAGTTTACAACACACATGGAGCAATTCCTCGATTATTAGTACATAGTTACATATAATCATACATCTGGCTGCTGATCGAGATTGTCGATTATGGTGTCTAGGGAGCAATCTTCTTGCGAGAGACGGGCGACAGGCATCACCTGGTCGTATACCAGGTGGAGCGGCACTTCTTGTCCATCTGACCCTACTAGCCCAACCTGAGCCATACGCTCGGGGTTAAGTCCAGTATAGCGGGTCTTGATCCTCGCCCACACCTCTCGTGCTCCCTCTCGACAAGACGATGTCTTCCACAGCTCGAACCTACTTCGGGCTCCCTTGAATCGATCGACTAGTTCCATCATCCCCTCCGGAGGTTGCTCGGCGGGCCACAATGCTTTCACCATGCTCTTCATGGCCTTCCGAGCCCGCTCATGAAGAGCGGACAGCTCTTTCAGAAGGCTTCCCTGGTAGGATCCGATCTCTTCTTCGGGTCGCCCAAACAGGAGACCTGTACATGAGTCACGGCATGCGTGTTATGCTTAATTCATAAGAAATACCTTCTGCTGTTAGACTCACACTTACCGAACATGCCCCTCTGTAATTTCTGGTTTTCTCCTTGGGCCTGGGCCAATTGAGTCTTTAAGCTCTCAATTTCTTCGGCCTGCTGTTTGTTCTCCTCCTTAAGGCGGTTCTTCTGCTCATGGTGTCGTTGCAAAACACGATAGCCAGCCTCCTGCTGGGACTCAGCATATGGCTGAGATTCTCGAGCTACATCCAAATCTCTTTGTAATTGCCCTATTGATTCAGCTGCTACGTAGTACCCTAGCGTCAGCATGGGAATATACTAAGATCAGCAGAACAGATATACTCACCATGTGCCTCCCGAGTAAAGCTCTTCACTTGCTCCAATTCGGCCTTTACAGATTCGACATGTGTTCGGCTGGCTTCTAGTTCCTTGGCCAGTTGCTCGCTCTATTGCTTCGATGCCTGCATTAGCAGTAAGACAATACAGGGATCCTTAATTTGGTCGTGCCGACCAATTTAAGGCTCGGGGGCTACTGGGTTTACACGTGTGTTCGGACTCTAATAACCGACTACTCACTTGCAGGCTGGACGATATCAATTTCATGACCTCCCCGAACCCAGCTCGGGCAGCTTCGATGTGCGCGTCCACCGTGCGCAGAGCACTGAACTCTTGTGTGGAGAAGGCTGGGTGACGCAGGGCTTCTCGTCGCCGCCGATGATGCATAGCGCTTCCAACCTCGGATTTGGTGATGGATATGGCGTCACCGGAATCGGCTGGAGCTGGGTTAACCACGGGAACCTCCGTAACAGGTTCGGCATGAGCGGAAGGCCTGGCATTTTGAGCACCGCCGGTCATCCTGGCAACATCCTTGGCGGGGGACGGCCAAACTCTTTGCCTGAATATTTCGACATGAGGTCTCTCGTGAGGTTTTATCAATTATGGTAATAAATCAAACGGTCGAGCAAAATACCTTTGAGATGAACTTGTAGGCGGGCTCGACCCCGCGACTGGATCATTTTTCGGACCCTTGTTGTTTTCCGGCCCGGGCACTGCCGCCGTTGCCGATGTATGTCGCGCGGATCTATGGCGCTTGGGAGTAGGAGCCGTCGTGTTTGGGTCGTTGGAGGATACTTGCCTTTTGCGGGACGAGTTTTTCTTTTTCTTTCCTATCGCAGGGGAAGGGAAGGATCTGGGGTAATCGGCTATGATATCCACATTGGAGCCGTCCTCCTGGTAGAAAACTCCATCTTCGAGTTCGATCGATAGATCCGGATCATCATGAAAGCCCGGATCATCGTCACGGGAATAGTCCTCGGGCTGGGGGGCCGGACAGTTAACTATCTCGATGAAGCTCCTCCATTCCTGTTCACATAAAATTAAAGGCTTCGGTCAAAAAGGGACAAATTGAAAACCCGAATTGTGGTCACGGGGTTGAAAGGCTCACCCATTCGATGGGATTGTGGCTGGAGTATCCCTCCTTGGTCGACCGCTGAATAAAATCTTCTTGCTCCCCTTTGTATAGGTCGGCAAGAGCGGCGGCTAAGGCTGTTTGATCGGCAGGGCCCAGTCTTCGGGAGCGAGTAGTGTCGCTTGTCCCGTTGTAACACCACAAGGGGTGTATCCTCTATTGAAGGGGTTGGACGCACCGGGTGATCGCGGCGGCCATGACGTCTATCATGGTCAGCTTGTGATGGGCTAGTACGCTCACACGGGTTGCTAAGCGCTGCACTTCAACGCTGTCCTCTTGGGACAGGCTCTTCGGGTGCCAGTTGTACCTTTTCTTCAAAGGGGCGTCGGAGTATTCGGGCAGACCCCTCCGAGCTGGATCGAATAGAGGGACGTCCTCGATGTAGAACCATTCCGAAGGCCATCCCGTCCCCGCTATGTGGCATACTTCGGCTCCACCGACCTCAAAAATTGTCTTGTCTTGAGTCCGAGGGACGAGGCAGAAGTACTTCCTCCACAATTCGAAGTGTGCCTCACAGCCCAGGAACATCTCGCAAAGGGCGACGAAGCCCGAGATGTGCAGAATATACCCTGGGGTGAGGTGGTGGAGCTGGATCCCATAGAACACCAGTAACCCTCTCAAGAACGGATGAATGGGAAACCTGAGACCCCGGAGGAGGAAGGGCACAAAACATTCGCACTCCCCCTTTTGTGGACGGGGGAAATTCTCCGCGAGGGCCTCGCCATTAAATGAGGACAAACCGGCGCGGACAACTCCCAGATCCGAGGAGGGAAGGTACCCTTGGGCCTCGAGGTCACGTAGTCGAAGGAGGCACACGGAGCAGCTTGACCAATCCCCGGGACGAGAGCCGTAAGGGTGCGAGGAAGAACTGGGGGCGCTCGCCATGTTTTGGTGGTGATCTTTCGCTGGAAGCTTTTTCCGATGGGGAAGAAGAAGATATGGCTTGGACCACGATTTAGTTTGTTTAAATGGGTGGTGCCTCCTTTGTGGGAGGGGTAGTTTTGTAAAAAGCTACTGAACCGCTCGTCTCCCCACGGCGTGCGAAGATCAAGAAACGCTATTATGATGAACCCAGCAAGCCCGTGACGGTTGGGATTTCGCCGATGATAGGATGGTTGCCGAACAAGAAGAGATGAAGGGACTCGCCTCGCAAGCCGAAGACTTCGGCGCACAAGATTGTTCGGATATACCTTGGCGTTGGAGGCTAGTCCGGGAGCTACTGAGGGAGTCCTGGTTTAAGGGGTCCTCGGATAGCCAGCCTGTTTCTCATGGGCCGGACTATGTGGGCCGCTGGATAGGCATTGGACGATAAAGGGCCCCGTCGCCAAGGTGGAAGCTTCAAGGAGACATGGCGTGCCTCCAAGTTGTCGACAGTAGATAGGCATGTTTTTCCCTTTGATGTGCAACCGACTATGTGTAATCCCTAGGTATCCTCGGCGTCTATATAAGCCGGAGGGTTTTAGGTTGTAGGGCAAGAGAACTCATCTAGGGTTTTAGTCATACGATCTCGAGGTAGATCAACTCTGTAACCCTTATACCATCAATATAATCAAGCAGGACGTAGGGTATTACCTCCATAGGAGGGCCCGAACCTGGGTAGACAAAGTCTCCCACTTCTCCTATTACCGCCGATTCTAGTCTCATAGCTCGGGACCCCCTACCCGAGATCTGTCGGTTTTGACATCGACATTGGTGCTTTCATTGAGAGTTCCGTTGTGATCGCCAGAAGGAATCGATGGCTCGCCTTGTCACAAGCAGCGAGATCTGCACCCAGGGGACTCTCGCCCCGGATCAGATCCTCGCGAGCGGCGACATCTCGTCGCACGCTTACCCGATCGGCCACCCATGCCAGATCGGAAACTTTTCCCCCGATCAAGGAATCAGGTTCGGAACCCTAGAGTTCGTCACTGATTCACGGGGAGAACTCGTCTTGGTGGAACCCTTGACTCCTACGGAGGAGCCCACAGATCCTGATGCCTCGACTCCGAAGACATCGGGCCCCGCCTCCGATGGTGAGGTTGTCATCCCCGGGCCGTCTGGACCGCCAAATCCGGTCGTTGTGACCGGATCTACCATGGTTGAACAGAATCCAGGACCGCACTCGTACGACTCCGGAACTGCGACGCCGCATACCGACCCCACTCGCTTCAGCGACACGCATCCTACCATCGCCTCGTTTCTCAACAAGTTATTTGATCGGATGGAGACCATGCGTATGGCCGATGACCAGATCCCGTTCTATGACCGGCTCGGTCTTAAACCCGACGATAGGGAGATTCACATCCCCACGGTCACCCACCTTGTAGCCACCGTCGAGTGTTCGGCCGGGGGCTCGTCGCCCCAGCTACCGGAATTGAAAACGGTTTATACCCCAGTCTCCGATCACCGAGACCTCGCCTGGAGCTCGGACTCTAGAGTTTGCTCCGGAAACAGGTCGTCACCGGTCCCTGATCTATCGCACAGTAAAATATGAAAATTCAAACACTACAGCAAAAGTTTCTGTTTTTACACAGCACACATCAAAACATGCAATGCAAGCATCCTAAGACAATTCTTGGAACTTTTTATTGAAAAACAAGATTATAAATAACACCTAACAAACAACAACAAAATAAAATGACGCTCCAAGCAAAACTCATATTATGTGACGAATAAAAATATAGCTCCAAGTAAGATATACCGATAGTGTTGAAGACGAAAGAGGGGATGCCTTCCGGGGCATCCCCAAGCTTAGGCGTTTGAGTCTTCCTTGGATATTACATTGGGGGTGCCTTGGGAATCCCCAAGCTTAGGTTCTTGTGACTCCTTATTCTCCTCATATCGGTGTCTCACCCAAAACTTGAAAACTTCAATCACAGAAAACTTAACGGAACTTCGTGAGAAGGGTTAGTGTAATAAAGATAAATCATTCACTTAGGTACTGTCAAGAGAAGATTCATAATTGTTCCCACATGATACCTACTGTATTCTATCATTCCCATAATTTATACCGCTAAATATAAGCTATGGAAACACTAAAACAAGCAAACTATGCATGCAAAACAGAATCTGTTAAAAACAGAACAGTCTGTGAAGATCTGTAGTGTAACCATACTTACCTGTCTCTAAAAATTCTGAAAAATTAGGAAAATCTAGGCAATATGTATATCAATCATGTGTAAAAAATTCAGATCAAAAGCACGTTCCAGTGAATTTACAAAATTCCTGGACTGAGAGCAAAAGTTTCTGTTTTTGCACAGAATCAAGTCAACTATCATCCACACTATCCCAAAGGCTTTACTTGGCACTTTATTGAAAAAAAAGCTATAAATCATGATTATAGAGTAGCTTAATCGTGTGGACACACAAAAACAGTAGGTATAAATATTGGGTTGTCTCCCAACAAGCGCTTTTCTTTAATGCCTTTTTAGCTAGGCATGATGATTTCAATGATGCTCACATAAAATATAAGAATTGAAACATAACAAGAGCATCATGAAGCATATGACTAGCACATTTAAGTCTAACCCACTTCCTATGCATAGGGATTTTGCAAGCAAACAATTTATGGGAACAAGAATCATCTAGCATAGGAAGGCAAAACAAGTGCAACTTCAAAACTTTGAACACGTAGAGAGGAAACTTGATATTATTGCAATTCCTACAAGCATATATTCCTCCCTCATAATAATTTTCAGTAGCATCATGAATGAATTCAACAATATAACTATCACATAAAGAATTATTTTCATGATTCATAAGCATAGAAATTTTACTACTCACCACATAAGCAAATTTATTCTCATCAATAGTAGTGGGAGCAAACTCAACAAAGTAACTATCATGTGAAGCATAATCCAATTGAAAATTAAAATCATGATGACAAGTTTCATGGTTATAATTATTATTTATAGCATACATGTCATCACAATAATCATCATAAATAGGAGGCATGCTTTCATCATAATAAATTTGCTCATCAAAACTTGGGGGACTAAAAATATCATCTTCATCAAACATAGCATCCCCAAGCTTGTGGCTTTGCATATCATTAGCATCATGAATATTCAGAGAATTCATACCAACAATATTTCTATCATGCTCATCATTCAAAGATTTAGTGCCAAACATTTTAATAACTTCTTCTTCTAACACTTGAGCACAATTTTCCTTTCCATCATTTTCACGAAAGACATTAAAAAGATGAAGCATATGAGGCAACCTCAATTCCATTTTTTTGTAGTTTGCTTTTATAAAACCAAACTAGTGATAAAACGAGAAACTAAAAGATTCAATTGCAAGATCTAAAGATATACCTTCAAGCACTCACTTGCCCGGCAACGGCGCCAGAAAAGAGCTTGATGTCTACTACGCAACCTTATTCTTGTAGACTCGTGTTGGGCCTCCAAGCGCAGAGTTTTGTAGGACAGTAGCAAATTTCCGTCAAGTGGATGACCTAAGGTTTATCAATCCGTGGGAGGCTGTCGGATTTCGGGCTCCGCAAAACCCTTAGGATTCGAACACAGGTGTGTGTGCGAAGATCCGCTGCAGCCTCGCCCAACCTAGCTCGCTACTCGATGGACGCAGTAAAGAACTCGCACGACAACGAGGAAGAAGATGAACACGGTAGTTTACCCAGGTTCGGGCCACTGTGAAGCATAATACCCTACTCCTGCTTTGGTGGATTGCCTCTCGAGGAGGTGTGGTGGATGAACTTGTACAGTGTTTCGGGGCCTCGCGAGGGCGCTCCTGAGGTGTTCTTGGCCCTCTGTTGGCTAAGCGATGGTTGCGTGGGTGGACTGGATTTGGATCACCCTCCACGGTTCAGCCTACCCTCTATATATAGCGGTGGCTCAGGTCCTCTTCCCTTATCGCAATGGTGGGAAGGGATCCCACAACGGCCAATCTTGAAGGGGGATAGGAGTACATGTCCGCCCTGCCCAAAGGCGGTCTTCGCTTGCAAAGTAGCTATTGATGATGCAGAGGTGGGCTCGGCGATGACATCCGTCCCCAAAGGCGGGGCTCGTGGTCGTGGTCTTGTTGCACCGAAATGGAAACCTTTGGGGGGTGCCTGAACCCGCGTACGTCCTTGCTCCCTTTGCACTAAAGGGGAAACTGTGCCGCCTGGCACGCTGGCGCTCGCCTGTCCTTCCTTTCGTCATCTTTGACTCCTGAGGCCGGGTCTTGCATAGAGATCTCCGCCACTCCGGAGGGGTCCTGGGGAGGCCCATCCCTTGCCGGTCTTGATGCCGCCCCTCCTCGCGAGGCTTGGGCCCTCGCGAGGGCCTTGTCTTGAGTGGGGCCGCGCTTGGCTGATGAAGTGGGCCCTGCCCTGGGCCGCAAGCAGGCAGGTCTGGGTACCCCCATTCCCAGAACGCCGACAGTAGCCCCCGGGCCCAAGGCGCGCTCGAGTCAGCTTCTAGGCGAAGCCTTGAGGGCGGCCCGAAACGCTGCGGGCCCCAAACGCTTGTGGGCCAGGCTTCATACGCGGCAGTCCGAGGGGCCGTCGCCCCTTCTCCCCCGCACCGGACCGGCCATTGCCAAGTCTGTCGAGTCGTCCGGCACACGCCATCAAGCCGCCTTCGCCTCCCGTTGATTTCGCCATTTGATCTCCCCTCTTCCGCGGTTCTCGCCCTTTTCGCCGAATCCCGGCGCGCGCGTCGCCTCGCCCCCCTTGCTATGGCTCCGAAGCAGGGGGAAGGCGAAGGCTTTCGGCTGCTGATGACCGTGTCGGCGCCTAAGCCCGCGCTGGTCCGGTCATCGGTGGTGAACTTGGAGGGGTTGGAGAAGGTTCAGCTGGTGGTCGCCGCGGCCTCGGAGCGAGCTGGATGCCCCTGCCGTCCCCCTTCATATCCACGCCCTTCTCTCGGGCGTACTGTCGCCATTCTCAAGCTTCCTCTCCGCTGTGCTTTCGCATTACCAGATCCATGCGCTCCATCTTGACCCTGGTTCCCTTGTCCTCCTCTCGGCCTTCGCGTTCCTGTGTGAGGCCTTTGTTGGTGTCTTCCCCTCCGTGGCCTTGTTGCACCACTTCTTCTCCCTTGAGTTGGCTTCGGGGGAACAGTGCTCTGGGTCCGTGTCCTTGAGAACGGTAGATGCATCGGCCCGGGGGGCCCTCGACGCCGGACTCTCTCCGGAAGCGGAAGGGTTCCGGCGGCAATGGGTGTATGTCGATGCCGCCGGGGCCGAAACTCTGTTCCAACCTCCGCTGACCCCCGCAGTGCCGAATTGCGGGTGGAGGCATGAGGAGCTTGCCGACCCGGGGCTCGCACGGGTCCTAGCCAGGCTGGCGAGGCTGAAGCAGGCGGGCGTGACGATGGCAATGGTGGTGCGGGAGTTCACACGCCGACGAATTGCTCCTCTTCAGCGCCATTCCCGTCCGATGTGGGCCTTCACAGGTCCTCATGATCCGATGAGGATCCAGGTCCCGCCTCTTTCTCCCGACGTGCTGCGCGAGCTTCTCCGCCGCCTGACTGGTGGTGAACCTGATGAGCTTCCGCGGGACGGCCTCCCCTTGTACAACTACAAGGACCGGGAAGCCCTCGTCGCGAAGATGCTGCGTTTCGATGAGTGCGGGTTCCTCCCTCCGGAGGAGGCGCGCCCTCAAGATGCCCCTTTCTTGGGGGCCCCGGCCTCCGAGAACTCGGGAGACGCTGGCTTCCTCGTGGCCGAGGTGGGTCGCCCATCGCTACCCGCTCCTCCGCCTCCTGCCTCGGGACAGACCGAGGTTGGGGGTGACGCCCAGCCGATGATGAAGGTCGCTGTCTCCGCCGCTGAGTATCAATCGCCGGTCGCCGGTTCATCGTCCCTCGGCTCCCGCGCCGGCCAGAAGAGGAAGGCGCCCAGGGGCGGCCGCTCCTCGGCGCCGTGGGCGCCGGTGAAGAGGAAGTGGATCGCCGTAGATGAGTAAGGGCCTGCGGCCCCCTCGACTTTCTCTTCGGCGCCTTCCCTCTGAGCTTTTGTTTCGCAGGCTCCCCACCGGCGATGGAAGAGACGGGTCGGCGTCACCCGCCCCTGCAGCCACCGAGCCTCTTGCGGTCTCCTCTCCTGTTGGCCGCGGGGTTCGGCCCACCGGGGTGCCCATACCCGGACCTGTTCGGCTGCCTGGTGGCCCCACGCGTGAGCCCCCTGCGGTCTTCTTCGCCCACGGCCTCCAGTGCCCCAGAATGGGGCCGCTTCCCCCGCCAACGGCCTTCTTTGGGGTCGTGCCGGGCTGCGTCCTCGGGCCCCCTTTGCTTGGTGACGTGGGGTCCCAGGAGGCGCGTCCTTCTTCCGGAGTGTCTACGCGGGAGCCCCCAGCCCCTGGGCACTCGTTTGGGCTAGGTGGCTCCTCACGCACCTCCCCCGTTTACCATGGGGAAGGCGGGGGTCCTGGTTGGCCCCTTGAGCCTGCTGGCAATCGGCGCGCCGCACAGTGGGGTTTGCTCCACACCTCCGCGGACACGCTAAGGCGCCCGGGGGTGGAGCTCACCAACGATGATGCCCGCGTGGAGGTGGAGCGCCAGCGCCTTGCGCAGGGATGGCATCAACTTGAGGTCGCCGTGAACTTCGGTCGCCTGTAGCGCAAGCGTGCCCGCACAAAGGCCGAGGACTCCCTTGCCACGGCGGTGGAGGCCCGCAAACGGGCTCTTGCCGAGGCTCAAGAAGCCGACGGCCAGCGCAGGGCCTCCGAGGAACGCCTCAGGGAGCTTCAGGCCTTCAACGCCGACCTTGAAAGGCAGATCCAGATGCGGAGGGCCACACTTGAGGGCCCGTCAACCGAGTTCCTCTCCGCCAGCGCGAGCGCCTGTTGAATCGTTGACGTTGGAGCCGCTGGAGCAGAGCTTGGAGCAGGAGAGGCTGGAGGTGAGGGAGCGCCAGGCGTCGCTTGCCGAGGAGTCCCTGGCCTCCCGCGAGGCGAAGTTCCAAGAGGAGGTCGACAGCAAGGTGGCAGAGGCTTGGCGTTCCCTTCTCCAGGACTACCCTGCGAAGCTGAAGCTCCAGGAGTCCCGTTTCTGCATGCGGCGCGAGCACCTGAAAGGCGAGGTTGAGGCCCTCAAGAAAAGGTTAAATCAGGAAGAGGGGCGCCGGCGAGCCGCGATGGATGCCCAGGCTGCTGCCGAGGCCGAGCTAGCCTTTCTCTATAAACAAGCGAAAGGCGCTGCTTCCCTGGTAGAAAAGGCTTCGGATGAGGCGGGCCGTGCTCGCGGCCTCCAGCATGCGCTTCCAGATGTTCCGGTCCCTTGAGGGGAGAGCTACCCGGGCCTTGAGCGACATCTGTGGCGTGAGCGTCTCGAGCCCCTTGGTTCCAGATGATGCTGGGTATCTGGGCTTCTTTTCCAGGGTCGTGGAGTGCCTCGAGGAGGGCGCGGAGAAGATCCACGTGCTTGTGGAGGAGAAGCGCCGCGACCTCCTCGAGTGGGCGGCCTCGAACGTCTTCATCCACCTCCTTCGTCTCGACCCACACTTCGACTTTGGGGTGGTGCTTGGTCCTATGCCTGAAGTGATTCGCGCCGCCCTCGCCGAGTGGGTCAAGGACCATGTGGACGATCTGGTAACGGAGCTTTCCTCCGACGAAGCCGAGGGCTGTGCCTGAGCCGGGAAGCGCGAGGCCGTCGCCGGGCAGTGGTGACGAGAATAGCGGTGATAGCGCCCCCCCTTTGAGTAGCCTTCTTGTTCTCCTGACAGGATTATGCGTGTAGCCTAGTGGCAACCTTTATGTATTTTGGGAAATACCTTTGAATGTGTCTCCGAATGGCGAGGTGCGTAGAGCCGTGCTTCATCTTGTCCGGGGTTAGCCGTGGCGCCTGCGGAGGGGTCCGGACATCCTGGGGGTTTCCTCTTCACGTGAATGAGGCGAGTTGGGAGCCCTTTCGGCACTCTGTGTCTGTAGGCCCCAGTCCCGCACATTTCCTGACCACCGTAGCATACGACCGGATCACCAGGACGCAACTACGAGGTCAGGCCTCGACACCCTTGATGCCGACCGGATCACCAAGGAAGGCATCAGGAGGAGAGTGGCTTTGTGACCGGTAAGGCTCCTGAGGCTCGATGCTCAGGAGCCCCCCTTTGACGCTCAAGCGGCTCTACATTGGCAGGTTCCAGTCCCGCACATTTCCCCACCACCATTAGGTACGACCGGATCTCCTGGACGCACTTTACGGGGCGAGGCCCCGACACCCTTGATGCCGACCGGATGACCAAGGACGACATCAAGGGGGTCGAGTGGCTATATGACCGGTAAGGCTCCTGAGGCTCAATGCTCAGGATCCCCCCTTGACGCTCGAGCGATCCTTATTTCGCCCTGCCGGATACCGCCTCAGGAGGCCCTGAGGCCTCCCGAGACTCCATGCTGTGGTACCGTGCTGCGGCTGGGGCCCCCGAGTGGGTGTCGACTGCCAAAAGATGCGAGTCCCTGAGGCGACAGGGCGTGGCTATCCAGCTCCGAGGCGCCTCGGGGAGGGCCGGAGCGCATGGCTTCTTGCAAAACGCCAACAAAGAGAGAACTCAACATATGTAAAGAAGAGAACAAAGAGAGAAAAAGTCCCCGCCCCTTTTCCTTTTCAAACATAGAGTTACGAAATCCTTGAACTTCCAACAGATTCGAGCACAAAAAGGATGATCGGAGGTTGCAACTTGGAATACAAAAAGAGCGAGAAAACGGCCGCGTCCGGCTTTTAGTGTAGTCCTCATCTTCGTCTTCCCCCAGCGCTGAGCGTAGGGCATCCACGTTGCATGGGCATAGCCATTGGTGGGCAGTGTTGACTTCTCCGCCAGTGCGGAGCTGTGGCTGCCACGTTGCGTGGGAGGAACCCCTCCGCGTCCTCGGGGGGCTCCGGGCATATACAGCGCACTCATTATTACGTGAGGGTGTCATGGGTTGGTGTTGGTCCCGGGGGTGTATAGGGAGCTCCATGCCTCGTGGGCACGAAGCCCACTCCCAGCCCCCGGGCTCGTCGCGGCGAAGCAGGGTCTACCCTGGGCGGGCCCTCGAGCATAGGGGGAGCCCCTTGCGCTCTCCGACTGGAAGGCCCACCCCAGAAGGAGGCCCTGGGCTCCCCGGGTGGCGCCCCAGCGCGCCTCGCTGGGGCCCCCGGGGTTCCCATGCTGGTACTCAGGGCCCTGCCGCCAGGTCGGGCGAGCCGGGCCTGGGGACATGGGCGAGTACATGATCGCCCGCTGGTGATCGAACGAAACCCGACCCAGAGACATGGGCGTATGTTCCACCCTCCGTCTCCAAGTGAGCGTCGCGCGCCCCGGAGACACGGGCGCATGTTCCACCCCTCGTCTCCAGGTTGTGATCGTCTGGCCCGGGTACATGGGCGTGTGTTCCACCCTCCATCCCCAAGCTAGGGCCTCCCGACCCGGGGACGAGGGCGCATGTTCTACCCTCCGTTCCCAGGCAAGTGACCCCTGGTCCCCAGACCCAGAGGCGCGCGGCGACGCCCCTTCGTGTGGCCAGCACCTCCCATCGGTCTCTGCCGGCACCTGCGGCCGGCTCCTACGTCCCCGGCGGCTCGAACCAGGTCTCTGGTGAGCGCGGGACGCCACGGACGTCCCGTGCACGCTCGCGTGGCCCAGGCGCCGTGCCCGCCGATCGTGCGAGTTCACGTGCGCGAGCCTCGCTGAAATACTCCTGGGTCTCGCCGGCGGCGGTGTCGCGCCCAGGGGCGCGCCTGGTCTTGTCGATGTGGCGGTCGCGGGCAGCGTGTTGGCGCCGTAGCTCGTGCTCCACGAGGAGCGCGACATGTCTGTGCGTCCGGTCTTGGCAGACTCGGAGGAGTGGTGGCGCGGCCCGAGCGCGGGGAAGGTCCGGGGCGGCGGGGACGTTCCGTGTGGTTGGTGAAGGCGGCAGCCCCCAGCGCCCGTTGAGAGTCCGGTCGATGACGGTGCCCGCTGACGGGGTGGGAGAGCGACGCGGGGCGCCATGGCCCGCCGGCGCTGGCCGCGCCACGCGGGCAGCTCGCCGCTCAGCACGGGCTCAATGTCCTTTTGCCATGAGTGCGGCGAGCGGAGGCGAGCCGAGACCTGAGGGAGATTTCGACACGCCCCCTACCAGGCGCGCTAAATGTCGGATTTTGGGCTCCGCAAAACCCTTAGGATTCGAACACAGGGGCGTGTGCGAACATCCCCTACAGCCTCGCCCAACCTAGCTCGCTACTCGATGGACGCAGCAATGAACACGCACGACGATGAGGAAGAAGATGAACATGGTAGTTTACCCAGGTTCGGGCTGCTGCGAAGCGTAATACCCTACTCCTGCTTTGATGGATTGCCTCTCGAGGAAGTGTGGTGGATGAACTTGTACCGTGTTTCGGGGCCTCGTGATGGCGCTCCTGAGGTGTTCTTGGCCCTCTGTTGGCTAAGCGATGGGTGAGTGGGTGGACTGGATTCAGATCACCCTCCACGGTGTAGCCTACCCTCTATATATAGCGGTGGCTCGAGTCCTCTTCCCTTATCGCAATGGCAGGAAGGGATCCCACAACGGCCAATTTTGAAGGGGGACAGGAGTACATGTCCGCCCTGCCCAAAGGCGGTCTTCGTCTGCAAAGTAGCTGTTGATTATGCAGAGGTGGGCTCGGCGATGACATCCGTCTTGCGGGGCTCGTGGTCATGGTCTTGTTGCACCGAAATGGAAACCTTTGGGGGGTGCTTTGGGAACCCGCGTACATCCTTGCTCCCTTTGCACCGCCTGGCGCGCTGGCGCTCGCCTGTCCTTCCTTGCGTCATCTTTGACTCCTAAGGCCGGGCCTTGCATAGAGATCTCCGCCGCTCCAGAGGGGTCCTGGGGAGGCCCATCCCTTGCCGGTCTTGACGCCTCCCCTCCTCGCGAGGCTTGGGCCCTCGCGAGGGCCTTGTCTTGAGTGGGGCTGCGCTTGGCTGAGGAAGTGGGCCCTGCCCTGGGCCGCAAGCCGGTAGGTCTGGGTACCCCCGTTCCCAGAACGCCGACAGAGGCGTAGGATGAAGATGGTCTCTCTCAAACAACCCTGCAATCAAATAACAAAGAGTCTCTTGTGTCCCCAACACACCCAATACAATGGTAAATTTTATAGGTGCACTAGTTCGGCGAAGAGATGGTGATACAAGTGTAATATGGATGGTAGATATAGGTTTTTATAATCTGAAAATATAAAAACAGCAAGGTAGCAAGTAACAAAAGTGAGCACAAACGGTATTGCAATGCTTGAAAACAAGGCCTAGGGTTCATACTTTCACTAGTGCAAGTTCTCTCAACAATACTAACATAGTTGAATCATATGTAAATCCCTCACGTGTGACAAAGAGTTCACTCCAAAGTCACAAATAGCGGAGAACAAACAAAGAAAGTATTGTAGGGTACGAAACCACCTCAAAGTTATCTTTTCCGATCAATCTTATGAGCTATCCCTATAAGTGTCACAAATAGCCCTAGAGTTCGTACTAAAATAGCACCTTAAGATACACATCAACCAAAACACTAATGTCACCTAGATACTCCAATGTCACCACGAGTACCCATGGGCTTGATTATACGATATGCATCACACAATTTCAGATTCATCATGTTCAATCCAACACAAAGAACTTCAAAGAGTGCCCCAAAGTTTCTACCAGAGAGTCAAGACGAAAACATGTGTCAACCCCTATGCATAGATTCCCAAGGTCACGGAACCCGCAAGTTGATCACCAAAACATACATCAAGTGGATCAATAGAACATCCCATTGTCACCACAGATATCCCATCGCAAGACATACATCAAGTGTTCTCAAATCCTTAAAGATTCAATCCGATAAGAAAACTTCAAAGGGAAAACTCAATTCATCACAAGAAGATAGAGAGGGGAAAACTTCATATGATTCATCTATATCAATAAGGCTTGCGGTACATCAAGATCGTGCCATCTCAGGAACACGAGAGAGAGAGATCAAACACATAGCTACTGGTACATAGCCTCAACCCCGAGTGTGAACTACTCCCTCCTCATCATGGAGACCGCCGGGATGAGGAAGATGGCCTCTGGTGATGGTTTCCCCCTCCGGCAGGGTGTCGGAACGGGCTCCCGATTGGTTTTTCGTGGCTACAGAGGCTTGCGGCGGCGGAACTCCCGATCTAGGTTTCTTTTCGGGGGTTTCTGTATTTATAGGAGTATTTGGCGTTGGTCCCACGTCCAGAAGGTTCCCGAGGAAGTCACAAGCCAGGGGGTGCGCCCTAGGGGGGGGCGCCCCCCACCCTTGTGGCTTCCTCGGCCTTCCTCTCCGGTGACTTTTCGCTCCAGTATTTTTTAAATTTTCAGCTCATTCCGAGAACTTTTATTTCTGCACAAAAACAACACCACGGTAGTTCTGCTGAAAACAGCGTCAGTCCGGGTTAGTTCTAATAAAATCATACCAAAATCATATAGAATTATTGTAAACATGGCATGAATAATTCATAAATTATAGATACGTTGGAGACGTATCAGCAATCACTGCTGGCATCGATCAAGATTCCAGCCGCCTATAAATGCTGCCCCTCAAGACGTCATCCCGCCTGCATTCTCTCGTCTCTCTATCCCACCCCTCGCACAAAACTCTGCCATGGCGTGGCCGGTCTGTGCACAAGTAAAGAAGGAGGCGCCACCCCGTGAGGACATGGCGAAATGCAGCGACGAGGAGGACCCCTTCGCGCCCCCAGACGAGGTCGCGCCAGACCCCCCAACTGAAGATTGGTTCTGGGGCCAGTACGATCTGGCTTTGTGGAAGACGCTGCCGCCGGCTGAGAGAGCCAGGCAGGTGGCGTTCAAGAAGGAGCGGGCTGAGGAGGGTGCCAGGAACCTCGCGGTCTAGAATGCCCTTAGTGGCGCAAGGGAAAAGGAGGAGCTAGAGCTTTGGCGACGGGCGAGTCGACGAGCGGTGGAGGTGTGCGAAGACGGCCGGTACCATGCAAGGAAAGCCAGAGGCGCTAGGCGCCTCACCGCTGTGTGGGAGTGGGCCGATAAGATCGAGCGTGCCACCACCAAAGAGCTCCAGTGGGCGCCCACTAAACTGTCATGCATGGTCGCGCACCTCCGCCAGCAAGAGGCTGATCGGCACGTCGAGCGCTGCGAGGCGGAGGAGGCGGCGAACTCCCTCCGCGTTGGGAAGCCACCGCGCACCAGGGAGCTACTGGTGAGAGGCTGCCATTTTACTACTCCCCGCTCCAGGAGGGGTTATTATTAGTTTAGTTTTATTCATTGTACGTATTAGTTAAGTACTATTACCACGTATATGTGATGATATATGCTGTATATGTATCATGTCTTCAATGAGCTATTCAACAATTAATATATATTATTAGTTTCACATTTCTATCTATTTTCATAATGATTTTCTGGCTCTAACCGTTAGCCTTTTACACATATTGAAACATAACAATAGAACATAAATCATTCATACATTAAAACATATCAATATTGTGATTGTTGTCCAGACATTGGGATCGCCATCTAAAGGATTCAACAAAATAAAACGTGTCCATGACTACACCCTAACCTACAGAAGCTCTTGGCTGTGCCGGAACTCGGTCAGGCATTCGTCCATGCGGTTTACACGCTCGCGGTTTAGCTCTAGCGTGATCTCGAGCTCCAAGCTGGCTATTTCGTCGGAGATTACCATCTCGGGGATGCGACGGCCATTTTCTTCTACTGCTCCCCGCTGGACACCTGGGCCAAGGAGGCGCTCGAGCCTGCCGACGAGCCCGTTAGCATCGAGGGGGCTGCGGACAAGGCAAACGGCGCGACCCATGCGAACGGTGCGGCCGGCGTCCGATGCAAGGACTGTGCGGCCGGGCTCTGGTGCAAGTACGGCGTAGACGGCCGCTGCCCATTCCTGGCGAGAAATAGGGCTACTCACGTGCCTTGGACATAGCTGCAACGTCATGTCGGGTGGGATAGCAGGAAAGCGGGGATTGAACCGCTCTTGCTCTACCGCGCGCCGCGCCTCTCGCTCTGCGGCCCTCCATCGATCTTGCTGTGTGGCGCGCCTAGCCCTCTCAGCACGGACACGCATGTTTTGCTCTACAGAGCACCACCGATGATCTTCTTGTGCGGCGCGCTTCAGCCTCTGGGTGGTGAGGCGGCTATGTTGCTCGGCGGCGCTGCCGCGCCCTGCGCCAAGGGTCTGCTCAACCCTTGCGATGACGCGTAGCACAGCGTTGTCCGGCGTGTCGCCGGACACACCATCGGCCTCGACATGCCATTGGGCCTGCACCAGATCGTTTTCGTCGTCGAGGAGGTTGATGGAAGAGGCGGTGCTTGGTCGGGTTGGCATGCTTCGTAGATGGGCTAGGCTGCACTAGGTGTGCATCCGCGTGTGACGCGCGCAAGCTTTTATGCTCATTCGCTTCTGGCGGGAAACCGATGGGGAAGCTTGCGCGGGAACTTGCGCGGTTCCGCACGAGAATGTGGTCAAAAGAAACGCCGGTGCGGTGCCGAAGCGTGCACTGGAATCCTCGGGCGAAAACGCGGTGACAAGACGTGGGAGAGGAAGAAGAGGTGAGGTGCAGTCAGACTGGTAATAATAATAAAACATCTGCGATATTAAGATGAGCAAACGACACTTCCGTATGTACCGTCAGTAATGTTTTCATCAATTGCTGACAATTGTTTGGCAACAACCGTCTGCCCACAGCACGCACAACTTGTCCGGATGAATCATTTTTGTTATTATTGGTCTTCCCACACAATTCTGAAGAATGAACCGATTGCAGCGTATCACACACACATTCTTACGCTAACCCGTTTGTGTTCTGCTGGATCATCGCAAACAGTTTATCTGAGTGAACTGTGTGCCGTACTGTACACACGTACGAAGTTTTGTTAACTGTTTCTATTATCTTAGCTAATCCCAAACAGTTCATAAGAATAAACTGTCTATCGTGGATCACACACGCAACTATTTTCTGAATCGTATTTGATGGACCACCATCGCACACAATTCGTGCCATTTGCGACGGAGCTTGAAAAATACCGTTTACGATTGGTGGATCACACACAGTTTCGTCAAAGGGTCTCTGATTGATGTGTCGTCTTTGGACCATTATGTAGTAGTGAATTGAACACCAGTACCGGGTCGCGTTTGGCGAGCTCGGAGATACGGTTTCCGAGTCGGACATCTGCACCAACATCGACGAGTCGGCTTGGCGCGCCTGACCCGGCCGGGATCAAACCGGCCGGCGTCACATTTACGTCGGTTTTACCCAGGGAGTTTGCCTCCCGGATGAGTCGGCGGGCAGGGGGAACACCCTCATCAACTCGGATGGCGAGTCTTCCATGGGAGAAACTGAGTCAATCTGTCCTCTCTATGACGGCAGACATAGGGGTTCGTTGGAGATTGAAGCCCCCAAGGAAATCCATGAGTCGCCTCGCCAGGTTGCGGTCTACATGGCAGGAACCGCGGCGGCTCAAACCCCGTCCGCAGCTGGAGCGGCGGGTGGCTCCGACGGGTCTGGCAAGACGCCGGCTCAGGCCATGATAGATTTAATGGCTGAGATGGAGAAGCTCATGGAGATTCCTATCACTGCGGAAAATCAGGAAGGGCGCAACATGGAGTTAGCCAAAATACGTGACCAGATGACCGAGGTACATAAATAAATTGATGATGAGAATGCCCGGATGGCGGAGTTACAGACTCATATAGATAATGAGTCAGACCGCCTTAAGGCTGAGGCTTGGCAGTTAGGACTTCAGAGAGATGCATCTGAGGAGGTTTACCAGAGGAGACACCGGAACCGGCTGCCAATGAACCTCGAGCCACAGCAACTTTTTAATACCGCTCTGCAGACTCCGGGGGCTGGGCAGCCGCTCGGAGATCAGCAGAAAGAGCTGGCTCAGCCACCACCAACTCACTCGCCGCCCCGACGTTTCCAGATGCCACGAGGCCACTTTTCCAACCCTGTTGACAACGTGCTCGCAGCGACCCTAAACCTGGAAGCACTTCCTATTGATGGAAATACCCCTGTTGAGGTTGAGGCCAGGAACGCCATAGAAATGCTAAAGATAGCGGTAGTGCAGCAAGCACATTATTCTTATAGCCGCGATCGGATGTACTCCACCCCATATGCCAGCCACAGCAAGAGTTGCCATGTGGAGTCTCCAGCTGTTTCTAGCAGTGGACGCAGGCAACAGCCTCAGGTTTCCCCGACCCGGCCTGTGCCATCAGGTGCTCAGGCGAATGATGATGCAGCCAGGGGTGCACGACAAGCAGAGACGGAAGCAAAAGCATGGGTGATTCAACAGCTTCATCCTCTACCGGAGGCTAGGGGGGCTGGGACAAACAATTGGACGATTGGGATACCTTGCTTATCGTCGGCCCTCCGTAACGAGCGTATGCCCAAAGACTTCAAGGGGCCTCGCAAGGTGCCAAATTACATGGCGGATCTTGAGCCGGCGGCTTGGATCGAAAGCTATGAGTTGGCAATGGATATGTTGGATATCAGTGACGCGGTATGCACCAAGTACTTGACCATGATGCTGGAGGGACTGGCTCGAACGTGGCTGAAGAATCTGCCACCCAATTCCATCAACACTTGGTCAGAACTTAAGGAGCTCTTCATCAAGAATTTTCAGGGAACGTGCAAGAAGGCAATGGCGATAGTGGACCTTTAACATTGCATCCAGTGCGTGGACGAGTCGGCCAATCATTGGACTCGTCGGGTCACAGAAATCATACACTCATCAGATAGCATCATGGCGGCTCGAGCCGTCCTGATCCTAGAAAAGAACCTCCACTTCCAGCCGCTGGTCCAGAAGCTCGGGCGGCTCAAGCGGAAGGTGCAGGATATGGGCGACTTAATGGATGTCCTCACCAGATACGCCGAGTTAGATAGCACAAAGGATCCCGGCTCAGACAAGGACAAGACTAGCAAAGGAACGAAAGGCAAAGGTGGTAAAGACCAGCATAATCACGGTGGTAACCAGGGGACCCAGAATAACAATGACAAGCGGAAGCAGCCAGATGGCGGGTCGGATTTCATTGCCAACACCAATATTGGCTTTAAAAACCAATGCTGTAATGGTCGCCCTGCAGGTACTTACAATGGGAATAAGCCTCATTATTACGAGGAGGCGCTCAAGGCACCGTGTCATAAACATAGTACCCAGGATAAGCCGACTACCCACTCATGGCAAAACTGTTACATCATGCAGGAATTCCGCAACAAAGCCTTCCAGAATCATCAAGGAGGCAACGATGGTGGACACCCGGGTTAGCACGGTCCTGGCGGGTCACAGGGCGGCTCAGGACCTGGTTTCCAGCATCAGCCAAATAATGGCAATGGACATCATCCTGGCTCGGGAAATGAACATAATAACCAAGGTGGTTTCCAGAGTAATCCCAAGCAGTTGAATAGCGGTCAGTACCACTAGTACCAGAATTCTCAAATAATAATTCATATTGTCTGGTGAATTCACGAGAAGGATCATATACCTCCAAAGAGAAAACAACTCGGCTTTGGAGCATTGCTCACCTATGGCCATATTACACTCAAGAACCGCCGACTCCTTTTGCTTTTTATAATCCCCCCTGCAAATTATGTACATACTTCTTTATGTTTCAAATATAGTAAATCCGGCACACCCGAACTAGGAGTTTCTGTCGTTTCAGCCTACAAATTGAGCATGGGTCTTTTTTTTGAAACAATGGGCACTTGGGGGCTTCCAACTCACCGAGTTCAGCTTTCTCACCCTTGTGACCCAAAAAAAACGCCACAATATATTGGTCATTTGGGGGCTTCCAACTCACCGAGTTCATCTTTCTCTCCCTTGTGACCCGGCAAAAAATGGCACAATCTATTGGGCATTTGGGGGCTTCCAACTCACCGAGTTCAGCTTTCTCACCATCTTGACCCGGCAAAAAATGCCACATATGGTTAAACCTGACTGTATGCTTGATGCGACTCCGATCAGGTGACCCGATGTACTCTTGACAAGTCAATCCTTTGTGGACCCTGAACTTACAAAGGATAAAACATCGGTTTGAGTCACGTGAGAGCCGACATGTAGAGAGCTAGGATAAACCATGGGTTATCATACCCGCTTCATGGAAGCAAGACTCGAGCCTCGAAAGCCGGTCTTTTTGTTGAGCCTCGAAAGCTGGCAGTTTTGTATTATGTTATCACATACATACATCATCTTACATGGCATCATTGCATAATACATGCATATTTATATTTGTTTATGAAAGCCAGTCTTCAGAACCGGGTTACATCATAAATTTCTGCATAGAAATAAATCTTTTGTCCCGACCCTCATCATGGTTTCTTATAACCAAGATTAAATGATTGGAGTTTATCTTGCTGAGCCTCGAAAGCCAGTCTCTTCTTGCCAGGTCTCACTAGGCCGGCTTATTAACAATATTTGTTATTGTTGTAAAACTATTATTATTACCTCATAAATTTTTTAGGCACAACACCGTTTTATTATCGGCTCATAGATGAGCGTCCGGGTTATCAACCGTCGTCATATTATGACCGGTTCAATCATTATCTTCTTCAATATTATTCAACAAGACATCAGTTTTGAAAGCCAAGTTTCTTTGCCGGCTCATTCTTTGACCTGTCCTCTCTCTGTTTCAATCAAAATACTCAATGAGCACAGCAGAGATATATAAAGACAAGCAAAGGAGCGGCACAATCAGCAACTATCAAAAGAAGATCAAAAGGATCAAAGTTTCTTAAAGTACCTTCATAATGCAAACATGCACGAAAGCATGACAGAGCTTTTCAAGAAGTTTTTAAGCTACTCCTATTACAGAGTCATCTCAGGAGCCACAAAATCATGTTCTGCCCAACACTTGGGGGCTTGAAACGCCGAGCGACTTAAAATTGTTCTTGCATATCACTTCTGTGATTCGCCCTCTGCGCCATCCAGGTTAGCCTAAGGCTGACCTCTCGCCTGAGCCGCCTCAGGGTCCTCCTCCACTGGATCTTCTGGTGTTTCGATCTGAAGGTTGTCCACATTCCAGATGCAATGGGTCAAGGAGTGGAAAACAACTTATCTATTCAGGATGGAGGATGGGTCAACGTCAGGGGCGAAAAATGTGCTTACGACATTGAGGAGTCAGGTTCACCGGCACAAAGGAGGGTGGCCGAACTCGTGAGTTGTTCGCATCGTAAGTCGCCTGATAACTCTTCACCTCCATTTTAGCGACAAGTTGTTTGGCCAACACGCGAGATGTCTTGACATATTTAACATAGTCAACATCATTGAAAGCCGAGCCGTCATCCTTGAGCTCAGGGAACCCTTTGGCCATTTCTGTCGGATCAAGCTCCTCCTAGTAGGCTAAAGCCCGACTCAAAGAAGATGTTGCATCGGCTCGGGCAGCAGATCTTTTCAACTCTTCAACTTGTTTTGGGATTGTTGAGAGAAACCTCAGCAAATCCTTGATGAGCTTCACCAGGTCTTTGTTCCCCATAACCGCCTTGATTGCGAGATAGCTTCCAGCATAGAGTATCTCAGTCAGTGTATATACAACCTTCAGCATAAGCAAGTTGTTATGTTGGAGGCTGCATGTTCGTGGGCCTACAAAACAATTTAAGCATATAAGTCACTAGACGACTTATCTATATACATAGGTATTTTTTGCGGGTTAGCAAGAATTCCTACAAGATACTTACCAAAGATAGCCTGGGTCATATGGGCAATGTGCCGCTTTAGCCCGGATAGCTCTTCTGTAATGGGCTTTAATTGGCCTTCAACATTTTCTACACGCTCCAACAAGGCGGCTTTCTCAGCTTCAAAGGATTTATTATGTTTTTCAAAATGTGCCTTGGATTTCTCCAATTCCTCCAAGGCAAGGCGAAGCTTCTCCTCAACAACTTCTCGGGCGTTTTTCCCTGCTTCAAGATCTTTCTTCAAGCTGGTCACTTTTGACTCGGTTGCTTTTAGAGATTCCTGCACAATAGGAGTCATCATATTCAACGGTCATTAGCCGGTAGAAAAATGCAGTATCATCTGCCAAAGACAAATTATAACAAGTCTCAAGCAGATTGCAAGCAATATACTTGACACTTGGGGGCTAATGAATATCAGTTCTTCCAAAGCAAAGATATGAAGAAGACCCAACTCATCTCAAGAAGATGAGCCGGCTTTTGGGGCCTACAGGTCGAATTTCTTCAATATTACTAAGAAGACCCAACTCATCTCTAGAAGATGAGCCAGCCCTTGGGGGCTACAGGTCGAATTATTTAAGATTATTAACCAGACCCGCCTCATCTCCAGAAGATGATCTGGCCCTTGGGGGCTACAGGTCGAATTATTTAAGATTATTAACAAGACCCGCCTCATCTCCAGAAGATGAACCGGCCCTTGGGGGCTATGAAAGGATATATGGAGTATACAACAAAGAGGAGCATACCACGTATTTGCTTTTCATCATGCTGACAAGGCCGACTTCCATCTCCCGGCTTGTAGCAAGATGGTCCAAATAACCAGCGTGTAATTCTTCAGCACGCATGTTCTCATAACTCAGAAGCTCCAGCTTGGCCTTCCCCTTCTCAGGCAGTACTGTTTCATCCTTAGCAACAAGTTTTGTCAGCACTCTGGAGACCTCAGGAACGGGGTAACCCGACCTAGTAATGGTGACCTCTTCATTCTTATCGCAAGGAGCATCTTCAGTTATCTTTGGAGGACTGGGCGGGCTAAGATTGGCCATCGGGTCAGCTTTAGTCTCCATAACATCAGTAGTTATCGGCTCAGGTTGAAGGGGTAAATCAGTTTGGGCCTCCTGATGATCTTCAGGTCGATCGGCATGGACTTCAGGAGGCACCAAATCTCGGTTTCCCGGCTCAAAGGTTTCAGGATCATTGGATGGCTCGCCAACTTTCCTCTTCTTGGCCTTGTCCTAGGCCCTACAAAATAAGAAGACAGAATAAAAGAAATGCAAGCTTAAAGGTTCACATAGGCAAACATATGACAAAAGAGAAAATTTACCCAGGGTTGATGACAAAGGGTGGAAGCTTGGAGGCAGTTGAGTTGCCTGACAAAGGTGGTGACTCCTAATAAACAAAATCAGAATGATTAAAAGGTTTCTATATTAAACCAGCTTCGGAAGAAAAGGAGTTGGATTGAAAGGTACCTCATTTGGTCGCTTACGGGCGACTGGTTTATTGGGTAAGCCGGCTTTGAGATCACCATTACCGCTCCGAGTTTGGGGCCTTGATTTATGCTGAGTTTTCTTCAAAACGAAATTGGGATCCAAATAAGCATCTGGATGAGATAAGCTTACTTTCCAAATGACCCGCCTTGTTCTTGTCGGACGCAAGGATTCTGAGCCGGAGGTAATGGAAATGATCTCAACATCGTCAGCCCGGTTCGTCTCGACATCGCCCTAAGAAAAGGAGGCATCAGCTAGATTCAATAAAATACGGTAAAAGGAAATTGATTTCTACCTCCGGTTGAACATCGGCTGCTGCTGATTCACCCATAAGTGATGGCTCTTCTACGACCGCCTTATCTTTGTCTGAACTTGGAAGGGCTTAGGCTTCTTGGCTGTGGTTTTTACTCGCTTCTTGCCCCAAAATGAAGACTTAGCCTACAAAGTTGGCGATCAAAACTAACAGGTAAGGATTTAGAATTTAAAAGAAGAAAACATTCATACAAGTCAGACATAGAGTTACTGAAGATTCTCACTGGAGGAGCCGGGTTAAGAGCATAAAAGGGCTTCAATCCGTCTTTGCTGCAAGCGGCTAGACTTTCACCCAGTAGCTTCTTCACAATCTGATTTATTTCATCAGCATCCAAAGTTATATTGTTATATCTTTGGGCATCGTCTAAGTCGCCGGAGTAAGCGCACATTAGACTGTCACGGCGGCTTAGCAGCAAAATACTCCAGGATACCCAGCACCGGGTCAAATCAACTCCAGTTAACCCGTTGGCTGCTAAGGCCCTCAACTTTGGAAATATAGGGGCTTGTTGAGCGCGTTCTTCCGGAGGAGCCTAGCCAGGAAGTTCAAGATCCATGGGAAGACGATTTGGTCTGTAACCCGACAAAGGGTTCTCATCAGTTGAGGCCGTGTTCCGGCAATAGAACCAAGTTTTATTGCACCCTTTAGGTTGTCTTGACAGAATAGCAGCAGGAAAGGCAATGTCTCTCAGCCTCTGGATTGAGACCCCGCCAAGTTCTAGGATGGGGCCGTCGGCGCATTCAGTTTGGCAATTCAAATAGAAGAACTCCCTAAATAGGGAAACAGAGGGTTCTATATGCAGATACGCCTCACAGAGTACTTGGAACTGACAAAGGTTGGATATATCATTGGGGCCAAGGTCTTGAGGATGAAGATGGAAAAGGTGTAAAATGTCTCGAAAGAATTTTGACCCGGTTGAGAGAAGCCTCTGAGAAGATGGTCCAAGAACACTACCACTTCTCCCTCACCACGGTTTGGAATTCCTTCTGCGAGAACAACCCGCCAGCCGATCAATTCCTTCAATGACAGAATACCTTGATCTTGATGATCTTTAAGTATAAATTCGGAAACTTGGGAAGGCCAGTTGCAGACGTTGGATTTCGACATAATAAGTTGCCTGGATAAAGTAAAAGTAGGAAGGGATTTCAATGGTATTTCCACAAAGAGGAAGGGATGATGCAGCACATCGACGGTAACTATTTCCCTCAGTTATGAAACCAAGCTTATCAAACCAGTAGGAGGATCACGAACACCCAATAAGCAGCACCTGCACACAAACAACAAATACTTGCAACCCGACGAGAAAGAGAGGTTGTCAATCTCTCTACGGTAATAAGATAGATTAGGTAGTGATGGATAGGAGAGATAGATCTCTCAAGAACACAAATAAAAAGAGTAAATATGCAGAAATATATTTTTGGGTTTTTGGTTTTGTTGATCTGAAAAGAAAGATTGCAAAAAACGTAGATCGGAAAGCAATATGATGGAAAAGTAGACCCGGGGGCCGTAGGGTTCACTAGTGGCTTCTCTCATGAGTATAGCGCATGGTGGGTGAACAAATTACTGTTGGGAAATTGATAGAAAATCGAATAGTCATGACGATATCCAAGGCGATGATCATTATATAGGCATCATGTCCAAGATAGATAGACCGACTCCTGCCTGCATCTACCTCTATTACTCCACACATCGACTGCTATCCAGCATGCATCTAGTGTATTAAGTTCATGGAAAAATGGAGTAATGGAATAAGAAAGATGACATGATGTAGACAAGATCTATTCATGTAGGAATAGACCCCATCTTGTTATCCTTAATAGCAACGATACATGCGTGTCTTGCTGCCCCTTCTGTCACTGGGAAAGAACACTGCAAGATCGAACCCATCACAAAGCACCTCTTCCCATGGCAAGAAAAATCGATCTAGTCGGCCTAACTAAACCAAATATTCGCAGAAGAAATACGAGACTATAAGTAATCATGCATATAAGAGATCAAAGAAGACTCAAATAATATTCATGGATAGAAACTGATCATGAACTCAAAAATCATCGGATCCCAACAAACACACCACAAAAGTTTACATCAAATAGATCTCCAAGAGACCATTGTATTGAGAATCATAAGAGAGAGAGGAGAAGCCATCTAGCTACTGCCTACGGACCCGTAGGTCTATGGTGGACTACTCACGCATCATCGGAGAAGCACCTATGAGGAAGATGAACCCCTCTGTGATGGTGTTTAGATTGGATCTCGCGGTTCTGGAACTTGCGGCAGCTGGAATTGTGTTTCGTCGACTCCCCTAGGGTTTTTGGAATATTTGGGAATTTATAGGCATCAGAGGCGGTGCGGAAGGGGGCCGAGGAGGGCACAACCCATCAGGGCATGCTTGGGCCCCCCTGGCGCGCCCTGGTGAGTTTTGCTCTCCATATCCCACCTGTCCGGCAGTTGTTTGGCCCACTGGGTGTCTTCTGGTCCAAAAGAAATCTCCAAAAAGTTTAGTCGCGATTGGACTCCATTTGGTATTGATTTTCTGCGAAGTAAAAAAACAAGCAAAAACAGCAACTGGCACTTTGGCACTATGTCAATGGGTTAGTCCCGAAAAATGATATGAAGTTGTTATTAAATGATTGTAAAACATCCAAGAATGATAATATAACAGCATGGAACAAGCAAAAATTATAGATACGTTGGAGACGTATCAGCATCCCCAAGCTTAATTCCTACTCGTCCTCGAGTAGGTAAATGATAAAAACTGAATTTTTGATGTGGAATGATGCCTACCATGTTCATCACATTCTTTTCTTTTGTATAGCATCGACATTTCGACCTATAATGATTCAAAGCAATAATCTAGTTTTAACATAGTAACTTCAATACTCAAGCATGTCAACAAGCAACCATGTCTTTGAAAATATCAACACTAAAGAAAGTTATCCGCAGCCCATCACGCTCAATCATTGATCCATTCATGAAACACACTCAAATATTATATATGCCCAATGCTCAAGTACGATCATAGTGCCCCCTAGTTGGTGCTTTATAAGAGAAGCTGGAGACTCAAAGCAAAAATAAAAATTGCATAAAGTAAATAGATAGGTCCTTCGCGGAGGGAAGTAGGGCTTTGTAGAGGTGCCAGAGCTCAAGTTTTAAATTGGGAGAGAAAAAATATTTTGGGTGGCATGCTTTTCCTGTCAACGAAAATGACAAAGTAGTTCACAATACTTTCCATGCTAGATATATCATAGGCGGTTTCCAAACTGAAAATAAAGTTTATTCCTTTTTCCACCAAACTTTCACTTTCCATGGTGGGCCGTATCCACGGTTGCCTTCCATACCAACACTTTCCAAGGAATTTATTATTTGACAACGTAAAGTAAATATTTTTTCTTTTTCATTTCGGGAATGGGCATCCCTATTACAGCCGCACTCTCGTTCAATGACAAGTGAATAAACACTCATCTTGAGAATAACACATCTAGCATGGAAAAATATTGGACACTCCCCACCGTTTCATGAGCGGTACGGGCACACAAAAGAGAAAATTTATTTTGAAAATTTAGAGATGGCACATACAAATTTGCTTGGAACGGCATGGAAATACCGCATATAGGTAGGTATGGTGGACTCATAAGGCAAAACTTGGTTTAAGGATTTTGGATGCACAAGTAGTATTTCTACTTAGTACAAATGGAGGCAAGCAAATAGATTGGGAAGCAACCAAACCAAGAAACGAAAATTCACATAAGCGAGCATTGAACATAACTAACACCGAATAATGCACCACAAGTAGGATGTAACTTCATTGCATAACTATTGACTTTCGTGCATGCATAGGGAATCACAAACCTTAACATCAATATTCCTACTAAGCATAATTACTCACTAACATGACTCACATATTACTATCATCATGTTTCAAAACTATTACAAGGAATCAAGTTTAATATGTCCAGTGATCTTCATGAAAGTTTTTATTATATCCTCCTTGGATATCTATCACTTTGGGACTAGTTTCATATATTGCCATTGCTTTTTGGCAAGCTCAAACAAATTTAAGTGAAGCACATGAGCATAAAGATTTCATCTCTCAAAAAGGTATAAGTGAAGCATGAGAGGATTTCTTCAAAACTTACTAACACTCAAATTTATATAAGTGAAGCATGAGAGTATTTCTACAAAAATTTCCAAGCACACCGTGCTCAAAAAGATATAAGTGAAGCACTAGAGCAATTCTATAGCTCAAAAAGTTTAAGTGAAGCACATAGTGCAATTCTAACAAATCATAGCATGATTTTGGCTTTATCAAATAGGTGTGTACAGCAAGGATATAAAGGAAAAACTAACAAACAAAGCAAGCAAAGATACAATACGCTCCAACCAAAACTCATGATATGTGACAAATAAAAATATAGCTCCAAGTAAAATACCGATGGTCGTTAGAAGAAAGAGGGGATGCCACTTGGGGGCATCCCCAAGCTTAGTTGCTTGTTTATATTTGGATATATCTTGGGGATGCGGTAGCATCCCCAAGCTTAGGATTTTATCACTCCTTATTCCTTCATCCATCGTGATCTCACCCAAAACTTGAAAACTTCAATCACACAAAACTCAACAAAATCTTCGTGAGATCCGTTAGTATAAGAAAGCAAATCACTACTTTAGGTACTGTTGAAAACCCATTCATATTTTATTATTGCATTATACCTACTGTATTTTAACTTTACCATGGTTCATACCCTTCAATATAACCCATAGATTCATCAAAACAAGCACAGAATGCAACGAAAACAGAATCTGTCTTAAACAGAATACTCTGTAGTAATCTGTACTCTACCCATACTTCTGTAACTCTAACAATTCTGAAAAATTATTAAAACGTAAGGAATTTGTATAGGAACACTGTGTTTAAATTTCAGCTCAAGAACAAGTTCCAGTAAAAAATGCAAATTCATATACTGGACGCAAAGTTTCTGTTTCAGATTCAGCATCACTTCTACTCATCCTATGAATCATCCTAAAGGCTTTACTTGGCACACACACTAAATAAACCATAAAAACACAATCATAACAGAGGCATAATTGTGTCAACACAAAAAAACAGAAAGGAAAAAGCAAAAAATTATTTATTCATTGGGTTGCCTCCCAACAAGCGCTATCGTTTTACGCCCCTAGCTAGGCATAATGGATAGATTCAAGTATTGTCATCCTTGGTTTTGGATGAGGTGCTTTTGTCAAGAGGTTTTGCAAATAAAACTTGAAACACATCATCCATAGCAACCTTAGCACTATAAAGTTGTCCCTCTACATACCCCCTTTGATTACCGGCCACGATCCAAGAATATTGTTGGTTCACATCATTGAAAACGTGTTGGATCATGTCTAAAACGGGGACTTCCTTTTTGAGATTCTCATCAAAAATTTGATTATTTCCAAGCAAATATCTCATCATGTAATCACTATTGTAGAGGATTTCTCCTATTACCAGTTTTTCACGGCTCATACCATAAAAGTCAAAGATCTCCCTAGCTTCCCGTACTACGTGATCAAATTCATTCATAAGAACAAGGGTAGCTAACTACTTAGCTTTGGGATTGTTTATGACGGGTAGCTCATAAAATAATCTTTGCAAGGTAGGATGGGTACGAATAAATCTATTTTCAAGTTTTAAAACTAGCGCCGAGATAGCTTCCGCACAAGATTTAGTTCTTTTCAATATAGGAGTATCATCGAGAGTCAAATTCCCAAAGCAATTGAAAAACTCTTGGATAGTTTCTTTTCCACTAATGTTCCCTTGCCCCAAAACAAAAGTTTTAGAATCAATATTAGTAGAACGTCCAATTTTAGGAGTCCTGCCATCATCCGTTTCTCCATACCAAAATCACACATGGTGACAAGCAAACAATAGATCTGATGAGAAGAAGGCAAACGAAGAAGAGGGCGAATAAAACGGCAAATTGGTGAAGTGGGGGAGAGGAAAACGAGAGGCAAATGGCAAATAATGTAATTGCAAGGAGATGAGATTTGTGACTAGGAACCTGCTAGATGATGGTGGAGTCCCCTCGGCGCCTACGATAGGCACGTAAAAGAGACCGCTTCCTCCCCGGCAACGGCGCCAGAAATTCCTTTGACGTGGCTTGAGACTGCATCGGTATTGCCCCAAAGAGGAAGGGATGATGCAGCACAGCGACGGTAAGTATTTCCCTCAGTTATGAAACCAAGGTTATCGAACCAGTAGGAGGATCACCAACACCCAATAAGCAGCACCTGCACACAAACAACAAATACTTGCAACCAGACGCGAAAGAGAGGTTGTCAATCTCTCTATGGTAATAAGATAGATTAGGTAGTGATGGATAGGAGAGATAGATCTCTCAAGAACACAAATAAAAAGAGTAAATATGCAGCAATATATTTTTGGGTTTTTGGTTTTGTAGATCTGAAAACAAAGATTGCAAAAAACATAGATCGGAAAGCAATATGATGGAAAAGTAGACCCGGGGGCCGTAGGGTTCACTAGTGGCTTCTCTCATCAGTATAGCGCACGGTGGGTGAACAAATTACTGTTGGGCAATTGATAGAAAATCTAATAGTCATGACAATATCCAAGGCGATGATCATTATATAGGCATCACATCGAAGATAGATAGACCGACTCCTGGCTACATCTACCTCTATTACTCCACAAATCGACCGCTATCCAGCATGCATCTTGTGTATTAAGTTCATGGAAAAATGGAGTAATGCAATAAGAACGATGATATGATGTAGACAAGATCTATTCATGTAGGAATAGACCCCATATTGTTATCCTTAATAGCCACGATACATGCGTGCCTTGCTGCCCCTTCTGTCACTGGGAAAGAACACCGCAAGATCGAACCCATCACAAAGCACCTCTTCCCATGGCAAGAAAAATCAATCTAGTCGGCCTAACTAAACCAAAGATTCGGAGAAGAAATATGAGGCTATAAGTAATCATGCATATAAGAGATCAAAGAAGACTCAAATAATATTCATTGATAGAAACTGATCATGAACTCAAAATTCAACGGATCCCAACAAACACACCGCAAAAGTTTACATCAAATAGATCTCCAAGAGACCATTGTATTGAGAATCATAAGAGAGAGAGAGAAGAAGCCATCTAACTACTGCCTACGGACCCGTAGGTCTATGGTGGACTACTCACGCATCATCGCAGAAGCACCTATGAGGAAGATGAACCCCTCCGTCATGGTGTTTAGATTGGATCTCACGGTTCTGGAACTTGCGGCGGCTGGAATTGTGTTTCATCGACTCCCCTAGGGTTTTTGGAATATTTGGGAATTTATAGGCATCAGAGGCGGTGCGGAAGGGGGCCGAGGAGGGCACAACCCATCAGGGAGCACCGGGCCCCCCTGGCACGCCCTGGTGGGTTGTCCTCTCCACAGCCCACCTCTCTGGAAGTTGTTTGGCCCAGTGGGTGTCTTCTGGTACAGAAAAAATCTCCAAAAATTTCGTCGTGATTGGACTCCATTTGGTATTGATTTTCTACGATGTAAAAAAACAAGCAAAAACAGCAACTCACACTTTGGCACTATGTCAATAGGTTAGTCCCAAAAAATGATATAAAGTTGTTATAAAATGATTGTAAAACATCCAAGAATGATAATATAACAGCATGGAACAAGCTAAAATTATAGATACGTTGGAGACATATCAGACGGCTTAATTATTTATAATGGATAAGCTGCCTTATGAGGAGTCAGAGTCTTAATTATTTATAATGGATAAGCTGCCAGGCTGCTGCTCAGGGCGTGGCCCACTTCGAGAGACAAGCACGGCCCAGCGCGGCCTCACTCAAGGTAAGGCCCTCGCGAGAGCCCCGCACTCGCAAGGGATACGGCGCCAAGACCCTCAGACGGAAGAGGTCTCCCCAGGCCCCCTCCCGAGCGGCGGAGATCCCTATGCAATGCTCGGCCTCGGGAGGTCAAGGGTGATGCAAGTCGGGCCAGGCGGGCATCAGCCCGCCAGAGGAGACAGTTTCCTCTTTGGTGCAAAGGAGGCAGGGGCGCATGCAGGCTCCCAAAGCACCCCCCAAAGGTTTCCATTCCGGTGCAACGAGACCAAGACCGCGAGCTCCGCAGGACGGACATCATCGCCGAGCCCACCTCTGCATCACCACCGGCTACTTTGCAAGCGAATATCACCTTTCGTCAGGATAAGATGTACTCCTTGTCCCCTTTCGAATTTGGCCGTTGTGCGATCCGTTCCCGCCATTTTGACAAGGGAAGAGGACCCGGGTCGCTATAAATAGAGGCTAGGCTACGCCGAAGAGGGGGACGGATCCGACACCACCCGAGCACCCTCGCGAGGCAACTCACCATTGTACTAGTTCATCCACGAACCTCCTCGTGAGGCAATCCACCAAAAGCAGGAGTAGGGTTTTACGCTTCGCAGCAGCCCGGACCTGGGTAAATCCTCATGTGCTAATCTCTTCTTCCTCGCCATCGAGCGAGTTTGTCGGGCCGTGAGCTTGGAATCGAAGCTGGTGGAGATCTTCGCACACACCCCTGTGTTCGAACCTCCTTGGGTTTTGTGGAGACCGAAATCCGACATTTGGCGCGCCAGGTAGTGGCGTGTTGGAGTCTTCAGCAAGCTTCGCTTCCTCTTCGCTCCGTCGTGTCGATGACCGATGCCCGACAAGCTTCCTTCGGCCCCGGGGGATCCGCCTTCACCAACCTCGCCACTGCCACCCAGGACGCACGCCCCGGCAGCTCAGTGCTGTGCGGTCGTTACCAGGCCACCAACGTCGTCTCCACCACCATTCCTGCTCGTGCCGGCCAGGCGCGCGGCGGGCGAGCGGCGCCCACGGGACCGACATCACACTGCACCCGCGTGGGAGACCTCAACGCGCACGATGCACTGCTGATGGCGAGTGAGATGCTTCGCCACCGCTTGACGCACGGGGGTTTCGTCGCCTGGGCCAACCACATCGCCGATTTGGTCACCGTCTCGAGGAGGGCCTGGGTTCCGCACCCCTCTTCTCGACCAGCGGCACTGGGCGCCGGGGGCTCGCACGCCGTGCCCATCGCCTCATCTGCGGACGGCGTGTCCGCCTCACTCCCGGGCGAGCCAGGGCAGGGCCCGCCGCACGCCATGCTTCTTCTCCTCCGGATCCCGGTGACCGGCATCGGGGCACCATCAGGCCCCGCCAGTGGTGCCTTTGAATAAGGTGATGGGGCGCTCCGCGCGCGACTCGCCGCGCGCACTCATGCCCCGGTGGATCATCAATAGCCTGGTTCATCCCGGCGGGAGCGCGCAAACCGACTCAGGGAACAGGAGGCTCAGGCTTCCGGGCAGGCAGGCAACAATAACGGAGGCGCGGTGGATAACCAGGGAGGCAACCCATGTCAAGACACGCGCGGCCAACCCCACAGCGATGGCAGAGGTAAGCAACTTCGGGCGGAGGCTCGCCGCAGGAGGGTCTGTGGGCCGCCCGCCCAGGGCGGTGTCACCTTGCCACCCAGGGAGGCTGCCCATGGTGCGCACGGGGACGGTTCAGGAGGGAGCCAATGCCTTTACACAGAGGCCTATCACGCGCCCCCCGGAGTAGGGAGATGTCCCGGACGTCCTCCCCAAGCCGGGCCTGGGGGCTTCCACCAAGGGAGTACCAGGCCAGGTTGGTGCAAGCAAGGGGGAGGCGTCCTGGGATGCGCGGGAGCGCGGCGCAGCCGCCGCCTTCGCGAGCAAGCAACACGTAGCCGAGCCCTCCGGGCCACAAGAGCGACCGCCTGGGGGGATCGGCAGGATACAAGCAGCGCGGGCCACCCGCGGCAACGGGGGCGCTGGCGCGGCCCTCAGGGGGCAGGGCCTCGCGAGGTCCTCAAGGAGCGGTCTGGCCGGCGCCCCGACGCCTCACGAGGCGGTTCACCGACACAACACCCCTATGGCTGCGCTGGGTGCATTGTGCTCATGTTTGGGCCGCGGGAGCACAATCCCGTGGCTACGCGGGGAACAATGCACTCAAGTTTGGGTTGTAGGGGCGCGCAACCGCGCAAAAATGCGCGGGAAGGCTCTTAACTGAGTTGGGAGCACCTAGGCCATGCGCCCGGGGGCTTGCCTAGCTATCTTTGGCCGTGACACTCTCACGTAATAATGAGTGGGTTATATAAGCCCGGAGCCCCCCGAGGACGCGGAGGGGTTCCCACCCACGCCCAAGTGGAAGCCCCATGCTCCACGCTGGCGGACAACACTGTCCTCCAATGACTATGCCCACGCAAAGTGGATGCCCTATGCTCCGCGCTGAGGGAAGACGAAGACTAGCCTAGGTGCCAGACACGGCAGTTCTTTGCTTTTCTTGTATTCGAATTTGCCATTTTCCTGGAATGAAACTCGAGGAATTTCGACTCTATTTAAACAAAAGGGGCAGGAATTTTTTCTCCTTGCAGTTTTTATCTTGAAGTCTCTTTCTCCGGATAACGCCTGCAAGCCTCTCCCTCTCGCGCCCCGCGAGCGGGGGCTACGGGGCACGGTGTGCACACCTCGCCAAGGCCTTGGCGTCCTGGTCCTCACGTGGCCTTGGTGTCCTGGTCCTCGTGTGGCGCCCTCGAATGAGCTAGCAGGCGTGTGCCACCTCACCCTCGCTCGGGGGTCCGTCGCGGCCCGGCGTGCTGTCTTAGAGCCTCTGGAGGCTCAAGCCTCCTGGGGCAGGAACCCGCAGAAAGGAATGGTCGCTGCTTGAGCGTCAATGGGGGGGGGGCTCCTGAGCATCGCGCCTCAGGAGCCTCACCGATCGCGTGGTTCCCCGCCCCTTGGTCTCATCCTGGTGATCCGGACGCCCCAACGGCGGTCAAGGCCTCGCCCCTTGGTCTCGTCCTGGTGATCCGGACGCCCCAACGGTGCTCGGGGCATGCACGGGATCGGGCCCCGGCATGCTGTCTTAGAGCCTCTGGAGGCTCAAGCCTCCTGGGGCAGGAACCGGCGGAAAGGAATAGTCGCCGCTTGAGGGTCAAGGAGGGCTCCTGAGCATCGCGGCTCAGGAGCCTCACCGACCGCGTGGCTCCTCGCCCCTTGGTCTCGTCCTGGTGATCCGGACGCCCTAACGGCAGTCGAGGCCTCGCCCCTTGGTCTCGTCCTGGTGATCCGGACGCCCTAACGGCAGTCGAGGCCACGCCCCTTGGTCTCGTCCTGGTGATTCGGACGCCCCAACGGTGGTCGGGGCATGCACGGTATCGGGCCCGGTAGACATAGAGCGCCGCTTGAGCATCAAGGGGGGCTCCTGAGCATCGCGCCTCAGGAGCCTCACCGATCGCGTGGCTCCTCGCCCCTTGGTCTCGTCCTGGTGATCCGGACACCCCAACGGCGGTCAAGGCCTCGACCCTTGGTCTCGTCCTGGTGATCCGGGCACCCCAACGGTGGTCGGCGCATGCACGGGATCGGGCCCCGCAGACGTAGAGTGCCGAAAGGGCCCCCCCCAAACCGCCTCACTCGCAGGAAGGAGGAACTTCCCCAAGCTCCCCAGGTGCCACTGCCAGACCTCACGACGCAGAAGCACGCCGCGGACACATCGAGCAAAGTACCCTAACAACGATCAACAGGAAATCTTGATTAACAGTAACGTAGGGACCGCAATACGTGATGAGAATGCTAATAAAAGGGCGCAAGCGCCAAAGTTCATTACACGCCCAGAAGGGCCCCCCATGATTTTTTGGTTATAGGAAGAGGAAAAGAAAATAAGGCGAAGGAGCCCCCCCAGGGGCTACCGCTCCTGAGGCCCCGGCCTCGGCGCACCGGCGCTCAGTCGGAGTCCTCCTCCTCCTTGATTGGGCCATGGTGGCAAGCCGGCGTAGCCGCTTCCCGGGCGGGGGAGCGGCGCCGTCGCGGCTGGCTTCCCCCCGAAGTCCGGGCGCGCCGAGGCGGCGGGGCGTCGTAGCTATCGTCGCTCGGGCTCTCCTCGGAGGATGTGTCGCTGCTGCTAGAAGCATGGTGGCCGTCGCCAAGGGCAAGCTCACCTCCAAGATCGCCGCTGCCGACGCCCTCCGGGCAGCACCCCAAGCGCCTACCGTCCTCCCCGAAGATCTTGACGAAAAGCGCAGCAGCGCCGTCGTGCTTGAAGGGGAGCGTTGGCCTCCCCTCCAGGCCGTGGGCACGGGCGAAGGTCTGCCACCCGCGGCTCAAAAAGGCATTGCCTGCGGGGGTAACCTCGACCTCCACCCACAACGCGCCGCTGAACAACCATCGGCCTGCAGCCATAGACCTGCGGGCTCGTTAACCCGCAACGTCTCCGCGAAGGAGCGCGGGAACTGCAACCAGGTGCTCGCCGGCCTGGAACTCCAGGCCCGCGTTGGCCGTGCGGGCGAAGGCTGGGGAGCAAGGAATAGGAAAGGGCTGGGGGTTCCGTTCCCCCCGCCCATTTATAGTTGTGTGGAGGCCAACCGGCACCTTCCCTCATCCAGGGCAATGATGGCCCTGCGACGTGCGCCAGTTGCTGATCAGACAGAGCGTTTGCCGAGGCGCCATGGGGAAGCGGAGGCGTCCGTGCTTCTTTGTTCACTGTGTGACAGACTGGGCTCGCAGGCTTTTGGGGCCCGCGGCGCTTCGGGCCATCTTCTATGGCTTCGACCAGAAGCCAACTCGAGCACGCCTCAGGACCGGGGGCTGCTGTCGGCGTTCTGGGAATGGGGGTACCCAGACCTGCCAGCCTGCGGCCCAGGGCGTGGCCCACTTCGACAGCCAAGCACGGCCCAGCACGGCCTCACTCAAGGCAAGGCCCTCGCGAGAGCCCCACACTCGCGAGGGAGACGGCGCCAAGAACCTCAAAGGGAAGAGGTCTCCCAGGCCCCCTCCTCAGCGGCGGAGATCCCTATGCATTGCTCGGCCTCGGGAGGTCAAGGGTGACGCAAGTCGGGCCAGGCGGGCATCAGCGCGCTAGAGGAGACAGTTTCCTCTTTGGTGCAAAGGAGGCAGGGGTGCATGCAGGCTCCCAAAGCACCCCCAAAGGTTTCCATTCCGGTGCAACGAGACCAAGACCGCGAGCTCCGCAGGACGGACATCATCTCCGAGCCCACCTCTGCATCACCACCGGCTACTTTGCAGGCGAAGATCACCTTTCGTCAGGATAAGATGTACTCCTTGTCCCCTTTCGAATTTGGCCGTTGTGGGATCCCTTCCCGCCATTTTGACAAGGGAAGAGGACCCGGGTCGCTATAAATAGAGGCTAGGCTGCGCCGAAGAGGGGGACGGATCTGACACCACCCGAGCGCCCTCGCGAGGCAACTCACCATTGTACTAGTTCATCCACGAACCTCCTCGTGAGGCAATCCACCAAAAGCAATAGTAGGGTTTTACGCTTCGCAGCGGCCCGAACCTGGGTAAATCCTTGTGTGCTAATCTCTTCTTCCTCGCCATCGAGCGAGTTTGTCGAGCCGTGAGCCTGCAATCAAAGCTGGCGGAGATCTTTGCACACGCCCCTGTGTTCGAACCTCCTTGGGTTTTGCGGAGCCCGAAATCCGACATATGCTAAAATCAAAGGACCTCTAATTTTTGCTAAGTGTGGGACAAATAAGTTTCCACCAAACTGGCTACAATTACGGATATACAAATGGTTCGAAAAGGAAAAATATTTGCTAAACCTGACAAGAAGGCATGGGAGGAGCAGCGGTCTAATGTACAGATCCTTAAGGATGGTTTGAAGACGTTATGCGAGAAGTGTATTTGCCGTTCAAAGCTGTTCTATTTCTATAATAAGACTCATGGAATGTACACATGAAGGAGCAATGGCGATAAACGAAAGAGGAACTACCAGAGCAATCAAGAACTTTGACGAACTATTATGGATCTGGAGAAGAAAGATTTTCCTGAAGGAAGCCGAGGGCAACGGAGACGGTCAGCTGGACTTCGATGAAGACGTGGCGTCACTGCAGTCCTGAAGGTGGCCCCCAACGACAGATGAGCAGCGGCACTGGCACGACGAAAACCATCGGGCACGAAGAAGAAGAAGCGAGAAGGGCGAGGTGAAAGTGAAAGAAGGGACCCCCCAGTGAATATTTAAAAGGGAGAAGACCGAAGAGGCAACCAGCACGCGCAAAAATCGAGGAGACGCGGTACTTTTGGGAAACAAAGACGCCTCGATTTTCGAGATATATGGATACACTTAGATTGGCTGTGATGTCATCATTGGTTTCCTAGATTTCTGGCGGGTGACGTCACTACATGGACGGCACAAGAAAAATAACAAGTCTAGAAATGTTGCAAGCCGACATTTCGAGATCCATGAAGAACACAGATGCATGCAGATGATAAGCCGGTAAGAGAAAGTAAGCGAAATTGACATGAATGAATTCAAATCAATCTGGGGCCTAATGTCGGGGATATAACCCCACAGTATAACCCGTCCTACTGGGCCGGGTCAATGAAATGGCAGATCTGGAGCTATAATCAAGATGGGTCGTGTCGTCGAGACAAGACAAGCAAGGCGGTTATTAAGTAAGTCGCCAGGCGGCCCAAGCGCATGGAGACGGTGACTCAAGAACCACGAGGCAAAAGATGCTAGAAGATTCCTTGCTTGAGAGGCAAGGCGTGTTAGAGACATAATTGGTTACGAGTTGTAACATGACTCGGACTCTATGGTAAAACCTAGGGTCTCGACCTGTATATAAAGGCGAGCCCCTAGAGCAGAAAGACTTAAGTTAGAAACCCTCGAAAGCTAGGTTAGTGATTCTGCACCCTTCTAATCGAGATCATCATCATTATAGACACAAAGCAAGACGTAGGCTATTACCTCCATTGGAGGGGCCGAACCTAGGTAAACTTGTCTCCCGTTCCCGTTCAACCCCTTTGAGTCGCCACCTAGCGGCGATGGTGTCACATCCCTAGTCTTCCCTTGCTTGTGCTAGCTTAGATGTGTATCATGTTTCAATTTTGCATCAACATGAAATGGGGATTAAAAAAAAAACCTAGCACCTCAATCTAATAAACAATTCAAATACTTGAGTTAAATCAATGTATCCAAAATGCCCATCAAAAATGCCCACTATGTCTGATAAGTGTTGGCAACAACATATCAGGGGTGCATTTTATTTACTCAACAACTTTGGCATTTTATTTTAAACCAACAAAGCCCCTGAAATCGATAAATAAAGCACTATAAATACTGAAGTCATTCAAAAATACTGAGACTTTTTGTGGAGGTCTGAAATATTCAAACTACTCTCCATAAAATATGTTGATATTTTTGTGCTAGGTTATGTGGCCAAACCAAAAATAAAACAAATATCAGAAAAACTGAAAACAGAAACAAATAAAAAGGGAAAGAGAGAGAGAGTTTTGCCTGAGGCCCAGCCAGGCCGGCCCACCTGGCCCAGCAATGTCGTCGTCCTCCTGGCATCTAGGAGGCCGAGCGTGTGGTCGCCGCGCGCGCACGGCGGAGCTGCCATGCAGCTCCCCGCCTGCCTGCCTCCCCCGTCGCGCTGGTGATGTGGATAAGCACCAGGGCGCCGCCCCGACTGCTCTCCCTCCCCATTCGCCCCCTCTGCCTCTCCTCGCTCTCCGTCCGCCATGGCACCCGCAAGCTCGCCGCCGTAGAGCCGCACCTCCAGCCGCTCCTCCTCGCCTCCGACTATCTCCTGAGCTCCGCCTCGAGCTGCTGGTTGTCCTCGCCGAGCCAAGCCTCACCGGAGAGCACGGACCGACGCCATCGACCTCTTCTTCCACCTTCGGCCGCCGCAGTCGCCGCCGTCGATTCGCCGTCTCCAGAGCCTCCCCGACCCCGCTAGCAACGCCGCTGCAACCGCTGTAAGCTTGCGGTTCCATTCCCTCTCTTCTCGCCGTCATTCGCTAGCTCTAGCCGTGGAATTCCTCGAGCCCGAGAGCTCCTCGCCACCGGCAATGAAGCTGCCATAGCTACGGTGGCGCAAGCTCCAGCCTAAGCACGTAGGCGTGCTCAGAAGGGCCCCAGGAACCCGTAGATGCAGTTATCGTAGGCCCTAGCCGTGCATGGAGTTAATTCGATCGACGCCCGAGCTCTGTCATCCGCCAAGGTGGTCGCCAGCGACGATCTGGACCACCCCAGCCCCTGGGGTTTGTTTCTTTGGATGCGCACGGTCGAGCCCGTTCGAAAGAGCCTCTCCGCCGTCCGTTTGGTCGCCGGAGGGGTGTTTCCGATACCCTCCGCCATCTCTGTGGCCGCCGGCGGCTCAACGCCGGCTAGCCAAGACCCGTTGACCACGGGGATGACCCCTGGGTCACTGGCAAGTGGGGCCCCGCCCCTGGTTAGGTTAGTTTTAAACAAAAGTTAATTAAGTTAATTTATTAACCTATTCAGACACTTACTAGTGGGTCCAGCCCAACTAATTAAGCATTAAGTTAATTCTAATTAGTTGTTTAATAGATGAGTCACTGACATGTGGACCCCCCATGTCAGGTTTGACTGAAATTAAACTGAATTGACCTGTTGTCGCAATGATGACGACATGCTGACGCAATAAAGCTTTTCCGATTTATAATAATTCCAAAAAATGCTAAAATATTAGAAAAATCATAGAAATTAATCTGTAGCTCAGATTGAAATAATTTATATATGAAAAATTATCAGAAAAATCCAAAGAATCCATTGGTGCTATTATCATGCATGTTAGAGCAACCTAGATAGATGAAAATTGACATTTTGCAATAATGCAATATGTGGAATATCATATGGAGAACAATTTGAACCTATATTCAATACTACTCCATTTAACTCTAATGATAGATGCATTAGCTCATCAACAACATGTTACCATGTTATAATCATGCATCATATTGCTGCACTTGCCCGTATTGATTATACTATGTTGTATCGCGGTAGGTTCTGCTCCCGAGGATACGTGTGAGTATCCAGCTGAAGGGCAGTACCCTGCTACCAACCTGCAAGGCAAGCAACCCCATTGATCATACCGATAACATCCCACTCTCTCGCTCCTGCTCTTGTTTATTGCATCAGGACAAAGGCTTCTACTGTCTATCTGTTACGGTAGTTGAACCCATTCCTCTGCATGACCTGTCATTGTCACAGAAAATAGCTAAACCATGCAACCTAGCATACCAGGTAGATGCTTGAGCCTTGAGTTGCTTTACCTGCTTTGCTTGCTATGATTGCTATGCTTAGAGTTGTGTCAGGTCTGATTCATCTGGGTGATGAAACGGAGTGAAACAGTGTTGTTCTGATGTGATGAACTAAATGATGAACTCGATTTGGTAAAGGTAGCGATGAGAGGCTATGTAGGAGTACATAGCGGGTTGTCTCATTGGGACCGTTCTTAGGAACTGAGTTTCGTGTTTCTGATCCAAGAATAGTTACTACCACATGCTGGGCTCTGAAATATGACCCCGCTCGACTTATCAACCGCCTAGTCCTCTATCCAGGAGTTGCAAGTAGTTTCTGGAGTTTGTAGCCATGCTGGAGGCCGTGCGTAGCGCTGACCCCAGGGGTGGGCTACGATGTGGTAGGAAGTGGCACGGTGTACCAAGTGGCACCCGAACGGTGGGCTTAGGAACCCTGCGCACATCGCTTGAGGCCGTAGCGGAAACTTCGGCCAGACTTCCGTGCGGGTTTAGTCTCAAAGAGGCGATAGCCTGGACTAGGGTCTTGTGTGATTGACGGTCGTGGCCGACTCCCTCGCTGGGCTTCCGCTTGAAGGTTGCCGAGGTGCCTCGTTTTATGAGCACACATCGATAAGTGGCGAGAGCGTGTGTGAAGAAGTGCACCCCTACAGGGTAATGAATCTATTCGAATAGCCGCGTCCTCGGATATGGACTACTTGGAGAACTTATGCTGTTCATAGATAACTTGATGGTTACTCTTAAAAGACTCAAGACAAGTGTGAGTACTATGGATGGCACTCTCATAGGTGACGGGAGCGGACCCATGCTGGTGTATTGATGTGGTGTTAGTGGACTCGTGTGCGCCATCTCAAAACTTGTTCAAAGAACTGGTAGTCGTAGTATAGACTAGCCAAGAGTCAAAGCTGGCTTGCTACATAAACCACACTACTCCCCTTGTTGAAACATGAGCATGAATAGCTTAGGTCCGCTTTAAATACTTGCTGAGTACGATTGTACTCATGTTTGCTTAATAACTATTGCAGATGAGAATATAGACCGATCTGGTGGGTTCTATCTAGACGTCGACGACGCCGAGTAGCTGGTATCCCAGCTACGATCTGATACCCTGGGGTGGGTTGTAGATAGTCAGGCTTTATGCCTTTTTACCTTTCAACTGTCTGTACTCAGACAGCTTTAAGCTTCCGCTTGGTTTGTATAAACATGTTTGTATGACTTGAGTGTCGGGTCATGTGATCCCTACCTGTATGAACATATTATGCAAGGCTCTTCTGAGCCTTCTAAATAATTGTTGTGTTGTTGTATGGTTATGTTGTGATGCCATAGTTGTATCTATGCATATCGGACATGTAATGCGTACGTGTGATGTGTAACGATATATATGGGATTCGACACCTAGTTGTGTGCCTCTAGTAGTACTCTTTACGGGGAACTGCCTCTTTGTGCTTCCACTGAGCCTTGGTAGCATGCTACTGCTCCGGACACATTGATTGACCGGCATGTATCCTTCTTTGCTGCTGTGTCTGTCCCTTCGGGGAAATGTCTCGCAGTGTAATGGAGTCCATGTAGCCTGCTATGACTCGTCTACGCGCAATTGATGACATTTATGTCCCACGGCGTAATGGAGTCCCTGTAGCTTGCTATGACTCGTCTACACACGCTGAGGCCGACACCTGCATTGCTGGCTTACGTATGTCTGTCCCTGTACGGATGTGCTACTTGGGTTCTATGACTAGTCATGTCGACCCAGGTTCTTTGACATTAGAATGCTAGCGACATACTCACATTCGTGAGCCAAAAGTTGCAAACGGTCCCGGCCCAGGTAAGGTGGCAGCTGTGGGGATAACCGTGCGTGAGGCCGCAAAGTAATGTGAAGTGTTACGTGCTTGATTCTTATGGCTTAGGATCGGGGTCCCGACAGATGGCCTCACACCTAAGTCCTTGCACGAGGACATCTGCCGTGACAAAACCACGACACGGACCATGGCTATGGGCCTTGTCCACGACTAACTCCGGCCACGACTATAAAGAAGGCCCCTGGACCCCTCTCTCTTCCCCTGCTGCTCCCTCCTCCTACCAATCGCACCCCTGCACCATCCCACCACCCTCCCGAGCACTCGAGCTCGAGATCGATCTCGAGGTCCGCCGCATCGAGTCACCATCGCTCGCACGGTAGGGAGCTCCCCAGCCTCCTTTCTCCCTTCATTTGGAACCACAGATAGGCACTGATGATCACATGTCTCTTTTCCCTTTCTTTTTATCTCTGGGCGACTGATGACCCACAAGTATAGGGGATCAATCGTAGTCCTTTTGATAAGTAAGAGTGTCGAACCCAACGAGGAGCAGAAGGAAATGACAAGCGGTTTTCAGCAAGGTAATTTCTGCAAGCACTGAAATTGTAGGTAACATATAGTTTTATAGCAAGATAATTGGTAACGAGCAAGTAACGGTAACGGTAAACAAGGTGCAGCAAGCTAGCCCAATCCTTCTGAGGCAAAGGACATGCCAGAACAATCACTAGTAATAGGCAAAGTGTTCTTGAGGGTACACGGGAATTTCGTCTAGTCACTTTTATTATGTTGGTTTGATTCGTGTTCGCTACTTTGATAATTTGATATGTGGGTGGACCGGTGCTAAGGTGCTGTTCTTACTTGAACTAACAACCTACTTATGATTAACCCCCTCGCAAGAATCCGCAACTACGAGAAAAGTATTAAGACAAAGTCTAACCATAGCATTAAACATGTGGATCCAAATCAGCCCCTTACGAAGTAGCGCATAAACTAGGGTTTAAGCTTCTATCACTCTAGCAACCCATCATCTAATAACTATTCCACAATGCATTCCCTTAGGCCCATGAATGGTGAAGTGTCATGTAGTCGATTTTCACATGACACCACTAAGGGAATCACAACATACATATCATCAAAATATCGAACACATATCAAATTCACATGATTACTCGCAACATGACTTCTCCCGTGACTTCAAGAACAAAGGTAACTACTCACAAATAATAATCATGCTCAAGATCAGAGGAGTATTGAATAGCATAATGGATCTGAACATATAATCTTCCACCAAATAAACCATATAGTAATCAACTACGCAAGGTAATCAACACTACTAGTCACCCACAGGTACAAATGTGAGGTTCCGGTACAAAGATTGAACACAAGAGATGAACTAGGGTTTGAGAGGAGATGGTGTTGTTGAAGATGTTGATGAAGATTGGCCTCCCAAAGAGGAGAGGGGTGTTGGTGATGACGATAGCTTCGATTTCCCCTCCGAGAGGAATCGCTCCGCCGGAGGGCAAAAGTGCTCCTGCCCAAGTTCCGCCTCGAGGAGGCGGCGGTTCGTCCCGAAAGTCCTCCTCTGATTTTTTACTAGGTCAGGAGTGACCTTATACCAGAAGATGGGCACCGGAGGTGGGCCGAGGTGGCCACAACCCATCAGGGCACGCCCAGGGGGGTTGTGCCCACCTGGGAGGCCCCCTCCGGTAGTTTTCAGCTCCAGTATTTTTTATTAAATGCAAAAATAATCTCCGTAAAATTTCAGTTTCATTGGAGTTGTGCAGAATAGGTATCTCTGACGTGCTTTTCTTAGGTCCAGAATTCCAGCTGCCGGTATTCTCCCTCTTTGTGTTAACCTTGCATATTATGAGAGAAAAGGCATTAGAATCACTCCCCAAAGCATTATTATTCAACAAAAAAAAGTAAATAACAGTAGGAAATCATGATGCCAAATGGACGTATCAGCTACCGGAGCAACCATTTTCCGAAGCCCGTCCACTGTGCTCACTCGTCGCCGGCAAACCGGAGCTCTCCGACGCTCCTCTCCTCCACCGATCGACTGGCGATGATGCCCTAAGCACGATGCTGCCAACCCCACATCGAAGCACCGCCATAATCGTCGCCCGTGAGCTTCTCCCCACTCTGGCCGAAGGTTGGTGATTACTAGTGGCCCCCACATGTCGTCCCCTAATCTCCCTTTGTTTCGTTGATGGGCGGGGACCTCCCGTCAGGTTTGAAGAGACAGCTCATGCGCCCCGACCGCCTGGGCTGGCTGGCTCCTGGGACGGCTCAGCCGTGCTTGGCACGACCCTCATGCATGGCAGTTTTTCTTTTTTTCTATTTTTCTAGTCTTTGCAAAAATTCCACAGGCCTGAAAAATTGTCCAATGCAAAAATTCCAACTCTCATATTCTTCTAAAATGACAAACTATTTAATGGAGCCACTTCCAAAATTTTCATAACACTTTTCTATAGTGTTCAAATTTAAAGTCCAAATTTGAACTATCGACAACCACTTTGTAAATTCCTAGGGTTCCGTCGGGGAGAACTGCTAAGTGTGGGACAAGTGTCCAAGGGTTTGAATCTTGAGCTAGGTTGCCTTGGGCCTCCTTTTATAGGGCAGGGCTGCCGTCGAGGAGAACTGCTACGTAAGTACAAGTGTCCAAGGGTTCGAATCTTGAGCTAGGTTGCCTTGGGCCTCCTTTTATAGGGCAAGGGACAACCACAATGGCAAAACAGTCATTATCTATCGATTAGATAGCTAACAGAGCTATCATACCTAACTCTGGCATTTAGGACAAAATACCATGATTGCTAGTCCAGGTGGCGTGCGGGGGTACATTCCTGGTAGGCCCTTACAACCGCTAAGCTGGCTGTTGCTTAGTCTCTTCACACGCCTCTGGACGGGTGTCAACTGGGCATAATCTTTCTTCCAGTAGGTCGCCACGTGCTTAGTGCGAGCCACTTAGCCACCTGAGGGCTCGACACCGCATCAAGAAGCAACTGGCGTTGCGATGTGGAAGAGCGGTGGCCGATCGGCTCGTGCCTGCCGGGGGGTGGCTTGCCGGGTCTTCTTGAAGATGTGCACGCCTTGGTCCCCGGCAGGCACCGGGGACACGGCTGGCACGCCCTGTGCCCCTCCTAGGCTATTGTGTTGGTCTTGCCGGCGTTGCCTGGCCTTTTCTAGGTTGCTACTGCCGGAGTCTGGGTCTTGAATGCTTGCTTGGTTTGCACTTGAATTGATGGGTTGTGCTACCACTGCCTATGCATAAGTCAGGGGCACTGGACACCCCTGTCCTAGTGCACCGACAGGAGCCCCCGTGTCTGGCCCACACGCGCTTGCCTGGTGCCGTTGGGTCAGGCCCAAAATTTATGCATAGGCGCGCAATGTGGGGGAGTAACCGCCAATTTACTAGTCAGCACTGACCCACTACCTCACGCCGTTTCCACCATGCACGCAGCATGCCTTGTGGGGAGCTAGCGGCGGGTGCGTGTGACTTAAAGGTCTGGGCATGGCAGAAACTGCAGCGCCATGGATTGGAGCAATGGGGCAATTACCTGTTCGCCCGTGAGTCGCGCGACAAAGATGTCGGGGCACGGATGCACACGATCACCTATGGGAACAGAGGCCCCTTTGTGGTTCGGCAGGGGGGTCACGTTGCGCAAAGAGCGGAGACCATGAGGCAGCGCGATGATCAGGACGCTGGTGTTTTTACCCAGGTTCGGGCCGCCGTGAAGCGTAAAACTCTACTCCTGCTTTTGGTGGATTGATCAGAGGAACACGGAGAGCACGCAATGCTCACTCCCGGCCAGGACTGCCGTCGGGGAGAGCCGCTAGGTAAGTACAAGTGTCCAAGGGTTCGAATCTTGAGCTAGGTTGCCTTGGGCCTCCTTTTATAGGGCAAGGGGCAACCACAATGACAAAACAGTCATTATCTATCGTTAGATAGCTAACAGAGCTATCATACCTAACTCTGGCATTTTGGACAAAATACCATGATTGCTAGTCTAGGTGGCACGCGGGGGTGCATCCCCAGTAGGCCCTTACCACCGCATAGCTGGCTGCTGCTTAGTGGCTTGACATGCCTCTGGACGGGTGTCAACCGGGCATAATCTTTCTTCCGATACGTCGCCACGCGCTTAGCGAGAGCCACTAAGCCACCTGAGGGCTCGACACCGCATCGACAAGTGACTGGCGTTGCGATGCGGTGCAGCGGTGGCCGATCGGCTCGCGCCTGCCGGGGGCTGGCTTGCCGGGTCTTCTTGAAGATGTGCGTGCCTTGGTCCCCGGCAGGCACCGGGGACACGGCTGGCATGCCCTGGGCGCCTCCTAGGCTGTTTTGTTGGTCTTGCCGGCGTTGCTTGGCCTTTTGTAGGTTGCTGCTGCCGGAGTCTGGGTCTTGAATGCTTGCTTGGTTTGCACTTGTATTGATGGGTTGTGCTACCACTACCTGTGCATAAGTCAGGGGCACTGGACACCCCTGTCCTAGTGCACCGACAGGATCCCCCGTGTCTGGCCCACATGCGCTTGCCTGGTGCCGTTTGGTCAGGCCCAAAATTTATGCACAGGCGCGCAATGTGGGGGAGTAACCGCCAATTTACTAGTCAGCACTGACCCACTACCTCACGCCGTTTCCGCCACGTGCGCAGCATGCATTGCGGGGAGCTTGCGGCGGGTGCGTGTGACTTAAAGGTCTGGTCGTGGCAGAAACTGCAGCACCATGGATTGGAGCAATGGGGCGGTTACCTGTTCGCCTATGAGTCGCGCAACAAAGATGTCGGGGTACGGATGCACACGATCACCTATGGGAACAGAGGCCCCTTTGTGGTTCGGCAAGGGGGTCACGTTGCGCAAAGAGCGGCGACCATCAGGCAGCGCGATGATCAGGACGCTGGTGTTTTTACCCAGGTTCGGGCCGCCGTGAAGCGTAAAACTCTACTCCTGCTTTTGGTGGATTGATCAGAGGAACACGGAGAGCACGCAGTGCTCACTCCCGGCCAGGACTGCCGTCGGGGAGAGCTGCTACGTAAGTACAAGTGTCCAACGGTTCGAATCTTGAGCTAGGTTGCCTTGGGCCTCCTTTTATAGGGCAAGGGGCAACCACAATGACAAAATAGTCATTATCTATCGATTAGATAGCTAACAGAGCTATCATACCTAACTCTGGCATTTAGGACAAAATACCATGATTGCTAGTCTAGGTGGCACGCGGGGGTGCATCCCCAGCAGGCCCTTACCACCGCATAGCTGGGTGCTACTTAGTGTCTTGACATGCCTCTGGACGGGTGTCAACCGGGCATAATCTTTCTTCCGATACGTCGCCACGTGCTTAGCGAGAGCCACTAAGCCACCTGAGGGCTCGACACCGCATTGACAAGTGACTGGCGTTGCGATGCGGTGGAGCGGTGGCCGATCGGCTCACGCCTGCCGGGGGGTGGCTTGCCGGGTCTTCTTGAAGAGGTGCGCGCCTTGGTCCCCGGCAGGCACCGGGGACACGGTGGCACGCCCTAGGCCCCTCCTGGGCTGTTGTGTTGGTCTTGCTGGCGTTACTTGGCCTTTTGTACGTTGCTGCTGGTGGAGTCTGGGTCTTGAATGCTTGCTTCGTTTGCACTTGTATTGATGGGTTGTGCTACCACTGCCTGTGCATAAGTCAGGGGTACTGGACACCCCTGTCCTAGTGCACCGACAGACCACCTTCTAAATGCTTCTAAAATCATGCCTAATTTAATGAGTGCATTCACTCATTTTTCTAAAAATATATTATGTGAACTTCTTATAGGATCATCATTTCATTCATTTCCACCTTATTAATCTATTAAAAGATCTCTATTTACTCAAATCCAGTAGAGCCACTTCAGGTATTTTTCTTATCGCTAGAGGTATCCTACAAAAACGAAATTCATATTTTTAGGACACTTCTATTTTCCCCCATGTTGTGTTGCTTATCGTGATTGCTTTTGATGGTAGATGATGAAATAGATGGAGTGCTTGGTGAAGGACTAGGAGCTTGTGAAGACCTTGAAGACTTTGCTGAGCTAGGCAAACAGCCTTTGACCATCTTGATGAAACCATTTCTATGCATGTCATTATAGCACTTTTATTTTGTTGCATTGAAAAGCATGTTGCTGATGTGGTGACTACCTTGGTAGGTTGGTCTCCGATGCATTTCTCGTTGACACTTGCATTGTGCATAGATCTACCCTCCGTTGAGAGTTATGTTGGTGGGAAGTAGATAGGATGCTATGTAGTCGCTAGGCAAGTGAGACGGGGATATGCATGTGATGGAAGGCAAAGAGGTTTTACCAAAGACTGTACGAAAACCCCTTCGGGTACCACTAATTCCCGAGTGAGATGATGAGCTAGGTAACCACTTGATAAAGAAGTGGTGTACCGAGGCAAGTTGCATGTGTGTTTTTGAAAACATATTAGATTTAAGATCTGATGATCGTCCCAACCACACATGTATGACCACACTACTCCTTTAATGGTAAGGGGCCTTGTTGATTACTTTGGTCGATGCTAGCAGAGAGCCTGCATTACTAGTGGCGTGAGAGCTGAGTCACTCTCTCGGTATGGGGTCATGCCTGGACGGGCGACTATGGTTGTTTTCACAGACACCGGGCACACTGTTATGTCCCCTCATAGATGGTACTATGCTGAGCGAGTCTCATGTGATGTACATTGTGAGGACGTGGGCCAACGAGTGGAATCTTTGTTTAGTGTTGTCAAGCGAAAGACATAGTCCGGGTGCTTACCTCAGGTACCTAAGGTACCGATCGTGGATGACACGGAAGTTCCCCGAGTCGTGTGGGTAAAGCATGCAACCTCTGTAGAGTGTCCAACTATTCGAATAGCCGTGTCCACGGTCATGGACGGTTGGTGGTCCACCTTAAACTTCGTCCAAATGTTTTCACAAAACTTGGTGTGTGTGTGTGTGTGACCACAGAGATACTTGAGTTAAGTCAGATGATTTGATGAGATGATTAAACTTGAGTTGTTCCAACTCTCCTTATATTGATATATGTAATCTGTTCTTATGGATATCTGCAACCCGTTGACGCATGATTTTTATAAATGGTAGGAAATGATATTACACTCGAAATTAGCTTTCTGCAAAATACCTGCTTAGGGTTATGCCATGCATTGTTTACCTTGCTCCAAACATGGGTTGCTTGCGAGTACATTCAAAAGTAATCATTGGCTTGTCCCTGGTTATTTAATTGGCCAGGCATCAAAGATCTGGATATGATGAATAGTACCTTGGTGATGAACATGCGAGCTAGGACGCTTCCCAATCAAAATGCATATAGGGTTAAGGCAGATGGCATGGGTCCGCGCTATCGTTGAAGATTTCCGGTGCGAGATTATGAAGACTTGTCCATAGAGTCCATATTTGAGTAAAATGGTATGTACTGGGTGTAAGACTCTTGTTATTCAGTTTCTGTGTGTTCAGTGAGCACTGATCTCTGGGATCACTGTACACGTGCATTCGGTGACGTCGACTTATGAGTCGGGGTCCCCACAGAGCTGGTATCAGAGCCATCTTGACTGTAAGAGGCCTTAGTTAGCATGGACGTTACTTAGGACAAAACTATTTTCCAGGCCCTTCAAATCACTTACAAAACTTCTATATTTCTCACCTCTTCTACATTTCCAAACAAACCTAAGTATTTTGCCTTAGCACTTCCACCAATTTTTTTCTCTTGGCTCTCCTCATCTGCTTTTTTTCAAACTTTGCAAACGAGTGCTAGTACCCTTATGCCCCTGACCACTGGATTCCTTGTAATACTCATGGGTAACAACACGTGTCAAGTAGACTGCATATGACTGGAGTTGAATAGAGTAAGACGAGAATAGAATAGATGAGGATAGTGGGTCCGATCACATTGGCCTAGATAGAAGTCGAAGATATAGCTATAGGCACAATGTTGTAGAGGACATATATCCATATAACGTGCAACATATATTCAACTGAAGTGTATGCAAATTCGAAACGAAATAGTCTACTCTAAAGACAAACACAGTTTCCTGAAGAGATAGACAAAGGCGAAGATAAAATAAAGTCTTCAAGTTGTGTGGTGACGTTACCCATCGTATAAGAATGTTTGAACCAGACATGGCGCACAATTATCGTGGCACTCTGTAGTCATATTCTTCGTTAATATTTTCACACTTAGAGTGTAAGTCTTCATGAGATTGAAGACATATGTTACTTCGTGTGTTGTGCATCAAATTCATCAACATGCATAAGAGTTAGGATGTATTCCCATTCAAAGGACATTTGAGGATTCTAAGATATTTAGATCACACAGCAACTTGCAAAATATATTCTCATCCGAAGGCTTCGTGAAGATATCCGCCAATTGATCTTCAGTGTCAGCATGCTTGATGTTGATGTCGCCCTTCATCACATGATCCCAAAGAAAATGATGTCGTATCTGTATGTGCTTCCTCTTCGAGTACTGTATTGGGTTGTTGAAGATCTTGATCGCACTCTCATTGTCGTAGTAGAGAGCAACGTGCTTCAGGTTGATGCCGTAGTCCTTGAGGGTCTGCTTCATCGAAAGAAGCTGAGTGCAGCAAGCGCCAGCAGCAATGTATTCGGCTTCAGCAATGCAGAGTGATACACGGTACTGGATCTTTGAAGACCAACATAGAAGAGATCGTCCCAGAAAGTGACATGTGCCAGATGTAGACTTGCAATCAACTCTGTCGCCAACAAAGTCAGAATCTGAATAGCCAATGACCTCAAACTTCGAACCCTTTGGATACCATAATCCTAATGTTGGGGTGTGAGCCGGATATCTAAGTATTCGCTTCACGGCTAGGTGGTGCGACTCCTTTGATGCCGCTTGAAATCGGGCGCACATGCAAACGCTAACCATTATATGTGGCCTAGATGCACATAGGTACAATAAGGAGCCAATCATGGAGCGATATACCTTCTGATCGAAATATTTACCATTTTCGTCAGTGCAGAGGTGACCATTTGTAGGCATTGGCGTCTTGTAGCCTTTAGCTTCATTCATGCCAAATTTCTTGAGGCAGTCCTAAAGATACTTCTCCTGAGATATAAGGATGACATTGGGTTGTTATCGAATCTAAAGCCCTAGGAAGAATTTCAGTTCTCCCATCATGGACATTTAATATTTCTCTTGCATCATGAAAGCAAACTCATCATTGTATCGATTGTTAGTACAACTGAAGATAATGTCATCCACATAGATTTGACATACAAATAGTTCACCATCATAGGATTTAGTAAAGAGAGTGGGATCCAGTGAACCAGGTTTGAAGGCTTTCTTCTTGAGAAACTCCATGAGTGTGTCATACCAAGCTCTTGGTGCTTGCTTGAGGCCATAGAACGCATTGTTGAGCTTGTAGACTTTGTCAAGATGCTTTGGGTCTTCAAACCCTGGTGGTTGAGCAACATATACTTCTTCCTCAATCTTACTATTAAGGAATGCACTTTTGACATCCATTTGATATAAGCATATGTCATGATGGTTAGCATAAGCAAGCAGTATACGTATAGCTTCGAGCCTAGCAACAGGTGCAAATGTTTCATCGAAGTCAATACCCTCAACCTGTGTATAGCCTTGAGCCACAAGTCGAGCCTTGTTTCTGACTACTTGGCCAGACTCACCTTGCTTGTTGCGAAAGATCTACTTCATGCCAATGATGTTGTGCTTCCTTGGATCAGGGCGCTTCATGAGTTCCCACACATTTTTGAGCTCGAACTGGTGAAGCTCTTCTTGCATGGCTTGAATCCATTCTGATTCCTTGAAGGCTTCATCTACTTTGGTGGGCTCTGAGATAGACACAAAAGCAAAGTGTCGACAAAAGTTAGCCAATTGAGTAGTTCTTGAGCGAGTGAGTGGACCTGGTGCATTTATGCTATTAAACATCTTATCAATTTGGACTTCATAGTCACGCGTGGATGTGCAGGGCGAAGCCTTTGTTCCGGCTGCTGAGCATTGTGTTCGTCAGCAGCATTGTCTTCAGGTTCAACATTGTCTTCGTGCTGAATGGATGGTGGAATGATGACTTCCTCGACTTCTGGTTCTTCATGCATGATTTCTCCAGTGCCCATCAATCTGATAGCTTCATCAGGTGGAAGTTCATCTAGCACAGGAGGTAGGTGCTCTCTTTGCGAGCCATTAGTTTCATCGAATCGCACATCTACAGTTCCAACAAATTTATTGTGGAAAGTGTTGAAGACTCTGTAGGTGTGCGAATACTTTCCATAGCCAAGCATGAAACCCTTATGTGCTTTTGGGTGAAAATTTAGAAGTATGGTGTGGATCCCTTATCCAGCATCTTGCACAGAAGACATTGAAATAACTTACATTGGGTATCTTACCAGTGAGTAGCTCATATGATGTTTTCTTGAAGAACTTGTGAAGATATACTCTGTTGATGATGTGCCATGCAGTGTCAATGGCTTCAGGCCATAGCTTCAATGGTGTCTTGTATTCATCAATCATAGTGCGAGCCATCTCTATGAGAGTCATGTTCTTGCGCTCCACGACGCTATTCTGCTAAGGTGTGTATGGAGCACAGAACTCATGAGTGATGCCAAGAGTATCAAGAAAGATGTCTAGTCCAGTGTTCTTGAATTCAGTGCCATTGTCACTCCTGATGTGCTTGATCTGGATGTTGTAGTTGTTCATACACCTGTTGGCAAAGCGCTTGAAGACATCCTGCACTTCTGTTTTATAGAGTATAATATGCACCCAGGTGAATTGGGAATAATCATCATTACAAAAGCCATATAGATTTGCAGTGGTAGAGAAGGTGGAATGGTGAGTAGGTCCGAATAAGTCCTAATGTAGCAGCTCGAAGGGACGAGTAGTCGTCACAATTGTCTTCGAGGGATGTTTGGCCCTAGTCATCTTCTCGGCTTCACAAGCACCACAAAGGTGGTCCTTCTTGAACTTGACACCCTCGACGCCAATGGTGAGCTTCTTCTTGGCGAGTGTGTGCAAGTTCCTCATCCCAGCATGTCCTAGCCTTATATGCCATAGCCAGCATTCTGAAGCCTTTGCTAGAAGACATGAGGCAACCTGTGGTCCTGCAGAGAAGTCTACCATATACAGGTCACCTCTTTGAAAACCTTCAAAGAATTTGGTTTTGTTAGAGGCCATTAGCACAACACATCGAAATTTGCCAAATATGACAAGCATATCTAAGTCACAGAGTATTGAGACTGACATTAAGTTGTAAAAAAGGGATTCGACAAGCATGCCATTTTCATGAGCTGGTCCCTTGAGATAGCAACTCTACCTAGTTCCAATACTTTGCTGCTGCTCTTGTCAGCAAAGACGATGTGGTCTTTTGTTGGAGGACGAAATGTTTGCTCCATCAATAGGCTTCGATCACCAGTCATATGACTGGTGCATCCACTGTCCATAATCCATTCAGTGGCATTGGATTTGTTTTCCTGCATTGAGAATTAGTCTAGTTCACCAAGCCATGCAACTGTAACATGCATTGATGAAGATATTGCACTACACAATTATAAGTAACTTTTGGACGATATAAATGGCAACACCATTTGTATTAATTTTCTTGCGTCCAAACAAGATTGTTTTCGGGTCTCCAGAGATAATCTTCAAGATATGCTTCATCCCATCTAGAGACCCGATGCTGCATAAGATATTAGTTCTTCTTAACCACCCACATGCACATGTGTGGCTTTGAAGCAATGAGACGTAAAGGAGCATCAGAGAATTTAGGCAAAGATGCCCTAATAGTACGTGTCACAAGAGGGTTAGAGTACTCAAATGAATATGCCTAAAAGTTCTTAGTAGGATGAACATATCGGTTCATGCCATAGTGCACATATTCACGAGTCCTTTCAGCTCTACCCTACGAAACCTAGGTGTTAGAATGATCATATGAAGATTTGGGTCCATTCGAAGATTTTGGTCCAGATGAAGACTTTGGTATGGGGTTTGTCTTCTTCCTTGTTGGTGTCATGATATTGACTGGAAGCTTCTTAAGAAGACATTTGGGAACCCAGATCCTCCTCATTGGTGAACCATTCCTGCAGTTAGTTCCAATGTACCTGGCAAACACTTCACCATTCATACATTTGAACAACTTGTAGTTGGACTCAAATGACTCATCAATGATGACAGGGTTAGCACAGTTAAAGCCAGATAATGTGGATGGATCCACTGAAAGGCCTTTTGCAGCAACCCATGTGGTTTTGGGATACTGCTCAGGCGTCCAATAGGAACCATCAACATTGAGGTTTCTTTCGAAACCCACACCCTCTTTCCTAGGGTTTTTGTTCAGGATAGTATTTTTCAGGATATCACAAAGAATCTGATGTCCCTTCAGACTCTTGTACATGCCAGTTTCAAGCAATGTCTTCAACCTATCATTGTCATCAGTGATAGCAGTGGTTTCCTCAGATGAGGGGTTAGTCACCACAGGTACAGTTGAAGATAATGCATTTTCAGAAGCATTTGAACATTCAGCAGTTGAATCATTAGCTTCACGAGCAAGACATTTTAAGCATGGAGAATTAAATTCATCCTGAGAGGTACTGATCTCTTCTGCTAGGAGTGAGTCGTTTTCCTTCCGTAGGTCTTCATGAGCTTCTCGTAACTTCTCAAGCTCAAGCTTTCTTTGAAGATATTCAAGAGAAAGTTTCTCATGATCAGTCATGAGAATTTCATGAAGACTTTGGAGATCCTCAAACCTTGAACGAAGACTTTGCATTTCTTTAGCCATAGTTTCGCTCAGACTCATCTCGTCACGTAACAGGTCATCGCTTTTCTCTAGAGTAGTTTGCATTTTCTCCATGGCACATTGTTGCTTAGTGGCATTTTTTACAAGATTAGCATAGCTAGGTTTCATGACATCATGAGATTCAGCTTCAGATTCAGAGTCACGGCGTGAGGATTTTGAGGATACCTTGGAGGCTTTTGCCATGAAGCCGTAGGCAGGAGTAGTACCATCATCACTGGCTTTGGTGTTGAAGAAGGAGCCATTGTCTTCGGGTTCGAAGACAGATGTGGAGACGAATGCCGAAGCCATCAGATTCCTCTTCAGATTCTTCCTCAGCCTTAAACCCCGATTCAAACTGTGAATCCATCACCTTTCTGATAAAAGCATGTGCTTTGCTAGATGAACTCTTCTTGTGTTATGAAGACATTGCATACTTCTTCTTCTTCTTGTCATCTGAGTCATAGTCCTTGCTCTTCTTCTTGGATTCCTTTTCCCATCGAGGACAATCGGCAATGAAGTGGCCAACTTTCTTGCACTTGTGACAGGTTTGCTTCTTGCTGTCCCGAGAGGACATTACACCAGATCACTTGGAATCACGCTTTGAAGATTTTGCATAGCGTTTTGATTTGGCAAACTTCCGGAATTTCCTGACAAGCAGAGCAAGTTCTTTTGCAAAGTCTTCGGCACCATCGGAACTGCATTCAGAGCCGTCTTCCGATGAGGACACAGCCTTGGCTTTCAAGGCACGAGAGCCACTGTAACTGGGACCATAGATATCCCTCTTCTCAGCTTGTTGGAATTCATGTTTGTTCCATCTCTCGAGGATATCAGCGGGATGCAAACTCTTGAAGTCGGGGCATTCTTGGATCATGAGTGCGGGAGTGTCAAAGAAACTGTCAAGTGATCTGAGTAGCTTCTTCATGACTTCATGTTTGGTGATATCAGTGGCGCCAAGCGCATTCACCTCATTTGAAATTTCGGTGAGTCTATCGAACGTGAGCTAGACATTTTCGTTCTCGAATCTCTTAAAGCAGTTGAAGAGGTTGCGAAGAACATCAACACGAGAGTCTTTCTAAGAGGAGACACCTTCATTCACTTTGGACAACCATTCCCAGATTTGCTTTGCAGTGTTTAGTGCACTCACATGGCCATACTGTCCTTTGGTCAGGTGACCACAGATGATGTTCTTGGCAGTGGAGTCCAGTTGTCCGAACCTCTTCACATCAGCAGCAGTAACACCTTCGCCAACTTCAGGAATGCCCGCCATGATGACATACCATAGGTCATTTTTAATGGCTTCGAGATGCATGCGCATCTTGTTCTTCCAGTAGGGGTAGTCGGTGCCATCAAAGACAGGGCATGCAGCGGAGACCTTGATAATCCCTGCAGTCGACATAGCTAAAACTCCAAGTGGTTAAACCGAAACACAGAACAAGGGAATACCTTGCTCGGATACCAATTGAAAGTGCTAGTTATCGACTAGAGAGGGGGGGTGAATAGGCAATTTTTATGAAATGCTTCGAAACATTGAATGTATTCGAAATATGCGGAAGCGGAACAGGATCAAGTAAGGATATGTATCAAGGATCTAGGCAAGGCATGCAATACAATGAAGACATACAAGAAAGTTGAGCATTGTCATCATACACACTTAGATGAGTCAAATACAAACTTAGACAGTATGAAGATAAGAAGAAGATATGAATTTCTTCGGGATATGTCTTCAAACAGTAGTATTCAAGCAATGGCTTCACGGTTCAGAACAGAATGTAAAAGAGTGAAGGATAGAACCAGTAGCTTGATGAAGACACAAGATTTGTTGGACCAGTTCCAGTTGCTATGACAACTGTACGACTAGTTAGGGAGGCTGAGATTCAACTTAGAAGACCTCGTCTTCACCTTGTTCCCCTTGAGCCGAAGTCACTTAGACAACGCCCAATCACTCAGGTAAGTCTTCAGGGGAGACTTCCGAAACCCGTACAAACTTGGTCACCCAATAATCCACAATGACTCTTGGATGCTCTAGACCCACACGCCTAACCGTCTGGAAGATCACAGTCTTCAAGTGTAATAAGTCTTCAGTTCACTAAGAACAGAACGACTTCGGTGATGCCCAAGCACTCTAGCTCTAGGTGTTTAGGTTTATCCTCACAGGATATTTCTCTCTCTCGATGTCTTCGAGGTGGGTTGCTCCATAACGACAACAGCCGTATCTCTCTCTGAGCAGCCACCTTCTTATGGTGGAAGGGGAGCTATTTATAGCCAACAGGCAACCTGACCTGATATGACCGAAATGACCCTGGGTTAATGGCCAACCGGCACATGTCATAACGGTCGAATTTCAAACACATGCGGCAACTTTACTTGGCCTTCAAGTAAAGCTGACTCAACCTACTCTGGAAGAGATATCCTCTCATTGTCTTCACTCGAAGACATAGGTGTGGGTTGAGCATCATGTCAGCTTCTCACTTCAATCACATCAACCCCACTTAACAGTACGGTTGCTCCTATGACTCAGGAAAGAAGAAACAAAACTTCCAAAAGACTTCGTCTTCGCATTTCATTATCTTCAAGCGATTATCTTTGCGTACCACCAATGGCTTCGGCCATCATCAAAGTCTTCGGACATTTTTAGGGGTCGTCTGCGATGGTTAACCGAATCTCCACGGACTTCTATCTGTGTTAACATGTGAACTCTCACAAACACATTAGTCCCTCAACCACGTTTGTCTTCAGTACTCCAAAACCAAACAAGGGTGGCACTAGATGCACTGATAGATAATAAGCAAGGAAAATTGGATTGTTTGAAGAGTTGAGTTGGGGATCCGTATAAGCTTGACTTTGGAGTTTACTTGATCATGATAATGGAAACTGGTGGATATACGCTATTAAGATAGTCCTATAAAGGATTTGGCAATCATAGCCACTCTAGAAGATTATGTGGGACACCATCAATATTGGATTCATAGGAGTAGTGGATCATGTACTAATTGATAAGATTAGTAGGCCGATGAATTTGATTCATAGGAAGGAAACAAATCTTGGATTAGTATAAGACGTGTTTCCCTAGGACAGAGATGCAATACCTTGGGACTTGGATAGATTAGTTGAGCACTTGGGTTTGTAGTGTTTATTCAGCTTAGTAGCTTGTATGCTCCACCCGAGGATTTTTACACAGGGATACATGTGAAATGGTTATAGTTCACATATATGACTTCGTTTAGTCCTTCCCTCGAGAGTCATGAGGATATGAATAGCACGAGAGGTGATAGGAGTTTACTTATTTGATACGACACTTTCGGTAGGTATAAGATTATTTTTGTTTGGAAAGATAGGTAGGACTATTGGCATCTAAGAACTGTGCTCAAGAATGAGATGACAAACGTTCACTCGCATCACAAAATCCTTGAAACCTCTAAGCTTTGCCGAGCCTTAGGATGATTGGATTATGGTCGTACGCTTTGGCTCTAAGTCAAAAGACTTGGGCTAAAAGTCCACCTTGGACACCACCAATCCTGTCCACAAGGAAGGTGGACACGAAGGACTAGATTACGAAGGACGGCAAACCCCCCGACGAATAACCCCAGAGTGTATGCCGCTCCTCGCACATTCCCATGAGAAATGTGTTTATATGACACTTAGAAAAATACATTGTTGTCCTCAAGGATGACATACTTATTTATCAAATGAGAAAAAGGAACACCCTAGTCATACTTTGAATTAGCCCCTAAGGCACCGATTGCCAAGTTCCTCAAGTGTTAGGTTTTACCTTGAAGAAGTTGGACTCCTCAACGTGCCCTCCCTACAGCAGGAGACATTCTTACCCAAGAAAGGTTAAGAACCATTACGGTTGGGAAACCACAACGAAGATGAAGAAGCATGAGAATTTAACCACCACTACCATGCCGGCTACCTCAGCTAAACTATCTCAAGCAGCGCCGATGTTCAAGCAAGATGAAGCCCTTGGTCATCAAGAGAAATTAAAGAGTTCCTTGTTTTGAAGGACACCATCCAATTCCTAACTAGGGAGGAACTGAGAAATTTTTAGCACCCCTCACTCCACCACCTGGATGGAGTAAGATGAGCATGACTTCCCTACTCCCTCCAGAGCCTAGAACGGAGTGGAACGATTGCCACGACTTCACTAATAGCCCCTTTTGGTCCAATCAATGACCTGACCCTGACTAGATCATGGCGAACCACCTGCCAAAGGTAGTACTCCCCACTTAATCTAACCTCAGACCATGGAGACAAGTTGGCTAATCTATACTTTTGGGTATTCAGATTATTTACAACCCCCGCCTTAAAAACCTTCTCTGATGAAGGAACCCATTTTTGCTACCAACCCTCTAAGTTAAGTCTTAAGGACTAGAATCAACCCAAACCTTTACACTATCTACATGAAGAGAGGAGTGAACCAAACGTTCCAGGACACGCTAGGAACATGCGTCCACGACTACGAAGAAAAAAAAACCAAGGATGAATGAAGAACACGCCTGGACAACTTACTCAAGCAGAAGGCCTCAACAAGAAGCCTCCGCCAACAAACCTTGACGTCCTTACAGATGAGGACCACGCGCATCGAAGGATCGTCTGCTCCAGAGAAGCCAACAATTCCACGTTAACGGAAGGCTACACCAAGACTTTGACCCTTCTAGACTAATGCGAGACATCCTCATGTCAATAACACTACTGCAGGAAGGTCCAAAGACGACACATCAATCAGAGACCCTTCAACCAAACTGTGTGCGATCCATCAATCGCAAACGGTATAGTTATAGCTCCATTGTCAATAACGAAAACTGTGTGCGATGGCGGAACCACCAAACACAATTTAGAAAAGACTTACGTGTGCCATAGGTGGCATACAGTTGGTTCTTCTGAACTGTTTGCGGTTAGCCAAGATAACACGAACGGTTAACAAAACACATATGTGTGCAAAGTACGACATACAGTTCACTCGCATAAATTGTTTGCGCTGGTCCAGCAAAACACAAACGAGTTAGCATAAGAAGGTGTGTGTGATACCTGACAAATAGTTCATTCATCATATTTGTGTGGGAAGACCAATAATAACCCACATGATTCATGCTGACAAGCTGTGTGTGTTGTGGGGAGATGGTTGCTTCAAAACATTTGTCAGCGATTGACTAAATCATTATTGACGCTACGTAGGGAAGTGCTATTTGCCTCTATTAATATCACAGACGTTTTTTTATTATTACCCGTCAGCATGCTCATCCGTCCTCCTCCCTCACATCTTGTCACAGCGTTGATGATCGAGGATTCCACTGCACTCTTCGGCACCGCACAAGCATTTCTTTTGGCCATGCGTTAGCTCGATGATCTGTTCCCGCGCACAACCGCACAGGTTCCCACGCACAAAACAACGCTTCGGCTCTAGCTTCCTGCTTGGTCGGCGAAATGCCCAAAATACCCAATGTTTGTCGGCCTGCTATATAAACCCTCACAGTCGGTGACTCCACATTTTCATCATCCCCTCCCTCCCCATAGCTTATCTAGTTTGCTTCTCCCCCAATCGCCAATGGCACCAGTCGGTTGTCGTCGCTCAGCCACTCCGTCAATGGACAATTCCAGCTGGGAGGCTTCACCGCATCGGCGCGACAGTCCTCTAAAGCGTGTAGTGCACGTGGCATCCCTGGTGGGTGAGCGCACACCACCCACAACACGCTCCGCCACCGCTGCCCAAAGGCAACTGCTACCGGTGGCCGCCGTGGCCGCCACCCCACCGGCAGCAGTCAGGGCCGCCACCCTAGCGGTGGCCGCCTTGGCCGCCACCACACCATCGTCGGCCTTGGACACGACCCCGCTGTCCGGCGGTGGGTCATCACCCGCTCCGCCACCGCAGCCCGAATGCGGGAGGTGGAGGCCGCCAATGGCCCATCACCGGACTTGTCCATCGCAAACCTTGCGCTATACATCTAGTTCCTAGAGAAGGAGGTGGAGCGCCAGGTCGCGCACGCGAAGAAGCTCACCGACGCCGTGGCTGTAGGAGAAGCAGCAGCTGTGGCGCAAGATGCAGAGATCTACGCCGAGTCTTGCTACTTCGAGGAGGGACGTCTGGAGTGGCGGAGGGCAGCATTGACAGGCAACGGACTCGACTACACCAGCTAGTCGGCAGGCTCCTCCTCCACTGGCTCTTACTGAGCGCGCTCTATTCTGCTAGAAGTAGTACAAAGCCCCTCCGTAGAACTAGTATTTAGGGGCTATTTTGTTCAGTTAATCTAAGCATAGATATTGTTGAACTGTACCACGTACTTTAAATTAGCTAGTATATATATTTGAACTAGCTATTTTAGTACGTGGTTGGCAACAATTGGGGTGAAGTTTGTTCGGTTCAGCTGTCGAGTTGAACTGTTTTGTACAAAGACCACTGCTTAATGTATGAATGAAATCCATGTTTAGTGAATTTCAGTTGCAAAATTGCACCATAATTGTGATTTTTTTTCCTGCAAAATTTGACAAATGTTAGTGCTAAAATGTTGAAAAATTCCAATGTTACTATATCGACAAATGCCAAGGTTTCCGATTTGACAAATGGCAGTTTACCCAATATGACAGATGCAAATCTTCCTGGATTGTCTGTACGAAGCGCACGGGTCATCGTAGAGAAACGTTTGTGGTGACGCAATGCAATAATCCTTCACGCCAATTTTTCACTTGGCTTACTGGCGAAGGAAACATAGCTGTCAATCTACAGACGGGTATTCAATCTAAACAATTTGTGATGAGTATTTTTTCAGAGAAAAACAATGGTGTTTTTTATTTACTTTGTTTACTATGTGAATTTAGAGATAAATACTTAGTTGATCAAACCATGGATTTCATTCAGTCAAGCTTTGACTTTACATTCATACGATCGAGATACAATATAAAGAAAACTAGTTGCGGCGGCAGCGGCGGCATCCTGCGCCGGCGTTGTCGTGCTCCAGGGTGCAGTTGTTCAATTCTTCAAACGATACCAGAATGTTATGGACTTCGAAATCAAAGAGCCGGTCATCGCGTGATCGATGGGCGGGGGCGAGGGGTGGGGACTAGCGGCGCTATGAGGAAGCTGTCGACAATGGAGTCCCAATCCGCTGAGGGGGGCATGACGGGTGCAGGCAAGCGCACAGGCACATGAGCGGTGGGTGCAGACGCTCGCACGGGGACGGGCGTGGTGGGTGTGGGCACGTGCACGGGGAACGGTGCGGCCTGTACAGAGGGCGCATGAGCACATGCACAGGAGGAGGGCTGGCGCTTGCACGTACACGATATCGCGCGGGTCCGTGGGGACCTCACTGACGCCCGCAGTTTCCATCTCTGCGATGATACCACCCCGTCAATGCCACGGGGATGGTTGCTGGCGAGTGCGCCTGGGCAACATCCGCTGCAGCATGTAGCTTTTCTAGGGCCATGTCCATTGTGTCCCATTTGTCTTTATGCACTATCTCCTCCTGCTCGGTGTCGACTTCACCAAACCGGAAGAGTAGTGGCACATGATCCTTGTGCTCCGTGGTGAAGGTGCATGGAGGTCTGAATGATGGAGGGGAATGTGAGGCAAAGAGAGAGGATTGTGAGTGAGTGGGCAGTAAAGCCGCCTATTAAACCGTGGATCGGGCGCCATTGATGGACAGGTTGGAAGCGAGGCGAGCATATATGGAGGTTAAAGGGCTCGCTTCCTGGCGAGCCTGCAGCATACTGCTCACACGCCTTCCGATGAGCCTGCGCACTGGAGGCCAGCTCGCATGCCTCCCGTGTCCCGTCAACTCAAACAGCTGCTCGCACGTCACCTCCTTGCCAATAAAGAGTGCGATGCATGGCAGCACATAAATGGACAATAGAACACCCACGATTTATAAATAACGCAACCTTTTGCGTGGTAACGTGATAGTTCTTTGTTCCAAAAAGATTTTGTTGGCTATTAATGTATGCGCCTTTTCACAAAGTGGACACGAAAAATACTACATCATATTTGTGCTATATCATGACGCCATGCCCAATTTCTTGAATTTTGTGAGATTTTTAGATTTACTATAGTTTAAACCAATATTCTCAATGTTGGCTCTAGAAGAAAAAATATATTGAAAACGTGTCTCAAATAGGAAAACAAAATCCAAGCATGCCTTTATGTGCCATGTCATGACATCATGCCAAGTTTCATGTGTTGGGGAACGTTGCATGGGAAACAAAAAATTTCCTACGAACACCCAAGATCTATCTACGGAGATGCATAGCTACGAGAGGGGGAGTGTATCTAAATACCCTTTTAGATTGCTAAGCAGAAGCATATATAACGCGGTTGATGTAGTCGTACTCTTCACGATCCAATCACGATCCGATCCGATCTAGCGCCGAACGGACGACACCTCCGTGTTCAGCACACGTGTGGCTCGATGACATCTCCTCCTTATTGATCCAGCAAGTGAGGGAGGAGAAGTAGATGGGATATCAACCAGCACAACGGCGTGGTGGAGATGGTGGTGGAGCAATCCCAGCAGGGCTTCGCCAAGCGCTACCCTAGATGCGATCTGAGGAGAAAATGGAGTAACGGGAGACGGAGGGCTGCCACCGGGGCATAGTAATTGGTCTGTGCAGCCCTCTCCTCCCCTCCACTATTTATAGAAGGCAAAGGGGAGAGGGGGGGCGCAGCTTGACCCCTCCTCCAAGGGAGGTGCCGGCGGCCAAGCGAGAGTCCTCCTTTACAAGGAAGGGAGGAGTCCCCCTCCTCCAAGGCACCTCCGGTGTGACTTGTCCCTTTGGAACTCTTGCCCCCAAGCCTAATTCGCCTCTAGGCACTGATGCACCTGGCCCATGATGGCTAGGGCACACCCCCTATGGCCCATGTGGGCCCACAGGGCAGGTGGACCCCCCGGTGGACCCTCGGAACCCTTTTCGGCACCCTGGTACACTACCGGTAATGCCCAAAACTTTTCCGGCGGCCAAAATAGGACTTCCCATATATAAATCTTTACCTCCGGACAATTCCGGAACTCCTCGTGATGTCCGGGATCTCATCCGGGACTCCAAACAACATTCGGTCACCAACGTACATATCCCAATACTACTCTAGCCTCACCGAACGTTAAGCGTGCGGACCCTACGGGTTCGAGAATCATGTAGACATGACCAAGACACCTCTCTGGCCAATAACCAATAGCAGGACCTGGATGCCCATAGTGGTTCCTACATATTACACAAAGATCTTCATCGGTCGAACCATGATATCAAGGGTTCAGTCAATCCCGTATGAAGTTCGATTTGTCCAGCAGTATGTTACTTGCCCGAGATTTGATCGTCGGTATCTCCATACCTAGTTCAATCTCATTACCGGCAAGTCTCTTTACTCGTGCCGTAATACAAGATCTTGTGTCTAACTCCTTAGTAATATTGCTTGCAAGCTTCTTGTGATGTTGTATTACCGAGAGGGCCCAGAGATACCTCTCCGTCATACAGAGTGACAAATCCCAGTCTCGATCCAATGCCAACCGAACAGTCACCCTTGGAGATACCTGTAGAGTACCTTTATGATCCCCCAGTTATGAAGTGATGTTTGATACACACAAGGAATTCCTCAGGTGCCAGGGAGTTGCATGACCTCATGGTCTTAGGAACAGATACTTGACATGAAGAAAGCAGTAGCAATAAACTAATACGATAAAATGCTATGCTTACGGTTGGGTCTTGTCCATCACATCATTCTCCTAATGATGTGACCTCATTTTCAAATGACAACTCATGTCTATGGTTAGGAAACTTTAAGCTTCTTTGATCAACAAGTTAGTCTAGTAGAGGCTCACTAGGGACACGGTGTTGTCTATCTATCCACACATGTATCTGAGTTTCCGATCAATACAATTCTAGCATGGATAATAGACGTTTATCTTGAACAAGGAAATATGGTAATAACCAATTTATTATTGCCTTTAGGGCATATTACCAACAGTCTCCCACTTGCACTAGAGTCAATAATCTAGTTCACATCGCCATGTGATTCACACCCAATGAGTTCTGGGTTTGATCATGTTTTGCTTGTGAGAGAGGTTTTAGTCAACGGGTCTGCAACATTCAGATCCATGTGTACTATGCAAATCCTTATGTCATACTGTAGATGCTGCTATCATGCTCCACTTAGAGCTATTCCAAATGATTGCTCCACTATATGTATCCGGTTTGGTACTCAGAGTCATCCGGATCGATGTCAAATCTTGCATCGACGTAGCCCTTTTACGACGAACCCTTTATCACCTCCATAATCGAGAAACATTTCCTTAGTCCTCTAGTTACTAAGGACAATTTTGACCGTTGTCCAGTGATCCACTCCTGGATCACTCTTGTACCCCCTTGCCCAATACGTGGCAAGGCACACATCAGGTGTCGTACATATCATTGCATACCGTATAGAGCCTATGGCTAAGGCACAAGGGACGACCTTCGTCCTTTCTCTTTCTTCTGCCGTGGTCGAGCTTTGAGTCTTACTCAACTTCATACCTTACAATACAAGCAATAACTCCTTCTTTGACTGATCCATTTTGACATCCTTCAAAATCTTGTCAAGGTATGTACTCATTGAAAGTCTTATCACGCATCTTGATCTATCTCTATATATCTTGATGCCCAATATTTAAGCATCTTTTTCCAGGTCTTCCTTTGAAAAACTCTTTTCAAACAACCCTTTATGCTTTCCAGAAATTCTACATCATTTCCGATCAACAATATGTCATCGACATATACTGATCAGAAATGCTATAGTGCTCCCACTCACTTTCTTGTAAATACAAGTTTCTTATAAACTTTGTATAAACCCAAAAGAGCTTTGATCACCTCATCAAAGCGCATATTCCTACTCCGAGATGCTTGCACCAGTCCATAGAAGGATCGCTGGAGCTCGCATGCCTTTTAGCATCCTTAGGATCAACAAAACCTTCTGGTTATATCACATACAACCTTTCCTCAAGGAAATTGTTAAGGATACAATGTTTTGACATCCATCTGCCAGATTTCAATTGAAAAATGCAGCAACTGCTAACATAATCCCAACAGACTTTAGCATCGCTACGGGTGAGAAAGTCTCATCTTAGTCAACTCCTTGAACTTGTCGGAAACCTCTCTGCGACAATTCGAGCATTATAGATAGTGACATTACTACCAGCGTCTGTCTTCTTAAAGATCCATTTATCCTTAATGGCCTGACGGTCATCGGACAAGTCTACCAAAGTCCACACTTGGTTATCGTACATGGATCCTACCTCGGATTACATGGCCTCTAGCCATTTGTCGGAATCAGGGCCCATCATCGCTTCCTCATAGTTCATAGGCTCATCTTTGTCTAACAACATGACTTCAAAGATAGGATTACCATACCACTCAGGGGCAGTACGTGTCCTTGTCGACCTACGAGGTTTGGTAGCAACTTGATCTGAAGTTTCATGATCATCATCATTAGCTTCCTCTTCAATTGGTGTACGCATTACAAGAACACCTTTCTGTCCTATGCTACTTTCCAATTCAAGTGAAGGTTCAATAATCTTATCAAATTCTACCTTCCTCCCACTCACTTCTTTCGAGTGAACCTCCTTCTCTGGAAAGGATCCATTCTTGGCAACAAAGACCTTGCCTTCGGATCTGTGATAATTGTTGCTTTAGGGTATCTTATGAAGATGCACTTTTCCGCTTTGGGTTCGAGCTTATCAGACATAAGTGTCGCATCCCCAAACTCTAAGAAACAACAACTTAGGTTTCTCGCCAAACCATAATTCATACGGTGTCGTCTCAATGGATTTAGATGGTGCCCTATTAAAAGTGAATGTAGTTGCCTTTAATGCATAACCCCAAAATGATAGCGGCAAATCAGCAAGAGACATCATAGATCGCACCATACCAATAGAGTACGATTACGACGTTCGGACACACCATTACACTATGGTGTTCTAGGTGGCGTGAGCTGTGAAACAATTCCACATGGTCTTAAATGCATACCAAAGTCGTAACTCAGATATTCATCTCCACAATCACATCGCAAACATTTTATTCTCTTGTCACGATGATCTTCAACTTCACTCTGAAATTTGCTTTGAACTATTCAAAAGTTTCAGACATGTATATCATGAAGTAAATATCCCAATATCTACTCAAGTCATCCGTGAAGGTAAGAAAATAACAATATCCACCACGTGCTTCAACACTCATCGGACCGCACACATCAATATGTATGATTTCCAACAAGTCAATTACCCGCTCATTGTTCCGGAAAATGGGGTCTTAGTCATCTTGCCAATGAGGCACGGTCCGCATGTCTCAAGCGATTGGAAATCGAGTGAGTCCAAAGATCCATCAGCATGGAGTTTCTTCATGTGCTTTACACCAATATGACCTTAGCGGCAATGCCACAATAAAGTGGTACTATCATTATTAACTTTGCATCTTTTGGCATCAATATTATGAACATGTATATTACTACGATCAAGATTCAATAAACCATACACATTGGGTGCATGACCATAGAAGGTATTATTCATGTAAATAGAACAACCATTATTCTCTAACTTAAATGAATAATTGTATCGCAATAAACACTATCTAATCATGTTCATTCTCAACACAGACACCAAATAACATTTATTTAGGTTCAACACTAATCCCAAAGGTAGAGGGAGCGAGCGATGGTGATCACATCAACCTTGGAAACACTTCCAACACACATCGCCACCTCGCCCTTAGCTAGTCTCCGTTTATTCTGCAGCTTTTTTTTCGAGTTACCAATATTAACAACTAATCCAGTATATAATACCCAGATGCTACTAGGAGTACTGGTAAGATACACATCAATAACACGTATATCAAATATACTTTTGTTGACGTTGCCAGCCTTCTTATATACCAACATTTGAGGTAGTTCCGCTACCAGTGGCCGTTTCCCTTACAATAGAAGCACTCTGTCTCAGGTTTGGGTTTAATCTTGGATTTCTTCACTGGAGCGGCAACTGGCTTGCCATTCATGAAGTTTCCCTCCTTGCCCTTGCCCTTCTTGAAACTAGTGGTCTTACCATCAACACTTGATTCTCCTTCTTGACTTCTACCTCCGCGAATAGCTCTGGGATCATTATCTCCATCCCTTGCATGTTATAGTTCATCACAAAGCTCTAGTAGCTTGGTGATAGTGACTGGAGAACTCTATCAATCACTTTCTTATCTGGAAGATTAACTCCCACTTGATTCAAGCGATTGTAGCACCCAGACATTCTGAGCACATGATCACTGACTGAGCTATTCTCCTCCATCTTGTAGGCAAAGAACTGGTTAGAGGTCTCATACCTCTCAACACGGGCATGAGCCTAAAATACCAATTTCAGCTCTTGGAACATCTGATATGCTCCATGGCGTTCAAAACGTCTTCGAAGCCCCGATCCGTAAAGCATGGCACACTAAACTATCAAGTAGTCATCAGAACGTGTCTACTAGACGTTCACAACATCCACAGACAACGCTTGAGGGGGTGGGGCACCGAGCGGCGCATCAAGGACATAAGCCTTCTGTGCAACAATGAGGACAATCCTCAGATCACGGACCCAGTCCGCATTATTGCTACCATCATCTTTCAACTCTATTTTCTCTAGGAATGTATCAAATACATGGGAGCTACAGCGCAAGCTATTGATCTACAACATAATTTGCAAAGACATTTTGACTATGTTCATGATAATTAGTTCATTTAATAAAATTACAAATGAACTCCCACTCAAATCAACATCCCTCAGGTTGACTAAGTGTGACATGATCCAAATCCACCAACCCAAGTCCGATCATCACGTGAGATGAGGTGGTTTCAATGGTGAACATCTCCATGTTTATCATATCTACTATATGACTCATTTTTGACCTTTCGGTCTCCTGTGTTCCGAGGCCGTGTCTGTAAATGCTAGGCTCGTCAAGTTTAACTCAAGTATTCCACGTGTGTAAATCTGGCTTACACCCGTTGTATGCGAATGTAGAGTCTATCACACACAATCATAAAGAGGTGCTTCGAAACGACGATCCTTCGCAACGGTGCATACTCATGGAGAACACAATTTTATCTTGAAATTTTAGTGTGGGATCATCTAATAATGCTACCGTTGTCCTAAGCAAAATAAGATGCATAAAAGGATAAACATCACATGCAAATCATATAAGTGACATGATATGGCCATCAGCGTCTTGTGCTTTTGATCTCCATCTCCAAAGCACCGGCATGATCTCCATCGTCACCGATGATCTCCATAATCGTGTCGTCATGTGGTTGTCGCGCCAACTATTGCTTCTACAACTATTGCTAACTCATAGCGATAAAGTAAAGCAAATGGCATAAATGAATTAAAGACAACCCTATGGCTCCTACTGGTTGCCGTACTCATCGACATGCAAGTCGGGATAACTATAAAAAACATGATCATCTCATACATCACATATATCAAATCACGCCTTGGCCATATCATATCAAAACATGCCCTGCAAAAACAAGTTAGACGTCCTCTACTTTGTTGTTGCAAGTTTTACGTGGCTGCTATGGGCAACTAGTAAGAACCGTTCTTACCTACACAATGATACAACGGTGATAATCAAGTTGCCTTTTGACCTTCTACAAGGACCGCCTCTGTCGAATCCGATTCAACTAAAGTGGGAGAGACAGACACCCGGTAGGCACCTTTATGCAACTAGGTTACATGTCAGTCGATGGAACCGGTCTCTTGTGCGAGGAAAAGTAAGGTTGGTCCAGGCCCCTTCATCCCACAATACCACCGAATCAAGATAAGACTAAGGAGGTAAGCAATCTAAACATCAATGCCTACTAACTCTTTTGTGTTCTACTCGTGCATATCATCTACGCATAGACCTAGCTCTTGATGCCACTATTGGGGAACGTTGCATGGGAAATAAAAAAATTCCTACGAACACCCAAGATCAATCTATGGAGATGCATAGCTACGAGAGGGGGAGTGTATCTACATAACCTTGTAGATAGATAAGTGGAAGCGTATATAACGCGGTTGATGTAGTCGTACTCTTCACGATCCAATCGCGATCCGATCCGATCTAGCGCCGAACGGACGACACCTCCGCATTCAGCACACGTGCGGCTCGAGGCCGTCTCCTCCTTCTTGATCCAGCAAGAGAGGGAGGAGAAGTAGATGGGATCTGAACCAGCATGACGACATGGTGAAGATGGTGGTGGAGCAATCCCGGCAGGGCTTCGCCAAGCGCTACCGTAGATCCGATCTGAGGAGAAAACAGAGGAACGGGAGAGGGAGGGCTGGCACCGGGGCATAGGAAATTGTGTGTGCAGCCCTCCCCTCCATTACATATAGGAGGCAAAGGGGAGAGGGGAGGTGCAGCCTTGACCCCTCCTCCAAGGGAGGGGCCGGCGGCCAAGGGAGAGTCCTCCCTTTACAAGGAAGGGAGGAGTCCCCCCTCCTCCAGGGCACCTCCGGGGTGCCTTGTCCCATTGGGACTCTTCCCCCAAGCCTAATTTGCCTCGAGGGACTGATGCAGCTGGCCCATGATGGCTAGGGCTCACCCCTTATGGCCCATGTGGGCCCACGGGGCAGGTGGACCCCCCGGTGGACCCTCGGAACCCTTTTTGGCACCCCGGTACACTACTGGTAGCTCCCAAAACTTTTCAGGCGACCAAAATAGGACTTCCCATATATAAATCTTTAACTCCGGACCATTTCGGAACTCCTCGTGACGTCTGGGATCTCATCCGGGACTCCGAACAACATTCGGTCACCAACGTACATATCCCAATACTACTCTAGCGTCACCGAACGTTAAGCGTGCGGACCCTGTGGGTTCGAGAATCATGAAGACATGAATGAGACACCTTTTTGGCCAATAACCAATAGCGGGACCTGGATGCACATAGTGGTTCCTACATATTCCACAAAGATCTTCATCGCTCGAACCACGATGTCAAGGATTCAGTCAATCCCGTATGCAGTTCCCTTTGTCGAGCGGTATGTTACTTGCCCGAGATTCGATCGTCGGTATCTCCATACCTAGTTCAATCTCGTTACTGGCAAGTCTCTTTACTCATTCCATAATACAAGATCCCATGTCTAAATCCTTAGTCACATTGCTTGCAAGCTTCTTGTGATGTTGTATTACCGAGAGGGCCTAGAGATACCTCTCCGTCATACGGAGTGACAAATCCCAGTCTCGATCCATGCCAACCCAACAGTCACCCTTGGAGATACCTATAGAGTACCTTTATGATCACCCAGTTATGAAGTGATGTTTGATACACAGAAGGCATTCCTCCGGTGCCAGGGAGTTGCATGATCTCATTGTCTTCAGAATAGATACTTGACATGAAGAAAGCAGAGCAATAAACTAATACAATCAAATGCCCTGCTTACGGTTGGGTCTAGTCCATCACATCATTCTCCTAATGATGTGATGTCGTTATCAAATGAGAACTCATGTCTATGGTTAGGAAACTTTAACCATCTTTGATCAACGAGCTAGTCTAGTAGAGGCTCATTAGGGACATGGTGTTGTCTATGTATCCACACATGTATCCGAGTTTCCAATCAATACAACTCTAGCATGGAGAATAAACGTTTATCATGAACAGGGAAATATGATAATAACCAATTTATTATTGCCTCTAGGGCATATTTCCAACATCATGAATTTCTGATGAGTTTTTGATTTACATGAATTTAAAACCCAAGTTTCTCAATGTTTGTGATGCCTATAGGAGTCGGCCTATTTGCTTAAGGACATGATGCCTATATATGCATGATCATTGCGGTGAATACCACATAAGTATGCGCTTTTCTATCAATTGCCCAACAATAATTTGTTCATCCACTGTATGCTTCCTACATGAGAGAGGCCGCTAGGGAAAACTATGCCCCCCGGGACCATTCACTTATATATTTACAAATGCTTTCATTACCTTGCTGCCATTTATTTGCTTTTATTTTATGTTGCAATTTACAATTACCTACTATCATCTACACACTTCATTTTCTTACAAATAACGAGATCAAGGGTATTGACAACCCTCTTACCGCGTTGGGTGCAAGTGTTTGCTCTTTTGTGTGCAGTCGCTGAAGACGGTTGCTGATTGGTATTCCTATTGGTTCGATAAAACTTGTTTCTTAATTGAGGGAAATACTTATTTGTACTATGCTGCAATTACCCATTCCTCTTCACGGAAAACACAACGCAGATCACATGTATCACCCACATCCGATGAGTTGATAATCGATCTGTGTGCTCTAGCAAGCATCCTTTCGTCGGCGGCATCCCTAGCCAAGATGGTGGCCGTCCATGACCGGAGCAAGGCCGTCCACTCCCAGCTCATGGAGGCCTTATCCAAAGAGATGGTGTACGAGGAATGTGAGATGCTAGTGGAGTATGTGGCGATGGATTCCATGGAGCTTCTTACCCCAGAGGTCGTCTCGCGGGAGCTGGTCATCGAGGAGGCGGCGGAGATCGAAGAGCGCAAGGCAGAATATTAGTGTCTCTTTAGAGTGCTGGTCTTTTGTTATAGTAATGTTAGGTCAACTAACTATGTTTAATTGGCCGATTTAGTAAGTGCGGGCAGTGTTGTAGGCTCTTTTGTGTAGTACTCAAATTTCCAAGTGATGTCAAATTAATCAATGACATGGATGACCACCGTAACAAGTGAAATTCGGACCAAAATTTGCCGCCGTATCCCCATTTTCTCTTCCAAGTGAAAATGAAATGCAAGTACTGTGTGCAATCTAGTATCCAATATCTTACGGCGGAAGCTTGGAGACTAAAACATTCACGTCCAGTCTAATCACACATGGGATAAGCTATAGGATTTGTTTGTGATGTTGGATATCGCACACAGTTCAGATAAAAATAATGTGTCCTATGTGAATGTGCGCGCCAGTTTCTCTCCACACCGAACGAAAATTTTGGGCTGCCATGCAAATATCTACCTCCCCCACCAGTCGTACCAACCAAAAGCTACACCCCCTGCTTACCCTTCCATTCCTAAGTTCAAACCTTCACTGCTTGCTTGCAGCACCACCTCCTCGCCAACGACGCTTCTTCCTGGTGCTCGGCCTCCTCCATCTAGTCAGGTAATCCACAGCTTCCCCATACCCCCTACCCCTCCACCCCATCCTCATCCATCCCACATGCCCAGACCGCCGGCACGACACCTTCCACCAAAATCCCTGGCCCATCCCCCAATTAATCGCTGCCAAAATACATGGTGCACGTAGTATAGCCAGGATCTGAAGGAGCATCCGGCAGCAGAGAAGCAAATCACGGCCGCACGCGCGGATGATGCCGCGATGGCTGCCATGTGTGCCGGCCCCAGATCTTGGAGTAGCATCACCGTCGAGCCCTCCGTCGACACCTCGCGTGCGGACGCCGCCACGCCGTGGCTGCTTTAAACAACAGCTCGGGGTGTTTTCTGGAGGGCTCCACTGGTGCCTTCGATGAAGACTACGAGTTGTTTTCTCAGCGTGCCCGTGCTTTCCTCAGCTCCAGAGCTGGCAGGTTGGTGACCGGACAGGCTCAGACCACTCACCACTACGAGGAAGGCACCCATGATGTGGAGGCCTCGCCCTCTTCCAAACCCATCGTTATCGATATATCCGATGACGAGTAATAGCTTGTTTTTTTAGCTTAATTATAGTGAAATATCCAATGTAATGCTACTATGTTATATGACCTTCTAGTATGTTATATTGTTCAATGTGATGCTCAGTTAACTACTTGGTTCATTTGTTTTGTGTCACATCCCTAGTCTTCCATTGCTTGTGCTAGCTAAGATGTGCATCATGTTTCAATTTTGCATCAACATGAAATGGGGATTGTCAGAAACCCTAGCACCTCACCCTAAACAACCAATTCAATTTCTTGTGGTTTTCAATGAATCCAAAATGCCCATCATAAATGCCCACTATTTCTGATAAATGTTGGCAACAACATATCAGGGGTGCATCCTATTTATTCAACAACTTTGGCATTTGATTTCAAACCAACAAAGCCCCTGAAATCAGAAAATAAAGCACTATAAATATTATAGTCATTCAAAAATGCTGAAACTTTTTGTGGGGGTTTGAAATATTCAAACAATGTTCTACAAAATATTTCAATAGTTTTTGAGCTAGGAATTTGGCCCAAACCAAAATAAACAAATGTCAAAAATTAGTAAACAGAAAACAAATAGGAAAGAAAGCTTACCTGGGTTAACCTGGAAGTGGTGGCCCAGCCCACCACCCAGCCTGTCGTCTGCCTCCTGCCCGTAGGCAGTGGAGGAGCTGGCCGCCGCTTGCTGTGCCGTCGGCACGCAGCAGGCTGCCTGCCTGGCCTCCCCAACGCGCTGGCAAGCTGGTTAGGCAGAAGAGAGCCGTCTAGATCGGCCCCCTCGCCATTCGCCCCCCCCCCCCGCTCTCCTCTCCCCTTTGCCGCCATGGCTGCCGCTCGAGCTCGCCGTCGCTAGCCTAGCTCCGCTGCTCCCCCTCGCCCCGAGCAGCTCCTCAGCTCCGCCTCAACCTGCTACTGCTCCTCGCCGAGCCAAGCATCCTCGGAAGCTCCCCATCGCCGCCATCGATGCCTTCTTCCTCTTCGGCCCCGGAGCTCAACGCCGACGATCCACCGCCGTCAAGCCCTCCCTGAGCTCCCCGACGTTGCCATCAGCCCCGCTGTGAGCTCCTGGCCATTTCCCCTCAAACCCCCTTCGCCCCCGTGCCCTCTGGCGTCGAGCCCGTGGTCGGCCGAGCTCCGGCAGCCGCCAAGCTCGTCGCCGGCCTAGCTCCGGCCAACCCCTTGGCCCGTAGATGGGTCAAATGGATGCGTGAGGCTGCGGGCTTCCTTCTGGTGCCCTCAGCTAGCACATCCGTCGCCCGTAGCGCACTCCGGCGAGCCTCCGCCGTGTCGGATGGTCGCCGGCGACCACCCTCCGGTCGGGGCTGACGTGGCCGGTTTAATTAGCCACTAACCAACCCCTAGAGCCGCTGACAGTGGCCCCACAGGGGGTCAAATCCCAATTAGCGCCAGGTTTGACCGAGGATTAGCCCTGTGCCACTAACGTGTGGGCCCTGGCTATCACATTTGACCTGGCAACGGTCAGTTGACCTGCTGACGCCATGCTGATGTCATGCTGACGCAATAATGACTTTCTGATTTAATTTAATTCCAGAAAATGCTAAAATATTAGAAAAATGATAGAAATTAATCTGTAGCTCAGATTGAAATAATTTATATATGAAAAATTATCAAAAAAATCCAAAGAATTCATTGGTGCTATTATCATGCATGTTAGAGCAACCTAGGTAGATGAACATTGACATTTTGCAATAATGCAATATGTGGAATATCATATGGAGAACAATTTTGAACCTATATTCAATCTTACTCCATTTAACTCTAATGATAGATGCATTAGCTCATCTATATATAGCATGTTGCCATGTCATGATCATGCATCATATTGTTGCACTTGCCGTGTATTGATTGTTACTCCGTCTATGTCGCGGTAGGTTCTGCTCCATCAGATACCCTCGAGTATCCCCCTGAAGGAGATTACCTCCCAGCCAACCTGCAAGGCAAGCAACCCCATTGATCATACCGATAACATCCCACTCTCTCGCTCCTGCTCTTGTTTATTGCATTAGGAAAAACGATTCTACTGTCTATCTTTTGCGATACTTGAACCCATTCCTCTGCATGACCTGTCATTGTCACAGTAAATAGCTAAACCATGCAACCTAGCATACCTGGTAGATGCTTGAGCCTTGATGTGCTTTACCTGCTTTGCTTGCTATGCTTGCTATGCTTAGAGTTGTGTCAGGTCTGATTCATCTGGGTGATGAAACGGAGTGAAACCGTGTTGTTCTGATGTGATGAACTAAATGATGAACTCGATTTGGTAAAGGTAGCGATGAGACGCTATGTAGGAGTACATAACGGATTGTCTCATTGGGACCGTTCTTAGAAACTGAGTTCTGTGTTTGTGATCCAAGACTTGTTACTACCACACATTGGGTTCCGGTAACTCGACCCCTCTCGACTTATCAACCGCCTAGTCCTCTGTCCAGGAGTTGCAAGTAGTTTCTAGTGTTTGTAGCCATGCTAGAGGCCGTGCGTAGCGCTGACCTTATGGGTGGGCTACGACGCAGTAGGCAGTGGCACGTTGTACCAAGTGGCACCCGAACGGTGGGCTTGGGAACCCTGCGCACATCGTTTGAGGCCGTAGCGGAAACTTCGGCCGGACTTCCGTGCGGGTTTAGTCTCAAATAGGCGATAGCCTGGACTAGGGTCATGTGTGATTGACGGTCGTGGCCGACTCCCTCGCCGGGCTTCCGCTTGAAGGTTGCCGAGGTGCCTAGTTTTATGAGCACACAACGATAAGTGGCGAGAGCGTGTGTGAAGAAGTACACCCCTGCAGGGTAATGAATCTGTTCGAATAGCCGCGTCCTGGGATATGGACTACTTGGAGAACTTATGATGTTCATAGATAACTTGATGGTTACTCTTAAAAGACTCAAGACAAGTGTGAGTACCGTGGATGGCACTCTCGTGGGTGACGGGAGTGGATCCATGGTAGTGTATTGATGTGGTGTTAGTGGACTCGTGTGCGCAATCTCAAAACTTGTTCAAAGAACTGGTAGTCGTAGTATAGGCTAGCCAAGAGTCAAAGCTGGCTTGCTGCATAAACCACACTACTCCCCTTGTTGAAACATGAGCATGAATAGCTTAGATCTGCTTTAAAGACTTGTTGGGTACGATTGTACTCATGTTTGCTTAATAACTGTTGCAGATGAGAATATGGACCCATCTGGTGGGTTCTATCTAGACGTCGATGATGCCGAGTAACTGGTATCCCAGCTACGATCTGATGCCCTAGGATGGGCTGTAGATAGTCATGCTTTATGCCTTTTTACCTTCAACTGTCTGTACTCAGACAGCTTTAGGCTTCCGCTTGGTTTGTATGAACATGTTTGTATGACTTGAGTGTCGGGTCATGTGACCCCTACCTGTATGAACATATTATTCAAGGCTCTTCCGAGCGTTCTAAATAAATGTTGTGTTGTTGTATGGTTATGTTGTGATGCCATAGTTATATCTATGCATATCGGATATGTCGTGCGTACGTGTGACGTCTAACGGTATGTATGGGATTCGACACCTAGTTGTGTGCCTCTAGTAGTACTCTTTACGGGGAAATGCCTCTTTGTGCTTCCACTGAGCCTTGGTAGCTTGCTACTGCTCCGGACACATTGATTGACCGGCATGTATCCTTCTTTGCTGCTGTGTCTGTCCCTTCGGGGAAATGTCTCACAGTGCAATGGAGTCCATGCATCCTGCTATGACTCGTCTACGCACAGTTGATGACATTTATGTCCTATGGCGTAATGGAGTCCTTGTAGCTTGCTATGACTCGTCTACACACGCTGTGGCCGACACCTACATTGCTGGGTTACGTATGCCTGTCCCTGTACGGATGTGCTACTTGGGTTCTATGACTAGTCATGTGGACCCGGGTTCTTTGACATTTGAATGCTAGCGACATATTCACATTCGTGAGCCAAAAGGCGCAAACGGTCCCGGCCCAGGTAAGGTGGCAGCCGTGGGGATAACCGTACATGAGGCCGCAAAGTAATGTGAAGTGTTACATGCTAGATTCTTATGGCTTAGGATCGGGGTCCCGACAGCGTTGGTATCAGAGCCTGACTGACTGTAGGATTACCAAGCCAAACTAGTCGAAGTTGAGTCTAGAACTGCTTTAGTTATGTAAGGGAATTGATTGTGGAAGGGAACATAAGGCTCTTTTTACTCCTCTTCCCGAGTCATTCTATTCTGAGTCACCCTATTCTTTTCTACGGGGTTAAGAGCTAGGCTTCTTATCTACCTCTCAGGATGACGAGTTACTAACCATGGACATGTAGACTAAATTGCTTGAGAGTCAACTCCAGTTTTCAAGTATTGCTTCTGTGTGACAATCATTTGGTTAGAATCTTGATGCTAGAAAGTTGAGTGGCTATGCTATCCAATCTTTTCAGGATGTCTCAAAAAAAAAATTTGAGCATTTTCAGCCATTATACTGTCCGATTTCTCCTAGGATCTCTAATGCACTTTGCATTATCGTCTTTTTCAGATGCCTCCCCGTTCTTCTAGTCAAGTGGTCCGTTTGACCAGGTGCATTGCTGTACCGGGTCACATGGCCATGTTGGTCAGAGTCATGATGGAGACCGTTTATCGTTGGTACCCGGAATATACTGTGGAGGAATAGTACCGCGACTTCAACCAGAGCCAGTATCTGTGTACCGCTAGGATATATCCATCATATCCAGGAGCTGCAGAGCCGCTTCATTGGACGTATGGTCTAGGTGTCACCATTGATATGGCAGTTCAGGAGACCGCCTACACGATGTTGACCATTATGAGAGCTCACCATGGTCTACTTCAGAACACAGAGTTCTGCTATATTCCAGCGACACTAGGAGGAGAGGATAGCTATCTTGCTGCGACCTATTATGATCACTCTCATTAGGATCCTAGGCTTCAGGTGACTGCTCAGTTGTTAGAGAACAGGGATCGTGATGCTCGGGAACTTCGTATGGAGCTATATGCCACCCGTACACGTCTTTGGACCGCACTGACACAGCTTGCACCCATCGTCCAGACTGGTTATGGAGATTTGGACATGTTGAGCCCCTTTCGGACTCATCTGCCCGCTCACGTAGACTGGCCCGATGTTGGAGGCATCACTCCTCTTTGAGGACCGCTGCTATCGCCAGTGAGAGGACCTAGGCCACATCCGTGTCCTTATGGTTTCAAGGGATCTCAGGCCAGGGTGTTTCTAGACCCTCAGGTTCAGCTTCTAGGTCATGGAGGTAACCTGTATGAGATGTTCTACGCAGATGCTTGAGACCGTAAGTGGAGGTAGTAGTCTTGTAGCAGTTGTATTTCCACAGTCCTACGCGTCTTGTGGAATATGACTGAGGTGTGAGTTGAGTTCCGGAGGTGTAGAAAAATAATGTATAGGAAGCTTGTAATGCCTCACATGAGTTGCTTTATCTTTTCACTAGTTTGTACTTCAGCTTGGGTTTGTACTGAACTATATCATGGTGTGTATGAATCATGGTGTATATATGGCAGTTTGCTGGTACCATGTTGTTCGGGTGTTTACCCCTGCATTCCATGTTGTTCAGTATATTCCGTATGTCTTATCCTAGATTTGTTGTATCCCTTGTCTAAGATGTGGGTTTTGTTTTCCCCAGGATGGTTTCCACCAGGAACAACCCTGCTCCTGCTTATGAGCAGGGCAAGGTCAGTGGAGCAAGGCAAGAGAACCTGCCTCACCCGCCATCTTTGGCGGAGGTGATGCTTGAGGCAGAACGCAACAAGAGAGAGACCAACAGGTTGCTAGAGCGTATTGAGCAGAATACAACACGCCCTCCCCGCAATGAGCGTAATGATGGAATGTCCCTCAATGACCTCGTGAAGCTGTATCCACCAAAGTTCCATCATTCCGTCGACCCCCTCGATGCGGATGATTGGTTTTCCAGCATGACTCGCAAGATTCGTTCTGCAAATGTGGCTGAAGCGGACAAGGTTAAGTTTGCCGCATACTTCCTTGAAGGACCCGCCAGTCAGTGGTGGGAAAATTATGAGGCTATGCGCCCAGAGGGCCCCGCTACTACATGGGCTGACTTCTGCAATGCCTTCCGCACCCACCATATTCCTGAAGGTCTGATGGACCGTAAGAGAGAGGAGTTCTGTGCCTTCACTCAGGATAAGCTGACAGTGGATGCTTACAGCCATGAGTTTGGCAATCTTGCACGCTATGCACTGGAGGAAGTGTCAACTGACGCTAAGAAGCAAGTTAGGTTCCGCAAGGGACTTAACCCCGAGCTCCGTCGTGATCTGCGCCTGCATGAGTGTGCTACCTTCTAGGCTCTCGTCAACAAGGCTATCAATGTCGAGACTGGTCAGACTGACTATGAGGCAACCAAGAAGCACTCTCGTGACTTCAGCTCCTCATCCGGCTCAGGTTCCCATAAGCACCGGGTGTGGGTTCCCAACACTGCTCTGCCATCAAGGTACACTGTGAGGCCATCCTATGAGGCGCCTTGCCCAAATCAGAACAACCCTCCAGCCAAGCCCTATGGTGGGAATGCTGCTAATGCTTCCCCGAGGTCTTCAAGTGTGATCTGCTACAAATGCGGAGAGACTGGACACTATTCCCATGAGTGTCCCCAGAACAACGCCAAGCCAGCTGGACGTGGTAAGCCGGGCAAGGCTTATTACGTGAAGCCAACTCCTGCTCGGGGCCGTGTGAACAATGTCACCCTTGAAGAGGCCCACGATGACCCCGACGTTGTGCTTCATACGCTCCTTGTCAATAGTCATCCAGCATCTATTCTATTTGACACTGGTGCATCTCATTCATTCATCTCAGAAAGTTATGCACAGTTGCATAACATGACCTTCTGTGATATGCCCAGTCCATTAGTAGTTCAGACTCCTGGATCAAAATGGCAAACTTTTAGAGTGAGCCATGACAATGAGATTCTCATGGATAGGCTAGTCTTCTTAGCTTCCCTGATAGCTCTGAAGTCTTCAGACATCAATATCATCTTGGGTATGGACTGGATGAAAGGCCATTATGCTAAGATTGATACTCATTCTGGGAATGTTCAACTTACACATCCTTCAGGTGAGATAGTCACCTTTTTAACTCGAGTGGCTAAGTGCCAACTCTATTCTCTCAATGCTAACCCTCTTCCAGAACTTGAGGATATTCCGGTGGTCCGTGACTTTCCAGATGTCTTCCCAGAGGAACTGCCAGGTATTCCACCTGTCAGAGATGTAGAGTTTGTGATAGACCTCATTCCGGGGACTGTCCCAATAGCCAGAAGACCCTATAAGATGGCACCCTTAGAACTAGCCGAGCTAAATAAACAACTCGATGAGGCCTTGAAAAAGGGATTCATCCGCCCTAGTTCTTCTCCTTGGGCTTGCCCCGTCCTCTTCGTCAAGAAGAAGGATGGAACCGACCGGATGGTTGTAGATTACCGACCAGTGAACCTGGTCACAATCAAAAACAAGTATCCGCTCCCCAGGATCAACGATTTGTATGATCAACACGCTGGATCCTCAGTCTTCTCCAAAATGGATTTGAGGATGGGATAATATCAAATCAGAATTAGGAACGGGGACATTCCAAAAACGGCGTTTGTTACTCGTTATGGCCAATACGAGTACACCGTAATGTCCTTCGGATTAACCAATGCTCAAGCCACCTTCTCTCGTTTGATGAATTTGATCTTCATGGAGTATCTGGATAAATTCGTCGTGGTTTACCTCGACGATATACTCATCTACTCGAAAGAACGAACGAGATCATGCCGAGCATCTCAGGCTGGTATTGACGAAACTTCGAGAGCATCGCCTGTATGCCAAATTCTCCAAGTGCGAATTCTGGCTACCAGAAGTGACCTATTTAGGTCATGTAATCTCTGGCAAGGGCATTGCTATCAATCCCGAGGGAGTTCAGGCCGTCCTTGATTGGACTCAACCTGAATCGGTTAAGCAAGTTCGGAGTTTCCTTGGCTTAGCGAGCTATTGTCGCCGCTTTGTTGAGAACTTCTCCAAGGTTGCGAAACCTCTTACTGAACTCCTCAAGAAAGATAAAAAGTTCAAGTGGACCCCACAATGCGAGTAAAGTTTTCAGGAACTGAAAAGACGCCTGCCTTCTGCTCCCGTATTGGTGCCACCAGATTTTTCCAAGGACTTTGTTATCTATTGCAACGCCTCGCGACCAGGATTAGGTTGCATCCTCATGCAAGATCGTCATGTGACTGCATACGCATCTCGATAGTTGCGTCCACATGAAGATAATTATCCAACAGATGATCTTGAGCTTGCAGTTGTAGTCCATGCACTTAAAACATGGCGACATTACCTTCTGGGTAATCGTTGCGAGATTTACACCGATCACCAAAGTATGAAATATATTTTGACCCAACCGGATTTGAATCTTAGGCAAAGACGGTGGGTTGAGTTGATTACAGATTATGACTTAGGGATAACTTACACCCCGGGGAAAGCCAATGTCATGGCTGATGCACTAAGTCGTAAGTCTTATTGTAACAATCTGATGTTACAACAAGGTCAACCGCTTCTCTATGAGGAATTTCAGAAGTTAAATCTTCACATTGTTCCTCAAGGATTCCTTTCCACCTTGGTGGCGAAACCTACTCTTATGGATCAAATCATAGAAGCCCAGAAGCATGACACCGGGATTTCCCGGATCAAGAAGAACATTAAAGGAGGTAATGCTAAATGCTTCTCGGTAGATGATCGGGGTGTTGTCTTCTTCGAGAATCACTTGGTGGTTCCTAAGAAACAACATCTACGACAGTTGATCCTTAAGGAGGCCCATGATTCTCCTCTCACAATTCATCCTGGTAGTACCAAGATGTATCAGGACCTACGCCAGAGGTTCTGGTGGACCAGAATGACGAGAGAAATTGCTCAGTTTGTTGCCAACTGCGACGTCTCTCGTCGCGTTAAGGCAGAACATCAAAGGCCTGCTGGCACCCTTCAACCCTTAGCTATTCCTGAATGGAAATGGGACAAGGTCGATATGGATTTCATTACCGGTTCTCCCAGGACCAAGAGAGGGAATAATGCTATCTTTGTGGTCATTGACCGTCTTTCCAAAGTGGCGCATTTTCTTCCTGTTCGTGAGAGTATAACTGCTAGTTAGCTAGCGGATTTATATATTTCCCGAATAGTGTCTCTTCATGGTGTTCCTTTGGAGATCAACTCAGACCATGGGAGTATCTTTACTTCCCAATTCTGGGAAAGTTTCCAAAATGCTATGGGGACTCATCTATCCTTTAGCACTGCTTTCCATCCGCAGTAAAGTGGTCAAGTAGAGCGAGTCAATCAAATCCTGGAAGACATGCTTAGATCTTGTGTTATATCATTCGGCATGAATTGGGAGAAGTGCCTTCCATTTGCTGAATTTGCTTATAACAATAGTTATCAGTCAAGCTTAGGCAAAGCCCCTTTTGAAGTTCTCTATGGACGAAGGTGTCGAACACCTCTTAACTGGTCAAAAACCGGAGAGAGGCAACTCTTTGGCCCGGATATGATCCAGGATGCAGAAGAGCAAGTTTGCATTATTCGTCAAAAGTTGAAAACAGCCGAATCTCGTCAAAAGAGTATGATCGTCATCATAAGGCTGTGACCTTTTAAGTTGATGAGAAGGCTTACCTTCGGGTTAGACCTCTGAAGGGTACCCAACGATTCTATATCAAGGGCAAGTTGGCTCCTCGTTACATTGGTCCTTTTCGCATTCTTGCCAAACGAGGAGAAGTTGCCTACCAATTGGAACTTCCACCGCATCTTTCCAAGGTTCATGATGTCTTCCACGTCTCGCAACTCAGGCGTTGCTTCTCGGACCCTGTCCGCGAAGTGGACCACGAAATGCTTGATCTCCAAGATAACCTTACATATCGAGAATACCCTGTTCGTATCCTCGATCAAGTTGAGCATACCACTCGACGTCGAAACATCAAGTTTCTCAAGGTTCAGTGGTCACACCATTCCGAGAAGGAAGCCACATGGGAAAGGGAGGACCGTCTTCGACTAGAGTACCCCGCGCTCTTCCCGACGACTTCCAAATCTCGGGACGAGATTCTTTTGAGTGGGGGTGAGTTGTCACATCCCTAGTCTTCCCTTGCTTGTGCTAGCTAAGATGTGCGTCATGTTTCAATTTTGCATCAACATGAAATGGGGATTGTCAGAAACCCTAGCACCTCACCCTAAACAAGCAATTCAATTTCTTGTGGTTTTCAATGAATCCAAAATGCCCATCATAAATGCCCACTATTTCTGATAAATGTTGGCAACAACATATCAGGGGTGCATCCTATTTATTCAACAACTTTGGCATTTTATTTCAAACCAACAAAGCCCCTGAAATCAGTAAATAAAGCACTATAAATATTATAGTCATTCAAAAATGCTAAAACTTTTTATGGGGGTTTGAAATATTCAAACAATGTTCTACAAAATATTTCAATAGTTTTTGAGCTAGGAATTTGGCCCAAACCAAAATAAACAAATGTCAGAAATTAGTAAACAGAAAACAAATAGGAAAGAAAGCTTACCTGGGCTTACCTAGAAGTGGTGGCCCAGCCCACCACCCAGCCTGTCGTCTTCCTCCTGCTAGTAGGCAGGGGAGGAGCTGGCCGCCGCCTGCTGTGCCGTCGGCACGCAGCAGGTTGCCTGCCTGGCCTTCCCGATGCGCTGGCAAGGTGGTTAGGCACAGGAGAGCCGTCTGGATCGGCCCCCTCGCCATACGCCCCCCCCCCACTCTCTTCTCCCCTCTGCCGCCATGGCCGCTGCTCGAGCTCGCCGTCTCTAGCCTAGCTCCGCCGCTCCCCCTCGCCCCGAGCAGCTCCTCAGCTCTGCCTCGACCTGCTGCTGCTCCTCGCCGAGCCAAGCATCCCCGGAAGCTCCCCATCGCCGCCATCGACGCCTTCTTCCACTTCGGCCCCGGAGCTCAACACCGACGATCCTCCGCCATCAAGCCCTCCCCGAGCTCCCCGACGTTGCCATCAGCCCCGCTGTGAGCTCCTGGTCATTTCCCCTCAAACCCCCTTCGCCCCCCTGCCCTGTGGCATCGAGCCCGTGGTCGGCCGAGCTCCGGCAGCCGCCAAGCTCGTCACCGGCCTAGCTCCGGCCACCCCCTTGGCCCGTAGATGGGTCAAATGGATGCGCGAGGCTGCGGGCTTCCTTCTGGTGCCCTCAGCTAGCCCATCTGCCGTCCATAGCGCACTCCGGTGAGCCTCTGCCGTGTCGGATGGTCGCCGGCGACCACCCTCCGGTCGGGGCTGACGTAGCCGGTTTAATTAGCCAGTAACCCACCCCTAGAGCCGCTGACAGTGGGTCACACAGGGGATCAAAGCCCCATTAGCGCCGGGTTTGACCAGGGATTAGCCCTGTGCCACTGACGTGTGGGCCCTGGCTGTCAGATTTGACCTAGCAACGGCCAGTTGACCTGTTGACGCCATGCTGATGTCATGCTGATGCAATAATGACTTTCTGATTTAATTTAATTCCAGAAAATGCTAAAATCTTAGAAAAAGCATAGAAATTAATCTGTAGCTCAGATTGAAATAATTTATATATGAAAAATTACCAGAAAAATCCAAAGAATCCATTGGTGCTATTATCATGCATGTTAGAGCAAACTAGATAGATGAACATTGACATTTTGCAATAATGCAATATGTGGAATATCATATGGAGAACAATTTTGAACCTGTATTCAATCTTACTCCATTTAACTCTAATGATAGATGCATTAGCTCATCTCTAGCATGTTGCCATGTCATGATCATGCATCATATTGTTGCACTTGCCGTGTATTGATTGTTACTCCGTCTATGTCGCGGTAGGTTCTGCTCCATCAGATACCCTCGAGTATCCCCCTGAAGGAGAGTACCTCCCAGCCAACCTGCAAGGCAAGCAACCCCATTGATCATACCGATAACATCCCACTCTCTCGCTCCTGCTCTTGTTTATTGCATTAGGACAAACACTTCTACTGTCTATCTGTTGTGGTAGTTGAACCCATTCCTCTGCATGACCTGTCATTGTCACAGTAAATAGCTAAACCATGCAACCTAGCATACCTGGTAGATGCTTGAGCCTTGATGTGCTTTACCTGCATTGCTTGCTATGCTTAGAGTTGTGTCAGGTCTGATTCATCTGGGTGATGAAACGGAGTGAAACCGTGTTGTTCTGATGTGATGAACTAAATGATGAACTCGATTTGGTAAAGGTAGCGATGAGAGGCTATTTAGGAGTACATAGCAGATTGTCTCATTGGGACCGTTCTTAGGAACTGAGTTCCGTGTTTGTGATCCAAGACTAGTTACTACCACACATTGGGTTCCGGTAACTCGACCCCTCTCGACTTATCAACCGCCTAGTCCTCTGTCCAGGAGTTGCAAGTAGTTTCTAGTGTTTGTAGCTATGCTAGAGGCCGTGCGTAGCGCTGACCTTAGGGGTGGGCTATGACGCGGTAGGCAGTGGCACGGTGTACCAAGTGGCACCCGAACGGTTGGCTTGGGAACCCTGCGCACATCGTTTGAGGCCGTAGCTGAAACTTCGGCCGGACTGCCGTGCGGGTTTAGTCTCAAATAGGCGATAGCCTGGACTAGGGTCTTGTGTGATTGACGGTCGTGGCCGACTCCCTCGCTGGGCTTCTGCTTGAAGGTTGCCGAGGTGCCTGGTTTTATGAGCAAACAGCGATAAGTGGCGAGAGCGTGTGTGAAGAAGTGCACCCCTGTAGGGTAATGAATCTGTTCAAATAGCCGCGTCCTCGGATATGGACTACTTGGAGAACTTATGTTGTTCATAGATAACTTGATGGTTACTCTTAAAAGACTCAAGACAAGTGTGAGTACCGTGGATGGCACTCTCGTGGGTGACGGGAGTGGATCCATGGTAGAGTATTGATGTGGTGTTAGTGGACTCGTGTCCGCTATCTCAAAACTTGTTTAAAGAATTGGTAGTCGTAGTATAGGCTAGCCAAGAGTCAAAGCTGGCTTGCTGCATAAACCACACTACTCCCCTTGTTGAAACATGAGCATGAATAGCTTAGATCTGCTTTAAAGACTTGCTGAGTCCGATCGTACTCATGTTTGCTTAATAACTGTAGCAGATGAGAATATGGACCCATCTGGTGGGTTCTATCTAGACGTCGATGACGCCGAGTAACTAGTATCCCATCTACGATCTGATGCCCTAGGATGGGCTGTAGATAGTCAGGCTTTATGCCTTTTTACCTTTCAACTGTCTGTACTCAGACAGCTTTAAGCTTCCGCTTGGTTTGTATGAACATGTTTGTATGACTTGAGTGTCGGGTCATGTGACCCCTACCTATATGAACATATTATGCAAGTCTCTTCTGAGCCTTCTAAATAAATGTTGTGTTGTTGTATGGTTATGTTGTGATGCCATAGTTGTATCTATGCATATCGGACATGTCGTGTGTACGTGTGACGTGTAACGGTATGTATGGGATTCGACACCTAGTTGTGTGCCTCTAGTAGTACTCTTTACGGGGAAATGCCTCTTTGTGCTTCCACTGAGCCTTGGTAGCTTGCTACTGCTCCGGACACATTGATTGACCGGCATGTATCCTTCTTTGTTGCTGTGTCTGTCCCTTCGGGGAAATGTCTCGCAGTGAAATGGAGTCCATGTAGCCTGCTATGACTCGTGTATGCGCAGTTGATGACATTTATGTCCAACGGCGTAATGGAGTCCCTGGAGCTTGCTATGACTCGTCTACACACGCTGAGGCTGACACCTGCATTGCTGGGTTACGTATGTCTGTCCCTGTACGGATGTGCTACTTGGTTTCTATGACTAGTCATTTCGACCCGGGTTCTTTGACATTTGAATGCTAGCGACATATTCACGTTTGTGAGCCAAAAGGCGCAAACGGTCCCGGCCCAGGTAAGGTGGCAGCCGTGGGGATAACCGTGCGTGAGGCCGCAAAGTAATGTGAAGTGTTAGATGCTAGATTCTTATGGCTTAGGATCGGGGTCCCAACATTTTGGTGATCATTTTCAATGTGATGTTCGACTGTTGTTGGTAGAATTTTGTATTGTTATGCATGTGAGAAGTAAATTGAATTTGGATATACTAAATACATGTGAAACATACAATTGCTATATTTCATAGTTCTTAGCACGGTTGGCTTTTCCATGTGGCTCGAATTAATATGTTGGATTTGCAATGCGCTTATTTTTCAGTGACATATTTTACTGATAGCACGCCAAATCTCACTTATAACCTGATCAATATCTATCTTAAATACCTTATAGGGGGAACAATGGGAGACACTAAAGCTTACCATCGAGGTTTGCACATTCATGATCCTTTGGATAATAGCACATTATTGTGCAATTGTATGAACCATTCTAATATTTAGGTTTCTAATAATTTGGTCTTGCACATGTAGGTCCTGCTATAAGAGGTTTAGACCCACTATTCGACAAACTCAGTGAAATCAAGAAACTCAGAAAGATTTTTAAGATAAAGAAACTAGTGACGATAAACCACAAGATGTTTGTCTGCACAATGAAGAAGACATAAGTGAACTATAGGACGGTACTATCTCTTTTACCTTGTATTTGTTCCCTTTGCGACATTTCAATTTTTCAAAATGAAATTTATGCATATCTTTGTTTCCACTCCTTTCCGAAGCAGTTCATCAATGAGTACGTCTCAAACCACCTGTTTGGTTAAGTGGCGAGGAAGCTATCCATATAGCACCCACGGTATAATCTTGAAGTCTTCCGCAAGAGGATGAAGGATGGGCGGGCAACCGTCCACATACACTGGCCTAAAGTTGCAAGGACCTTCAACATTAGTGAAGGCTCAATATTTACCTTCCGCTTCAAGAACTTTCTAGACGAGATTCATAGGTCTATTTACCATCTATGATGCTACTTTCCAAAGGTTTTAGATGTTGCATGTGCAACTTGATCCTTTCGTGTAATTGGGTAGCTAGGTAGTTATGCCTATATGATGTTGTACTCCGATGTTTTTCAATTATGAAATCCTGGTTGCCGTAATACGGATATGAAATATATTGTGTGCTTGATATGAAGTGTCAATTTGATTACCAACATGATTATAAATAATAGAGCAATTAGGCTGATTATTGGGGTTTTCTATTGCTGACGGTTCCTCAAACAACACCATGAGCGATGACCTCAACAAACCCACACGGTTTCTGGAAAGTTGGCATGTTGGATCAGTGAACAATCACACACGACTTCCTGACGACAACTATGAGTGTTAGGCCACCCTTTAACAAATGTTTCCACATAAAAAGTGTGTGTAATGGACAACCCTATGCCAAGTAGCTTCTTCTAGGCACCGTGTGTGATAGCCACCCCTATCATGGACGAAGTTATGCAGAAAATTGTGTGTGATGTACAATACAAACGGAAACGTATCTTTGGGATTCCCTATGTGGGATGCTAAGCACATCTCACACGACTTCTGCAATATGTCTGTTTGTGATGGCGCTCCCAATCGCACAAGCTCTATTTTTATGTGGCATGTGTGACCGGATGGAGGCATCGTCGACGATTTATATGTGTCATGTGGGATAGGCCCCCCCTATCGCCCACATGGGCTAGGTGACGGCTTAAAACTACGTCGCGGAAAGGGGGTAAAAACCGTTTGTATTGGAGCCGCCTGCACTAGTCTAACCAACATAGGAAACCCCACGGCCAGCACATAGACACGCTACCTTGCCATGTATTCCGACTTTGGAATACACAGACAAGACAGAAAATTACCCGAACCTTGTTAATCAAGCCCTTGACCATTAGTCTGACCTAGCTTATCACGAGAGCCTGATCATATCTTAGATAGAGACAAAGGATGGACAAGAAGCCGTATCGTCAAGAACTTCCAGGACCAGTGGAGCAACCACACCAAAGAACAAACTACATGGGAACATGAAGACTACCTCACACCTAGATTTATGTATCTCATTAACGCCTAGCCTAGGAATCTCAGGTACGAGATTCTTGTAAGGGGGTAGGTCTATCACACCCTATGTTTTGTGTCACAACACCATGTTACTAAAGCTTACAAATTAGTACCAACAAAAACTTTTTGTGAATGCATGTGATGCTTGAACTGATAGCTAATGCTTGCTTGATTGACTGTGTCCCTAATTCACAAAAATCCTCCTATTATTAAGACTCTCCTTGATCCAAATCTTTGCCCAATGATCATGCCATGTGTATAGGACATACAACTATTTTTTATAAAATATTATTTCAGCCAAAAGCATTTATTTGGTTTAGGTTTTCAACAACCCCCGAGTTCAAGTTTGTACAAGTCCTCAAATTGGGGTAAATGTTTTGACCCAAAGATTTTGTCTGAAACCTATTATATATAAGACTTCCCAAAACCACAAAAATATTATTCTAAATGTTATTTTTGTATTTATTCAAATGCCTTTTTCTGGGACCAGAAATGGTCTTTTATAGGGGAAAATTATTTTTATGTATCAAAAATATTTGAGAAAATTTAGGGAAACTCAGTGGACATATATTTTCCATATATATGAGTTTCAACCCATGTTCATGTTCAAAATATTGGACAAAATCCTCCAAAATCATTTGTGTATATTTCAAGTATTTGAAATATTTCTGTAAGAAATATTGTCAAATAAATCCCGGAAAATTCCAGCGAGTCACATATGCCTTATGTGATGATCTTGCAAAGTGTCATATTAGTGAAAATAGTTTTGGTGCACAAAAGTGCCCCAAAAACATTCTTGACCAGATTCACATTTGAACAACTTTACATTGTCAAGTATCCCCACTTGATCTCAAACTGTGTGGACATGTTCTAATACCCTAATAATGCAACTCCACCAAGTGGTGCATCAAGGAGAACAGTGTAGCTTACCTAGATCTAAGCAAATATGTTTCTGCTAATTTCTAGGGTTTGCCAAAGTTGCATTGGCTACTTCCTTCAAAGCTGGAAATTGGTAGTCATGACAATTTCACCATATTTCTCAATCGAATTAAATTTAAAGGGTAGGACACCAACTTACCTATCTCAAACTTACATCAAACACCATCTCTTGATTTCCAAAAGTTATTGTTTTGACCCCTTATGCTATTCTCCTTGAGTTCAACTTTTTACCACATTCCCTCCTATGCCTCTTCTACCCCCAGTGAAATTCTCATGTCCTTAGCTCAATTATTGGTGGGTGGAAACCCCCGATTCACCCCTCTAGTCAACGAAAACAGCACCTTTCCTACCCTTTTCGTTTTACCTTCACTACTTGCTGACTTCCTAAGTATCTTAGAGCATCCCAGTACCACCCCATAGCTAGTGGACAAGTTTGGCTACACGAGAACGCTAGTGGCATGCTGTGGCATGCAAAATGGGCGCTCTAGAGCGCGCTATGTGCACCAGAGCTCTATAGCCGCCCCTGCCCAATGCCCCCGACAGCCTCGGCCTTCGCCCGCACGCCTGTCGGTGTCCCTCGACGTCCTCTACACGCCAAGCTGTCAGCTCCTCCTATCTCTCTCCCCTACTGCCCTCCTTCGCACGCGCGCCGCCCCGCCCAGAACTCCAATTGGTGACCTCGCACGCGCAAGCCCCCGGCCATTCCCCGTCCTCTCCCTTAGTTCGCCTAGACCAGGATTGCGCCCACGAGCACTAGAGACACGAACCAGAGGACACCCGATGCCTCTAGAGGAGCCGAACCATGGCTGTGATCCCTGTCCACAGCGAACTCTGGCCACGACTATAAAGAAGGCCCCCCGGACCCCTCTCTCTTCCCATGTTGTTCCCTTCTCTTACCAATCGCACCCCTGCGCCATCCCAACACCCTCTTGAGCACTCGAGCTCGAGGTCCGCCGCATCGGGTCACTGTCGCCCGCACGGTAGGGAGCTCCCTAGACTTTGTTCTCCCTCGATCTGGAACCAAAGATAGGCACCTATGATCCCCCGTCTCGTTTCCCCTTTCTTTTCAGCTCTGGGCGACCGGAGCAACCCTCTCCCGAACAACCTCCGTCGTTCTTGCTCGTCGCTGGCGAACCGGAGCTCTCCGACGCTCCTCTCCTCCTCCGATCAACTGCCAATGACGCCCTGAGCATGACGGTGCCATCCCCGAATCACCACCGGAATCATCGCCGGTGAGCTCCTCCCCGCTCTAGCTGGAGGTTGGTGATGATAGGTGGCCCCCACCTATCATCCCCTCATCTCCCTGTGTTTCACTGATGGGACGGGCCCTTTCGTCAGGTTTGAAGAGGCAGCGTGCGCGCCCGTCCTCCTCGGCTGGCTCGCTCTTGGGCTAACTCAGCTGCACCTGGCACGGCCCGCATGCACGACATTTTTTCCTTTTTCTATTTTTCTAGTCTTTGCAAAAAAATCCACAGGCCTGGAAAATTCTCCAAATGCAAAACTACAACTCTCATATTGTTCTAAAATTACAAACTATTTAATGGTGCAACTTCCTAATTTTTTATAACACTTTTCTATATTGTTCAAATTTAAAGTTCATATTTGAACTATTGAAAGCTACTTTTTAAATTCCTAGGAGATTCATTTCTAGTCCAAATTTGACGATTCAAATTTCCAAAGACTCCACAAAACTTGCTCTATTTATCTAGCCATGGTGAACAATTTTCCCATGCATTGTTCCTGATGGATCTAATAAATAGTTACCTTTCCCATTTAGGTCATCTTAGGAAATCCTTAGATATTTCATACCAACTCCAAAACCAGTGAGACCACCTTCTAAATGCTTCTAAAATCATGCCTGATTTAATGGGTGAATTCACTCATTTTTCTAAAAATATATTCTATGAACTTCTTATAGGATCATCATTTCCTTAATTTCCACCTTATTAATCTATTAAAAATCTCTATTGAATCAAATCCAGTAGAGCCACTTTAGGTATTTTTGTTATGGCCAGAGGTATCCTAGAAAAATGAAATTCCTATTTCTAGGGCACTTCTATTTCCCCCCTTGTTTTGTTGCTTATCATGATTGCTTTCGACAGTAGATGTCGAAATAGACGGAGTGCTTGGTGACGGACTAGGAGCTTGTGAAGACCTTGAAGACTTTGCTGAGCCAAGCAAGCAACCTTTGACCATGTTGATGAAACCATTTCTATGTATGTCATTATAGTACTTCGTTTTTGTTGTAATGAAAAGCATGTTGATGATGCGGTGACTACCTTGCTAGGTTGGTCTCCGGTGCATTTATTGTTGACACTTGCATTGTGCATAGCTCTACCCTCCATTGAGAGTTATGTGGGTGGGAAGTAGATAGGATGCTTAGTAGTCGCTACGCAAGTGGGACAGGGATATGCATGAGATGGAAGGCTAAAAGTTTTTACCAAAGACATTACGAAAACCCCTTTCGGTGCCACTAATGCCCGAGGGAGATGATGAGACAGTTACCCACATGATAAACAAGTGGTGTACCGAGGCATGTTGCATATGTGTTTTCAAAAACGGATTACATTTAAGATCTGCTAATCGTCCCAACCATACATGTATGACCTCACTACTCCCTTTATGGGAAGGGGCCTTGTTGATTACTTTGGTCGATGCTAGCAGAGAGACCATGTTACTAGAGGCAAGAGAGCCGAGTCACTCTCTCGATACGAGGTCATGCCTGTACGGGCGACTATGGCTGTTTTCACAGACACTGGGCACACTGTTCTGTCCCCTCATGGATGGTACTATGCTAAGCGAGTCTCATGTGATGTACATCATGAGGATGTGGGCCAACGAGTGGAATCTTTGTTCAGTGTTGTTGAGGGAAAGACATTGTTCAGGTGCTTACCTCAGGTACCTAAGGTATCGCGAGTCGTGGATGACACGGAAGTTCCCCCAGTATTGAGGGTAAAGCATGGAACCTCTGCAGAGTGTCGAACTATTCGAATAGCCGTGTCCACAGTCATGGACAGTTGGTGGTCCTTCTTAAACTACGTCCAGATGTTTTCACAAAACTTTGTGTGTGTGTGAAAACAGAGATACTTGAGTTAAGTCAGATGAGTTGATGAGATGATTAAACTTGAGTTGTTTCAACTCTCCTTATATTCATATCTGTAACATCTTCTTATTGATATCTACAACCTATTGATGCATGATTTTTATAAATGGTAGGACATGATATTACACTGAAAAATAGCTTTCCGCAAAATACCTTCTTCGGTTTATGCCATGCATAGTTTACCATGCTTCAAACATGGGTTGCTTGCGAGTACATTCATAACTACTAATTGGTTTGTCCCTGGTTATTTAATTGGCCAGGCATGAAAGAACGTGATATGATCTAGAGTACCTTGGTGACAAACATACGAGCTAGGATGCTTCCCAGTAAGAATGCCTATAGGGTTAAGGCAGATGGCATGGGTCCGCGCTATCGTTGAAGATTTCCGTTGTGAGTTTATGAAGACTTGGCCATAAAGGTAGTATTTGAGTAAAATGGTATCTACTCAATGTAAGATTCTTGTTATTCAGTTTCTGTGTGTTTAGTGAGCATTGATCTCTGGGATCACTGTACGTGCGCATTCAGTGACTTCGACTTATGAGTCGGGGTCCCTACAGGGGCCTTGCAAATGGTGCAGCAGGAAAAGAAAAATAAAAGCATTAGGCAAAGGAGGCGCCATCTTCATCGTCATCGGGGAGGTTTGCGCTAAGGCTGTCGCTCTCCTAGGAAGGCTCGACCTACACGAACCGCTCGACGAGGGTGTCCATGTGCTCATGCACCTCCCTCCTGAGCGAGTTCTGGAGCTTGACAGGCACTGGCTCAACCACGCGGGCGAGGTCGAAGGTAGGATCATGGCAGAGAAGGTTGCTGAAGCGGTGCATCACCACCTGGTCCATGAGCTCGCGAGCCCCTCCCTCAATGATGGCGTCCTGCCTGGAAACCCCTTGCTCCAGCGCCTCCACCACCTTGGTGAAGAAGTCGAGGTAGCCGCCGTCGTAGTATGCAATGGGCAGCGCCGGGACATCCTCAACAAAGTGGCCGAGCGCCTCGCCAGTGCGCGCAGTGAGCCCCAGGAACATCTTGGAGCACTGTGTTTGCATCGTCCGCGCCCATGCTGCCTTCTCCTTGGCCCTCTGGATGGCCTCGGAGGCTTCACCAACTTGCGCCTAGAGCGACGGTAGCTCCCCTTCAGTATCCTTCTTGACCTTAAGATCAAGTTGGAGGTTCTTCTCGGCATCTCGGAGTTGTGCCTTGAGCCAGTCGACCTCCTTCCGGAGCTCCTCGCGCTTGACCTTGAAGCGCAACTCCTGCTGCTATAGCTTGCGGTGCTGGCTACTCGAGAGTTCCTCTCACGTCTTCTCCACCCAAGCGTCAGCCTCTGCCTAGATCTTCTGCTCCTTCTTGGCGAGGCGCTCATTGGCCTTGGTGCACTCTGCCTCGAAAGCAGCGTGGGCAACGGACACTAGGATCTCTAGCGCCTGTAGGCGCTCGCGCTCCACCTCCTGGTCGGAGGTGGTTCTGAGGAGCTCGTGCTCCTAGATCGCGAGGTCTCCCCCAGGGACAAGGAGGACCTCCTCCCTCTTGGCCAGCTCCTCATCGCGAGGGGCGTAGTGCCACTCAGGTGCCACGGTCGCATCCTCATGCGCCTGGAGCTCTCGCTCCCGCAGGGCATTCTGCTCCTCCACCTTCTGGGCACGGGCATCCGTCTCCTCGCTCCGCTGGACGACCGCGTCCACCATGAGAACGATGTTTTCCTAGAGCTCCTTGGTGTCGTGGGCGACCTTGTGATACGTCTCCTACGTACTGATAATTTATGAAGTATTCATGCAATGATTGCCTATGTTTATAACACTTTTATATGGTTTTGATGCACTTTATATGATTTATTTAGAACTAACCCGGACTAACGTTGATTTCAGCACAATTACCGTGGTGTTGTTTTTGTGCAGAAAATGAAAGTTCTTGGAATCTATGCATAGGGTTTGATTGCACGTTTTCATACCACGTTCTCCGATAGAAATCTTGGGGTGCTCCTTGATGTTCTTTGTGTTGGATTGAATATGATAGACATGAAATTGTTTGATGAATGTTGCATAATTTACCCACGGATACTTGAGGTGACATTGGAGTATGTAGGTGACATTAGGGTTGATTGATATGTATCATTAGTGTTGTTCTAGTATGAACTCTAGTGCTGTTTGTGCCACTTATAGGAATAGCCCAAAAGTTTATCGGAAAGAATAACTTTGAGGTGGTTCTACTACCTACACCAATTTTATCTTATTGTTCTCCGCTAGATAGGAACTTGGAGTGATTCTTTTTTGCACGTTGAGAGATGATCATATGATTCAACTATGTTTGCATTGTTGGGAGATTTCACTAGTGAAAGTATGAACCCTAGGCCTTGTTTCCAAGCATTAATATATCGTTTTGCTCGATGTTTACTATTTATTACCTTGCTGTTTCTATATTTTCAGATTACAAAAACCTATATCTACAATCCATATTGCACTTGTATCACCATCTCTTCGCCGAACTAGTGCACCTATACAAATTACCATTGTATTAGGTGTGTTGGGGACACAAGAGATTTCTTATATTTGATTGGAGAGTTGTTTGAGAGAGACCATCTTCATCCTACACCTCCCTCGGATTGATAAACCTTAGGTCATCCACTTGAGGGAAAATTGCTACTGTCCTACAAAACTCTGCGCCTGGAGGCCCAACAGAGTCTACAAGAATAAAATTGTGTAGTAGACATAAAGCCGTTTTCTGGCGCCGTTGCCGGGGAGGTGAGTGCTTGAAGGTATATCTTTAGATCTTGCAATTAAATCTTTTAGTTTCTTGTTTTTCACTACTTTGGTTTTATAAAAGAAAACTACAAAAAAATGGATTTTAGGTTGCCTCAATTGCTTCGTCTTTTTAATGTCTTTCGTGAATATGATGGTTCGGAAAATTGTGCTCAATTGGTAGAGGAAAAATTTATGAAAATACTTAATGAGAATTCCTTGAATGATGAGCATGATTGCAATGTTTCTAGTATGAATTCTCTGAATATCCATGACACTAATGATATGCAAAGCCACAATCTTGGGGATGCTATGTTTGATGAAGATGATATTTTTAGTCCCCCAAGTTTTGATGAGGAAATTTATTATGATGATGGCACGCCTCCTATCTATGATGATTATGATGATGACATGTATGCTATAAAGAATAATTATAACTATGAAACTTTTCATCATGATTTTAATTTTCAATTTGGTTATGTCAATCATGTATCTCATGATAGTTATTTTGTTGAGTTTGCTCCCACTACAATGAATGAGAAGAAAATTGCTTATGTGGAGAGTGATAATTTTTTATGCTTGTAGATCATAAAAAGGATGCTTTATGTGATTGTTATATTGTTGAATTCCTTCATGATGCTACTTAGAATTATTATGAGGGAGGAACATATGCTTGTAGGATTTGCAATAATATCAAGTTTCCTCTCTATATGTTCAAAGTTTTGAAGTTATGCTTGTTTTGCCTTCCTATGCTAGTTGATTCTTGCTCCCATAAATTGTTTTCTCACAAAATCCCTATGCATAGGAAGTGGGTTAGACGTAAATGTGCTTGCCATGTGATCCATGATGCTCTTTTGCATGTTTCAAATACTATTCTTATGTGAGCATCATTGAAATCATCATGCCTAGCTAAAAGGCTTTAAAGAAAAGCGCTTATTGGTAGACAAACCAACACTTTTACTTTATATTTTTGAGTGTTCACATGATTAAGCTACTGTATTAATTATGTTTTGTGTCTTTTATTTCAATAAAGTACCAAGTAAAGCCTTTGGGATGACTCACAAGATGAGTAGAATTGATGTTGAATCAAAACAAAAACTTTTGACTCCAGTACAGGAATTTTCATTTTTTACTGGAGAGTGATAATGATCTGAAATTTTTAAGAATTTTTAGAGACTGGGAAGTATGGTTATACTATAGATCTTCACAGACTGTTCTGTTTTTGACATATTCTGTTTTGCATGCATAGTTTGCTTGTTCTAGTGTTCCCATAGCTTATATTAAGTGATATAAATTATGTGAATGGTAGAATACAATAGGTATTATGTGATAACAATTATGAATGTTTTCTTGACGGTACCTAAGTGAAGGATCTTTATTTGCTATACTAACCCATCTCACAATGTTCCGTTAAGTTCTGTGTGATTGAAGTTTTCAAGTTTTGGGTGAGAAACCGATATGAGGAGAATAAGGAGTTACAAGAACATAATCTTGGGTATTCCCAAGGCACCCCCAAGTAAATATCCAAGGAAGACTCAAGCGCCTAAGCTTGGGGATGCCCCGGAAGGCATCCCCTCTTTCGTGTTCAACACTATCGGTATATCTTACTTAGAGCTATATTTTTATTCGTCACATAATATGTGTTTTTCTTGGAGCATCATTTTATTTTGTTAATATTTTCTTGCGTTTATTTATAATCTTGTTTTTCAATAAAAAGTTCCAATAATTGCCATTAGGATGCTTGAATTGCATGTTTGATGTGCGCTGTGTAAGAACAGAAACTTTTGCTGTAGTATTTGAATTTTCAAATTTTACAGGAACGTGGAAAGTTTATGAAATTTTTACACAGTATTTTAATATAAATTCTTTATCATTTCCTAAATTTTTTATAATTTTTAGAGATATAGAAGTGCACTTTGTAAATTAATTGCTACAAACTGTCCTGTTTAGACAGATTGCTGTCATAGTTTTGTTATCTACTTCTCCGATGGTTTTCATGACTTATATTGGTAGATATAAATTGTGGAAATGATATTATATAGTAGATAATGTTTGAAAATTATTATGCAACTTGTGTTGTCATCACATAAAGAGTTGATTTTTCTTATGTGCACTAACCTTTCTCACGAGTTCTTTTCAAGTTTTGTGTGGATGAAGTTCTTGATAATAGGTGAAACCGTGATGTAAGAGGATTGAAGGAGATACAAAAGCTCAAGCTTGGGGATGCCCAAGGCACCCCAAGTAAATATTTACAGAAGTCTCAAGCATCTAAGCTAGGGGATGCTACGTATCCCACCTCTCTTCATCAAACAAATATCGGTTAGCCAATGTTGAGCCTAAATTTTTATTTGTCCACATGATATGTGCTATTCTTGAGATGAATTTTTATTTAGTTTGCTGATTGAATAAAATACTCAGATCTAAAAGTATTTATTGAGAGAGAGTCCTCGCATAGCTACTTAATTGTTTGACTACTCATTGATCTTCAGTTATATCTTTTGAGAGTAGTTTGATGTTTACTCTTGTGTTTCACTTATATCCTAAGAGTAATTTGTGAATGAATGAAATATCATAAATCTGAAATAATCAATGTGCTATATTCTTAGAAGCAAGTCCACATTTGGTTTAGACAGTAAAATCTATTGAAGTTTAACAATCGCTGTATTGGTCATATGAGCAATTTATCAATGATTAGTATAAGAAAGAGAACTTTCACATAAAAATATATTATCTTGGACATCTTTTATGATTGTGAATACCATTAACTCTTTTCAAACTTTACCAAATAGTTGAAGTTGGACAAGGAAGACAACGTAATGTTTATGTTTGGGTATATTTGCATAGAAGTTATATTGTTATGGATCCTCTAACATGTGGTGCTTGTTTAGAACCTTTTGCTAGCCAAAACTTCATACTAAGTAGAGATACTACTTGTGCATCCAAATCCTTGAGCCAAGTTTCATACATGAGAGTCCACCATACCTACCTATATATGGTATTTCACTGCCATTCCAAGTAAATTTGCATGTGCCTCCTCTAAAACATTCAAATAAACATCCGTTTTGTGTCCTCATACCGCTCATGGAGCGACGGGGCGGTCTTATCTTCCATGCTAAGCGAGTTATTCTCAAGATGAGTGTTTATTCACTTGTCATTGCACGGGAGAGGTTGGTAAAAAAGGATGCCCAGTCCTGCATAATAAATAAATAAATAAATAAACTCCCCCTAGAAAGGTGATTGTTTGGAGGGCAACCATGGATTCGGCCAGCCATGGAATGTGTTTGAATGGTGGAGGGGGAGTAAAAATTTCAATTCTGTTTGGGAACCGCTAATAATGCGATTAGCATGGAAGATATTGAAAACTCCGATGTGACGTTGACAGGAAAAGCACACCGCTCAAAATTACATGTTCATCTCTGTTTTAAACAATGAGCTCTGGCACCTATGCAAATCCCTGCTTCCCTCTACGAAGGGACAATCTATCTACTTTCATGCTATTTCCTATTCATGTTGAGTTAACTTCTTATTCCAACTTCAGTCTATTAGTTGGCAAGCATCATGTGGTGGGGAAAGATCCAAACATATATATCCAGTCAAATATATTTGATCATGATTCATTATTGTTGACAATTATCTTCATGATAAGTATGTTGGGATGTGAAACATTAAGCCCCTATCTTTCTATGTGTTCGATGGATGTTGTTTGTTCTAAAAATATACCTTGAGTATTAGCAATCATAAAATACTATATGATAATTGAGTATGTGGAGCTCTTACTAGACTTGATGATGCATTGAAATTGTTTGGTGACTAAGAACATAGATTGTTAAGTTTCAAGTGAATGAATTGTTTGAACCATTACATGTGAATTGACTGCTAATCTATCATGATGATTTTTATGAGAAAAAGTTGCTGGTTATGATGCTAGAAAAGTGACCAAAATTATCAATGATCAGACTTATATATTATGCTAGCATTCACACTTCATAAAATATTTCTTTTATCATTTACCTACTCGATGATGAGCAGGAATTAAGCATGGGGATGCTGATACGTCTCCAACGTATCGATAATTTATGAAGTATTCATGCCATGATTGCCTATGTTTATAACACTTTTATATAGTTTTGATGCACTTTATATGATTTATTTAGAACTAACCCAGACTGACGTTGTTTTCAATAGAATTACCGTGGTGTTGTTTTTGTGCAGAAAATGAAAGTTCTCATAATCGCCCGAAACTTTTTGGTGATTTTTTTTCTGGAGGAAATAAGCCATATTGGAGCAAAGAACCACCGGAGGGGAGCCACACGTGGGGCACAAGCCATCAGGGAGCGCCCTCCCTAGCCGCGCCCTGATATGTGTGGTGGGGCCCACGTGGTTCCGTTGTGCGTGATTCCAACGCTGAAAAATACTATAAATCCCAGAAACCCCAGAAATAAACAGAGACAATCTGGTGCCCTTCCAGTACCCTGCCGGAGAGGGGAAACTATCACCGGTGGCCATCTTCATCATCCCGGCGGAGGACATGACGAGGAGAGAGTAGTTCACCCTCGGGGCTAAGGGTATGTACGAGTAGCTATGTGTTCAATCTCTCTCTCTCTCTCATGTTCTTGAGATGTCACGATCTTGATGTATCACGGGTGTCATGGTTTTGTCAACCCGGAAGATGTCCTCGTAACAGGACTTAGGTGTGAGGCCATCACCGCTAGATGGTGACTCGAAGGGGTTAAGGGAGAGAGAGAGAGTCGGGTTTACCCAGGTTCGGCCCCTCCTATGGAGGTAATAGCCTACGTACTGCTTTTTGTGTATTTGATGGATAGATCTCGATTACAAGGGTGCGGAATCGCTAGCCTAGCTATCGAGAGCTTGTAACATGAGAGTTTCGACCCTAGGGGCCTACCTTTATATACAGGTCAGTCCCTAGGGTTTACAACATAGTCCGGGTCATATCATGACCCGTGACCTACGACATCTCTAACTCCTCTTGCATCTTAAGGAAACTTAACCGGCGTCTTTAGCTTCGTGGCCTTTGAGCCGCCGTCTTCAGGTGTTGGGCCGCCCGGCGTCTTGGTCAGCCGCCACCTTGTCTTGTACTCAGGACACGACCCATTTAAACTTGGTTGAAGAGTTGTTGATATGTTTAACCCGGCCCAATATGGCGTGTTACACCATGGAGTTATATCCCCGACATTAGGCCCCAGATTGACTTGAATCCATTCATGTCAATTGATCTTTCCTTCCTTTGGCGGCTCATCCTTGGAATGGTATCTTCTATGAATTTCGTGACGCCGGTTTGTTCTGCTCCCAAACTTGACATTTCCTCCAGCTCGTACTTATTGTGACGTCATCCTTGCTCACCGTTGTTCTCCAAAGTCATCATAATGTATCCTTTTGAAAACTGTGCCAAATCTAGGTGGGCGCGAAAACTGAGGCGCACTTGTAGCCAAAAATTCACCTCAGTCGCTTCGTTTTTTTCTCAGCGCGGTTTCACTTTCTTTCCCCTTATAAATAGGCCCCGTTGTGCTCCACGGTAACCTTTCGTCATCGTCTTCCTCCTCCTGCTTCTCCATTGACTGAACACCACCAGAGCTCCCAAGGCAACTTCGAGGTTTTTCGACTCCATTGCCAGCGTCGTCAAGCCTCCTTGCGACTGCCGAAGCGAACTCGATCATTTCCGCATCGGCTCCGATGCCACCTGGTTTGAACCCTTACTATCTAGGGTTTCGGCATTTTGAGTGTTCTTACCGCCTCCAATGCGTTCATCTGAAATCGTCTTCAGTATATCCATATATTTATCCACTCACTGCTGTGTATTCTTAGATCAATCTCCACTCCATTTTCCTTATAAGAAGATCTAAAATGAGCCACCAAGGGTTATCCTTTGGACTGCTGCAGTTTTGGTTGTTCTGTCGGCTAGAACATATATCTCACTGTTTTTCTTCATTTAAATAGATTCGCCTAGAGAGAAACTTTCATAGAATCTTGTTTGTGACCCAATGTTTCTGCTAAGTGTTGAAGATATCCCTTCGGCCTTCTTAAATTTCACCGGCTCATAACAATACCTTAGTGTAGGAGGCTTATAATCTGCTCCGGCTTATCTTTTTCATTATTTTTGTAGCTGCTGCATAACCCGCCATGGCTCCGAAAAACTCCAAAGTTTGTAACTGGGCAAAGAGCAAAGAGTCGAAGCTCACCTTGGAGAACCTTGTGGATCAAGGCTTCTTGCCAGCTCGAAAGACAATAAAATGGTGAGCTCCTGAAGAAGAGTCGTCCCCACAACCACAACTAGGGGAGGTTGTAGTGTTTACTGATCATTTGCGCATGGGCTTCCGCTCTCCCGGCTCAAAATTCTTTAGAGACCTCTTGCACTTCTTCAAGCTCAGGCCTCAAGACATTAGTCATAACTCCATGACAAACATTTGTCAATTTCAAGCGTTATGTGAAGTGTACCTTCAGGTTGATGTCACATCCCTAGCTTTGGTATGTACTAGGGTTTATCTTTGTGTTGCATCATGTTTAAATTTTATTTAAACCTGAAATGGGGATGATCAAACCCTAGCACTTCACTTGATTAAACCAATTCCAATAATTGGTTTTTTAATGAATCCAAAATGACCTTCAGAAATGTCCACCCCGTCTGATAAATGTTGGCAACAACCTATCAGGGGTGAACTATATTTTCACAACAATTTTGTCATTTTTAATAATCCAGCTAACTTGCTGTAAATTACAAATAAAGTGTTATAATTATATTAGCTGCTCCAAAATTGCTGAAATTATTTATGGGACTTAGGAATAACCAGCATATATCCCATAATTTATCTCAGGGTTTTTGGAGTTAAGGTTCTGTCCCAACAGAATTAAAACAAAGTGAAACAAATAGAAAACAGAATATATATATATATATATATATATATATATATATAGGGAAAATACATCCTACGACCGGGTGTAGTTACACCCACGTCTCATATACTACCTTGTGGTAGTATATATACTACCCTATCATTTTTAGTATTTTCATATACTGTATCTAAGATAGTACAAAGTGAGTTATCTAAAAAAAATGTAAGGGAGCCCATAGTTTTTATTAGATTTATAAAATACGTACATATTTGTACGTAAAAAAGAGTATGCTCAAAATATGATACATACTACCTAAAAAGTAGTATATATACTACCTAAACATTGTTATATACTACATACTACGCGTGCATATACTTCGGTATGATAGATACTATCTAGAACATACAAAACAAAAGTGGGAGTAACTACACCCGGTCGTACGAAACATTTGTCCTATATATATATATATATATATAAGGAAAGAACCTTACCTGGGCTGCCCCTGTAGAAGGCCCAGCCCACCAGGGGCGAAGGGGTCTTCTTCCACCCCTCGCCAGTAGGCAGAGGCGTGGCGCGCGCGCGTTCCCCCGCGGCCACCTCCTACTTCCGGCCGCTGAGGCACCCCGTGGCCACCCTCGTCGCCCGAGAGCTGTGGACGACTCCCCCTCGTCCATTCTCCCCCTCCTCTGTCTCTTCACGCTCTCTAGTCTTCTCTCTCTCTCGCTTGCGTCCGAGAGTGCCATGGACGGCCGCCGCCATTAGTGTAGCCCCGGCCCCCTCCGAGCCCGCCGTCATGCTCCATCCGTCCGCCTCGACGCCTTTGTCCACTCTAACAAGCCAAGCGAGCGCAGAAGCTATCCTCTGCCGCCATCGAGCTCGCATTCGTCCTCGGCACTGACGGCCTTCGCCGGACGATTCGCCGCCTCTGATGCTTCCCTGAGCCAGCCAAGCCTGCCGTCCGACGCGCCGTGAGCCTCTCCGTCGAACCCCTCTCTGCCCCGTCTTTTTAAGGCGTTGTAACCATAGTTTCCTAGTCGACCGTGCTCTGGCCGCCGCAAGCGAGCTCGCCGCCATCAGCTCCGGCCGCCCCTTGCCTCCCCGTGAGTCCCACGGGATGCACCCCAGTGGCCTCCGCCGCCGCTCCCGTGGCCCGGAGCATGGACTCCGCCATGTGCTATGGTCACCGGCGTTGAGCCTTGCCAGTGAGCCGCTGACAGGTGGGGCCAAGCTGTCAGGTGATTAGCTTAAGGCTAATCACCAGTTAGTTAACCCCTTGGGTCACTGACATATGGGCCCAGCCCTGTTAAAATATATTTAGGATTTAATTAAAACCCAGTTATTTAACTGAGTCAATGACAGGTGGGGCCCAGCCACCAGGTTTGACCTGGGCTGGTGCCTTTGACCAGCCTGACGTCATGCTGACGCTCAGGTGATGCAATAATTGCATTTCTGGTTTTAAATAATTCCAGAAAATGTTAAAACTTAGAAATTTCATATAAATTAATCTGTAAGTCAGATTGAAATAATTTATATATGAAAATTTATCAGAAAAATTCAATGAATCCATCTGTACTATTTTCATGCATGATAGAGAAACCTAAATATGTGAACTTGGACATTTTGTTCAAATACAATATGAAACTTCACATATGGAGTTGAATTTGAACCTTGGGTTCAAACCTACTTCATTTAACTATGTTGCTATGTGCATTAGGACAAACCACATCATATTGCCATGTCATATTCATGCATCATATTGTTGCATTTGATGTGTATTGATTTGTTCCCCTTTCATTGTTGTTCTTCGTGTTAGGCACTGTTCCGGAGGATAACGTCGAGTATCCATCTGAGGAGCAGTAACGTGTCGACGATCTATCAAGCAAGAAACCCCCTTGAACATCTCCGATACGATCCCACTCTCTCGCTCTTGCTCTCACTTATTGCATTAGGACAAAATGATTCAACTTTTACCTGTTCCGGTAGTTGAACCCATTCCTCTGCATGACCTGTCATTGTCACAGTAAATAGCTGAACCAAGCAACCTAGCATACCTGGTAGATGCTTGAGCCATGTTGTGCCGTTACCCTGTTATGCTTGCTATGCTTAGAGTTGTGTCAGGTCTGATTCATCTGGGTGATGGACCAGAGTGAACTGGTTGTGTTCTGATGATAAGAGTTAAATGGTGAACCTGATTTGGTAAAGGTAGCGTTGAGAGGCCATGTAGGAGTACATGGTGGGTTGTCTCATTGAGACCGTCCTTAAGAACTGAGTCCTGTGCATGTTATCCAAGACTAACTACTACCGCACATTGGGATCCTTAATTGACTCTCTCGACTTATTAATCGCCCTGACCTCTGTCCAGGAGTTGCAACTAGTTTTTGGTGTTTGTAGGCCGTGCTAGTAGTCTACCGAGTGGCACCCCGTACAGGTGGGCTTGGGTCAGACTAGGCACCGTGGCCCGGTGTACAAAGCCTGGGTCAGACTAGGCACCGCACCCCAGCAAGTAACGACTCAACCTTCTGTCTCCTAACACATCAGGCGGAAATCTAAGAAAGACAGGTAAAGGAACTTACTCATCGGCGGTGACCCATCGGTTCCTCTTCGGGAGGGACCTGGAGCTGTTGCTGCCGCTGCTCCCGCGAGCCCCGCTAGAACTCCCCTTGAAGGGTGCTCCGTAAGGCCTGCTGGGGCTTGTGCCAGCCCCACCAGGCTGACCCATCTCTTTTTGGGGCCCGGAGGCCCCCTCAGTCTCCCCCGTGCGGAGGACTTCCACCACCACCACCTAGTTGTCTCCCTCCTCCACGCACCTGGAGGGGGCGACCATGAACTAGAAGAGTTCATCGTCGTCGTCGCTGGCCCGCAGCAGTACCTGGCGGCGGCTCGGCATGCGCCCCCTGCTGCTGCCAGCCCTGATGCTGGAGGAGGGCCCGACGTCCTCAGATCCCCTTGCAGCGGGCACCACGGTGATAGGGTTGTAGCGGAACCCCTCCTGGCCTTCGGGGATTAACGCCTACTTGTCAAAGGTCGGCATCTGGGACAGGAGCTCCACTCTGTCGCCGTGGGCGTACAGAGGCTCTGCTCAAACCAGAACTCTGCTGGCATGCCTTCTGCGAAGAGGACCCGCAGGATCCCCTCTAGCATGGGCACTTGCAGGCTGTCGACGCACAGCCTGGACCGGTCCTCGCGACCCTCATACTCCCAGGCGGGGTGCGATGTTACGGAGCATGAACTCCTGCGCCATCATGGCGCTTGTGAGTCCTGCCGCCCGGAGCTCCAATAGCCTGGTGGCAGTGGGCTCGAGCTTAGCATACTCCAGCTTGGCGCGCTCCCAACCGAGCTCTTCATGGAGGCCCGACGGGCAGCGTGAACAGAGGGCTGCACTTGCCTACCTCCATGTAGATCCAGCATGCCCGGAGGTTCTCCACCTTCTTGAGCTGCAACATCTCAATGAGTTGCTCCAACATGCGGTCCACCATGCAAAAGGAGGCACGACCCACGCTCGACCCCTTCTTACACCTCATGCTGTAGAAGGTGCGAAAGACGGCCACCGAGGGCATCACCCTAGAAAACCCTCATACAGGTAGGCGAAGGTGGGAAGGAGGAAGACGGAGTTGGGATGGAGATGGAGCGGGTGGATCTGATAGTGCTCCAGCACCGCGCTGAAGAAACCCGAGAACTGAGGGAACATACCTCCGATGATAGAGAGGAAGAAGAATGAGATCGTCGTCGCCGACAGCTCCGCGGCTGGCTTCGAGCCCGTCCATATCATTGTGGCCCCATGCTCGTTGTGAGCATTGGCCCTCAGCGGAATGAGCTTGTTCAGCCCCTCCTTATTCTTGATGGTGGAGGGTAGTAGCACCGATTCCACCTATGCCCTGACGGCGGTAGTGCTTCTCTTCTTGGGTGCCATGGCGGCGGTGAAGCAGTGACAGAGGCGGAGAAGGAGGCAGCGAATGAGAGCAGTGGGTGCTATGTGCACAAGGGAGGAGGAGCAATGTGCAAGGGAGGCATCGGAGGAAGGAAGGAAATGATGGTGTCTCCTGGCGCGCACGACAATCTTAAGGCAGGCGTGCAGTTACCGAGGCATCGTGGGAGAAGTGGGTACATCTTGTCCGATCGCGGCCGCCACGGGTCCCCGTCTAGCTTGGCAGTTTGTTAGGCCCCGCGACATTTCGACCCGCGCCATTTCGTGCTCCACTCGCGGAACGTGCACACCACGGGTCCAGGGGCTACTCTCAGTCCAGTGCAACTAGGGTACCACGGCCCATCTACTGCTGGCTCAGTCGTCTATGTGAAGAAGGCCCAGACATATGGTGGCCCACTGTTTGACTCCAAGATCCATCACGCGAGGCTTTGGCCCCGCGAGGTCCTTTCCCTATCCGGGAAGACTCAAGCTTGAGGAAGCCCCGTGCGGCTCCCACCGCAAAGCAACCCCCGCGAGGACATCAGGCATGCTAGCCAAGCAGTCACATACCCGTTGCCCATCACATGGGTGATGTGATGAGGCTGCAGAGATAGCAAGGACGACACCAGCGGGCGCGCGGGGAAGAATATTTCATGTTTGTGATTAAAGGTCAGCGAGAAGTTGTCCCTCTCCAAAACGAGTTCCAACACTTACCTCTTTGGTGCAAGGAGACCAACGTGATCCTGGTCTCCAAGATAGGCATCATAAGCGAGCCCACAAGCACGTCATAGACGGCCTCTTTGCAGGGCGAAGACCACCTTGGTCAGGGAGGTCTGAGTGCTTGTCCCCCTTTCATTTACCGCCTTGTGGATGTCCTTTTCCCACTAATGTTTTGGGGAATGAGACCCAAGGCAAGGATAAGAGGGGCAAGCCACCACCATAGCAAGGGGGGACGACAGAATTGAGAGACAGAGGAGAGGAGAGGAGAGAGTGTTCTTCTTATTTTGGGCAATCCAACCACAAAGCAGGAGTAGGGTTTTACACCGCAAGGTGGCCCGAACCTGGGTAACTCCCGGTGTTCATCGTGTGCTCCGTGTGCATTGCCTTGACAATGGCGATGGCGGTTCGTAGATTGCGAGCATCTCCCCTGTGTTCGAACCGGGTTCTTGAGAGGTTTTCCCGTAGGCACAAAACCAATCTCCGACATGATCCTATATATTTATGTAATATTGTATCATACTCTTATTTTATTCTCCCCCAGTGGATATTGAAATTGCGGTCATTGCAAAGAAGGTTGATGACTTCTATTTCGGTGTAACTAGGCTTAAGAATGATCGTTCTAGAAGCTGAGTCTAATCATACTTACTGTGCATCAAACTTTTGCACTGCCTGTGGTGCTATAGCTGATCTTCTCTACTATTTTTGGTTGTTAACCTGGTAGTTGTTATAAAAGCACATGTAGATTATAAGGGAAGCTACATAGTTTAATGAATCGACATTTCATGTTATTATTTCTATTTTTAGATCAAATGATATGTTCTGAAACAATGAGTGTCCAGCTACTGCTGAAGGTGTTGCATCATCTTTTGTCGCTCATGGAATTCTTCGGTCTAATGTTGCAAAAGTTGCCCTTTATTGTCTATGTTGCAAATACCAGCGGTCAAACAAGCTGATTTTTCCCTATTGGGGTTGTGTATGTCAACCCTATAATTTTTTCTTTCTCTTGTCGTTTTCAAAGTTTGTTTAATGTTGCTCGTTTCGTTATATTTTATAGGTATCATTTTATTGACCCTAATGTTTTTTCTTGTTGTTATCTGTTTTTTAGTTCAAGTTTTTCAATGGACGTTCGATTCAATTTTTGTTTGACCCAGTAGCATGGATGCCCACGATTGTGTAAGAAATATATGTACTTGTCTCTATTTTTGTTTGCACTTTCAACCCCTATCTTTGTCCTTTTTAGTTATGTTATTATTATCAATTTTAATAAATATGTGTGTATCTTTTTTGATTGTTTGCCTCAGGTTATTTTCCATACTTTTGACCCACCTATAATCGCTTCTCACATGTGTTGTGTTGGTCATTGGGTTACAATTTTTCTTGACTTGAAGAATCAAAGATTTCATCTTCTCGACTCCTACTATGGACCAAATGATGAATGTGTTGTTCATCTATTTCGGCGGATGACTGATAACATCAAGAGGCTTTGGAGCGATGCCAGCAATGACAGGGAGACACCCTCCAATCATGTTTCCATTAACCACTTTGGATTGGATTGATGTCGCCCAACAGAATAACAATTATGAATGCCAGTTCCTTTATATTATTTTTGATTATATGTTGGAATATATAAGCTACACCGTTTTGCTACGCATTCGCTTTTAATGATTTTAAAATTGTTTGTTTGTTCCTTTGAAGTGTAGACTGCGGGTTCTACATTCTTACGAATGTTAATTCGTTTCATGATGGGGTTATGATGAACTATTCACATGAGAATATATTGGATATCAGGAAGAGATGGTTGTATTCAATTGCGTCATCTAACTTGTCTTGAAACTTCCAGCTTGGCCATTTTATTTTATTTTTTCTTACTATATCCTGATATGGACTTTTATTTACTTGTATATTTCCTTTTTATCTGATTTTCATGTCATAACTGCCTTGAACTGTAGATTGTATTATACCTGAAGTTCAATTTTTTTATGTATTGTACCTGAACTGAAGCTTGTGATGTACCTGAACTGAAGCTTGTGTTGTACATGATGGGGTTATAATGATTTTCATGTCATCACTTTTTCTTGAACTGAAGCTTGTGTTGTACCTGAACTTCGATTGTTTTATGGTCTTTTTTTGGCAGTGGAGTAGTAGGATTTGACCGACTACCATTACACATTCCTCGGGACACATGTTTAGCAGCCTAGGAGGAATATATGAGTCCAAGCCATGATGAGAGTGCTCCGACAGAGGTTCCTCTCAAGGCTGTCCAGCAGCCTGTCGGTATTGGTGTGGCCAAAGATTCGGAAAGTGCCACTCCAAAGGCCACTTTCACTGGGAAGTTGGATGCATTCCAAGCTGAAGAGATTTCATCTGATGATGATTTCGAGAAGATTGTTGGGATAAGGAAGGGTAAATCTACGAATCCATCAAATCGCTTTTCAGCTATTGCCATTGTTATTGGGAGAGGTGCCAAGAATGTTGTCGTCCCCAGGAGGAATCCAACACTTGAGTCTAGAAATATAAGTTCCTCAAAGAGAGCAGCAGAACCAATGAAGTGGCATTCTCTGATTGTTCCCCTAAAGAAATACAGATACCCACATCTATCTGAGGCCCGGAAGTTGAAAGAGTTTGTGCTCGGTGAATAAGGTCTAAACAGCATATGGAGTGAGTTTTCTTTTTTGCTTGCTGCCTCCTATGGTCTTATGTGAACTTGCATTTTGATAATGTCTGAACTTTTCTTCGTTTCTTCTTTTTTCTTTCTTATCTAGCTATGCTTCTAATATTTCCCCACCCTTTTTTCTGCAGTACAAGCTACTACATGTTTACTCTTCCTCGCAATGTGATGGACCTCATTGGCTATGTCCTTCATAGTCTTTTCGGTCAAGGGCAGCACATGGAAGGAGACTGTAACAGCCCAAGACCGATGCTCCAGAGGATTCCCGTATTATTCCATTGTCGTCGTGTGATTAATTTGTTTGTCGTATTCATCATCACATCATTCGCATCATCTGCATTGCATCGACACTCTGTTGTCATCATTTTTTCTAAACTTGCATCCATTCGTAGTTGCCAGTTCTCTCTGTTCTCGTCATTGGCCGTTTCGTGACCGACCACACACGCACGCGCCCGCGGCATCGCAAAAATCTCGTTTTTGAAAGTGCATATAAAACATTATCGGAATAGGTTGAGAGTTGGCGTGCGGTTTTAATATAGTGTAGGTAGACCGCCTGCCAAGTTTCGTCGCATTCGGAGGTTGTTCAATACCTCGAGCTGCGGTCGCCTTGCCTCCGCCGCTGCCGCCTCGGGACCCGACCACCCGCGGCCGGAGCTAGCCGCCGTCGGCCTGGATCCGCCTCCCCGGCTATGCCTCGCACCTTCCTCGGCCTCGTCGCGCCTCCGGTGGGCATGTCCTCTACAGCCAACCGCCGCCGGGACGCCGTCGTTCCACTTCGACCCGCATCCACCCGAGCCCACCAACCAAATGGCTGACTGGGTCCGCGAGATCCCGCACCCCCTCATCCATGTATGGCTCCGTCCAGTTTCACCCGAGGGTATAGTTTCACCATGTCCCTAAACCTGTCAGTTTCTTCATCTTATTGCATATTGTGATGATCATAAAATTGTGCTCGTGCATCCGATGAGAACAAAATTTTGTATGTGGAATGTTCTACATATTATGCTCTACATGATGATGCTATTTGCATGAATAATAGGTTGCATCTACATGCTCAAATCTCTGTTGGAAAAGTGCTTTGTGAATAAGTGTGAAACTGGTATTTTATTCAAACTTGCGTGGACGATTGCATCAAATCCGTAGGTCTTTTGCATGTGGTTCCTTCGTGACAATTGCTCTATGATATATGTACTTTGATACCATGCCATTGCTTTCTAGGTAAAACATCAGTAGCATGTTCATTTGTGGCACCAAAGTTGCTATCGCGTTAAAATTGTGTGCTGTTAGCGATAAGTTTCGTTTTGCGAGCAACATACTAAGCAATCCATGCCTCATTTGGAGTTGTGCCAATAGAGTAATTTGAAGTATGCCATGTCTACTTACTAGTAGTATGTTTGACATGCCATGGAATTCATGTTTAGCAATAGTTTTCATCATGTGAACATGCTCACTCAATGCTGCTATTTTGAGATGTCAAAATAATTCTAAGTTTGAAACTGTTATATTTTGTTGCTGTTTTGCCATGTGAATTGCCATTGATATACAACTCCTTTGGTGTTAAGCATGTTATTTACTATCATGTTGTGCCATTAGTTTCCATGTATAAGATTTTCATCATAGATGTTTCTTGCTATCAACTTGCCTACCTGATAAGAACTGCTGCTCATGACTACTCTAATTTTCACCAAGTCTGAGAGTCTGCTTATTTCAGATTGCCATGTTGTGTTGATGTTAGCCATGTTTCTGTGCATATTTCGGTGATGCTCCTCTGGAGTTATTTGTAGTGCATCATGTTCCCTACCATGTTGTAGATTTTAGTGCCATGATAAGCCCTGCAACACGTATTTTTCTTCCTATCAATATGCCTTCAAGTTAACACTATTTGTGAAAAACTGGTATTTGCTCTAAGTCCCTGAATGCCATGTTTATAGTCATGTTGTGAGTTTCCAACCATGTGATCCATGACTCTTTTGAGTATGATTTATTTTGATGAAATGAAGTGTATGTTACATGCTACTTCCCCATGCTTAGTTTGTGCATTTTAGATTCATGTAGCATGTGGTTTTGATGTGTGCAAAATGCTAAGTTGTTGTTTTGGGCAGATTTTATCAAAACCTTGTGTTGCTTGTTATGGTTGAACTGTTGCTTCGATTTGAACATGCTCCACATGAAACTTGCCAAAATTTCATGTAGTGTCATAATCTTGTTGTATACATGGTTTAACATGTTTGTGGTTGTCGTTTGCATGCATTTTGCATTCATGACATATTTGTCTTGTGTTGGTCATATCTTTTAGGCCGTAGCTCCGTTTTGAATGATCTATATATGTAAATCTCCTACAATGATGAGTAGAATCACATGGTGCATTTTGTTTTCATGATTAATAAATATAAAGCATGGTTAGTTCAGATCTGGACCAATTTCGAAATTAACATATGGGGTCATTTCGGAAATACCATAAGTTGTATCCACCCTCATTTAAAATGCCTAGATAGTGTAGTTTAATTACGCTTCACCTCTTGCCATGTTTGACAACATTTAATCTTGCCGAGTAAATAAACGAGAGTGATCTAAATATTTGAACGTGGAGTTTCGTCAATATGCAACCCGTTGCATGTTGAGCTTCACTTAATGTGTAGTGTTGGATTGTTGTGTGTTGCCATGTATTGCATAATTAAACATGACATGCATCATCCTCATTTGTGCATCATGTAATGAGCATGTTGTGGTGTTTACTGTGTCATTTGTTTGTTTCCGGATTGCTTCTTCTCGAGAGAGTTCCGTAACCGATTCGGAGTGTGAGGATTCGTTTGACTACGCCCGTTCGTCTACTTAATGGATTCGTTCTTCTTCCATGCGGTACTTTAGGCAAGATGACCATTTCCCTGGATACCACTACTACCATTGCCATGCTTGTTTTCTCGTTTGTATCGCTATGTCTCATTACATTCCACTTGTTTGTCAAGCCTCCCAAAATGCCATGATAAGCCTCTAACCCCTCCACGTCCTGGCAAACCATTGTTTGGCTAAGTTACCTCTTGATCAGCCTTTCTTATAGCGTTGCTCGTTGCAGGTGCAGGTTGTTCCATGTGATAACGTGGATATCTTGGGATATCACAATATTCTTGCCATTTAATTTAATGCATCTATACACTTGGTAAAGGGTGGAAGGCTTGGCCTTTTGCTGGGTGGTTTGTTCCACTCTCGCCACCTTAGTTCCGAGTACCTGTGTTATGTTCCATATCGAGTGCTCCTAACATGCTTGGGGTTGTTATGGGGACCCCATTGATTTTCGTTTTGGTATAAAATTCTTCCGGCAAGGCCCAACATTGGTACTATAATTTGCCCAAAATAATAATACTGATCACCTTTATTAATACATAGGGCGTCATGAACCCATGGATTTCATTCAACAAAATATAGCGGGGGCACTGCTGATGGTTTTGGTCCCAAATAGAGCCACTTACGGGGCCACCCCGGGGCAACTCGGGGGATTTCTATCAGGCCGCCATACGTATTGCTCATCTGGTAGTGCCCCGAGAAAGAGATACACGTGGCTCCTATTGTGATCTGGCCTACCGGGAGGTCTTGCTGGATTTGTTTTACCTTTGACGAACGTCTTGTGCACGGCATTCCGAGGATACTACGGTCTATCCCGCGTGTGAGGTTTTCCACCGCAGCTTGTGGCTAGTTTGTGATTGATGAGTTGGAGCACTCCTACAGGGTTAAATCTTTCTGAGAGCCGTGCCCGCGGTTATGTTGCAACTTGGAAATTTTATAATATCCTATAATAGAAAACTTGAAGTAAACTCAATTAAAATACATGAACCGTGTGCGTAACCGTGACCGTCTCTTCTTGTCACGTTTGATCCAAGAAGGGAACATGGTGGGCTTATGTTGGACTCATAAGTAGATGTTCAGGATCACTTCTGGATCATTATTAGTTCACGTCCGTTTATGAGTAGACCATTCTTCTTATTCTTGTATTCATAAGTTAGCCACTCAAATAAATGCTTAGTGCTTGCTGCAGTCTCACCACTTAACCATACCTCACCCATTAAGCTTTGCTAGCCTTGATAGCCTTGGAAATGAGATTGTTGAGTCCCCGTTTCTCATAGATTACTATAACAACAGTTGCAGGTACAGGTATTGTGATGTTTTGACATGAGAGCGATGTTTGTTTGATTTGGAGTTCTTCTTCTTCTTCTTCTTCAATGATCATAGGATGGGTTCTAGGCCGGCAGCCTGGGATTAGCAAGGATGGATGTTGCTTTTATTGTTTGATTTCGTCCATAGTCGGACCCTGCTCTTCTGTATGGTGATTGAATGTATTTGTATTTGAGATGTTCATGATTTAGCTTGTGGCGAGTTTAAGCCAATTCGATATACTCATCTCCTATTTACATGTACTTGTAATGATATCCATTATTGTGAAACGACGAGATGCGCTTCTATCCCTCTAGAGGACCTCGAGCCAAAATAAGGATAGGACCGCATCTTGGGCGTTACAAGTTGGTATCAGAGCAGTACCAACCTAGGAGCCCCTTGATTGATCGAACTTGGCCGAGTCGAGTCTAGTGAAAAACTATTTTGTGTCTAGTTATATATCAGAGAGTAGGATTCTTTTTACTTCTCTTCCCGGCTCTAGTGAGGAATCTTGACGTAGGAATTTTAATTCTACCCCTCTTCTCACTCAATTTTTTTAGGATCACGCGGGTATTTTGAACCTCTATGATGTCGATGTGATGGAACTCCGTACTAGGTGCCTCCTGTTTCCGGGGAGTAGAGATCCAGGGGGTTCTTGACACATTGTTATCGTTCAGTTTCCTTAGTATCTCAGGACGAGGATGTTCGGAATTGCTTCAATACTATTTGTGGCGAGAGAAGTTTGGTGTCACCCAGTACTTCGGAGAGCGTCAAGATGAACTGCTATAATTAATATCGTTGTGATTACGAAGGTCTGAGGTAGACGAGTTTGCGGAGTTTCTCAGATTATGTTGTGGAAGGTTGTGGGTGCAGTTCTAGCTGATTATCTAAGGTACGTTCCTAAGTCCCCAACCCGAATCGCATAACCAAGAAAGTTCAAATGTTCTCATACGAGAATTCAATTAGTTACCCAGGATTATCCTTCCAACAAATGCATAATGGGTTATGTATTTGTTTCCGGCTTAATTTGCAAGCCGCATCCTGTGTTTTTCTGGATTATGGTAATTCGAGTTGCTTCGATGCCTAGTGTTAATTTCATATCTTTCCTAAGCGGTGTTCTCATATTTCTATAGTAGTGCTAATCCTTTTCCTCAATCAAATTGTCTTCTTAATTCTTGTCCATCCGGAGTGCTTCTCTTCAAGATAATTCAATCCTCTCCATAATTTGCAAGATCAATCCTCATATTTCTTTCCGGAGTTCTTTTCTTTTGTCTAAGTTGTCTTTGTTTTCCCACCCTCCCGCCCTTTTTCTTCAATGATTAAATTATCATCCTAGTGCCTTTCTTTTCATCGATGCTTCCCCTCTATTTTCTTCCATAACGTATCCGGTGATTCACAGTGAAGATGCTCAAGTGCTAAGTTCATCATTCTTTGCTCTTGTTTTCTTCTCTAGTGAATTAAATTCAACCTCGTTGTGTTCATCATATCCTTTTCATTCGCTAAATGCTTTCCCGTGTTGGAAATTCTTATCCAAGCCTCTCTTGTTTATTCACCTCTCTCTATTCTATCCGGAATTTTTAGCATATCTCATAAGATTCGTGTTTCCATTCGAAAATCCTTTCAAATTATTTTCAGGGTCTCACCTCATCAAGTTTTAATTTCTACCGGTGCAATATCTCTTCCTAAACAATTGTTTCAACGGTGTTTTCTTTTGAGTGGGCCCATAACCCACAGGTTTTCCCAGGATCTTACTTGGCTCTTCTAATCTTTTTCGGAGATCTCCTCAAGTTCTTTCAAATGTGACGTAAGAATAAATTCCATCAGTCATATTTCATCTCCAAGATTGCTTTGAATTATTTTCATCATTGGCTCAACATTTCTTTCTTCATCATTCCGGAGTATCTCATCAATTCTTGGTGGTTATGGAATGTTTTGTTAAGCATGTTATTTACTATCATGTTGTGCCATTAGTTTCCATGTATAGTATGTTCATCATAGATGTTTCTTGCTGTCAACATGCCTACCTGATAAGAACTGCTGCTCATGACTATAATTTTCACCAGGTCTGAGAGTCTGCTTATTTCAGATTACCATGTTGTGTTGATACTAGCCATGTTTCTGCGCATATTATGATGATGCTCCTGTAGAGTTATTTGTAGTGCATCATGTCGTCTACCATGCTGTAGATTTTGATGCCATGATAAGCCCGGTAGCATGTATTTTTCTTGTTATCAATATGCCTTCAGGTTAACATTGTTTGTGAAAAACTGGTATTTTCTCTAAGCCCCTAAATGCCATGTTTTATAGCCGTGTTGTGAGCTTCCTACCATGTGATCCATGACTCTTTTGAGTATGCTTTCTGTTGATGAACTGAAGTGTATGTTACATGCTACTGCCCCATGGTTAGTTTGTGCATTTTAGATTCTTGTAGCTTGTGGTTTTGATGTGTGCAAAATGCTAACTTGTTGTTTTGGGCAGATTTTATCAAAACCTTTTGTTGCTTGTTATGGTTGAACCGTTGCTCCAATTTGAACATGCACCACATGAAACTTGCCTAGAATTTTATGTAGTGTCATAATCTTTTTGTATACATGGTTTAACATGTTTGTGGTTGTCGTTTGCATGCATTTTGCATTCATTAGATATTTTTCTTGTGTTGGTTATATCTTTCCTAAGCGGTGTTCTCATATTTCTATAGTAGTGCTAATCCTTTTCCTCAATCAAATTGTCTTCTTAATTCTTGTCCATCCGGAGTGCTTCTCTTCAAGATAATTCAATCCTCTCCATAATTTTCAAGATCAATCCTCATATTTCTTTCCGGAGTTCTTTTCTTCTATCTAAGTTGTCTTTGTTTTCCCACCCTCCCGCCCTTTTTCTTCAATGATTAAATTATCATCCTAATGCCTTTATTTTCATCGATGCTTCCCCTCGATTTTCTTCCATAACGTATCTGGTGATTCACAGTGAAGATGCTCAAGTGCTAAGTTCATCATTCTTTGCTCTTGTTTTCTTCTCTAGTGAATGATATTCAACCTCATTGTGTTCATCATATCCTTTTCATTCGCTAAATGCTTTCCCGTGTTGGAATTCTTATCCAAGCCTCTCTTGTTTATTCACCTCTCTCTATTCTATCTGGAATTTTCAGCATATCTCATAAGATTCGTGTTTCCATTCGAAAATCCTTGCAAATTATTTTGAGGGGCTCACCTCATCAAGTTTTAATTTCTACCGATGCAATATCTCTTCCTAAACCATTGTTTCAACGGTGTTTTCTTTTGAGTGGGCCCATAACCCACAGGTTTTCACAGGATCTTACTTGGCTCTTCTAATCTTTTTTGGAGATCTCCTCAAGTTCTTTCAAATGTGACGTAAGAATAAATTCCATCCGTCATATTTCGTCTCCAAGATTGCTTTGAATTATTTTCATCATTGGCTCAACATTTCTTATTCTTGTATTCATAAGTTAGCCACTCAAATAAATGGTTAGTGCTTGTTGCAGCCTCACCACTTAACCATACCTTACCCATTAACCTTTGCTAGTCTTGATCCCTTGGAAATGAGATTGCTCAGTCCCCGTGGCTCACAGATTACTACAACAATAGTTGCAGGTACAAGTAATGCGATGCTTTGACATGAGAGCGATGCTTGTTTGATTTGGAGTTCTTCTTCTTCTTCACCGATCATAGGATGGGTTCTAGGCCGGCAGCCTGGGATTAGCAAGGATGGATGTTGCTTTTATCGTTTGATTTCGTCTGTAGTCGGACCCTGCTCTTCTGTATGGTGATTGAATGTATTTGTATTTGAGATGTTCATGATTTAGCTTGTGGCGAGTGTAAGCCAATTCCATATACTCATCTCCTCTTTACATGTACTTGTCACGATATCCAATCTTGCGAAGCAACGAGATGCGCTTCTATCCCCATCGAGGCCCTCGAGCCAAAATAAGAATAGGACCGCATCTTGGCGGTTACAGAAACGTAATGGACTTTCTCATAAAACAGTGGAAGAATAACCCAAAACCTCTGATTTTTTCTCTTCCGCAGATATGGATGTTCTTAGTCCCTACTTTATATATGTTTGTGTATAGATCACCCTATCGTCCTTTTTTGCGCTTGTGCTTGGATAAGGTGTATTGTGAGGTCTTTTTATTCCTCTTGTATTTTATGCTCATATTTTTGTTGTTTGTTTAATTTGTAATGTTGTACTGAATGGAATATGATGTGTTGTCTACATCAATTCCTAAATTTGATGCAAAAAAAATTGGCGCGTCTGCTTTGAATGTTTGTTTGTGAAGGAGAAGACCTTCTCAATGCAAAGCTGGTTAGGTTTTTATAACTCTTCATTTTATTACATAAATACTTTTGTAAGATTTCTATTTTTTAATATTCATCTGTGTTGTTCACTACTTATGGTTGATAGTTGTCACATCCCTAGCTTTAGTAGGCACTAGACCTTCTTTTGTGCTTGCATCATGTTTTTTCCAAAGGAAATTGAAAGGGAATGACAAAACCCTAGCACTATTTGAATTCAAATAGGTTCAATCAAAATTATTCTCTGGAAAAATGTGGTAACATCAACCAGAGGTGATGCATATTTTTCCATGTCACTTTTGGTTACTGAATTAAACCAGTAAGTATTTGAATTGGAGTTATTAAATTCTATAAGTATATTTACTAGCTCCAATAATTCCAAAACATTTTGTGGGGCTGTGGAAAAGTCCATTTAGATCCACAATATTTTTCAGAAGCGACTAAATGTATTTGGTATGAAAACCAAATTAAAACAAACTATAGAAATTAGAAAAGAAAAAGAATTAGGAAAACAGAGAGGGACAGAAGACTTACCTGGCAGCCCGGCAGTACGGCCCAGCCCATCTCCCCTGCCAGTCATCTTCTCCACCGCGCCCGGAGGACAGTGCGCGCGTGGCCGACGCGCGCGAGCACGCGATCCGCCACCTCCTGCTTCCCCTGTCGCACTAGCAAGCAGGATAAGCTCGCAAGAGCCATCCCGATTGACAAGACACCCCTGTCCCCCTTTCTCCTCACCTCTCCCTCACCATCTCGCTCATGGCCGAACCTGCCATGTCCGTGCCCCAGTGAACACCTCGACCACCAGGACCCCTTCGTCCATACGCCGTGTCCAAAAGGACCGCCTTGGAGCCCTTCTTCGCCACACCAGAGCACTCGAGCTCGAACGCATTGCATCAACACCATCAACCTCGACTTCTCCCTCGGGCACCGAAAGTCTCCACCGTCGATTCAGCGCCGTCTGGTCTTCCTCGAGCTCGCCAACCTTCCCAGCGTGTTTACTATGAGCCCACGGTCCTTTCCCCTAACTCCATGCTCGATTTTGAGTTCTAGGCCTCGGTTCCATGCAAGACGAGGAGCATCGCCGCTCGAGGTCGGCGTCGGCGTCACTCCGGTTGTGTCCAGTGACCTCGTGCGCACGCATATACCTCATATAACTTTTGATTGCTCGAGCCGCTCACCGTAGCGCCATTTCTGTCTCCGCCCGAACTACGGAAGACGCAAGGCTCAATGACGGTGAAGATTCCGGCCACCCCAGCACCAACCAGTGGCTCCACTCGATGCGGGACAGTTCAGGGGTCATGTAGATGTTCTCCGCCGCCCTTTTGGTCGCCGGAGGAGGATTCCCGCAACCCTCCACCGCGTCTGGTGTCACCGGCGGATAATCGCCAGCCGGTTTGACCCCGGTTGACAATTAGCACACCCCCCTATATCAATGACATGAGGGGGCCGACCAGTTACTAATTTTGGATTAGTGGAAAATTAGTGTTAATCACTCTGTTTAAGTGAATGAGACACTGACCAGTGAGCCCCATTGGTCAGTTTTGACCTGAAACGGTCAGTTGACCTGCTGATGTCACAATGATGCAAGGCTGACACAGTAATGCCTTTTCTAGATTTGTTTTAATTCAAAACAATTAGGAAAATTGCAGAAAATGTTATAAACTTGGAAAATCAAATAAAATAATCTATAGCTCAGAATAATTTATATATGAAAATTGATCACAAAAATCCAAAGAACCCATCTATGCCATTTTCATGCATGTTAGAGCAACCAAAATAGGAAAACATGGACATTTTGTTCAAATGCATTATGAACTTCACTTCTGGAGCTTGAATTTGAACCTTGGGTTCAAACCAACCTCATCTAACCCTTTTGATAGATGCATTAGCTCAAAGACATCATATTGCCATGTCATATTCATGCATCATATTGTTGCATTTGATGTGTATTGATTGTCCCCCTTCGATGGTTGTTCTTCATGTTAGGTCCTATTCCGGAGGGTACGACTGAGTATCCATCTGAGGGGCAGTAATCTATTGACGTTTTATCCGGCAAGCAAACCCCCTTGAGCATTCCGATACAATCCCACTCTCTCTCTTGCTCTCTATTACTGCATTAGGATAACAATGTTTCAACTGCTTGAACCTTGTTGTGCCTACTCATCCATGCTTGCTTATTGTGCTTGCTATGCTTAGAGTCGTGTCGGGTCTAATCCATCTGGGTGATGAATCATAATGGATGTGTTCATCTCATGTTGTGTGAGAGCTAAGTGTGTGAATCCATTTTGGTAAAGGTAGCGATGAGAGGCCATGTAGGAGTACATGGTGGGTTGTCTCGTTGTGACTGTCCTTAAGAACTGAGTCATGTGTATGTTATCCAAGACTAGCTACTACCACACATTGGGATCCTTAATTGACTCTCTCGACCTATTAATCGCCTTGACCTCTATCCAGGAGTTGCAACTAGTTTCTAGTGTTTGTAGGTCGTGCTAGTAGTCTATCGAGTGGCACCCCGTACAGGTGGGCTTGGGATAGACTAGGCACCATGGCCCGGTGTACCAAGTGTAGTTCCATCCGTCGAGGTGGGCTTCGGAACCGTGCACACATCATTTGGGGTCATGATGGAAATTTCGAGCCGTTGTGGGTTTAGTTCTCAAATAGGCGATAAATATGGACTAGAGTCTTTTGTGGTTAACGGTCATGGCCGACACCCTCGTCGGGCTTTCGCTTAAAGGTTGCCGAGGTGCATGACGTGCACATGGTGATAAGTGGTGGGTGCGTATGTGAAGAAGTACACCCCTGCAGGGTAATCATCTATTCGAATAGCCGCGTCTACAGATGTGGACTACTTGGAGACTTATATGTTTCATAGATAACTTGAAGTGGATACTCTAAAATGCGCAAGATAAGTGTGAGTGCTATGGATGATTGTAGGATCGAAAGTATGTCTAGAGGGGGGTGATTTTAGCAATGATAGCAAGTCAAGTACACCCTACACATGTATATCTAAGAGTATAGCAGCGGAAAGTACCAACAAGCATGTATAGTAGAGGGTAGGAAGGAAGATCAAACACAATTTGTAGACACGAATATTTTTCCCGTGGTTCCGATAGGTGGTGCTATCATACGCCCACGTTTATGGAGTCTTCAACCCACGGAGGGTAACGGTCGTGAGAATCCACGGAGGACTCCACCCATAAGGGTCCACGAAGTAGCAACCTTGACTATTCCATAACGGCTTCCGTCCACGAAAGACTAGCCTCACTATGGGTAGATCTTCACGAAGTAGGCGATCTCCTTGCCCGTACAAACTTCTTGGTTCAACTCCAACACACGAAGTAAGAGGCTCCCAAGCGACACCTAACCAATCTAGGAGGCACCACCCTACAAAAGGTAATAGGCTCGGCAATGTCGATGAACTCCTTGCTCTTGTGCTTGAATATGATAGACTCCTCAACACACAATCACTCTCTCACAGATTTGGCTATGATGGAAGAGATTGATTTGGTGGAAAGCAACTTGGGGAGGCTAGAGATCAAGATTCATATGGTAGGAATGGAATTGCTTGATCTCAACACATGAGTAGGTGGCTCTCTCTCAGAAAATAGGATGGGGCAAGTATGGAATAGTTATGAGTGCTTCTCTTTCAAGTGGGTCGTGGTGAAGGGGTATATATAGGCATCCCCAAAAATCCAACCGTTACACCTAAAGTGACCAACTCGGTGACACCGAAGTATAAAACTCGGTGGTACCGAAGTGACCAAAAGGCAGTAACTTCTGAATCTCGGTGAGACCGATACATAACTCTCGGTGGTACCGATTAGGTGACCAACGGTCAGATTGCACAACTCGGTGACGCCGATTCTCAAGTCTCGGTGGTACCGATTCTTGACCACGGCTAACCAGAGAGTTGGTCCAGAAACTCGGTGGGACCGATTCGCAAAACTCGGTGGTACCGATTCTTGTGAATGGCTAACCAGGGAGTTGGTCCAAAAACTCGGTGAGACCGACTGGCAAAACTCGGTGGTATCGAAGACTGAAAATAGCTAAACAGAAAGTTGGCAATTGAACTCGGTGGCACCAATGCAGAATCGGTTGCATCGAATGGCTAGGATTTGGCATGGGTCTGTCTGAGTTTGGGAATCGGTGGGACCGAGTGGGAATTGTTGGTTGCACCGATTTTGGATGTATGGCTTGGACAGACTTTTGTGGAAGAGTTTGTGGGTGTTTTTGGTGACTATCACTTGTGCATGTGGAGCATCTTGTTCACCAACAGTACCTTACCCCCTTTTAATAGCACTGGCTTTCCTATGGACTCAAAGTGATTTCTCACAAAGTAAAATGTAGAGTCCTCTTGCTTGAAGCCTTGCCAATCCATTTCCTTGCATCTTGGGGTTTCTCCACAATCCTTTTGCCATCCCTATCATTGAACTTTTCCTGAAATATGCTTTAGTGGAAACATTAGTTCAATGACATGTATGTTGTTATTAATTACCAAAACCACCGAGGGAGCAAATGTGCTTTCAATCTCCCCCTTTTTGGTAATTGATGACAACATATAGATCAAAGCTTCGACAAATGATATAATCAAAGAATATAATCGTCGCTTTGAGAAGTATGTGATAAGCAAGAGCTCCCCCTAAATTTGTGCATTATTTTGAATTTGCGTTTCAATGCAAATGCACAATAGATTAGGTACATGGGGCACCCTTCCATGTCACATACAACTTGGTGGTGTGCGAGAATAATAAGAATGAATATCATAGCACAACACAATCAAGTAACGGTGACTGACCATCTCATAAGCATCGTAATGATAGGAAGTAGTAGCAATACACATCAAGTGTATGATCAAACACCAACAAAGTTTAACACAAGCAATCAACAAAAAAATATCAAATGTTTTGAAAAGCGATAAAAAGCAACGCTCTCTCTCTCTCTCTCGAAGCCTAAAGATCTATATACATCTTCTCCCCCTTTGGCAACAAGTTACCAAAAAGTTCAAAGGTATATAGCTAATCTCTCTTCCGGGGCTGATCTCCTCCGGTGGTCGATGAAGGAGTCAAGAGAACGGCATCAACGAAGATGTCGGCAAACGTCATGGACGGTGTTGGTGTAGCAACAGGAGGAAGTGGAGGAGCTGATGGAGCTGAAGAGGCTGTAGCAGGTGCTGATGACGACGGTCGCAACTCTGAAGCTGGCACTATATTTGATCTAGCCTGAGTAGTGAACTGAGTGCTAGGCCTGAGAGGTGCACGATCCTCATCATCATCATCAGTGGAATGAGGGCTAGGCACTGCATCAACTTCCTTCTTGAGCTCATCAACTGTCTTAGTCAGCCCATCCACCTTGTTGTTGAGAGTGTGAAACTTGTTGTCAACAATCCTCGCAAGACTTGCCTGGTTCTTCAATACCTCGCTGATGTCCTTCTGCATGCGGAGCATAGTGCTGAGTAGGAGATCCATCTGTTCACTCCTCGACCTGGGCATCTAAGAACTAGAGTCTCTGGCAGCCTCTGCATTTGCGTGTGCTGTAGCGGATGTGGGATGATCTGGTTTCATCACCACAACATAATCTTCTAGATCGGGCAGTAGCGGCAAATGTGGTCTATCAAGAGCAAAGATGTGCTTCTCCAGCTTTGAGTTGATAAGCATCTAGATGTAGGGTGCATAGCAGCAAGAGCGCTTCTGATCAGCAGCAACCCTCTTCACAGTTTCTACTATCAAATCCATAACTCTGAATCTCGTATGTTGATCTAAGTGGAGCAGCATGTTGATGGAATAGCCTCTGATCATCTTGTCATCTTCAGACTTAGGCATCAATGTATGCCTCAAGATGGTGTTGATAGTACGCAGACCAGCCTGGAGGAAGTAAATGGATCCTAACTTGTGAGATTTCAAGTTTGCAGCAGGGATCTCATTGTACATGTTCTTCATAGCGTCATGGCTAGCCTTGGGCTCATTGTAGACATTGATGTCTCCATCTTCCACCTGTGGGACTCCTAAGATGGTAGCCCATTCCTCAACAGTTGATTCATATCTTGCTCCTTCAGTCATCCATACAATTCTACCATCTCCATAGAAGTGAGTAGTGGAGTAGAATTGCATGATCATCTCATCATTCCATGCAGTGAATTCCTTGCCAACAAATTCATCCAGACCAATGCAGTGAAAGTTGTCTTGCACACTTGGGATGTAGGCCTCATTCTCCTTGATATACTTCCAATCCACATACCTCATGTCACTTACAGCAGGGCTCTTATCAAGCAAGATTGTCTCGTAGAAATCTTGTTGCTCCTTGGTATAAAATCTGTAGTCCACAGCTATTTTTCTTCTCTGAGAATACGGATCAATGGCTCTCCATTCTCTCAAACCAGAGTCCTTCCTCTTCTTCATATCTTCAGCAAGCAAGTGGCTGGCATTGTGCTCTGGAAGGTGTGGTCTTAGCTTCATTAAAGCTGTCATATCATCATCTTCAGCTTCCCTAAAGGTGGAGGTCTTGTTCTTGCTGGAAGCTGGTATCTCTCTAGAGAACCTCTTGGGTTTTTCTGCAGCAGCCTTCTCGGGGGCAGTCTTGGTGCCCTTGGATGAAGTGGCCTTAGGCATTGCATCTTCCATGAGCTTCTTCTTCTTCTTAGGAGGAGCCTTGGCAACTGGCTCTTCCTCCTCTTCTTCAGCAACAGCCTCTGCAGGGTCCTCATACATTGAGGTAGGCCTGCCCATGACATGAATGATCCTCTTTCTGCTCTTCTTCTTCTCCCCAGCCTTCTTAGGCATAGACTTCTTTGGGGGTGACTAAAGGTGAAGAGTCATTGTTGCCCTAGCACTCTCTGGTGCTCTAGCTGACCCTAAGCTAGTATACTCTTTCCTTATGGCTTTCTTCTTCTTGGATGAAGAAGCAGCAGCAGTGGTGTTCTTTGCAACATCATCCTTCTTGGACAGCTCCTCAGGTATGAAATCCTCATCCTCCTCATCTGAGTTGAGATTCCTTCTTGCCCTAGTAGCAGCTTTGGGCAAATCAGGAGAGCTAGGAACATCATCATAGCTCCCCTAAGGATTAGTGCCTGAGCTCATGTCAACACTCTGCTCTATGCGATCATTCTGAATGTCTTCAGCATCTGACATATCTGACCCTGTGAATAAGAGTATAGAAGAGTGGAAGGGATGAGTCATCACAAAATGCAGATGTTTTCAAAGATTTGAACTAAGATTTCTCATGGTTTGCATTCTGCCAGATGAATATCGGTACAACCGAGGCAAATTTTTTGGATCCACCAAGACAGACAACCTGCATTCTGGGAACTTGGCACCACTTTCGGTCACACCGAAAATGGGCACTCGGTTCCACAGAGGTGTTCTCAGTTGACCAGAAAATAGAATCGGTGCTACCGATTCTTATGCATCGGTTCCACCGAGATTCAAGTTGCGGACGGCAAACCCTAAAAAGGCTTTCGTTCGCTATTCTACTGGAAATACTTGTGGATAGATCAATCTCAAACTTTGGCTTATCGATGGAAAAGTCCTAATGCGCAAGATTTGGTGGGAGGATCGCACGAGGGGTCAAAATCGTACCCTAATTTGGTGACGACTTCGCTACGGCGGCGATGATGGTGTAGATTCCGTCAACGGCGAGGACTTCGAACGGCGGAGGCGCTCGGGAAGACGAAGGCGATGACCAGGGGTCTCTATTGGCAGCTAGGGTTTTGGAGGGGATGACGTTTGAGGAACTAATTTCAAAAGTCGTGTCCGCCTCTATATAAACCTGTGGCTGTCGGTGACACCGGTTCTAACTTTTTGGTGTCACCAAGTTCCTCAACTGTCTGCTGATAGGGAAACTCAGTGTAGCCGAGAAGATGGAATCGGTGATACCGAGATAGAAAACCAGATCAACCCTAGGCATTTGGTGATACCGAGAATTTGGTATTGGTTCCACCGAGATGCACTTGGGAGGTTTTAATGGTCAGTCCTTTGTCGATACGGAACTCCGAGTGCTCCTCACACAGAGAGATCCAGAAGTCCTTGTTCAAATTTTGTGATGCAGCAAGAATAGAATATGAGACGAGAAAGCATAGATAGCTAGAGAGTGGTCCTAGGCATTCTTGTCCATCCAATTGGCAAAAGAAAAATCAAAAGCCAAATAGAAACAATTGGATGTCCTCGAATGGATAAATAAATGCAGACCAACATGCTCACAAAATAAGATGTCAAATGAAATCATGGCAAACATGCACATACATACTAGCATCTATCAAGCATTTTGGCGATGACGGAGTCATCTATATATGAGTATATTGACTTAGGAGCCAAGTAAGAATACTTGATCATAGGTCATACTCATCGTTTAAGCACAAGTGGGGTTACCACTTTTACATAAAGCATTTAATGTCGTCACATACTATGAGATGCTTTAACTCAAGTCTTAGAGTAAAGCTCCCCCTTGATGTGACATCCCCCCATAGGAGGGATAAACTAACCTTGGGTTTTGTCGATGAAGACTTCATGTGGGTGATGTAGCGGTGGATGCTCAAAGTTGATGAAGATCACCAAGAGTTGGGAGCATCCTTGTTGTTTCCTTACTCTTCTCACCTACATGGGTTAGTCCCAACACACAAGAGACAAATACAAGGATATCTATGGACATGGAGTGCAAAGCATACATGATGATGTCCATGGATTTGTTGATTACCTTGTCCTTTGCTTACCTTTGAGGGAATGGTGACTCCTTGAACCATTGCATAATGTTGACGTTGATTGCAACTGGTTCTTACCAATAATGAATGTGAGTGAATTTCAATGGCGGAGTCACCCCTCAAGAACTTCTCTAGTTCTTCTTCTTGGGGAACCACATCAACTTGATGGGGATCCTTGGTGTTGGAGTGGCACTTATAGAAGTTGAGCTTGAAGTAGCCTTGGGAACCCACTCCACCAAAGCTTGGGATTCATCTTCATATGAGTCAATGTCCTCTTGAAGCTTGTCCTTGGCCTTGAGCTTGTGGTCTTGTGGTGGAAGGTCATCTTGAGTGTTCGTTCCCTTGGGAAGAGTATTTTCATACTTCTCCCTTTGAGGAACAAACTTGGGCTTGGGGTATTGACCTTCTTCCCATTCAACTCCATTAGCGTTGAAGTAGCCAATGCCATGGTTCTTCCGATATCCTTCGTGCTTGCGTACAATCTCCTCAAATTGCTTACACCCGGAAAGACTCTTGTAGATACCTTTCTCTATAATTCCTTTCAATAAATCATTTTCTTGCTCAAGTGTAACTTGGCTAAGAGAATCATCATTAGTGGAATCAATAGAACTACTAGAAGCAACATCATTAGATTTATCATTTTTATTGTTGCTACTAGATGAAGAACCTTTCTTGCCTTTGTTACTAGTTTGTCTATGTTTAACTTGTGGCATGAATGTAGACAAGAGTAATCATTTGGCTAGATAAGATGATGTCTTCTTTCGGAGATCGTCATTGATAGCTTTAAGAAACTCATGTTCTTGCTCCAAGTTGAGCTTCTCGAAGCGTAGCTTCTCATGAGTCCTTACAAGCTCTCTATGATCTTCGAGAGTAGATTCATGAGCTAACTTAAGAGTGTTTAATTCTTTAGTTAGTTGTTCTATTTTCATCTTATCATCATCAACTGACTTATCTTGACTAGCATGAAAATTATCAAGTTCATTTTGACTAACATCACTAGTTTTATCAAAGAGCAAGTCATCATCACAAAGTAAATCATCTTCATCACTATTGAAATCAAGATACTCAGGGTGTGATACCTTGGGGCCTTTAGCCATGAAGCAACTTCCACTCCCTTCATTTGGTGACTCAAATAGATCATAGGAGTTGGTAGTCACTAGTGCAAGTCCGGCAACACCTTCATCTTGACTATAGTCGGAGTTGGAGTGATAGCTTCTCTCGGAGTTGTTGTCGGATTCGGAGCCGAAAACCCATTCACTAACATGAGCTTGATGTCTTCTTCTTGAGTAGCTCTTGGTGTACTTGTCCTTCTTCTCCGAGTCCCTACTTCTCCTTGAGGGTTTTCGTTCATAACGATCATATCTACTCCTTCTCTCTCTTTGAGGTGATTCATTCCTTGAGCTTCGTCTTCTAGGTGACTCTTCTCTTCATTTGTAAGGAGCCGTGCACTCATTTGAGTAGTGTCCGGGATTCCCACAATTGTAGCAGTTTCGGTCACGACTTGACGAACGCTTCTCTTCATATCTTGCATTGGAGCTTCGTTCTTTGCCTGTATTCTTGTAGAACTTGTTGAATTTCTTGACCATGAGGCTTATATCTTCATTGGTGACAAGGTTGTCGCTTGAAGTTGTGGGAGCATCACTTGTGGCTTTGTAAGCACCGCTAGACATGTTGTGAAGCTCTTCTTTGTCCTTGAGTGTCATCTCATGAGCAACAATCCTTCCAATGACTTCCGTAGGTTTCAGATCGTTGTAGTTGGGCATCATTTGGATCAATGTGCACATGGTGTCGTATCTCTCATCCAAAGCTCGAAGTATCTTCTTGATGATGAATTTGTCGGTCATTTCTTCGCTTCCTAAGCTGGCAATCTCATTTGTGATGAGAGCTAGCCTAGAGTACATCTTTGTGACTCCTTCACCATCCTTCATCTTGCACTTGTCAATGTGACTTTGAAGAACATCCAACTTGGATTCTCTCACGGATTCGGTACCTTCATGCATATCAACCAAAGTATCCCAAATCTCTTTTGCATTCTCAAGACGGCTGATTTTGTTGAATTCTTCGGGGCATAGGCAGTTGAAGAGAATGTCACATGCTTGAGCGTTGTATTGCAACATCTTCAATTCATCCGCGATCGCTTCACGATCCGGTTCCTTTCCATCACCAAAGAATTCACCTTGCAAGCAAACACGAACAACAACCCAAACGGCGGGGTTATGACCAAGAATATGCATTTTCATTTTGTGCTTCCAACTAGCAAAATTTTTGCCATCAAAGTACGGTCCTCTACGGTGATAATTTCCCTCACTAGACGCCATACTGTCCGAGGTTGTGAGACCAATGCAATGGAGACCAAAGCTCTGATACCACTTGTAGGATCGAAAGTATGTCTAGAGGGGGGGTGATTAGACTACTTGACCAAATAAGAATTCTACCTTTTCCCAATTTTAAGTGTTGGCAGATTTTAGCAATGATAGCAAGTCAAGTACAACCTACACATGCATGTTTAAGAGTATAGCAGCGGAAAGTAACAACAAGCATGTATAGTAGAGGGTAGGAAGGAAGATCAAACGCAATTTGTAGACACGAAGATTTTTCCCGTGGTTCCGATAGGTGGTGCTATCGTACGTCCACGTTTATGGAGTCTTCAACCCACGGAGGGTAACGGTCGCGAGAGTCCATGGAGGGCTCCACCCATAAGGGTCCACGAAGTAGCAACCTTGACTCTTCCATAACGGCTTCCGTCCACGAAGGACTGGCCTCACTATGGGTAGATCTTCAGGAAGTAGGCGATCTCCTTGCCCGTACAAACTTCTTAGTTCAACTCCACAACACGAAGTAGGAGGCTCCCAAGTGACACCTAACCAATCTAGGAGGCACCACCCTCCAAAAGGTAATAGGCTCGGCAATGTCGATAAAATCCTTGCTCTTGTGCTTCAAGATGATAGACTCCTCAACAAACAATCACTCTCTCACATATTTGGCTATGGTGGAAGAGATTGATTTGGTGGAAAGCAACTTGGGGAGGCTAGAGATCAAGATTCATATGGTAGGAATGGAATAGCTTGATCTCAACACATGAGTAGGTGGCTCTCTCTCAGAAAATAGGATGGGGCAAGTATGGAATAATTTTGAGTGCTTCTCTTTCGAGTGGGTGGTGGTGAAGGGGTATATATAGGCATCCCCAAAAATCCAACCGTTACACCTAAAGTGACCAACTCGGTGACACCGAAGTATAAAACTCGGTGGTACCGAAGTGACCAAAAGGCAGTAACTTTTGACTCTCGGTGAGACCGATACATAACTCTCGGTGGTACCGATTTGGTGACCAACGGTCAGATTGCACAACTCGGTGACGCGGATTCTCAAGTCTCAGTGGTACCGATTCTTGACCATGGCTAACCAGAGAGTTGGTCCAGAAACTTGGTGGGACCGATTCACAAAACTCGGTGGTTCCGATTCTTCTGAATGGCTAACCAGGGAGTTGGTCCAAAAACTCGGTGAGACCGACTGGCAAAACTCGGTGGTACCGAAGACTAAAAATAGCTAAACAAAAAGTTGGCAACTGAACTCGGTGGCACCGATGCAGAATCGGTTGCACCGAATGGCTAGGGTTTGGCATGGGTCTGTCTGAGTTTGGGAATCGGTGGGACCGAGTGCGAATTGTTGGTTGCACTGATTTTGGATGTTTGGCTTGGACATACTTTTGTGGAAGAGTTTGTGGGTGTTTTTGGTGACTATCACTTGTGCACGTGGAGCATCTTGTTCACCAACAGTACCTTACCCCCTTTTAATAGTATTGGCTTTCCTATGGACTCAAAGTGATTTCTCACAAAGTAAAATGTAGAGTCCTCTTGCTTGAAGCCTTGCCAATCCATTTCCTTGCATCTTGGGGTTTCTCCACAATCCTTTTTCCATCCCTATCATTGAACTTTTCCTGAAATATGCTTAGTGGAAACATTAGTTCAATGACATATATGGTGTTATTAATTTCCAAAACCACCAAGGGAGCAAATGTGCTTTCAATGACCTTCTCGTAGGGAGATGGGAGAGGATCCATAGTGGTGTATTATTGTGGTGACTAGCTAGTGGACTCGTGTGCGCTTACTCATCTTACTAAACTACTGGTAGTCGAAGTACAGGATAGCCATTGAGTCAAAGCTGGCTTACCCCAAAACCCCGTTTGTTGATACTGATGCATATGAAGTTACTTCAGTTGTAAGTCTTGTCGAGTACCATTGTAACACCCAAGATGTGGTCCTATCCTTATTTTGGCTCGAGGGCCTCGATAAGGATAGAAGGGTATATCGTCATTTCGCAAGAATGGGTATTGTTACAAGTACATGTAAAGAGGAGATGAGTATATGGAATTGGCTTACTGGTACCGTTATGTGCTATACAAATGGTTTTTAACACCTTTCTGCAACGTAGTTCCGAACCGTCGCCTTGCATGTGTGGGCGATAGGGGTGGGGCCATCCCACATGACACCGAAACATCGTCTACGATGGTGCGAGCTCCTGCTGTTGATTCGCCTAACGTAAATGTATGTGAAGTCGTAGCCTATTCCACACGCCACACTTTGATGCTATGTTTGTGGTCAAGCACACATCTGAGACGATGGCACAGATATATTCGTGTGCGATACTTATTCGGATCGCACACGCGAAACGTATGTCAACCGTCTCTTGATCGTCCTACATTACACACGCACGTAGGTTCATAACCGTTTGTGCTATTAACGGCAAGAGCACACAGTTACGGCGTGCAAACGTGTGTGTGATAGTGCGCACATCCCACACGGGCAAAATATGCGACCGTGTGTTGTAAAGCTGATAATCACACACACTATTATTCAAACAATCGTGTGTGACATATGACACCATCGTAGACGGTTTAATCGTTCTAGCTGTGTGCACTGTAATTTATTACCTAATAGCTTATTTTCGTTAATTTATTATTAGAATTGGAAATTTCAAATTTTTAATTATGAAATGTGGATTTCACATCCATCAATACATACCCTAATTACAATGGTTCAACAGCCAATGCATAAATCAAAAGCTCAGTACATGTTCCATGGTTACATAGTTCCGTAGAAGATTAAATATGATGAACCACAATATATAGTACTAGAGGAGGTAAAGGTGAAGAGAGAATTGTAAATGCTTTTGGATGTCGATGGTGTTGAAGAAGTGGAATACCCATAATGTGCCCTCCTCCATGCCAAAGGTGAGCACAACTTTTGTCCATCCTTCACCGCCTTCAGGAAGACTTCTAGACCGTTATCATGGTAGCATGAATTATATACTATAACCTTCGTTGCCTCCACATCGTTCAGGTAGTTAGCTCAGTAATCTTGAGTAAATTCCTTCAAAAACCACTGAAAAGAGACAACTTTCAGGTATTCATGTCTAATAGATTAACTTGTTCTGGGCTGGAAAAGAAGGCAACAAATTACTTACCATCCTAAAGTTCACTGATGTCTTGGATAAAGTATAAATAAAGAGTTTAATTCCAATCAGATGTCACTTCTGCCTAACAATTTTTCTTAGTTTCCTCACTTGATGCTTGTTCATGTTTATCTCATTAGAACATAAGCTGCAATTGCACAAATGATGTAAAATATTATAACAAAATGGGAGGCGACTAACCTCGATGGCAAACAACAGCATCACGCATCGTAGCCCTACATAAGCACATAGAAAGGCGTGTTAAATACAACAGGGTTAACATCCACTAAAAATAGCAAATGTTAACTAAACGACAATATCTCCGGTGATATTTTCATTGCGAGGAGTAGCACGGTAACAAAGGGACAGGTATTGGTGAAATTAAACTGGATGTGTTAACTTCAAAGTTCAGACAACCTAATATAGTCATTAAAACTTGTACTAGTGAAACAGAAATTTACACAGTTAAACATCACGAGCCAGTTCATACTTGGTAAATCCCGAGGGGTAGTTGATGTGGTACTTCAACTCGGCCAGAGCCCGCACAAAGTCGGTGGCTAGGTGTTCCTACTGGTCGCAGCGTGGATCAGTACCGCTAACATATGTACCTACAAGCAACAAGTAAATGTTAGAAGCTAAATAGCAACTGAACAAATGATGTAAAATACTATAAGATATTGGGATGTGACTAACCTCGACAGTAAACAACATCGTCGTGCATTATGAAACTGCGTAAGTACAAGGAAAGGCATGTCAACTACAACAGGGTTAACATGCACCAAAAATATCTAATGGTAATTGAAGGACATCATCTCCAGTGATATCTTCTTTGCGAAGGGTAGCACAGTACCGAATGGACAGCGTAAATAATGGATATAACTGTTCACTACAGCATGCTTAACATCAACCTAGCATAGGCATTGTAAGTTTGTAACTGGTATTGGTAAAATTGAACTGGATAGTTCATACTTGAACAACACACTGTGCATAACTGAAATGAACAACGGACATGTTGACTACAGAGTACAGACAACCTAACATGGCCATTTAAATGTGTACCGTTGATACTGAAATTGACACGGTTAAACATTGCTATACTGGAATTCGTAAAAATGAACTGGACACTTCATACTTGGTAAGTCCCGGGGGTTCGTTGCTTGGGGATTTCATCAATGCTAGAGCCCGCACCAAGTTGGCGGTGTCGGCGGCGAGGTGTTCCTCCGCGTCGGCACGCATAGCGTTCACCACGTCATCGACCGCCATGACCAGCTCCTCGACCTCCGCGTGATACGTGATTGGGCTTACGGGGGGATGCTCGGCGATAGGTGGTGGGGATGTGGAGGCGTGAGTGTGGTTCGCATGCTCCATCTGAGCTATCGGGCCGGGGCGGTGATGGAGATCGGAGGTTACCTCACTAGATCGACGAGCGAGACTGGTGCAGAACGTAGATTTGGTTGCGGCGGCGGCGGTGGTTTGGGCTGCAGTTAGAGCGGGGGGAGAGGGGGCGGTGGGGATAGGGGGGGAATGTGATGGGTGGGTATGGGGTGGGAGGAATAACTAGTGAAATCGCGCGCCTATTGAAAATTTTGCGGCGAAACTCGAACCTTACGGGGGGGAACACACAACGCAGATGAAGCACATCAAATAAATACCCGTGTGTGAGAAAAGAGAAAATTGGTGGTCCCGCGTCGGAAAAAATTCAAGTCTTCTCTCTCTCTCTCGTGCCATCGGACGCTTTGCAAACGATTTGTTGTAAGAAAATGTTTGCCATAAAAGATGTATTATAAACACAAAATTCCTAGAAAATACACAAAAAGGAGTAAATATGATAAATGAGCCTGAAAATTGTGAAATTTGGACATGGTGCATTCTAGTGGGTATGTTGATCGTAGAAAATAAATCAAGTTGAAAGGACCAAGGAAATATGGGTTCCCCTTTAAAACATGGCGATTTTCGCTCCCCGAACCATGATACTCCATAGGTGGTGGTCCGGTTTATGAAGAGTGTCTATCAAGACATTATCCATACCTCCTCAAGTTTTTACCGAATCATATTGAGGGCATGCCCGGGCACCACACGACATAACATGTTCTTCAAGCATGTGTTCCATTTTTCTAGACTTACAAAATAAATAAATAAAACATCTCTGGTTGCCTCTTCCCACACATATCCTTTAAAATTGTATTAGTTTCCTATAAAATACATGAAAACTTATTCAATGACACAATTACGAATTTTCTAGTCCTTTTTGGACGCCTTTTCATGTACAGAACGTTCTAACCTGAATTATAAGCACAAAGGACATAGAAAGTGCACAAAAGGGACCAAATAAGATAAACGAGCCTGAAAATTGTGAAATCTGGACATGGTGCATTCTAGTGGGTATGTTGATCGTAAAAAATAAATCTAGTTGAAAGGACAAGGGAATATGGGTTCCCCTTGAAAACATGGCGATTTTCGCTCCCTGAACCATGAAACTCCATAGGTGATGGTCCGGTTTCTGAAGAGTGTCTACCAATGGATTATCCATAACTCCTCAATTTTTTACCGAATCGTATTGAGGTCATGCCTGGGCACCACACGAGATAACATGTTCTTCAAGCATGTTTTCCATTTTTCTAGAGTTACAAAATAAATAAATGACACATCTCTGGTTGCCTCTTCCCACAAATATATATCCTTTAAAATTGTATTAGTTTCCAATAAAATAAATGAAAATTTATTCAAGGACAGAATTACGAATTTTCTTGTCCTTTTTTAATGCCTTTTCATGACAAAATGTTCTAACCTGAATTATAAGCACAAAGGACCTAGAAAGTACACAAAAGGTACCAAATATGATAAACGAGCCTGAAAATTGTGAAATTTGGACATGGTGCATTCTAGTGGGCATGTGGATCGTATAAAATAAATCTAGTTGAAAGGACCAAGGAAAAATATGGGTTCCCCTTGAAAACATGGCAATTTTCGCTCCCCAAACCATGAAACTCCATAGGTGATAGTCCAGTTTATGAAGAGTGTCTATCACGACATTACCCATACCTCCTCAAATTTTTACCGAATCGTATTGAGGTCATGCCTGGGCTCCACACGAGATAACATGTTCTTCAAGCATGTTTTCCATTTCTCTAGAGTTATAAAAATAAATAAATGACACATCTCTGGTTGGCTCTTCCCACACATATCCTTGAAAAATGTATTAGTTTCCTATAAAATACATGAAAACTTATTCAACGACACAGTTTCGAATTTTCGAGTACTTTTTGAATCTCTTTTCATGTACAAAACGTTCTAACCTGAATTATAAGCACCAAGGACCTAGAAAGTGAACAGAAGGGACCAAATACGATAAACGAGCCTCAAAATTGTGAAATTTGGACATTGTGCATTCTAGTGGGTATGTTGATCGTATAAAATAAATCTAGTTGAAAGGACCAAGGAAAAATATGGGTTCCCCAAGAAAACATGGCGATTTTCGCTCCCGGAGCCATGAAACTCCATAGGTGATGGTCCAGTTTATGAAGAGTGTCTATCACAACATTATCCATACCTCCTCAAATTTTACCGGATCATATTGAGGTCTGATACGTCTCCAACATATCTATAATTTCTGCTTGTTAAATGCTGTTATATTATCATTCTTGGTTGTTTTACAATCATTTTATAACAACTTTATATCATTTGTTGGGACTAACCTATTGTCTTAGTGCCAAATTGCGACTTGCTGTTTTTGTTTGTTTTTTACTTCGCAAAATATCAATAACAAACGGAGTCCAATCGCGACGAAACTTTTTGGAGATTTTTTCTGGACCAGAAGACACCCAGTGGGCCAAAGAAGTGCTGGAGAGGTGGGCCGTGGAGACCACAACCCACCATCTATAAATTCCCAAATATTCCAAAAACACTAAGGGAGTCGACGAAACACAATTCCAGCCGCCGCAAGTTCCAGAACCTCGAGATTCAATCTAAACATCATCCTGGAGGGGTTCATCTTCTTCATAGGTGCCTCTCCGATGATGCGTGAGTAGTCCACCATAGACCTACAGGTCCGTAGGTAGTAGCCAGATGGCTTCCTCTCTCTCTCTTATGATTCTCAATACAATGGTCTCTTGGAGATCTATTTGATGTAATCTTTTGCGGTGTGTTTGTTGGGATCTGATGAATTTTGAGTTCATGATCAGTTTGTATCCATGAATATTACTTGAGTCTTCTTTGATCTCTTATATGCATGATTACTTCTAGCCTCGTATTTCCTCTTCGAATCTTTGGTTTAGTTAGGCCGACTAGATCGATTTTTCTTGCCAAGGGAAGAGGTGCTTTGTGATGGGTTCGATCTTGCGATGTTCTTCCAAGTGACAGAAGGGGCAGCAAGACACGCATGTATCGTTGCCATTAAGGATAACAAGATGGGGTCTATTCCTATATGAATAGATCTAGTCTACATCATGTCATCGTTCTTATTGCATTACTCCTTTTTATCATGAACAATACACTAGATGCATGATGGATAGCGGTCGATGTGTGGAGTAATAGTGGTATATGCAGGCAGGAGTCGGTCTACTTATCTTGGACGTAATGCCTATATAATGATCATCGCCTTGGATATCGTCATGACTATTCGATTTTCTATCAATTGCCCAACAGTAATTTGTTCACCCACCGTGTGCTATACTCATGAGAGAAGCCACTAGTGAATCCTACGGCCTCCGGGTCTACTTTTCCAACATATTGCTTTCCGATCTATGTTTTTCATCTTTGTTTTCAGATCTACAAAACCAAAAATCCAAAAACATATTGCTGCATATTTTATTTGCCCTTTTTATTTTGTGTTTTGAGAGATCTATCTCTCCTATCTATCACTACCTAATCTATCTTTTTACCGTAGAGAGATTGACAACCTCTCTTTCGCGTCGGGTTGCAAGTATTTGTTGTTTGTGTGCAGGTGCTACTTATTGGGTGGTGGTGATCCTCCTACTAGTTCGATAACCTTGGTTTTATAACTGAGGGAAATACTTACCGTCGCTGCGCTGCATCATCCCTTCCTCTTTGGGGAAATACCGACGCAGTCTCAAGCCACGTCAAAGGAATTTCTGGCGCCGTTGCCGGGGTGGAAGCGGTCTCTTCTACGTGCCTATCGTGGGCGCCGAGGGGACTCCATCATCATCTACCCGGTTCCTAATCAAAAATCTCATCTCCTTGTAATTACATTATTTGCCATTTGCCTCTCGTTTTCCTCTCCTCCACTTCACCAATTTGCCGTTTTATTCGCCCTCTTTTTCGTTTGCCCTTTTCTCGCCGGATCTCTTCCTTTCTTGCAATCTTGTTTGCGTAGTTACGATGACTCAAGAAAACACCAAGTTGTGTGATTTTTCCAATACTAATAGCAATGATTTTATTAGTACTCCAATTGCTCCTCCCGCCACTAGTGCGGAGTCTTGTGATTAATGCCGCTTTGTTGAATCTTTTCATGAATGATCAATTTGCCGGTAATCCTAATGAGGATGCCACGTCCCATCTAAACACTTTCGTAGAATTGTGTGATATGCAAAAGAAAAAAAAGATGTGGACAATGATATTGTGAAGTTGAAATTATTTCCTTTTTCCTTGCGGGATCGTGCAAAAATTTGGTTTTCCTCTTTGCCTCGCAATAGTATCGATTCTTGGAATAAGTGCAAGGATGCTGTTATCACTAAGTATTTTCTGCCCGCGAAATTATTTCCATTAGGTCACAAATCATGAATTTTAAGCAACTTGAGCATGAACATGTTGCACAATCTTGGGAAAGAATGAAGTTGATGTTAAGAAATTGCCCTACTCATGGTTTAAATCTTTGGATGGTCATACAAATTTTTTATGCGGGATTGAATTTTTTCTGTAGAAATCTTTTAGATTCTGCCGCGGGTGGTACTTTTATGGAGATTACTTTGGGTAAAGCTACTAAATTGCAAGATAATATCATGGCAAATTATTCACAATGGCATACCGAAAGAGCACCTACTTGTAAAAAAGTTAATTCGGTTGAAGAAATTAGTACTTTGAGTGAAAAGGTTGATGCTTTGATGAAACTGGTTGCTAGTAAAAAATGCTCCTATTGATCTTAATGATGTGCCTTTTTCTACCTTCATTGAGCAAAATAGTTATTCCGTATATGTGAATTTTGTCTCGCGAAACAATTTCAATAACAATGCTTATAGAGGTAATTTTAATCCTAGGCCTTTTCCTGGAAATTCCTCTAATAATTATGGTAATTCTTCTTACAATAATAATAGGAATACCTCTGATCTTGAGAGTAATATTAAAGAATTTATCAATGTGCAAAAGGCTTTCAATACTACGATAGAAGAAAAGTTGAGTAAGATTGATGATATGTCTAGAAGCATTGATAGAATTTCTCATGATGTTGAAAATCTCAAGTTGAAAGCTTTTGTGCCTAAGATTGATGAATCTATTAAGGCTTTATATGTCTCTATGGATGAAAGTAAGAAAAGAACCGCTATGCTTAGAGATAAGAGAGAAATCTTAGAAAAATCGTTTTCTAGTGATTGCCTTCATAAAAAAGATGAAGATCTTGAAGTGATTGGTGTTTCTACTATTGATTCCTTGTTTAGTAATATTAAGACTGATGAGAAAGGGACTGAAGTAGAGTCAACTTTAGCTAGAAGGCGTCCCAATAATTTGGAGGGTGAAAATCTTGATGAAAATTTTGTTAAAAGTGGGTTTGAAGAGGTCAAAACTTTAACTAGTGATGTGCCCACTATTTTGGATTGCAAAGACTTTAATTATGATAGTTGCTCTTTAATTGAATGTATTTCTTTTCTGCAATCCATGTTGAATTCCCCCCATGCTTATGAGCAAAATAAAGGTTTTACTAAACATATCGTTGATGGCATGATGAAATCTTTTGAAGAAAAGTTGGAGTTGGAGATTTCTATTCCTAGAAAATTACATGATGAGTGGGAACCTACCATTAAGGTCAAGATTAAAAATTATGAGTGCTTTGCTTTATGTGATTTGTGTTCTAGTGTTTCCACGATTCCGAAATCTTTATGTGATGTGATTGGTCTTACCAATATTGAAGAATGTTCTCTTAATTTGCACTTGGCGGATTCTACTATTAAAAAGCCTTTGGGAAGAATTAATGATGTTCTTATTCTTGCAAATAGGAACTATGTTCCCATAGATTTTATTGTGCTTGATATTGATTGCAATCTGTCTTGTCCTATTATACTTGGTAGACCGTTTTTACGCACTATAGGTGCCGTGATTGATATGAAAGAAGGCAATATTCGTTTTCAATTTCCCTTGAGAAAGGGTATGGAACACTTCCCTAGAACAAGAATTAAGCCACCATATGAATCAATCATGAGGGCATCCTATGGATCCAAAACCAAAGATGACAATACTTGAATCTATGCGTTATGCCTAGCTAGGGGCATAAAACGATAGCACTTGTTGGGAGGCAACCCAATGAATAAATAAATTTTTGCTTTTTCCTTTCTGTTTTTGAGTGTTGACACAATTATTCCTCTGATATGATTGTGTTTTTATGGTTTATTTAGTGTTTGTGCCAAGTAAAGCCTTTAGGATGATTCATATGATGAGTAGAAGTGATGCTGAATCTGAAACAGAAACTTTGTGTCCAGTATATGAATTGTTATTTTTTTCTGGAACGTGATATTGAGCTGAAATTTTAACACAGTGTTTCTACAGAAATTCCTTAGGTTTTCCTAATTATTCCGAATTTTTAGAGTTACAGAAGTATGGTCAGAGTACAGATTACTACAGACTGTTCTGTTTAAGACGGATTCTGTTTTCGTTGCATTGTGTGCTTCTTTTGGTGAATCTATGGGTTATATTGAAGGGTATGAGCCAAGGTAAAGTTAAAATATAGTAGGTATAATGCAATAATAAAATAATAATGGGTTTGCAACAGTACCTAAAGTAGTGATTTGCTTTATTATACTAACGGATCTCACGAAGATTTTGTTGAGTTTTGTGTGATTGAAGTTTTCAATTTTTGGGTGAGATCATGATGGATGAAGGAATAAGGAGTGAAAAGAGCCTAAGCTTGGGGATGCTACCACACCCCCAAGATATATCCAAATAGAAACAAGCAACTAAGCTTGGGGATTCCCCCGAGTGGCATCCCCTCTTTCTTCTAACGACCATCGGTATTTTACTTGGAGCTATATTTTTATTCGTCACATATCATGAGTTTTGCTTGGAGCGTCTTGTATCTTTGTTTGATTTGCTTGTTAGTTTGTGATTTATATCCTTGCTGGACACACCTATTTGAGAAATCCAAAATTATGCTATGATTTGTTAGAATTGCTCTATGTGCTTCACTCAAACTTTTTGAGCTATAGAATTGCTCTAGTGCTTCACTTATATCTTTTTGAGCACGGTGTGCTTGGAATTTTTTTGTAGAAATACTCTCATCCTTAACTTAGATTAATTTGAGAGTTAGAAAATTTTGAAGAAATCCTCTCATACTTCACTTATACTATTTTGAGAGATGAAATCTCTATGCTCATGTGCTTCACTTAAATTTGTTTGAGCTTGCCAAAAAGCAATGGCAATATATGAAACTAGTCCCAAAGTGATAGATATCCAAGGAGGATATAATAAAAACTTTCATGAAGACCATTGGGCAAATTAACCTTGATTCTTTGTAATAGTTTTGAAACATGATGATAGTAATATGTCAGTCATGTTAGTGAGTAATTATGCTTTAGTAGGAATATTGGTGTTAAGGTTTGTGATTCCCTATGCATGCACGAAAGTCAATAGTTATGCAATGAAGTTACATCCTACTTATGGTGCATTATTCGTTGTTAGTTATGCTCAATGCTCGCTTATGTGAATTTTTCTTTCTTGGTTTATTGCTTCTCAACCTATTTGCTAGCCTCCATTTGTACTAAGTAGAAATACTACTTGTGCATCCGAAATCCTTAAACCAAATTTTTCATTATGAGTCCACTATACCTACCTATATGCGGTATTTCCATGCCGTTCCAAGCAAATTTGTATGTGCCATCTCGAAATTTTCAAAATAACTTTTCTCTTTTGTGTTCTCATACCGCTCATGAAACGGTGGGGAGTGTCCAATATTTTTCCATGCTAGATGTGTTATTCTCAAGATGAGTGTTTATTCACTTGTCATTACACGAGAGTGCGGCAGTAATAGGGATGCCCATTCCCGAAATGAAAAAGAAAAAAAATTTACTTTATGTTGTCAAATAATAAATTCCTTGGAAAGTGTTGGTATGGAAGGCAACCGTGGATACGACCCGCCATCGAAAGTGAAAGTTTGGTGGCAAAAGGAAAAAACTTTATTTTCTGTTTGGGAACCACCTATGAGATATCTAGCATGGAAAGTATTGTGAGCTACTTTGTCGTTTTCATTGACAGGAAAGGCATGCCACCCAAAATATTTTTTCTCTATCAATTTAAACCTTGAGCTATGGCACCTGTACAAATCCATACTTCCCTATGCGAAGGGCCTATCTATTTACTTTATGCCATTTTTATTTTTTGCTTTGAGTCTCCATCTTCTCTTAAAGCACCAACTAGGGGGCACTATGATCGTACTTGAGCATTGGGCATAGCTAATATTTCAGTGCGTTTCATGAATGGATCAATGATTGAGCATGATGGGCTAGGGATAACTTTCTTTAGTGTTGATATTTTGAAAGACATGGTTGCTTGTTGACATGCTTGAGTATTGAAGTCATTATGTTAAAACTAGACTATTGCTTTGAATCAGTTACAAGTCCAAATGTCCATGCTATACAAAAGAAAAGAATATGAGATGAACATGTTAGGCAACATTCCACATCAAAAATACTGTTTTTATCATTTACCTACTCGAGGACGAGTAGGAATTAAGCTTGGGGATGCTGATACGTCTCCAACGTATCTAGAATGTTTGCTTGTTCCATGCTGTTATATTATCATTCTTGGATGTTTTACAATCATTTTATAACAACTTTTATCATTTTTTGGGACTAACCTATTGACATAGTGCCAAAGTGCCAGTTGCTGTTTTTGCTTTTTTTTACTTCGCAGAATATCAATACCAAACGGAGTCCAATTGCGACGAAACTTTTTGGAGATTTTTCTGAACAAGAAGACACCCAGTGGGCCAAAGAAGTGCCAGAGAGGTGGGTCGTGGAGACCACAACCCACCAGGGCACGCCAGGGGGGCCCCGGCGCGCCCTGATGGGTTGTGCCCTCCTCGGGGCCCCTCTCCACCGCCTCTGATGCCTATAAATTCCCAAATATTCCAAAAACCCTAAGGAAGTCGACGATACACAATTCTAGCCGCCGCAAGTTCCAGAACCTCGAGATCCAATCGAAACACTATCACGGAGGGGTTCATCTTCTTCATAGGTGCCTCTCTGATGATGCGTGAGTAGTCCACCATAGACCTACGGGTCCGTAGGCAGTAGCTAGATGGCTTCCTCTCTCTCTCTTATGATTCTCAATACAATGGTCTCTTGGAGATCTATTTGACGTAAACTTTTGCGGTGTGTTTGTTGGGAACCGATGAATTTTGAGTTCATGATCACTTTCTATCCATGAATATTATTTGAGTCTTCTTTGTTCTCTTATATGCATGATTACTTATAACCTCGTATTTATTCTTTGAATCTTTGGTTTAGTTAGTCTGACTAGATCGATTTTTCTTGCCATGGGAAGAGGTGCTTTATGATGGGTTCGATCTTGCGGTGTTCTTTCCCAGTGACAGAAGGGGCAGCAAGACATGCATGTGTCGTTGCCATTAAGGATAACAAGATGGGGTCTATTCCTACATGAATAGATCTTGTCTACATCATGTCATCGTTCTTATTGCATTACTCCGTTTTTACATGAACTTAATACACTAGATGCGTGCTGGATAGCGATCGATGTGTGGAGTAATAGTGGTAGATGCAGGCAGGAGTCGGTCTACTTATCTTGGACGTGATGCCTATATAATGATCATCGCCTTGGATATCGTCATGACTATTCGATTTTCTATCAATTGCCCAACAGTGATTTGTTGACCCACCATGTGCTATACTCATGAGAGAAGCCACTAGTGAATCCTACGGCCCCGGGTCTACTTTTCCAACATATTGCTTTCCGATCTATCTTTTTGCATCTTTGTTTTTAGATCTACAAAACAAAAAAAATAAAAAATAAATTGCTGCATATTTTGTTTGCCCTTTTTATTTTGTGTTCTTGAGAGATCTATCTCTCCTATCTATCACTACCTAATCTATCTTTTTACCGTAGAGAGATTGACAACCTCTCTTTCGCATGGGATTGCAAGTATTTGTTGTTTGTGTGGAGGTGCTGCTTATTGGGTGGTGGTGATCCTCCTACTAGTTCGATAACCTTGGTTTCATAACTGAGGGAAATACTTACCGTCGCTGTGCTGCATCATCGCTTCCTCTTTGGGGAAATACCGACGCAGTCTCAAGCCTTGTCAAGGTCATGCCCGGGGACCACATAAGATAACATGTTCTTCAGGCATGTTTTCCATTTTTTCTATAGTTACAAAACAAATAAACAACACATCTCTGGTTGCCTCTTCCCACACATATCCTCTAAAATTTTATTAGTTTCCTATAAAATACATGAAATCTTATTCAACAACACAATTATGAATTTTTGAGTCCTTTTTGAATGCCTTTTCATTTACAGAACATTCTAACCTGAATTATAAGCACATAGGACCTAGAAAGTACACAAAAGGGACCAGATACGATAAATGAGCCTGAAAATTGTGAAATTTGGACATGGTGCATTCTAGTGGGTATGTTGATCGTAGAAAATAAATCAAGTTGAAAGGACCAAGGAAATATTGGTTCCCCTTGAAAACATGGCGATTTTCGCTCTCCGAGCCATGAAACACCATAGGTGATGGTCCGGTATATGAAGAGTGTCTATCACAACATTATCCATATATACCTCCTCAAATTTTTACCGAATTGTATTGAGGTCATGCCTAGCCACCACACGAGATAACATGTTTTGAATAGCTTTTCATGAATAAAACGTTCAAACTTGAATTGTAAGCAGTAAATGCCTAGAAATGTACACAAAAAACACTAAGTATTGTAAACGAGCCTGAAAAAATGTGAATTTTGGAAACGTTGCATTCTAGTGGGTATGTTGATAGTAGAAAAATAATAATGGAGAAACGACCAAGGAAATATGGGGTTCCCTTGAAACTTTGTGATTTGTTTGGGCAAACAGTTACTTTGCGAATGTCGTGTGCGTTCACCCCATTCTGCGGTGTGTTCTGATTGGCCAGAACACCAGCCACACGGATCGCGCATCCGCACCGTAGGATGCACGGCAATCGAACATCAATCCAAAATTCTCCCATCACACCCATATACTGTAGTTGGGATTTTAGTTCTTACATGCACTAAATTAAGGCCCCAACAAAAACTTTAATGGCAGTAATCACACACGGTTCATGTTTACGAACCGTTTCCAACGCGGACCCTCTACCCCGAGTCCCCGACCCTCCCCCCTTCTTCCTCATTCGCATTGTTGTATACTTGCTAGTTCTCGACCTCGGCCCGACCAAATATTCGAGCTCGACTACGCCGGTCGCAGCCGACTGCCGCCGACGAATGCAACCGTAGTGTCCACAGTGCAAGCACAAATCAGGCATTAGCAATTCAATCAAGCATTTACCTGCTCAAATTGGTACAGTGCATAGTTGGTGGAGTAATTTAAAAAACATTAGCTCGCTATTAATTTTACATCAATATAATACATATGTCAGCGTTTTGGGAATGGGGGTACCCAGACCTGCCTGCCTGCGGCCCAGGGCATGGCCCACCTCACCAGCCAAGCACAGCCAGACGCAGCCCCACTCAAGACAAGGCCCTCGCGAGGAAGAGCGGCATCAAGACCAACGAAGGATGGGCCTCCCTAGGCCCCCTCAGGAGCGGCGGAGATCTCTATGTAGGACTCGGCCTCAGGAGTCAAGGGTGACGCAAGAGAGGACAGGCGGGCGCCAGCGCGCCAGACGGTGCAGTTTCCCCTTTGGTGCAAAGGGGGCGAGGACGTACGCGGGTTCCCGAAGCACCCCCCAAAGGTTTCCATTCCGGTGAAACAAGACCACAACCACGAGCCCCGCAGGACGGATGTCATCGCCGAGCCCACCTCTGCCTCATCGACAGCTACTTGGCAGGCGAAGACCGCTTTTGGACAGGGTAGGGTGTACTCCTGTCCCCCTTCAAATTTGGCCATTGTGGAATCCCTTCCCGCCATTGCGATAAGGGAAGAGGACCCAGGCCACCGCTATATATAGAGGTTAGGCTGCACCGTAGAGAGGGCCGGGGGATCCGAGGCCAGGCGATCCGATCTGATCCGAAGCCAGTCGATCCATAGGATCCACCACAAAGCTAGCAGAGAGCCAAGAACACCTCAAGAGCGCCCTCACGAGGCTCTTCATCATTGTACTAGTTCATCCACCATACCTCCACGAGAGGCAATCCACCAAAGCAGGAGTAGGGTATTACGCTTCGCATCGGCCCGAACCTGGGTAGACCACCGTGTTCATCTTCTTCCTCGTCATCGTGCGAGTTCGTCGTCTTAGCCATCGAGTAGTGAGCTAGGTAGGGCGAGGCTGCAGGGAAACCTCCGCACACGCCCCTGTGTTCGAACCTTGAGGGTTTTGCGGAGCCCGAAATCCGACATTTGGCGCGCCAGGTAGTGGGCGTGTCGAAGTCTTCTCCAAGCTTCGCTCTTCCCACGCTTCACCGCTTCGATGGCCGGCGCCCAGCAAGTTTCCCCCGGCCGCAGCGGGTCAGCTTCCATCGATCCCACCGCTGCCGCCGGAGACCCGCGCCCAAGTGGCATGGTGCTGGGCGGTCAGTACCAAGCCACCAGCATCGCCTCCACCGTCGCCGCCTCTCGCACCGCCCAAACACACGGCGGATGGGTGGCGCCCTGAACACCGGCGTCGCACCGCACCTACGTAGGGGACCTCGACGAGCACGACGCGCTTCTGCTGGCAAACGAGATGCTCTGCCACCGCCCGATGCACGGGGGCTTCGACGCATGGGCCGATCACATTGCAGAGCTGGTCACCGTCGAGCTGTGGGCCGTGGCTCCTCATTCTTTTTCAAGGCCGCAGGCATCAGGCGCCGGGGGCTCATCCGCCGCACTCGTCCCCCAGCCCGCCGGCGGCGTGCCACCTCCGGCACTGAGCGAGCCCGAGCGGGGCCAGCCACATGCCGTGCTCCTTCTCCTTCGAATCCCGGTGACCGGTTTCGGGGTGCACCCCGGCCGCGACGACCGGGCGCACGGAGGAGACAACGGGGCGCCCCACGCACGCGCAAACACGCGCCTTCGTGACCCGTTGGACCTTTTGCACCCTGAATTGACCAGGCGGGAGCCTGCCATCCTGCGCAAGGAGCAGGCGACGCAGGCATCCGGACAAACAAGCAACAACGGCGAAGGTGCATCGGATCGCCGAGGTGGCAATCCACACCAGGAGACGCGAGGCCCACCCAACGGCGGTGGCAGAGGTAAGCAACTTCGCTCTGAGGCCCATCGAAGGATGGTTTTGCGAACGGCGCACACGGGGCGGCGCCCCGCCACCGCCTAGAGGGGCCGTCCCTGGCGCCCCACCGGACGGCATAGGAGGAGAACCAAGCCCTTATGTGGAGCCTTACATACCATGCTACGTCATACCGCCTGACGGTGGGGTGTGTCAGGCGCCTACCGCGGGCGCCGGCGCCTCCCAAGAGTAAGGAGCACCCTGGGCGTCCTTCCCGAGCCGGGCCTGGGGGCTTCCGCCGACGGAGCACCAGCCCTGGACGGCACGAGCAGGAGAAAGAGGGAGGGCGCCCCCGGACCCGCGAGGCGCGGTGCAGGCCGGCGCCCTCGCGAGCAAGCAACGCTGAACCGAGCCCCGAGGCCCCAGGGGTGATGGCCTGGGGGGAGCAGCAAGACACAAACAACGCGGGCCACCCGCGGCAACTGAAGCATCGGCGCAGTCTTGGGAGGCTGGACTTCACGAGGCCCTTGGGACCGTGTCCGGCCGACGCCCGGATGCCTCGCGAGGCGGCTTCATCGACAAAACACCTTTACGGCTGCGCCGGATGCATTGTGCTCATGTTTGGGCCGCGGGAGCGCAATCCTGCCGTCGCGCGGGGAACAATGCATTCAGGTTTTGGTCGTAAGGGCGCGCAACCGAGCAGAAATGCACGGGATGGTTCTTGACGGAGTTGGGGGCCACCGGGCCTTGTGCCTGGGGGCTTGCCCAGCTAACGAAGACCGTAACACTCTCACTTAATAATGAGCGGGCTGTATACGCCCGGAGCCCCCCGAGGACGCGGAGGGGTTCTTTCCCATGCAACGTGGATGCCCTACGCTCAGCGCTGGGGGAAGACGAAGACTAGCCTAGGCGCCGGACGCGGCTGTTATTTGCTCTTCTGATGTTCGAATTCGCCAACTTTCTAGAACAAAGCTCGGAGTTTTTCTTCAACGATGTTTAAAAGAAAGGGGCGGGAACTTTTCTCTCCATGTTCTCTCGTTTTACCGGTCTTGAATTCTCTCTTTCTGGATTGGTGTTTCGCAAGGAGCCGTGCGCTCCGGGCCTCCCCGAGGCACCTCGGGGCTGGATAACGAGGCCCTGTCGCCTCAGGGGCACGCATCTTTTAGCCATTGACCCCCGCTCGGGGAATCCGACCGCAGCACGACACTGAAGCATGGAGCCGCGGGAGGCCCCAGGGCCTCCTGAGGCAGCAGCCGGCAGGACGGAATGGGGGATCGCTCGAGCGTCAAGGGGGGATCCTGAGCATTACGCCTCAGGAGCCTTACCGGTCATATAGCCCCTCGCCCCCTTGATGTCGTCCTTGGTGATCCGGTCGGCATCAAGGGTGTCGAGGCCTGACCCCGTAGTTGCGTCCTTGGTGATCCGGTCGTACACTATGGTGGTCGGGAAATGTGCGGGACTGGGACCTGCCGACGTAGAGCGGCTTGAGCGTCAAAGGGGGGCTCCTGAGCAGCACACCTCCGGAGCCTTACCGGTCATATAGCCACTCGCCCCCCTTGATGTCTTCCATGGTGATCCGGTCGGCATCAAGGGTGTCGAGGCCTGACCCCGCAGTTGCGTCCCTGGTGATCCAGTCGTATACTGCGGTCACCAGGAAATGTGCGGGACTGGGGCCTGCAGACATAGAGTGCCGAAAGGGCTCCCAAACCGTCCCACAAACAAGGAGGAAGCGTCCCAGAAGGAGCCACGGACTATCTGGACAACCCGGTCGCGCCTCGCGGCGCGAACAAGATCGTCGCCACCCCACCAGCTAAGTACACTACCGAACCAAGCAAGAACCCCCTGATCTAATGACGACCCGAGGACATGATAGGAGTTGTGCGCATTAATGTGGGAATGAAGGTACTGCGGGCCATCAGGTGCGGCCACCGAGCCCCCTGAGGCCTGAGGCTCCTGGAAAAACGGCACGAGGTAAGGAACCCAGCCGTGACGAGCAGCAAGGCCGCCGACCAGGGGAGTGGTGGCCACAAGCAGCACCTCATAAGAAGACACCTCGCGAGGGCCCTGACGGCCACTGTCGCCAGGCCGCAGTGGCACTGGCATCAAGCCCCGCAAGAGGAAACTAAACCACGACAACGGCGAGATGGCAACCATCAATTTAAGACGAGGAAGGACGCAAACCAAGGTAGTACGCAAAAGACTAACGCCCACGGGGGCAGTGTTCTTCTTCAAATATTACAGGCACCAAGAAAAGAAGACAGGGGATGCTTAGAGGGAGGAGTCACTGTCGCCACCCGCGTCGCCGGCCGCCTCGGCGTCGGAATCGTCCTCCCCGCGAGAGGCAGGCACCTAGATGAACCGCTCCACCAAGGACTCCACGTGGGGGCGCACCTCGTCCCGGAGGGGCCGTTGGAGCTCGTCAGGCACCCGCTCCACGACGCGCCGGATGTCGAGCTCCGGGGAATGGCGGCGTAGGTTGGAGAAGACGAGCGTCAAGGCGAGGTCGAGGAGGTCGCGCGCGTCGGACTTGTTGTCCGCGTTCACGCGGGAGACGCCGGTCTCCAGCGCCTCCACCACCTTCCGGAAGAAGTCAAGATAGCCCCCATCGCCGTGCACGCACGGCAACGCGGGGGCTTCCCCGACGATTCGGTTCACCGCGCCGGCCGCACGATGGGCGATGTCCAGGTACTGCTTGGCGTGTTGGGATTCCAGCAGCCTGGCGTGCGCCGCCTCGTCCTGGACCTGGGCCTGGAGGGACGCCAGCTCCGCCTTGGCCTCCGCTTCGCCCCTGAAGGCGGCTTGGAAGGTGGCCTCGGCAGTCGCCAGCCGGGCCCGCAGTGCCTCCACTTCCTCCTGAAGTTCGCCAAGCCGGCGCTTCTTGGCCGCAGGCGCCCTGGGAGAAGGAGCGGATCATGCTCGGAACGCTGGACAAAACTAAGGAAGAGAGAGGCGGCGGAGTACTCACTCGTCGACCATGGCCCAGCGCCGGCGAACTTGCGCCGACCCCGAGGGCCCCCCACCGCTGCCTCCGGAGGAAGACGAGGGAGCCGGCGGTGCCGCGCGTTTCCCCGCGCCCGCAGCGCTTCCTCCAGACGCCATGGAAGACGAGAAGATGGGAAGAGGAGAGGGCTTTCTCAGCGTAGAGAAGGAAGCAGGAAGATGCCTCAAGACTGCAACGCCCCTCCCCTGCCAGGGGCGGGGCAGATTTATAGGCATAACTGCAGCCACGAAGCGTCGTGGGAGAGCAGGCGTCGTGCGCCTCTCGGGTGCCGCGGGGCGGTTCGATCGACGCAGTGCCGTTTGCATCGCTTCTCCTGCCGATTGACGGGTCACATCCGCGTGGCCCAAGGAGTAGAGGCTCGAAGCAACAACAGCATTTAAGGAAGGGCAATGATGGCCGGCGCTGAGCCCGGACGTCGCGTCAATTTGACTTGGAGCGCTTCCTGGTGCCCTCGGGGAGCGGGGGCGGCGCCGCCCAGGCACCCGACGCGTGTAAAACCTGGCCCGCAGGCGTTGGAGCCCGCGGCACTTCGGGCCGCCCTCGGGGCTTCGCCCAGAAGCCAGCTCGAGCGTGCCTTTGGCCCGGGGGCTACAGTCGGCGTTCTGGGAATGGGGGTACCCAGACCTGCCTGCCTGCGGCCCAGGGCATGGCCCACCTCACCAGCCAAGCACAGCCAGACGCAGCCCCACTTAAGACAAGACCCTCACGAGGTCCCTAGGCTCGCGAGGAGGAGCGGCATCAAGACCAACGAAGGATGGGCCTCCCCAGGCCCCCTCAGGAGCGGCATGAGATCTCTATGCAGGACTTGGCCTCAGGAGTCAAGGGTGACGCAAGAGAGGACAGGCGGGCGCCAGCGCGCCAGACGGTGCAGTTTCCCCTTTGGTGCAAAGGGGGCGAGGACGTACGCGGGTTCCCGAAGCACCCCCCAAAGGTTTCCATTCCGGTGAAACAAGACCACGACCACGAGCCCCGCAGGATGGATGTCATCGCCGAGCCCACCTCTGCCTCATCGACAGCTACTTTGCAGGCGAAGACCGCCTTTGGACAGGGCGGGGTGTACTCCTGTCCCGCTTCAAATTTGGCCGTTGTGGGATCCCTTCACGCCATTGCGATAAGGGAAGAGGACCCAGGCCACCGTTATATATAGAGGTTAGGCTGCACCGTAGAGAGGGCCGGGGGATCCAAGGCCAGGCGATCCGATCCGATCCGAAGCCAGTCGATCCATAGGATCCACCACAAAGCTAGCAGAGAGCCAAGAACACCTCAAGAGCGCCCTCACGAGGCTCTTCTACATTGTACTAGTTCATCCACCATACCTCCATGAGAGGCAATCCACCAAAGTAGGAGTAGGGTATTACGCATCGCAGCGGCCCGAACCTGGGTAAACCACTGTGTTCATCTTCTTCCTCGTCATCGTGCGAGTTCGTCATCTTAGCCATCGAGTAGTGAGCTAGGTAGGGCGAGGCTGCAGGGAAACATTCGCACACGCCCCTGTGTTCGAACCTTGAGGGTTTTGCGGAGCCCAAAATCCGACAACATATGAACTGCGCGCGCACAAAAGTGCTACTGCCCCTAACGCCGACCCAGCATGCACAGCTTCCATCGTCCATTGATATCATGTCGTTCCTTGGCTCAGGAGGATAGGAGATCACCAAGTCGATGACCTACACGTTGATCGACCGAGGAAGGGTCAGCCTCGACGATGGCGGCCGACGAGACCCTGACCATCGCCAATTCTGCAACAACGGCCGCAAGTCCTCCCCCGGCGTCCGGAGCTGCGTCCTCCTCCATCTGGGACATAAGCCTACGCCTCGTGCGGTGGCCACTGACACAGTTGTCATTGCGGCGTCGCGGTTCCTTCTCCGCCGCCCGCACCATCCGGCGCACTCTGCGCCGAGCCCGCAATATCGCCCGCTGGCAATCGCTAGCTGCTTTCAAGAGGACCCTGGCTAACTTCTTGGATTGCTCGTGTCGTGATTCCTGCCTCCTCTGACTATCGTCGGGAGAGGTAGCGGCATGGCCGTCGATCCTCAAGCCGACCATCGCGCACGCACCCTCGATTCCGCCGTCGCCCAACTCCATCCTGTTGTTGGCCATTGGGGGTTTGATGGTGTGTGTGGCAACTAGCCTGGGGATCATTGACTCGTCGCCGCCGGCCATCGCTGTGGTTATTTATACGAAGCTGTAGCTGGCGTGTGCGCTTACGCGGGAAGCATTTTCACAGTCTTTGAGTTCTTTTCCGGGCATACATAATCGCACACGGAACACATATAGCAACTGTCTGCAATCGTATATAGGGTCATAAATAAATATCACCACTCTTCCCTCTCCATCGTCTCTTTCCCCTCTCGCACTCCCTAATCTGTCCTTCTTCTCCCCACTTTCCTCGCCTCCACAAAATCCTCAACATTAGACATGTCATCCGCGCGGAGGACCCCGCTGCGGAGGAGCGCGCGGTTGAGGCAGGTACGCGCTGCTGAGGGTCCGGAGGCCTTGGCGGCCATACGCGCTGCTGACGGTCCGGAGGCCTTGGTGGCGGTATGCACTGCTGAGGGTCCGGAGGCCTTGGCGGCAATAGCAGAAGAGATGAAGGTTACATCAGATCAGTTGCGGTCAAGCGTGGTTCTGTACGCGGAACGCGCGGCTGTGGCCTTTGAAAGGGCATCATCCGCTGACCAGTTCGCTGTTGCCTTGCCGGCTCGCGCGGATTTGGCCTTGATAAGGGCAGCAGCCTCCTTACTGCAATCTCAGATCGCTCTAGCACAGCGTGCAGCTCTTAACTATGTTTTTTACGACCGCTTTGAATATCTCCGTCGTAAGTGGGCCGTACGCAGGCATTTGGCCATGGACAGGATTTTACATGAGACCGGAGCTACCGTGATGGGATATGAGCAGAGGAAAGTCCGGGCCTATGAAGCGTTCAAGAATATGGTCATCGCCGACCCAAAAGCGAATCCTACTTCCATAGAGAGGATGTTGCAAGAGTGTAGAAGCTATTTCTACATTGGCGAACCAACAGGCCAGCCCCGCAACAACGACGACGAGTAGCTGTTTTCATTTTGTTGTTTTCTGAACCTTGCTGATATGTAATGTCGCTATTATGTTCTTTAGTCGATTATGTAGGAGTGCGAACGATAATTTGTGTTATTTTCTGTCTTTCCACACAATTTAGATTACTGACCTGTTTATTGGGCATCACACACATCTTGTTACGCCCAATTGTTTGTGTTATTTTGGCTCGCACATTTCATCCGAGCGCACGGTATGCCGTCTGTCGCACACATCTTGATCTGTGCAACCGTTTGTGTAGGCAGCATAGATGTTGTGCACACAGAGCAAATCACAGTACACACGGACAAAACTACGAAACCCGTTGGTGATGATTTCGTCAATCGCTGACAAATTGTATACCAGCAACCGTTTGCCCACAACACACACAGGTTATTAACACCAATCGTTTGTGTTATTTCTTGTGTTTGCACACGATTGTGATTACTGACCTGTTTGCCCTCTGTCGCACATATCTTGTTATGCTGAATCGTTTGTGTTCTGCTATATCATCGCACACAGTTTATGTAGTGAACTGTGTGCCTTATATCGCAAACATCTTGTTATACTGAATCGTTTGTGTTCTGCTATATTATCGCACACAGTTTGTAGTGATGAACTGTGTGCCCACTATCGCACACATCTGGATCCGTGGAACCATTTCTGTTATCTTCGCTAATCAGAAATGGTCCATAAGAACAAACTGTCTGTCGTAGATCGCACACGCAACTACTTTCTGAACCGTATTTGATGGATCCGCCTTCGCACACAGTTCGTGCCATTAGCGACGGAGCTTGAACTATACCGTTTGCGATTCATGCATCACACACAGTTTCGTCGAAGGGTCTCTGATTGATGTGTTGCGTTAGCAGCATCCTGCAGTAGTGTTACACTCACCACAAGCTAAATCATGAACATCTCAAATACAAAAATACATTCCATCATCACACAGAAGAGCAGGGTCCGACTACGGATGAAATCAAATGATAAAAGCGACATCCATCCTTGCTAACCCTAGGCTGCCAGCCTGGAACCCATCCCATGATTGATGGAGAAGAAGAACTCCAAATCAAACAAGCATCGCTCTCACGTCAAATCATCGCATTACCTGTACCTGCAACTGTTGTTGTAGTAATCTGTGAGCCACGGGGACTCAGCAATCTCATTTCCAAGGGTATCAAGACTAGCAAAGCTTAATGGGTAAGGTATGGTTAAGTGGTGAGGCCGCAGCAAGCACTAAGTATTTATTTGAGTGACTAACTTACGAGTACAAGAATAAGAAGAGTGATCTACGCATAAACGGACATGAGCTAATAATGATCAAGAAGTGATCCTGAACACCTAATTACGAGTCAATCATAACCCCACCGTGTAATCTTTCCAAACTCCCTCGAAAAGAGACGGTCACGGTTACGCACACGGTTGGTGTATTTTAATTGGGTTTGCTTCAAGTTTTCTATTACCAGATTTTATAAAATTTCCAAGTTGCCACATAAACGCGGGCACGACTCTCAAAAAGATTTAACCCTGCAGGGGGGTTCCAAATCATCCATCACAAACTAGCCACAAGCTGTCAACCGCGGGATAGCCCGTAGTATCCTTGGAGTCCCGGTGGAAAACCTCTACCTCGAGATAGCCCTAGGTGTCCTTGGAATCCCGGTGCACAAGGCATTCGAGAAAGGTACAACAAATCCAGCAAGACCGCCCGACATGTCGACGAACCTGATAGGAGCCGCATATCTTGTTCTCGGGACACAACCGGATGAGCACAACGTACGGTGGCCTGATAGAGATCTCCCGAGTTGCCCCGGGTTGGCCCCGCACACGGCTCTAGTGTGGACCAACAATCATGATGAGCACTGGCCCAGGTTGTTGATTAATTATCCATGGGTTAATTACTCCCTATAAAGGTTTATTAGTTATTAAGCAAATGTAGTACCAATGTTGGGCCTTGCCAGAAGAGTTCTATCCCAAAACGAAAAATCAAGGGGGTCCTCATAACAACCCCAAGCATGTTAGGAGCACTCAATATGTAACATAACAACGGTACTCGGAAACTAAGGTGGCAAGAGTGGAACAAAACACCAAGCAAAAGGCCGAGCCTTCCACCCTTTACCTAGTGTATAGATGCATTAAAGTAAATAACAAGACTATTGTGATATCCCAAGATATCCATGTTATCACATGGAACAACCTGCACCTGCAACTAGCAACACTATAAGAAGGACTGAGCAAGCGGTAACATAGCCAAACAATGGTTTGCTGGAATGTGGAAGGTGACAGGCTTATCATGGCAATTTGGGAGGCTTGACAAACAAGTGGTAGGCAGCGAGACATAGCGATAGAAACGAGATAACTACCATGGCAATGATAGTAGTGGTATCCAGGGAAATGTTCATCTTGCCTGAGATCCCGCTTGGAAGGAGAACGAATCCATGAAGCAGACGAACGGGCGTAGTCGAACGAATCCTCACACTCCCAATCGGTTTTTGAACTCTATCGAGAAGTAGCAATGTGGAAACAAACAAATGGCACAGTAAACACCACAACATAAACATGACATGATGCTCAACCAAATCTGATGCATGTCCATTCCAATATGCATGACATGGCAAGCACAACAATCGAATACTACACATTAAGTGAAGTTCAGTATGCAATGAGTTGCATATTGACGAAACTCCACGTTCAATTATTTAGTTCACGTTCGTTTATTTACACGACAAGTTTAAATGTTGGTGAAGCATAATTAAACTACATTATCTAGGCATTTTAACTGAGGCCAAAAACAACACATAGTATTTCTGAAACGACCTCATATGCATAATAAGAATTTGGTCCAGATCTGTCCTAAACATAATATATATTTATTAAACGGGGAAATAAAGTGCTTCATGTGATTCTACATGTTTTTCTAAGCATGTTACATATGTGGAACATTTTAATCGGAGCTACGGTTATTTAGGTACACAATAAACCATTTTAGCATGGCATTTATGCAAATTTAAACAAACAGCAAGTTAAACATTTTGTAATGCATGAAAGTTGGATATTATGAAAGTAGACATAAAACTGAGCAAAATTCACATATAGCATGTCCTCATATGATGCACGGTTGAATTTATATGAATTTTGCAAAACTCTAAATTATTCCGTAAAACTAAGCAATTTTAAATTGGAAACAAAATAACAAACAACCACTAGTAGAAAATAGACCTTTTGTCCAAAGCATTAGTCCCGGTCTGGTTTTGAACCGGCACTAATGTGACCATTAGTCCCGGTTCGGGACGGGCATCATTAGTCGCGGTTCGTTCCGGACCTTTAGTCCCGGTTCGTAACACGAACCGGGACTAAAGGGTTTGTGCCAGGCTGGTGTCAGCCTGGGGCCCCACGATTACCTTTAGTCCCAGTTCGTGGCACGAACCGGGACTAGAGGCTCACCTTTAGTCCCGGTTCGTGCCACGAACCGGGACTAAAGATCCCCTATATGAATTCGGCCAGCCCGAGCACAGTACTCCTCCCTGTTTTTCCCCTTCTTCCCCTCCTTTGTTCTTCCTCTTCCTCGAGCTCATCCTCCATTTTTGAATTTGTCAAGATTTGGAGGCACCCCATCCATCCAAGTGTTCACAAAGGTTAGCAACTTTGTCCTTTCATCTCTCATTGCTAGATTAGCTCTTGCAATGCGTTATAAGTATAGTGATTTGTGGGTTTTAGTTTGGGAGTATTTATATGTGGTAGTTCATTTGATTTATATGCAATTTGAGCTCAAATTAACTTCTTACTTTGCATGTGTAGGTGTGGCTTACTTAGTGCCTTCCCGTCCTCGTCCTAACCACCGTCGATCGCCCGCACCGTCCCATCGCCGGCACCACCTTGGTGAGCCTCTTGTTCTTATCCTTTTTATAAAAAAAATCATGTTTGTAAGATTTAGATAGTTACTTGTATAGTTTTCTTACCTATATGGTTGTTTGTTATACATAGTGGCATGGTTTTGATATCCGTCCCCGTCGGCCCTCATCCGGTTTATGATTCGGATGTGGTATATACTCTCTTTTATAACTGTTTGTTGCATTTCGTGTTTATGATAATTATGCCCATCAATTGACATAGATATTTTTATCTAGGAGGTATGTGAACCGGAAATTGCAACCGACATAGATATTCTTGTCAAGAAGTTAAATTTAGTTGAAAAAGAAAACGAGTATTTGAAAGAAAAATTGAAAAGAGTTGAAGAAGAGAAGATGAAACTGGAGTTGTATGTTGCCGATGTCGTCGATGATCACAAGATCAAGATGGATGCAATGCGCTTGAAGATTAGAAAATTTAAAAAATATGCCATTGATAGTGAGGCTTGGTATCACTATGCTGTTGGATCAATTGTTACCTTAGTTGCGATCTTGATCGCATTTGTTGTTGCATTTAAATGCTTTAGCTAGAGAGTTTGTATGTTGCTTTATGAGAACAAGTGTGTATGAACTTTATGTATGAACTTGTATTAATTTGGTCTTTTCAGTGTTGTGTAATGAAGATGAGGCGGCAATGGATGTACGATAACCGATGCTCTCCCCAGTTCATTAATGGCGTGCATACTTTTCTGGTTGCGGCTGAGGCAAACAAGTGGGCGGATGGTTTTATGTATTGTCCATGTGCTGGCTGTAAGAATGATCGAAATTACTCTAACTCAAGAACCATTCACGTCCACCTGTTTGAGTCCGGTTTCATGTTCGGCTATAACTGTTGGTCCAAGCACAGAGAAAGAGGGGTCCTAATTGAAGAGAATGAAGAAGAAGAGGATGACGATAGCTATCCTAGCCATGGGTTCCATGAATACGATGGTACAACAATGGGGGAAGAAGCTGAGCCGGCAATGCGGGAAGGAGCTGAAGAAGAGGCATCAGATGAGCCCGCTGATGATCTTGGTCAGGCCATTGCTGATGCAAAGAGAAACTGCGCAAGTGAAAAGGAGAAATTGAAGTTGCAGCGCATGTTAGAGGATCACAAGAAATTGTTGTACCCAAATTGCGAAGATGACAAGAAAAAGCTGGGTACCACACTGGAATGTCGGTTGGTGTTACCAACCGGGACTAAAGGTCCCCCAGCCCACGGCGCCGGCAGGTGCCACGTGGTGGGCCTTTAGTGCCGGGCCGTGTTGAACCGGGACTAAAGGGGGGGGGGCCTTTAGTCCCCACCCTTTAGTGCCGGTTGGAGAACCGGCACTAAAGGCCCTTACGAACCAGCATTATAGGCCGATTCTGCACTAGTTAACACCCACATAGACACCGACTAGGCTAGCCACTTTCAATGACAAGTGGGGACGGAGGATGGTCAACCAAGTCAGCATGGACTAGCAACAGGGGCTGTGGGGCCAAGGTGTCATAGGAACATAACATATATAAATTCTAGCAAAAAGTGAGGGCACCTGGGATTGAACCCAGGACCTCCTGGTTGTAACGAGGGGAACCTAACCACTCCGGCTACTGAAACTCATTTGATAAAATCAAGAGTGATGCTCCTCATGAAGAAGAAGCCCACACTTTCTGATGGAGGAATCGGTTGGGTTGGCTCACCTAGCAGCCATGGGCGGTCTTGGAGGGATCTGGAAGGCCACACGTGGCGTGGAGAAGGAGGCTTATGCGGCTGTGCGCAGTCAATGGCATGGCGAGCTGCTGTTGCTCGTGACCTGAAGAACAGAGGCAACAGCAATTTTCCTGGCCATGCAGAAGATGGCGGCATGGGAGGTCCTGGCGCGGGGTCAGCGGGAACCGACCGGGATGGGGCAGATCTGGTGGCCGTGCGGCGGATTGAAGGAGATCCGATGGTCGAGGAGGTCGGTGAGGCTCGTGATGGTAGCCTTCCATGGTGCTGCTCCTTTTCGTGGTTTGCAGGGAGAGATAGGTCAGAGGAGAGAGAGAAATTAGAGAGAGAGAGAGCAGGGGAAGGACAAGGGGTGAGGGAGCTCATCTTCACGGGCAAGGCTTGCTGCGGCGCTTGCTGGCGATGAAGGAAAACGGCAGCAGGCGGCGGGGTGCTTTGCTCCATGACCACCCAAGCTTATCCTTCGACAAGGGCTCATCGAGAAACGTAACGGGAGGACTTGAGGCGTTGCATATCAAGCACATGTTGGCGGCTGCAGGAGCTCATGCTCCTCTGGTCGCGCGGACCACGATTGCTGCAGGCGCCTGGACGCGTCCGGTTGGATGGGGGGCTCTGCTGCTGCTCGAGGTGGTTGAGGGAGCCTTGGATGGTTGCGGTCGACGAGAGAGATTGAGGGATTGGGTTGGCCGGCGCAAAAATTGTGGGAGGTGGTCGGAGTCTGCTGGTTGGGGGATGGATCCCGAGGGAGGGGAGTGGAGTGGCGATGGGGACAAGATGGATGGATCATGGATGGGACGGATTCCTAGGGTTAGGCTAGGGTTTAATTCGATATATATAGCAGGTAGTTTACGTTAGATGCTATCTGGACCCTCCGATTTAAATCGGATGGTCGACATAAATAGGTTAGGGGTCCAATCAAGAAACGGATGATGGTTTAGGGTATTACGGGGTTGATCTGGACCCAACGGTCACGACCGTACGTTTCAGGTTCGGGGTAGTTATCGGTCACGCACGTGGGGTCTGTGCACTGTGCAGAGGGGTAGGCATAGATGAGAGAGAAAACGGGCAGTCGGACAATAGGATTTTAAAACCGAAAACATCCGACATTTTACCGGCTATAGTGTCGCTATAGGTTTATCCGTTGGGGGCATCAAACGAACTCCGAATGCAACGAAATTTGGCAGGCGACCTACCTACAAGAAATTAAGACCAGTCGCCATATTTTGACCCATTCTGAGAACATTTTTATCCGACTTTGAAAAACAATATTTTTAATGATGTTGCGGGCGCGTGCATGTGTGGTTGGTCTCGAAACGGTCAACGACGAAACGGGAAGAACCGGCAACTATGAACGAATGCAATTTTTGAAAAAAAAGATGGCAACGGAGTGTCTATGCAATGCTAATGATGTGAATGATGCGATGATGAATGCGATAACCAAATGGAACACACGGCGAAACACGAAACAAACGGAAGCCATCTGAAGCGTCGGTCTCGGGCTGTTACAACCTTTGTACTCACGGTTGCTTAATTTATGTTTTTTCAGAGGAGACTTCAGTCTCGCTTGTGGTTTCTACGGCAAGATCGATGTTGACCGAGTAGCTTGGGAATCCCAGATAGAATTCTGGCTCCTATGGAGGGTCTTCTAGATAGACAAGCTTTCTCAGGCTTTTTACTTTCTTGATGTCTGTACCCAGACATGATATGCATCCTCTTGTTGCTTGTATGACTTTGTGTGTTGGGTCATGTGACCCCTGCTTGTAATATCACACTATGTTGGCTCCTAGGAGCCTTTAATAAACACTTTGAGTCATAGAGTTATGTTGTGATTAGGGATGAAAATGGCGCGGAAACGGACGGAACTGGTTGCTACCATATTTGTTTTCATATTTTTTTGCAGAAGCGGAAACGAATACAAAAACCCCGGAAACAAATATGGAAACAGATACTACCGGAAACAGACACGGAGCGAATACTGAGCAGACACGAAAACAAAACTTTGTGTTGACCGGAACTTACAACACCCTTGAATCGTAGAGAAATACACACAAAAACAATTTTTTTATGGAATTGTTAACATGGCTACAAAATAATATGGTTGTGTTAGCAACATTGGGTAGTATTGTAGTAGTACATGGCTATTTCATATAGGGTGTGTATGGTAATAAAAGTTGATCCTCAAATGATCCATCATGCTCATTCTGCTCATTATCGCATTGTGTGTTGTTTGGTAGTTGGGCAACAAAGCAGCCATGGGTCTATAGTAGAAACGGAAATTCCATATTCACGAAAACGGAAAGTTCCGTTTCCACGTCTGTTCCACCGGAAAACACAGTTCCGTTTTTGTTTCCGTTTCCGCATAAAAAATTCTATTTCCATTTCCGTTTTGCAAATTTCCGTTTCCGTTTTCATATTTCCTCTCCGTTTTCATTTTTCCTCCGGAAAAGCGGAAAGTTTCCACTCCATTTTTATCCCTAGTTGTGATGCCATGTTGTATCTACGCATATCCTGCATATTGCGTGTATGTTTAAATGCATTGGTATGTGTGGGATTGGACACCTAGTTGTGTGCCTTTAGTAGCCCTCTTTACAGGGAAATGCCTATTTGTCCTTCGACTGAGCCTTGGTAGCTTGCTACTGCTCCTGACACATTGATTGACCGGCGTGTATCCTTATTTGTTGTTGTGTCTGTGCCTGCGGGGAAATGTCATGCGGTGTAATGGAGTCCTTGTAGCTTGTTACGACTCATCTACACACGATGATGAATGACACCTACATTACTTTGTTACGTATGCTTGTTCCTTTACGGATGTGCCACTTGGGTCTATAACTATTCATGTCAACCCGGGTTTTCTTACATATGATTGCTAGCGGCATACTTATATACATGAGCCAAAAGACACAAACGGTCCCAGCCAAGGTAAGGTGACAGCCATGGGGTTTACCGTGCGTGAGGCCACAAGGTGATATGATATGTTACATGCTAGATTCGTATGGCCTAGGATCGGGGTCCTAACAATAGTTTTTGTTCACCATCTTTGTAATCTCTTGGCAGGGTTTTATGCCATTCTTTAAGCCCATTGAAAAAGTAGCGCACTATAGTGTGTATGTGATGAACAGATATCGTGGGAGCATTGACATCCAAGATTCACTTTCTTACTCTAGGAAGGGGATTTCATGAACCAAATTCCATGAAGACTCTACAAATATCGTGAGTTTTGATAGCCGAACTGCCCAGCATAGGTGTTTTTTCCCTGAATTTCCTTTTTCTGCCTCCCTTTTCATAGACATTTATATTTAGGATGCTAATACACCATGATGTTTTGTATTTGAACTCAGTATTACTTGATAGTTGCACTTCTGATAGCTTTTAATTGGACTTCCTGCAAGTCTCAGGATATGCACATGATTATAACTATTATTTAATATGTTTTTGATTTGGTTTTCATGCCATGTCTGGCAGATGAAGAGATTTGTTGGGTTGCTGGAGGAGCTGCACGGCAAGGCTGAGTACAAAGCGAGCAAGCAGCCAAATTGGGTGACTATTGCAAAGAGGCTGACTTTTGTTGAAGTCCCAAAGCAGGGTGGTAAGAGTGTGGTTTCTTCCGCCTCAAGTTCTGCTCTCGATATGGTGGCAATGACCTTATTGAAGATTTTGCTGAACTGGATGTATCTGGTTTTCTTATTTTTTCCATTATCTTTTCATGTAGTATTTGTTTTGCCTACATGATGCTGTTGTGCTCTAGCATATGTTGTTATTTGGCATTACTCTTTTCACATTCTTTATTCTTTTATCTGCAGGGTGCCGTAGAGGACTGGAAGGCCGAGTATGTGCATAGTCTAGTCTTCAGTCCGAAGAATGAAATTTTTTGTGTTGAGATACTAGCTGAGATCCAGAGCTTGGCGCCGCGAATTCTTCCTACAGAAACATTTGTTTAGTATAGATTTGGTTTAGTATAGATTTTGGTTTAGTAATGATTGGAACGACTTATTTGCATCAGCTATTTAATGTTAGTATTTCTAATATTTATGACCGCACAGTTTTATATGATTGAGGACCAATATATTTAGAAGAAAAAATATTTGGTTTGTGATATTGAATATTTTTTGGATTGTGATTTGAGGACCAATATAATGCACAATGGGGTTTTATGCCCTATGTGATGTTATTGAACTTTTGCATGTGGGCTGGTTAAACTGTTGTTAACTAATGTGCATTTTGTGTTATATGATGTAACATGACGACACCATCTCTTTGTTCTACTGAAGATATGTGGAGACGTCGTAGTGCTTTTGTTGTTTCTTTTTGACATGGAAGTAAAATATTTTAAGGACGGTGTTGTGATGGACATATGCTTTTCGGATGTGGGGGTGTGTGGAGGGGGTGGTGGTTGTGGTTTGTAGTTGACTTTGTTTGAATTTCAGTTTTTAATTATATTTTTTCACTTGTTTTTCAATTCATGCAAGATGTAACTTTTTATGTCATGTGTAATACACGGGTGCAACAACATCCAATACAAACAGTTTTAACCCCTTTCCACGACGTAAATTTAAACTGTCGCCTTGCCTATGTGGGCGGTAGGGGGGGTCCATCCCACATGGCACAGAAATCGTCTACGAAGGTGATTGATGGTGCACAGGCTCTGCAAAATATAATTGTGTGCGATGTAGTAACGTATCGCACACACTATACTTTGGGAACACGTGTGGGATTTGGGGACCAATCGCACATGCCTATCACGACTGAAACTCGTCTAATTGCACTTGAAGAAAAAACGGTGTTTGACCTTTAACCGTTTGTGAAATATTACCTAAGTCACACGGGCCATCATAGAAACTGTGTGTGATGTATGCATCATCGCACATGAGTTTTCTCTGGCAAGCTTCTGCCATGCATAATATCATCGCACATGTTTCTTGAGTAATTTATGCGTGGGATTGCTCTTTTCTTCGGGCACGGTTTCCTGTTGGCTCACGTGTGAGATAAGGTGCTATCGCAAACGATTGAGGAGCTCCGACGCACACGTAGAAGTGCTGCAAATCGTCTGCGATTTCTTATGTATCACCAACGTTTCAGTTTATATCTCGTGTTCTCTTCCTGTAGATCATAGGCAGTTGCGCTATGAGTTACATGTGATTTCCATTTTGGATCGCACACAATTAGTTGCTTGAACCATGTGCACTTAAATGGCCAGGTTCTTGTAAAATATCGCATTTGAATCACCCTGCAAATAGCAAATTCGCCACAATATGCAATCGAACAAATAGCGTCCACATGAAGAACATTCATCATAATTCACCACAATATGCAATTGAACAAATAGTGTCCACACGAAGAACATTCATCAAAATTCGCCACAATATTCAATTGAACAAATAGTGTCCACATGAAGAACATTCATCAAAATTCGCGACAATATGCAATTGAACAAATGCTAGCTAAATTCCACAAATGTATGGACATATGCAGTACATAATCATAGTGTATTAAATACAAAGACATGATCGCATGGAAAACAATGCATCCATGCATATATGTTTAGCTGATAACACTATATGGATGCCTACTTATTATTGGGAGATAGGAATGCTGAAATCTTCACAGCCTGGACCGGGCTTGATATAGTGTTTCAAAAAGAAGGTGCTGATAAATTTCGTAATAGACATCAATTCATCTGCGGCGAGCGGTTCAGAGCTCACCGGTCCAAAGATCAACTCCATGATTTTTAGATCGGAATGTAATATATGTGTGGAGTAGAAGATAATTATTATGAAACATACTTACTGGTTCTATTTTGACAGCATCGCCACCACATTCAACATGTCTGCTGTCGGGGTACACAAACAGGGGTGTTTTGTTCCCCCTTGACTTGTGCACAGACAGTAAGCCTCTGGCCCGATGGCCTAAGCTCCCGGGGAAAGCTACCTCTCCGTCAAGGCCTACACAAGACAAAGAACCCGCTCTACGTGAGATCAAGAAGCGCATCAAGAAGATAACATCGACAGCCAAGCCCCCGGCAGAGGCAGTCTACACTGGCTACCAATGCCGGCAAGCTCAATGCAAGAGCCCGGGACGGGCCCAAAGCATGCCAGCCACGTCCCCGGTGCCTACCGAGGGCCGAGGCGCATGCATCTTCAGGAAGACACGGCAAGCCATCTGTGGGGACCCCGACTCATAAGTCGTGATCCCCGAATGCACGTGTACAGTGATCCCAGAGATCAATGCTCACTGAACACACAAAAGCTGAATAACAAGAGTCTTACATCCATACTTAGCATCTTACACAAATAAAGACCATGAAGGTCAAGTCTTACATAGATAGGGCCATGAAGGCCGAACAACAAACATAAACTAGCAGCAGAAATGTTGATCGAAAGCGTAGTTCCAAGCCATCTGCCTTAACCCTACAGGCATTCTAACTGGGAAGCGTCCTAGTTCGCATGTTCGTTAGCAACGAACTCTTCACCATATTCCTGCTGTTCCATGCCTGGCCAATTAAATAACCAGTGGCAAGCCAATGAGTACTTTGAATGTACTCGCAAGCAACCCATGTTTTGGAACAAGGTATAACAATGCATGCTATAGCACTAAGTAGGTAAGTTTGCAGAAAGCTAATTTTGAATGCAATGACATGATCAAATAACTTGTGTAAGCATGCATCAACAATTGGCAGATATCCATATGAACAAGTTAAAGATATCATCATAAGCAAGGGGTTGAACATCTCATGTTCAGTCATTTCATCAAGTCATCCGACTTAGCTTAAGTACCTTCTTTGCCACCAACTCACACACACACCACGTTTGTGAAAACATCGAACATAGTTTAAGCAGGACCACCAACTGTCCATGACCGTGGACACGGCTATTCGAATAGTTTTACACTCTGCAAAGGTTGCACACTTTACCCACAAGACTCGGGGAACTTCCGTGTCATCCATGACTCGCGGTATATTACATACCCGAGGTAAGCACCCGAACATTGCTTTTCCCCTGACGACACTGAACAAAGAGTCCACTCATTGGTCCATGTCTTCATGATGTGCAAAACACGTGCATCGCTCAACATAGTACCATCCATGAAGGAACACAATGGTGTGCCCGGTGCCTGTAAAGACATTGCATGGTCGCCCTACCAGGCATGACCCCGTATCGAGAGAGTAACTCATACTCTCCCGCCACTAGTAAGGCGGACTCCTTGCTAGTATCGACCAAAGTAATCAACAAAGCCTCGTCCCATAAGGGGTATCGTGGTTGTGCATGTAAGGTTGGGACGGTCAGCAAATCTTAAATCTCTCCGTTTTCGAAAACACACACACAACTTGCTCCGATACACCACTTCTTTATCAAGTGGTTACCTAGCCCATCACCATCATCTCCCTCGGGCATTAGTGGCGCCCGACGGGTTTTTTGAAAAGTCTTTGAAAACACTTTTGTTTCCATCACCATGCATATCCCCATCCCGTTTGCGTAGCATCTACTAAGCATCCTGTCTACTCCCACCCGCACAACCCTCATAAGGAGGTAGGGTCATGCACGATGCAAGTATCAACAAGAAAATATCGTAGGCATCCCATCAAAGTGGTCATCACATCAACATGATTAACATCACGAAATAATGTGCTATATGCCATGCAATAAAAGGGTTTCATAGTCATGGTCAATGGGCTGCTTGCCTGGCTAAACATGGTCTTCGGGGTCTTCAAAGTCTTCGGGTCCAACTCCCTCGTCAACAACGCAATCTATCGTTGCGATAATAACGGCAATAATAAGAATCACAACAAAAATAGAGCACAAACTCCACTTCAAAAATGTTACCCTATTCTGTAAAATACTACAATAGAAACTAAAAATATTTGTCTAATGTTTTGTAGTGAAAAAGATTTTGAAAACTATTTTAACAGAGGCTAAAAATATTTAAAACTAGCTTTTAAATAAATCCAATGCATAAAATGTTTTCAAAAAATTACTCAAGTGGCACTGTTAAATTCTACACATTATTGCAAGATTTGTGGTGGAGGAGTTATTGGATTTGGATAATTATTCTGATATGTGGAATTTTTGGAAATCTACTGGAAAAAAAAAAGAAAAAGGGCTCAAAGCAACTGGGCCTGTACAGACCCTGTTGGGCCGGCCTGTGGCCGAGCCAGCCCGGGCGAGCCGGGGCGCGCGCGCTGCCTAGGTTCAAACCCGACAGGCAGGCCCCTGGCGCCAGTCTCATGGAGGGGGGAGGAGAGAGATGGGAGGATGACAGGTGGAGCTCACCTGTCATCACCTTCCCTGCGACCAGAGTGGGGGCGAGCTCACTGGCGACGGCAGTGGACACAGCGAGGCGTCCTGGTGATGATGTGGAGTTTGTCGGAGTGGGGCAACGATTCGCCGGCGACGAGATCCCGTGGTGGAGAGGACTCGGGAGGTGGTTGCCGACGACGCCAGGAGCTACGAAAAGCACGGGAGAGAGAGGGAGGAGGGTCAGGTGGGAGCGGGGGTTCCAGATCGGAAGAAAACTAGGGGAGAGGAGCTCCCTACCGTGTGAGCTCCAGTGACCTGACGCGTCGGAGTTCAAGCTCGATCTCAAGCTCGGGCGGCTCAGGGGAGGAGCGGGTGGTCTGGGGGTTCGATTAGGTGCCTGGGAGAGAGAGGGAGGCCGCGAGGAGTGCTCGGGGATGCTTATTATAGGGGGGCCGGGGCTTGCCGTGGACTGGGTCCTCGGCGTTCGCCGGATGGGCTCTGGAGGCCATGGAAGGGCGTCGGGGCTGCTCCACGGTGCTCGTGGGGTTGGTCTAGGGTGCTAGGGGGTGAGAGAAAGAGCAGGGCGAGCTCAAGGCGGGTCCCCCGCGTGGACAGGGAGTGGCGGAGCCTTGCGGTACTCGGGCACGCGCGTGCAGGGGTCGCCGGAGAGAGAAAGGAGAGGGGACCGACAGGGCGGCTTGTTGGGGACGTCAAGAGGGGCCAGGGGGACAAGCCCCCGCATCCCAAGGTGGTCGGGAGGTGGGGATGGGCGCCGGCTACAGTGCGGGTGCGCACTGTAGCACGCTCTGGAGCGCGTTTTTGGCATGCCACGGCATGCCTTTGGCAGCTTCTGCGCAGCCACTTGGGTCTAGGGGATCTAGGGGGAGAAAAATAGTTCATGGGAAACATTGGATGCTCTGGAGGCCGAGTAGAACAAGAGGGAAGTGGAGAGAGAGATAGGAGTTCTTGCTGTACAGGGGGTAGAAATGGGTTTTTACCCTACTCCTTGATTGAGTCTGAGCTTGAAATTTTTACTGGGGTTAGAGCGGACATACAAGTGGCTGTGGTAAAAGTTTGAACTCAGGGAGAATAATGGAAGAGATGGAACCAGAGGTTTTACTATCTAACCAGAAGGTGTTTGATTCATGTTTGGGCAAGTAAATGGAGTTTGCTTGCCATGAGATTTAACAAGATGAAAATGTAGGTAAAATTAGAGTGGATCACCAAGTTTGAGATGGTTTGAAGAAATTTCACAATGTAAACTTGGTAAACCCTAGAAATCAACAGAATCAGATTTCTGTAGATCTAGGCATGCTAAACTAATCGCCTAAATGCACCACTTGGTGTCGTAGCATTATTTGGGGATTAGAACCTTCGCACAAAGTTTGGGGGCAATAGGTGAAACTTCACAATGTAAAGTTGCTCAAATTTGATTCTGGACAGGAATGGCTTTCGAATATTTTGGTGAATCAAATCAATTAGGATTGAGATCAAACTTTGCAAGATCATCACATATAGCATCTATGACTTACTGGAATTTTCCTGGATTTTATTGAGAATATTTCTTATAGAAATATTTCGAATACACAGCAGATCGCACTCGGCGGTGGAGTCCACGATCTGGTCGATGCGCGGGAGCGGGAAGGGGTCCCACGGACAAGCCTTGTTGAGACTCGTGAAGTTGACGCACATGCGCTCCTTCCCACCCTTCTTGGGGAGAACCACGAGGTTGGCCAGCCAATCAGGGTACCGCACTTCCCGAATAACGTCGGCTTCCTGCAGCTTGCGGACCTCTTGGACGTTGAAAGCTTGCTTTTCTTGCGCCTGTCGCCGCACCTTCTGCTTTACCGGGCGTGCATGAGGGCACACCATCAGGTGGTCCTCGATCATGTCCCTCGGGACGCCCACCAGGTCAGTCGGCTCCCATGCGAACACGTCCTTGTTTGCGCGGAGGAAGTCAACCAACGTCTTCTCCTGCTCCGGGGGAAGGCCAGTGCCGATAGTGAAGGTGGGGCCTGAGCTTCCGCCATTAACAAACACCTGCTTCGTCTTAGCTCGATCCTAAGAGAACAATTGTTTGTTCTTCACGGGCGCGGCCTCCAGAGCCCGCACCGCTCCCTCGGCACCGGGGCTCAGGGCCGCTACGGCCCCAGCAGCGGAAGTGTCGCCCTCATAATCGAGGCGCGGGGCCGCCTCAGCCCCCGGGGCCTAGGCGGCACCCTCGACGCCTGAGCGTGTGGCCGCCGCCGCTTTGTAGGTGAATCTGAGGGCCTAAACTGCATCCTTGGTGTCCCCAGCCACGGAGATGATGCCGCTGCTCCCCGGCATCTTCATGATGTTGTAGCCTGGGTGCGTCGCCGCCATGAAGTTGGCGAGGGCCGGGTACCCCAGGATGGCGTTGTATGGGAGGCCGATGTGGTCCACGTCGAAGTTGATCATCTCAGTGCAGTAGTTGTCGCGAGTGCCGAAGGTGACCGAGAGGCGCACCTGCCCTAAAGGGGCGGTGGAGCCTTGGGCCACCCCCGAGAAGGGCCTGGTGGCCGCAAGCTGGTCATAGCGCACCTGCAGCGTGTCGAAGGTTTCCACAGAGAGGACGTTGAAGCTGGCGACACCGTCGATGGGTGTCTTGGTAACTGCGACGTAGCTGATGGTGGGGGTGCACAACATGGGGATTGCACCAGTGGCAACCGTAGCCCTGGGTGGTCCTTGGAGTCGAAGGTGATGTCGGTCCCCGGCCTCGTCTTACCGCGCGGGGCCTCAGGTCACGGCTGAGCTGCGCCCGCCTGGCGGACGAGCTGCTTGACGTGGCGGCCGGACGCAGGTGCCTGCCATCCGTCGAGGATGCAAGCGACCGTGCGAGGCCCGGGGGCTGCAAGACGCATGACGAGATGACCGTGAGGCCTTGTACACGCTTTGAGTAGCGCGGCCTGCGCGCTTGCCGGCCCAGGGCGAGCGTGGGGGGTCAACACCGTGGCGGAAGCAGGGGTCGGGGAAGCAGTGCGGCCGCCACGCTGTCCGGAGGAGACAGCGACAAGTTTTGCTGCCCTTGAGCAGCTCGGCCGGTGGCAGCATTGGCTGCCGGAGGGATGGAGCGGCGCGGGGCGCCGTGGCCCACGGGCGCCGTCTGGGCAACGCGAGTGGTCGGGCACCCGGCACGAACCCGCCGGGCGTCGGCCATGGGAGCAACGGAGCTTAGACGGGGTGGAACCGGAGAAAGCTTTCAACACGCCCCTACCTGGCGTGCGAAATGTCGGAATCGGGGCTCCACAAAACCCAACAAGGTTCGAACACTGGGGCGTGTGCGAAGATCTCCCCCGGCCCAAAGTCTCAAGCTTGTCACCCTACGGCCTAGCTGCGTCGAGTAAGTTTAGGCGAGGAAGAAGATGGACACAGAGATTTACCTAGGTTTGGGCCACCTTGTGGTGTAAAACCCTACTCCTGCTTTGTGGTGGATTGGCCTCATGAGGAGGCTATGGATGAACTAGTACAGTCGTTGGGTGGCCTCGCGAGGGCTCTTGGTGGTGATGAACTTGACCCGATTCAACCTCCTTCTACGATGGAAGCTTGTCCCTATTTATAGGGGCCACTGTCCTCTTCCCCCGTCGAACAGGCGGGAAGGGATCCCACAACGGCCAAATTTGAAAGGGGACAAGAGGTACATCCTATCCAGACTAAAGGTGGTCTTTGCCTTCAAAGCTTCTGGGCGTGACGCAGTGGTGGGCTCGGCGATGACATCCGTCCTGCCGAGTTCGTGGTCTCGGTCCTCTTGCATCGGGAAGGAAACCTTTGGGGGGTTCCTTGTGAACCCGCATACGTCCTTGTTTCCTTAGCACCAAGGAGGAAATTGTCCTCCCTCTGCGCCCACTGGCGCCCGCCTGGCTTGGTCGTCAGAACCCACGTCACCCCGGCCTCACGAGGCCGGGTACATGCATAGGAATCTCCGCTCCTCAAGAGGTGGCCTGAAGGGGTTCCACTAATTCGGAGGTCTTGGTGTTGTCCTCCTCGCGAGGCGGGGGCTCCCGCGAGGGCCTTGACTTGGGGGGCTTGTTGCAGGGCCGTACCGGGCCTTCATGGTGGGCCATGCGCTGGGCCACAGGCAGGCAGGTCTGGGTACCCCGATTCCAGAACACCGACAACTCCATCCTTAAAAGAATAATTAGCAAGCATGGTGGAGATTTCAGCTTCCGGTATCTTTCTTTTATGAGTGATGATGTCTTTCATATACTTTGCATAAGGGGACGTCTTCAAAATATGGGTTAAACGGGTACGCAAAAAGACTCGCCTAATCATTTCAGCAAGCGCTCAAATTCTTCATCATCCTTTTTCTTAGATGGCTTAGGTGGAAATGGCATGGGTTTCTGAACCCATGGCTCTCTTTCTTTACCCTGTTTCCTAGCCACAAAGTCTCTTTTATCATAATGTTTATTTTTAGGTTGTGGGTTATCAAGATCAGCAGCAGGCTCTATTTCAACATCATTATCTGGTTAGGTTGGGCATCTTTATTAACATCATCATTATCATTATCATCATCACTAGGTATATTTTCATTACCAGACTGAGTTTCAGCATCAGAAATAGAGACATCATTGTTATCAGGAGGTTTTTGTGTCTCAGGCTCACTAGAGGTATGCAAAGTCCTATCATTTTTCTTTTTATTTTTCTTCTTAGAAGGACTAGGTGCATCAGTATTAATTCTCTGAGAGTCTTGTTCAATTCTTTTAGGATGACCCTCAGGATAAAGTGGTTCATGGGTCATTCTACCTCCTCTAGTTACTACTCTAGCAGCAAAATCATTCATATTATTATTCATTTCATCAAGCAATTCTTTTTGAGTGTTAGCAACTTGTTCTAACTGAGTTTGAACCATAGAGGCATGTTTTTCTACACCCCTACCGTCATTACTGATTCTAAATAGAAAGTCACTCAAGCGAGCAATCATATCAGAATTATATTTCAATTGTTTCAGAACGTGAGCATTGAAATGATCTTGCTTCATAATATAGTTGTCAAACTCATATAAGCATTGACTAGGATGTTTATTGTGAGGTATGTCACTTTCATTAAACTTTAATAAAGAATTTACCTCTACCACGTATGGAGGTGGTGTTGTGTCAAGGCCATGTATTTCTTCAATAGGTGGAAATTTTTTAACATCCTCAGCTTTAATGCCTTTATCCTTCATAGATTTCTTTGCCTCTTGCATATCTTTAGGACTGAGAAATAAGATACCCCTCTTCTTCGGAGTGGGTTTAGGAGGTGGTTCAGGAAGAGTCCAATCATCATAATTCTTCAATATATTATTCAATAATTCTTCAGCTTGTTCAATAGTTCGTTCCCTGAAAACACAACTAGCACAACTATCTAGGAAATCCATAGAAGCATCGGTTAGTCCATTATGAAAGATATCAAGTATTTCATTTTTCTTTAGAGGATGATCAGGCAAAGCATTAAGCAACTGGAGAAGCCTCCCCAAGCTTGTGGGAGACTCTCTTCTTCAATTTGCACAAAGTTAAATATTTCCTGTAAGGCAGCTTGTTTCTTATGAGAAGGAAAATATTTTTCAGAGAAGTAGTAAATCATATCCTGGGGACTACGCACACAACCAGGAGAAAGAGTATTGTTCCATGTCTTAGCATCACCCTTTAATGAGAATGGAAACAACTTAAGGATATAATAGTAGCGAATCTTCTCATCACGAGCAAAGAGGGTGGCTATATCATTCAGCTTAGTAAGGTGTGCCACTACAATTTCAGTTTCATAGCCATGGAAAGGATCAGATTCAACCAAAGTAATTAACTCTGGGTCGACAGCGAACTCATAGTCCTTATCGGTAACAAAGATAGGTGAAGTAGCAAACTTAGGATCACATTTCATTCTAGCATTCAAAGTCTTTTCCTTATACTTGCGTAGCAATTTCTTAAGATCATTTCTATCCTTGCAAGAAAGAATTTCTCTAGTTACCTCTTCGTCCATAACATAACCTTCAGGTATCTTAGGCATTTCAAACTTAGGAGAGCTAGGACTAATAGGTGTTTCATAGTCATCATCAGTGTCATAAGCTTCATGAGTTTCAGCAATCTTATCAGTTTCAGTAGTTTCATTCTCTTTAGCTCTAGCAATTTGTTCATCAAGAATTCTCCTAGTGGCACATTATCATCAAGCATGGTACTAGCATCATCAATAGCATAATTCATAGCAGAGGTAGCATCATCAATAACTTGCGACATATCAGGATTACTAGCATGTCGTGGTGTTGCAAGCTTACTCAAAACAGAAGGTGAATCAAGTGCACAGTATGATGGCAATTCCTTACCTCCCCTCGTCCTAGAGGGAACGATCTTGGTCTTTGGATCCTTCAGATTCTTCATAGTGATCAATTTATATAAATCCCAAGTGACTCAACAAATATAGCTATACTCCCCGGCAACGGTGCCAGAAAAAGGTCTTGATAACCCACAAGTATAGGGGATCGCAACAGTTTTCGAGGGTGGAGTATTCAACCCAAATTTATAGATTCGACACAAGGGGAGCCAAAGAATACTTGAGATTATTAGCAGTTGTGTTGTCAATTCAACCACACCTGGAGATTAAATATCTGCAGCAAAGTGATCAGTAGCACAACAATATGATAGTTTGATAGCAGTAGCAAGAGTAACAGTAGCGGTAACAGTAGTAGCAATAGTTTTGTAGCAGTTGGAATAGTAGCAGCAGCAATAGTAACTTAGCAAGAACAATAAGTGGAAAGCTCGTAGGCACTGGATCGGTGAACTCGTTGGATGATATTCGTCATGTAACAGTCATAATCTAGGGCAATACAAAACTAGCTCCAGTTCATCAATGTAATGTAGGCATGTATTCCGTAAATAGTCATACGTGCTTATGGAAAAGAACTTGCATGACATCTTTTGTCCTACCCTCCCGTGCCAGTGGGGTCCATAAGGTAACTAAGGGATATTAATGCCTCCTTTTAATAGAGAACCGGAACAAAGCATTAACACATGGTGAATACATGAACTCCTCAAACTACGGTCATCACCGCGAAGTATCCCAAATATTGTCACTATCGAGTTGACAGATCATAACACGTAATAGGTGCATATGACAAGGCAAGATCGGATCAAGAACATAGATATAATGGTGATAAGATAAACGGTTCAGATCTGAAATCATGGCACTCGGGCCCTAGTGACAAGCATTAGGCATAGCTAAGTCATAGCAACATCAATCTCAGAACACAATGGATACTAGGGATCAAGCCCTAACAAAACTAACTTGATTACATGATGAATCTCATCTAACTCCTCACCGACCAGCAAGCCTACGAAGGAATTACTCACTCTCAGTGGGGAGCATCATGGAATTGGCGATGGAGAAGGGTTGGTGATGACGAAGACCGAAGATTCCCCTCTCTAGAGCCCCAAACGGGCTCCACATCTGGCCTCCCGATGAAGAACAGGAGGTGGCGGCGGCTCCATATCGTAAAACGCGATGAAACTTTCTCCCTGAATTTTTTCTCCGAAAATAGGAATTTATAGTGGCGGAATTAGGTTTAGTGGGGCCACGAGGTGGGCACAACCCACCAGGGCGCGCCCAGGGGGCCTGGCGCGCCCTGGTGGGTGCTGCTCACCCTGGCTCCCCTCTTCGGTGGATTTTGGCTGCAATAATTCTTATATATTCTAAAATAATTCTCCAAAAAGTTTCGTTCCATTCCGAGAACTTTAATTTCTGCACAAAAACAACACCATGGTAGTTCTACTGAAAACAACGTCAGTCTGGGTTAGTTCCATTCAAATCATGCAAATTAGAGTCCAAAACAAGGGCAAAAGAGTGAGGAAAAGTAGATACGTTGGAGACGTATCAGGAGATCGCAAAGCCGATGCCAGAGGATAGCTTGACGAGGAGGGTTCCATCGACTGGAGGGGAGTCTTCTCCTCAATCACTGTATTCGGGCCAGGTGCGCTGCCGGGGGCTGGTCCCATCCTTTCTGTGGACTCCTGAGCATCCCCGTCAACCTGCCCGTGGCCCTCCGTGGCAGTAATCTTCATCGCCTCCACGGCAACATCCTTCCCAATGTCAGCCACTTCTTCCAGCAACTCAGGCTCTTCAAGTAGCGGAGCTGCGGACAAAAGCAATGAGCAGAAAAATGAAGAGTCAGAAAACAACAGAGCTAGCAGAAAGAGGGGATAAGGGGAAGTCAAGATACAAACAAGTGAGATACCCGGCAGGGGTTGCTGAGGGGGGACGTCCTCTCCCCCGGCAACATCGGTCGCTAACATGCTATCGGTCATCATCTCTTCCGTGGGGGCCTCAGTGCGAGCAAACCCCTCGGTGGAGGCCCTTGCCGGCGACTCCTCCCCACCGACGAGAAGATCCTCTTCTTCATCCCCGCCAGCGGCCAAGGTCTATCCTGGAGTTCCATGAAGAGGATTGGGCCGGGGGCTAGGTGAGGAATCTCTTTCCACGCCTCCTGCCGGGCTCGTACCTGCCGTGGAACCCGGCTCAACCGCGGACTTGACCCGCTTGGCTCGATGCGCGAGGGGCTCTTCGTCCCTGTCAGAATCAGCCATACAAGATTAGTCAAGAAGTCAAGAATAGAAAACATTTGACAAAGGGCGTCATTGAGTAGCTCACTCTGAGGCAATGAGCATGGAGCACAGCTCGTATGACACAGGTGGTGGGCTCGACCTGCCCCTCTTCAAGGTTGGAGGAGCGGAGCTTGGCGGGGGGACCGGAACCTTTGGCAGGGGCGAGCTTGGCGGAGAAGTTAGGCTTGCCGGAGGACTAGGATCCACCCCCAGAGCGATCCATCGCTTGGCGGAAGGAGGCTTGGCCTGAGAAAGGCGGGAGGATTGGCGGCGTGCTGCTTCATGCCTGCCTCCTCTAGTGGTCGTCTTCTTCACCTTCTGAGCGCCCCCTGAAGACGCGAGGGCCGTCGCTTCGCGGTTGACGTGCTCACGGAGGTGGCGCCTTGGCTCTAGTCCTTGAGGACCCCTCGCGATCTCTCCTTCCTCCGTCTCCGGCTCCTTCACCTCTTCCGTCGTGCTCCCCTCTTGGGTTCCTGTCGCCGCGGTTTGGGAGGCCCCAGCCCCGGCAGACTCAAACCCGGCAGCCTCCACTAAAGCTGGCTTTTCACTCCCCTCCTCCTCAGAGAAATAGTCTCCCTCGGACTCCTCCTCTTCTTTGGAGCCCATCTTCTTGGCGGCCTTGGCTTTCTTGTCTTTGTTAATCCGAGCGGCAATGAACGCCTCCTCCACCCTGGTAGTTGGCTGGATCAGTTTGTCATCTGCCTTGGAAGATCTTTCTTCCAGGTGAGATACCCAGTCCATCTCATCGTCCAGGGCAGGCAGCTCCCAATCGGATTTGACCCCGGAGGCATTGCAGTCTGGCATCCATTGCAGAATCTGGCTCCGGGCTGAATTGAGGTGCAGAGGGACAACGTTTGCTGGCAAATGGAATGGCCCGAGGCGGCCAAACAGCTGCTTGCACAAGCAGCCATGGCCGTAAACAGTCAGGTTGTTGGCAGGGCCTGGGTACAGCCGCATCCTGTCGGCAGCCCCGTTGAACTCCCATGCAAATATGTCCCATTTCTGCAATGGCGCAATGCGGTGCCAGAGGAAGTTGGCCCCCACCTGCTCGATGGTCAACCCGGCAGCTTTCAGACGGGTGATCCTGTTCAGCGCCGGGCGGAGCCTGTCGTCAGTGAGGCCCGGCTTGCTCTAGTCGATGCCGCGCGTGAAATATCCAGTCCGCGCCGAGCAGAAATCGGGGGCTTCTTCATACTTAATCCAGCACTAGTCGCCCCTCCACTCTTCGCACTTCCCGCGCTTATATTCCCCGAGCAGTGGGATTTGTCCTCAATTCGAGGAACGAAGAAGTGCCCGAACAAATCCACGTTGCGGGCAACTCCGACAAAGTTGTCGCACAGATCGGCGAAGATCGCCATGCACACCATTGCATTGGGCGTGAAATCCAGAAGATAGAATCCGTACACCGCCATCATGGCGCAGAAGAAATCTGAGAAAGGGGGGAAAGGCCACAGAAAAAGTACGCACAAAAGAAGCGGTACGAATCTGATGGCGTCTTCTCCTTGGGGCTGTCCGGGAGGACTACGGGCGCTCCGTGCCCATTCGTCGCCCTCCCCCACATGTAGGCATACCTTGCAATCAAGGCTGCCATCCAAATTCGACGAAGAGAAAACCACATCTTTCCGTCGTAGCCTCTCCTGCTCTTCTGCTTTCCTCTTCCTCTCGTCAGCCGATGAGACCACCGACACGGCCGACTACTTCCCCTTCACAACGCTCGTCTTCTTCCCCATCTCTTGGGTACTCAAGAGCGGCGGAGGGGCTAGCAGCACTTGGAGGGTGAGCGGCGGCGGCGGAAGCAGTTTCTTGGCTTGACAAGGAAGATGAAGGAAGGACAAACAGACGCTAATGAGCAGCACTCCTGCACGTTCCCTTTTTATTAGGAAACCGCGAGGGGGCTGGCTCTTCGCAATCTTTTCAGGAACATGTCATTTCTTCTACTGGCAACGACTACTGTTCCACGACCCCACGACCTGCGGTAATTACGCGGAGTGGACGTGGGTTTGATAAGTCATTACGACCAGAGACGTGCAGGCAGTTTTTCATCGACACGTGTCCATGCACTGTTTGGGGCCTAACCCAACATGCCAAGCGACACGTATGACTCAGGCCCAGGGGCTTCTGATGGGGTACACAAATAGGGGTGTTTTGTTTCCCCCTGACTTGTGCAGAGATAGTAAGCCTCCGGCCCGATGGCCTAAGCTGCCTCCCCGTCAAGGCCTACACAAGACAAAGAAGCCGCTCTACGTGAGATCAAGAAGCACAACAAGAAGATAACGTCGACAGCCAAGCCCCCGGCAGAGGCAGTCTACACTGGCTAGCAACATCGGCAAGCTCAATGCAACAGCCCAAGAGGGGCCCAAAGTGCGCCAGCCACGTCCCGGGTGCCTACCGGGTGCCGAGGCGCGAGCATCTTCAGGAAGACCCGGCAAGCCATCCCCCGGCAAGCGCGAGCCGATCGGCCACCGCTCCATCGCATCGCGATGCCAGTCACTTGTCGATGCGGTGTCTAGCCCTAAGGTGGCTAAGTGGCCCTCGCTAAGCATGTGGTGACACACCGGAAGATAGATTATGCCCAGTTGACACCCGTCCAGAAGCGTCTCAAGACACTAAGCAACAGCCAGCTGAGCGGTGGTGAGGGCTTGCCGGGGATGCATCCCCGCGGACCACCTAGACTAGCAATCATGGTATTTTGACCTAAATGCCAGAGTTAGGTATGATAGCTCCGTTAGCTATCTAATCGCTAGATAATGACTGTTTTGCCACTGTGGTTGCCCCTTGCCCTATAAAAGGAGGCCCAAGGCAACCTAACACTACTAGGGAAAACCTTATACACAGAAGCTTACCAGTACCGCTTGTTAAAATGAGGCGCTACTGCTATATAACAGTAGCGCGGTGTGAAAAACATCGCTACTGTTATATTTATAGCAGTAGCGTGTCCCAGATAAAATGCGCTACTACTATACCTGCCACACCGTTGCCTACAGGCTAGGTATAGTAGTAGCGCCCATCTACAGACAGCGCTACTGCTAAGAAAATAATAGTAGTGCGTTTTAAGGAGCCAGCGCTGCAACTAAGAAAAGGAAAAGAAAAAAAAAAGGAAAGAAAAAAAGAAAAGGAAAATTAAAGAAAAAGAAAAAATGAAAGCAATAGCAGCAGCGCCTATTCTCGAAAGCGCTATAGTTACATTAGCTATAGCGCATTTCCCGTACACGCGCTATAGATAAGTTAGCTATAGCAGTAGCGCTTTCCTATAACCCGCGCTGTGACTAAGTAGCTACAGCGCTTTTGCAGGAGCCGTGCTACGGCTAAGTTTGACTTGCCCCTGCGCGGGCGTCACTCCTTCCCCAATTCCCCATTCCTCGTAACTTCTCCCTCTTCGCCCCTGCTCCCTCGCCGCCACTGCCTCCGTTGCCGTCACCGGAGCCGCCACCGGAGCCGCGCGCCGTCGCCGTCACCAGAGCCGCCACCGGAGCCGTGCGCGCTCGACGCCCCCGGAGCCACCCTCGTCCTCTCCTCGCCGCCCTGCCTCCCTCGATGCCCCTGCCTCCCTCACCGTTACCGGAGCCGCCGTAGACGCCACCGGAGCCACCCTCGACGCCCTCCCCGCCACCGTCTCCCCCGAGCACCTCCCCGCCACCGTCTCCCCAAAGCACCCTCTCTGTAAGCCCCCACCCCTCCTCTCTAGGTTAATTTACTTAGGTGAATTTAGTTATGAACCCTAGCTATGTTTAAGCAGAGTAGTAGTGGTACTGTAAGTGAATACTTTGCAAGAGGGCAGTAGGTTAATTTACTTAGGTGAATTTAGGTATGAACCCTAGGTTTAAGTATGAACCCTAGGTTTTGGTATGAACCCTAGGTAGCTAGGTTTTCGTATAAACCCTAGGTAGCTATTTTGATATATATGTATTTAGCTAGATATCAAATTAGGACAGAAATATTATTCTAGGGCAGTACTGAATTTTTTTCATTTCATCATTATAGAGCACTAAAGTTAACTGAATTTTGTTCTATTAGTAGTTAACTGATTTTTTTTCATTTCATCATTGTAGAGCACTAAAGTTAAATGAATTTTGTTCTATTAGTAGTTAGCTGAATTTGCTTCTACACTTAGTTTTTGAATTATCTTGTGAAATTTGGACATGTATATTTGGACATGTGGTTGCTCGTGTATATTTGGACATGTGTTGCGGTGTCGAAGATGAATATTTGAAAATTGTTTGCAGGGAATGATTCCGAGTGGCCTATGTTTTGCCGGAATGTTGATTCATTTCCGTTTCGGCAAATTTCAGGCGCTCTATTTGTTCAGTTTGTAGCAAAGGTCATGCAAATTCATTTTATTAGGTCTAGAATTAATTGACTAGATTTAATCGTAGGAAACATGGCTAGCGATGATGAAGGACAGGGTTCTGGTGATTGCAACGTCTACGCGGCGGCAGATGCCTATTTGAACCTTCTCGATGAGCAACGGTTGTTGCAGGGCCCACCTGTCACATCCGAGACTGAGACCGACATCGAGACCGGCGCCGAGACCGGCGCTGAGACCGGCACCGAGACCGGCGCTGAGACTGACACCGGCGCCGAGACCGGCACTGAGACTGACACCGGCGCTGAGCCCGGCACCGAGACTGGAGAAGCCGGTATAGAACTGAAACCAAAGAGGCAACGGCGCCCAAACCAGCTCATCACTACTACACTGGTGGTCACGGAGGTGGACGACGGCAATTTTGAGCCAAAAGAGCCTGCGGAAGCGTGCGCATGCTTCGGCAATCAAATAGGCTAGATCCTACGGGCAACCGCCACCATCAACGATGCGAAACTATGGAAGATACCAGATATGAAGCAGTCCCTCCTAACGAAGCTGCACCAGGTGTTCTTGTTCCCGGGCCGGGATGAAATCAAATATAAAAATCCGGATAAAGACCCGGCAATGAAGAAGATAAACAGACGCGCCATGGGCAAGTTTAGCGGCGCGTTGTCCGCCTGGAAAGTAAGGGTGAAAGCAAGGATCATCGACAAAAAGGAACCCTACTCCGAGATTGTAAAGGATAATCCGACAATTACGGAAGAGCAGTTTGAAATATTCAAGGCGGCTTGCGTTGCCGAAGCTGCCAAAGAAAAGTCGGAGTACATGAAGGGGATTCAAGAGAGGAACATGGGGTGCCACCACCTCGGAAGCCGTGGTTACGCGGGGAAGAGGTCCATATGGGCCAAGGAGGACGCGGAACGCGAAAGTCTGGGCATCCCAGACCCCTTGGCGGAGTTCACCGTCCCGCAGGAGCGTGACGTCCTCAGGGCCCGGTACCATTGGGACCCAGTCAAGAAGGTTTTCGAGATGGACGCGGTCACGACGGAGTTCATGAGACTGCTGGTAATTTTTAATTTACCCCCTAATTTTAGCTTCTGATCAATTCGACTGCACGTTTAGTCATATTTGTAAACGATCCTTGTTCCTTTTGCAGAGAGAGCAGCACAGGATCGCCGCCGAAAGCGACTCGCCGTCTGAGGCGTTGGCGAGGCCCAAGTGGGACAACCCATTCAACCGGGCCTTGAACATATTGAAAGGACTCCCGGTGGACACTCGGCCGTCGTATGGACGTGTGCACGGCGTCGGAGACGGCGCCACGTGGAAGAAGTACTACCGTGAGACCACGGAGGAGAGAAAGGAAAGACGGAGGTTAAATGAAGAAAACATCGACAAGAAGGTTGCGATTGCGGTCGCAGCAGCGGTAGCTGCCGCAAAACAGGAGAATGCAGCTTCATATGGTGTCTTGGTTCCGGATATCGTCAGTTGGAGCAGGAAAAATCCAAATAAAGAGGCAGCGGACTTTCCCCTTTCCAACTTCTTCGGGAGCAGCTCGACTAGCGTTGCACCAGCACCTGCTCCTGCACCAGCTCCTGCACCGGCTCCCGCACCTGCTCCTGCACCAGCTCCTGCACCGGCTCCCGCACCTGCTCCTGCACCAGCACCTGCTCCTGCACGAGCTCCTGCACCGGCTCCCGCACCTGCTCCTGCACCAGCTCCTGCACCGGCTCCCACACCTGCTCCTGCACCAGCACCTGCTCCTGCACCAGCTCCTGCACCGGCTCCCGCACCTGCTCCTACACCAGCTCCTGCACCGGCTCCCGCACCTGCTCATAGCAGCCCGTCCTCCATCTCGGACGTGCTCGGCGGTGCTTCGTCTTTGGCTAAGCTCGACGACCTCACGGTACCTGTCACACCGGCCCTCTTCAATAAATGTGTAATCTCCCGTTTCCGTTGCCTTTTGGATGTCTCATGTCGCAGACATGTCTTTGCAGGCCGATGTAACCCCGTGCACCATATTGTACACCATCAGCGGCCAGAAGGTGGACGTGGGGAAGGCGACGATAGTGAAGCCGAAGGAACAATTGTTCCACAGCCGGCCGATCCCCCCTGACGTCTTCAAGGTTTCCGTGGCCAGTGTCAAACCGGGCCACGAGAATTTGGCTCCTCCGGTACCAGGGGGAGACGACGACGAGACCCCGCGGCGGCTTGGCGATTGCAAGAGGTGTGTCCTGTTGTGGCCAAAGAGTCTGCTTCGTCTGGAGGCGGCCGGGAGCACACCCACGACCACGCAGCCTCAGCAAGGTATGAACATCAACACCCCACCTACCCAATTAGCGTCGCCTGTCATGCCGGGTGATAGCGGACGGGGTGAGGAAGAGGCTCTATTAGTCGTTGATGACGTCGCCGCCGCCGAAGAAGCAATGCTTGATATCGATGCCATCGATGAGGATGACGATGACACTCTACAGTATCTCAATACTGGCGCCTATGACGATGGAGGATTGATGGCTCAGCAGTATGAGTACTCAGGGTTTGAGCGTCATGAGTCGGTGCCTGAATTGCCGCCTCCGGAGGCTGAACGTATTATAGACGACCTTCCAGTAGCAAAGAAGCATAGGAAGAGATCGAGGAAAGGCACAAAAGCTGCTTCTATGATCCAGCCGCCTCCGCAGCCTCGGGTTCAAGACCGTATACCTGTCATGGGTGCGGCGAAATACCATATCCCCGGTGAACCAATCCTACCTAAAAAGGCAGCGGTAGAGGCCATATACGGCGATCTCAGGAGACTTCATGACGATGTGCTACGAAGAGAGAAAAGCCTGACCGCCTCGCAAAATCCAGGATACCCGCTCTACGTGGTTAACGTGCCGCAGCAAAGGTTGTACGTCGACACATTCCCCGCGGAAAAGTTCTTCCTTCGATTCGATTACATCTTCGACATGTTTCACTTGAAAAAGCTGGATTTTACGTTTGTCCGCCTTTTTGCCTTGTACATGAACTACATCATCAGGATTGAGCAGATACCTTATATCTGTGTCGCTGACCCGTACTTCATGCACGAGAGCTTCTTGGCAGTCTGCAAAAAGCACCGTGAATACGCGAGTAACTACATCTCCGATTTCATGGTCGGCAATAAGGACAAGGAGACGATTCTCGTGCCTTATCATCCCATGTAAGTCATCCGCGCGGATATCCTTCCTTCGATTTCAATCATTTCATTTGCACGCGTGGAGGCTAATTTGAGGTGTAGTTATTTTGCGCAGCGACGGGCGCGCCGTCCTCATCATCCTTTACCCCCGAGTCTCCCACTCTCTTTACTTGGACTCGTCGAGGAACATGAAGAAAAAGGATTACACCCACATCAAGTTTGTTCTCAACAGTGCTATCTTTATGTACGGCGTATGGGGTGGAGAGATCATGCTCAGGAACAAAGGAACCGCGCGCCCTGCTTCGGCCATAAGACTGACTTCTGCTGCATCCAGCAACCGAGTGGTACTATCAGTGATGGATTCTATGTCCTCCACCACATGCAGGAGTTCAGACAGGATCAGCAGAACCTTCGCATGTCACCTAGATCCGGCGATGCCCATATTCTGCAATGGGCAAAGAACCTAGGAGATATCGCGGATCATCGACTCCGAGCTGAGTTCTATCACATCCAGCATGAACTTGCCCAAATCATCATGAAGGAGGTCCTCGAAAAAACAGGGATGTTCTACGAAGAAGGGCAAATGTCGCGGGAAGACGTCCGAACACGCGTAGCCGCTCAGCATCTCGACCTGAAGCCTTTCATTGCGCTCGGGGACTATCTCCCTGACTTGCATGGATGGCACGACATGTTGGAGTGATTGACGATATATGACAATGTGTCCGTTTACTCCATACTTTCTCTATGACGAAACTTTGAGTTATACACGACAAAACTTTATTTGTGATGTAATTAAACCGTCCTCCTCAACTAGTGAAGATCACTCTAGTTAGGGCATTTTGGGTACGATGAACTTTGTATGCTTATGATATGTTGCTTCTATTTTTGCCAAGTCTGTCTCTTTCTGTTGCTCAACTATATATGTTGCATATCATCAACTCATGTGACGATGCAGGTGCATAGATCATCGATGGCGTAGAAGTGCTACGCCAGGAGTATACGACGAGTGGCCGGAGTGTCAGGCCCAGGTGTACCGGTTTCCGGTTTCCGAGCGACAGCCAGTAGTTAGTTTAGGTTCACGCTAGTGCGAGAGAGGGATACGACCGACGCCTCAAGAAGTACTACATTATGTATGATGAGACATGTCATGTAACTTGTATAGCTATATCGTGATTATGACGTGATGACATGATTTGTGTTGGATGATATGATGAGACTATTATGTGTATGATATGATGAGCATATTGCATGTTTATGATATGATTAGAATACTGTATGAAACCTGTACAGAAACATCGCAAATACGTAGCAAAAAAAAGATATGAGAAAATATAGTAGTAGCGCTCTTTAGCGCTGGACAGGAAAACGCTGCAGCTAAAGGACTTAGCAGTCCCGCTGGTACGGAAAGCGCTACTGCTAAGTAGGTATAGCAGTAGCGCGTGTCAAAAACGCGCTACTGATAAACGTTAGCTGTAGCGCCGTATCAGTAGCGCGGGTACCCGCGCTACTAATACATCAAATACCAGTGCTACTTCTAGGGTTTTCCCTAGTAGTCTAGCTCAAGATTCGGACCTTTGGACACTTGTACTAGCGTAGTAGCTCACCCGAAGGCAACCCTTGCCGGGTTAAGCGCTACGCGTGCTTCATGTTCCCTGAGATCAATCCACCAAAGCAGGAGTAGGGTTTTACGCTTCTCAGCGGCCCGAACCTGGGTAAAAATACCAGCGTACCATTGTCGTGCTGCCCCATGGTCTCTGCTCTTTGTGCAACGTGACCTCCCCCTGCCGAACCACAAAGGGGCCTCTGGTCCCATGGGTGATCGTGTGCATCCGTGCCCCGACATCTGCATAGGTTCATCCTATTTGCGCAAACGTAGTATCCACATAGGTTGTTCCCTTCTTGTTGTTGAGGACACTGAATTTTTTGTACAATATTAGTCATGTATTTGCCCTTTTAGAAACAACCTACCGGGTGTAAGTAGTTTCTTTTTTTCTTTGGAGACAAATATAAAGAGGTTTACCTAGAAACTTGAACATCTGACTAGCATTTTCTGAAAATAACGGATTTCGGTGTCTTACCGGAGAAACGATCACGTGTTGCAGAGGTAGTTGGCGGTTGAACCGTCTCCCTCTAAAGTTACGTACAGGACAATGCACTGCAAATGAAGAAGAATTTTCATAAACTCAATTCTTGAACTATATTTGAATACAACATATTAACATCAAAGAATACAATACCTATCCATGGAATCCTGAAGATGATTCAGATCCTGAGGCTTATTTGACTCTCTGAGAGAATCCAGGTAGTAAACTGTGTTGTGCTTTGGAACAATGACCACCAAGATCTAGTGATCGCTATAGTTTAAGAAAACCTTGAACTTACGAACTATGTCGAAAACAGAAAGACAATCAAAGTATGTGTGGTTGTATATTTAACTTACCCTTCATGATATGGCCACATGAAGAATTCTCCTACCTGTAACGTATTCAAGATCTCAGACACATGGTCAATGGAAACCTTGCGTGTACCATTATTATGTAATGAAGTGTCTCTTGCTAAATCAGGATCTATGAAATACGCTTGCACCCTTATTGCTCTTTGCTCCGTCAATCCCCTGAGAGGAATACAATGCAGCTAGCTCTTTTTCATTTACAGCCTTGTATGGAAAAGTTGATCAGAGTTTGTGAAGTACTTAAACCATCAAGCATTTGACAAGAGTGGTAGCAAGCTCATCGAAGTTGAAGAAGAGATGAAAGTCCACGAATTCCACACTGATGGTACCTGCATGGTGAGAGAAATGCCTACATTCTTAGTGCACTTCCAGAATGTTATGATCTTCTCCTTCTAACATTCTGTCCATGCAATATTTATGTAACTTGCGACAATTTGAACTGCACTCCTCAAAGTATTCACCAACAAGAAATGGCTAGCCATGCTTGTACTTGCGTGCATCAAATGGGTTTTCTTTCTTACTAGAAAGTAGCTTTTCAACCTTTTCATCGGGCATGGCATCATAACCGGGATTACCCATCCCTTCGAAAAAAATGTTGTTAATTTAATTATGGGCAATGAGTCTTTGTAGTAGGAGGCTATTGTTCCCATCCCTCTTAGATTTTGGGGGCCCTTCTTCGTATGTGCAACCATGCCCGCTTTCCTCTTGTTAGCTGAAGCACTTCTTGTTTGACATCCGGTTACATGAACGACATGTTGCTGAGCAGTAGGTGAAGGTACGATGGAGTGTGGAACAGATGGTACTATTGTGACGGACTGTTGAGCTCTAGTGGTAGAGGCAACGAACAACTGAATAGATGTTGAAGCTATGCTGGGCTTCTGAGCAGCTGGTGGCAACGTGTCGGTGTGTTGATGCGGCTATGACAACGCGTTGGTTTGCTGAGCAGGCAGTGCCGACACATCGGTATGCTTATCACGCGTTTGCGAACCGTTGGACTAATGAGCAGGTGGTTCTTGACTTTCGAACTACTTAGCAGGTGGTTCTGGACTTTCGGATGGCTTTGCAGGCAGTTCCGGACTTTCAGACTGCTTAGCAGGCGGTTCCACTGGGTTTTTCTGTTGAGTATGCAATGCCGACGTGTTTGCCCTTACCAAAGGCTGCTTAGGAACGGATGATGACCTGGCCTATACGATAGGAAGTCAGGCAGGCTGATCACAGGTTGATGCCTCGGGCATCAAATTACATCTAGTATGTTCATCGGGGAGTCACACAAGATCTACTATGGTGGATGCTTTTGGGGGGCTGGAGGGATCTCATCCATGAAGCCTATTTCTTTCCATGGCCATTGGGCATGATTTAACCGTGTTTCTTCCAAGGTCCTCTCCTCATCAGGGTCCCCTAGGACATTCTTCAGGGCAAAATTACTGAATCCAGGCTTTATTTCAGTCACGTAGCACTTCACACAACCCGGCTTCAATGGCACATTGTCCAACAAGAGTCCCCCGTCCAAGTCAGGGTTGTAAACCCACGTTGTTGCACATTTTAAAGTACGTTCATAATGTGTAAGCACACGCTTCACTCTCCCCCCGTCCATATAGATCAGATATAGCACCATCATGTCCACCTGCAGCCTCAATGTCGCTGGGGTCAGCTGATGCACAACTACTCTTGTGCGGTGTTGTTATACAATACGTGCCATCCTCCATGCCCACCTCCCCTTGCGTCACCAGGATATCTCTCAGCGTTAGTGTCTTCTAGTGCATAAATGACTCCTCAATATCCTTTCAAATTCAAGGACAAATGTCCCTCCTCAACCTTTCGTACAACTGATTCTGCTTAATTTCACTCCTATCTTTTTTCTTGCTGAGCATCTCTTCTTTGCTTAGTGAGAAAGCCCTCTTGTGTGAGACATTGACCCCAATACCCCTTGCACGAGCAGGGGGATCTTTGGTATTTAGAGCCTCGGACAGAATGTCACACGGCCCTGAGTTCCTGTACAACTTTTCAAGGGTTTTGGAAGTCTCTACCGTCACATTATATAGATCTTCTTCTGCTAAGTTTTCAAAGTAATAAGAACCATCTGCACGCCTCTTTGCACGTGCCCGCACATAGTGCCCTAGCGCAAATGCCCTTAGTTCCACTAAAGGCTGGTTTGCCACCTGCAGCTACTACTTATTTGTCCTCGTGATCCCATATCGGTTTCATGTCGTAGTATCCTGCCACACCCATACGGTGGGGGTGTGTGTTCTTCTGCAGTTCCAATTGCATGGCACTCTTCTTAATAAACTCTTCACTGGTCCTGATTGTTTTGAATTTTGTCCAGTCTTCCTTGGTAATTTGGGGGTATGAGGGGATTTGGTCCTTGCCTTGACTGAAGTACTTCATGTACAACACATGCTTCCAGTTTCTCCAAGTTCACTGCAGCGTGGTCCACCAACTCTCTCCACTCCTTAGGAATGTTGATGTGCTCCATGATCTCCCAGACTATCATGTGTCGTGTTTCTGTATCAGCCTTCTGAAACCCCGGTAGATTAATGTTGAGCCTTGCCCTGCCAACAAATCCAGACACACTCCTGAACCTCGTGCATGCTTTATCTGGTTTAGTTGGAGCCCAAGACTTCAAATTGATGTCAGCTACATCGTATTCACCTTTAGGCTGGTGTGTGGGCTTTCTTGGAGCGTTCTTCCGTCTCTTGACCGGAAGGTTGATTGTGGCAACTCTATCTCGTTCATCATTTCTTGATCCAAGATCATCTGCTGCAGAGATTATGGTTTCGGAGTCAGATGAAGATACATCGATAGAAGTATGATTGTCGTCGCTGCTAATAGGCATATACAAAGGACACATCCGAAATTCAGAAAAGGGGGATAAGCATAAATTGAAGGTAACAGCTTGGCAGTAAGCTGTCTAAACATGGCATGTGATAATTTGGAAATGTACGGCTAATCTATTCATTTTTTGTGACTCATGCGCACATGATATGTAATTCGACAATAACTAATTGGAAAAAATACAACATATATGTAGTTAGAAGGTAGATGATGAACATAAATACACTCTATGTTATTTTATAACCAATTTGTGGACAAACCGAACCAAATAGGAAAATGATCGCGAGATAATAGACCTCACCATGATGGAGGGCGGCAACTGGCATGTTTGTGCAAACCCGACAGGAGAGGCGAGGGTACAAGATCAATATGCTCGAGGGAGGCTGACGAGCAAATCAAGACGGCAAGGTGCGGCCAGTCACTTGTTCGGAACGGTAGTGAATGCTAGGGTTGACACAGAGAAGCGGGTACACGGCCGGGATGAGTACGACGGCACTGGGAAGGGTCCTGGTGTGGATTTGGGGGACGGAAGTGTCACACCCTGTGTTTGTATCACCTTTTCAGTGCATGAGCTTGTTTGAAGTATTGATGCTTGCTTGTTTGATTGATTGTGTTTGGCACTCATAGATTCTACTCCTCTCCATACTCATTTTCCATAACTCAAACATCTTGCCCAATGATCATGCCATTTGAATAGTACCCAAAACTATTTTTATCAAATATTATTTTGGCCAAAGAGGGTTTATTCAAATTAGGTTTTCAAAAACCCCTGAATTGAGGTTTGTACTACAAGTCCTCAAATTGGGTGGATCCTTTTTCCACAAAGACTTTATTTGAAACCTACTATATATAAGACTTCCCAAAACCACCAAATATTAATTTTAAAGATTATTTTGCTATTTTATTTAAATGCTTTTTCTTAAGGCCAGAAATGGTCTTTCATAGGGAAAAATTATTGAAACGCTTTAAAAATATTTGAGAAAATTTAGGGAAACTCAATGGACATATATTTTCCATATATATGAGTTTCCACACATGGTCATGTTCAGCATAATGGGCAAAACCCCTAAAACCCTTTCTGCCTAAATCAAGCTTTTGGAATATTTCCATTAGAATTATTTTCAATAAAATCCAGGAAAATTCTAGCAAGTCACACATCCTATATGTGATGATCCGGCAAAGTTTCATCTCAATCCCAATTGTTTTAATCCACCAAAATATTCCAAAACCATTCCTGCCCAGAGTCAAGTCTGAACAACTTTACATTGTAAAGTTTGCCCTATTGATCTTAAACTTTGTGGGCATGATCTACTACCCAAATAAGGATGCTACACAAAGTGGTGCATCAAGGAGATTAGATTTGCACACCTGGATCTACAGAAGTCAGTTTCTGTTAAAATCTAGTGTTTACAAAGTTTACATTATCAACTTTCCTCAATTGAGCTCAAACTTGGTGATCAAGCTCAATTGTTACCACCATTTCAACCTGTTAACTCTCAGCTCCAGTGGAGGGGATTAGCTAGCCAAAGCACTGATCAAACACCTTCTGCCAGAATACTAAAACCAATAATTGAGCCCCATCCACCACTCTCCTTCACCTCAAATTTTTACCACAGCACCTCCAGTAAGATTCCTGGCGCCCAAGTCCATGATTGCATGGGGGAAAAGCCCCATTTCCCTCTCTGGACAGCCATTTTCTCCCTCTTTCTCAGCCTCCCCTCTCTCCTATCCAGCACCCAGAGCATCGAAGGTGCTTTCCCAGTAAAATACTCCCTCCTGCAGCTCCCTGACAGTAGTGGACGCGCCAGAGCACGCCAAAGAGGTCATCATGCGGGCCAAAGTTGCGCTCTGGAGCGCGCAGCCACGCTCCAAAGGGTGGATCTCCCTCTCCTGCCTAGTCGATGCGCCTCGACATCTGCAACACACCACGCCCCTGTCCCCCTCCTCTCTCTCCCTCCAACGGCTCCTCTCGCACGCGCCCGACGCCGCCCGGTTCGGCCAACCGCGGGCCTCACACGTGCGAGCTCCCCCGCCTTCTCTCTTCCCTCCCCTAGCCCTAGATCAGCCCCAGGAATGCCCCAGACACTCCCCCTCTCTTTCCCGTGCCCTCCAGCGAGTGCCACTTCCTCACCGGCACACCACCGTGCGGTGGACCGCCGTGCCCCTATAAAAGGGCCTCCCCGAGCCCTTCTCTCACCTCTGCCGACTCCCTCTCCTCCCCAATCGCCCTCCTGTGCCACCAAATCCGCCCCGGAACCACCTGAGCCCGAGATCGAGCCTGAGCTCCGCCGCTTCGGCTCGCCGGATATCTCCGGGTACAGGCCCCCTCCGGTCCCCATTCTTCTTCCCCTACTCCTCCCTCAGCTCCCTGATGCGTTTCCCCCTTCCTCCCATACGTTTTGTTGCACGAACCGTCGGCTTGGAGCACGCCCGAAGCTCCTCCGCCGCCGCTTGTTCGCCGCCGGCGACTCCGGCTACCCCAGCCACTCCCTCGATACACCACCCGAACGGCAGCAACACCCCGAGTCCGCGCACTCCTTCGCTGCCGGTGAGCTCTCCCCCTCCTCTGTTGAGAGGTAGAAGACGACCGCGGGGTGGGGCCCGCGTGTCATACTCTCGCCCTCCCGCGTCTCTCCCTCTCTCTCTGGCCAACGGGCCCTGCCCGTCAGGTTTGAAACCTGACGCACGTGGGGGCGCTGAGCCGCCTGGGCCACCTGCTGGCTGGCTGGCTGGGCTGGCCCCGCTACTGGCCGAGTCTGGCCCAGGGCACAAGGCCCTTTTTTTTTCTGTTTTCTGGCATTTTCCAATAATCCCACAGAAATAAATAATTGTCCAATTCCAATTATTTTTCCACCACAAATCTTAGAATATTTTATAGAATTTAATAGTGCCACTTGTGCAATTTTTTTAAAACATTTCATGTACTGGATTTATTTAAAAACAAGTTTTAAATACTTTCAAACTCTATAAGTATAGTTTTGAAAATCTTTTTCACCCTAAAACCTTAGGCAAACATGTTTATTATAGTTTGTAATATTTTACAGAATAGGGTAACATTTTAGAAGTGGACTTTGTGCTCTGTTTTTGTGATGATTCTTATTATTACCGTTATTTATCACGACGATAGATTGCGTTGTTGACGACGGAGTTGGACCCGAAGACTTTGTTGAGCCAGGCAAGCAGCCCTTTGACCATGTTAAGAAACCGTTTTCATGCATGTCATATAGCATTTTATTTCTTGATGTTGATCATGTTGATGTGGTGACCACTACGGTGGGATGGCTCCGATACTTTTACCGTTGATACTTCCATCGTGCATGACCCTACCTCCTTATGAGGGTTGTGCGGGTGGGAGTAGATAGGATGCTTATTAGATGCTATGCAAATTGGGACGGGAATATGCATGGTTATGGAACCGAAAGTGATTTCAAAGACTTTTCGAAAACCCCGTCGGGTGCCACTAATGCCCGAGGGAGATGATGTTGACTTAGGTAACCACTTGAGAAAGAAGTGGTGTACCGGAGCAAGTGAGTGTGTGTGTGTTTTCGAAAACGGATTAGATTTAAGATTTGTCGACCGTCCCAACCTTACATGTACAACCACGATAACCCTTATGGGATGGGGCTTTGTTGATTACCTTGGTGGGTACTAGCATAGAGACGACATTACTAGTGGCGGGAGTGAAGAGGCCACTCTCGATACGGGGTCGTGCCTGGTAGGGCGACCATGCGCTGTCTTTACAGGCACCGGGCACACCGTTGCGTGCCCTCATGGATGATACGTGTGATGTATATCATGAGGGATGGCACCAACGAGTGGACTCTTTGTTTAGTATCGCTAGGGGAAAGGCATTGTTCGGGTGCTTACCTCGGGTATGAAATATAACGCGAGTCGTGGATGACACGGAAGTTCCCCGAGTCTTGTGGGTAAATTGTGCAACCTTTGCAGAGTGTAAAACTATTCGAATAGCCGTGTCCACGGTCAAGGACAGTTGGGTGGTGCTTCTTAAACTACGTCCAGTGTTTACTAAACTTGGTGTGAGTGTGTGGAATAAAAGGCTGATACTTGAGCTAAGCCAGATGACTTGGCACGATGACTGCACGTGAGGTGTTCAAAGGAAACTTGAGCTGAGTCCAATGACTTGGCATGATGATTGAACACGAGATGTTCGATCCTTGTTAATATTGATATCTATAGCCTATTCATATGAATACTTGAATCCTCGTGATTTGTGCTTTACAAGTAATTGATCATGTCATTGCACTGAAAATTAGCTTTCCTCAAACTTACCTACTTTGTGCTATATCGTGCATTGTTATTGCCTTGTTCCAAACATGGGTTGCTTGCGAGTACATTCAAAGTACTCATTGGCTTGCCACTAGTTATTTAATTGGCCAGGCATGGAAGAGCAGGAATATGGTGAAGAGTTCGTTGGTGACGAACATGCGAACTAGGACGCTTCCCAGTCAGAATGGCTATAGGTTAAGGCAGATGGCATGGGTTCACGCTTTCGACCAAGATTTCCGCTGCTAGTTATGTTTGTTATTTGGCCTTCATGTCCCTATCTATGTAAGACTTGACCTTCGTGGTCTTTATTTGTGTAAGACGTTAAGTATGGATGTAAGACTCTTGTTATTCAGCTTCTGTGTGTTCAGTGAGCATTGATCTCTGGGATCACTGTACACGTGCATTCGGTGACCACGACTTATGAGTCGGGGTCCCCACAGAGCTAGTATCAGATCCATCCTGACTGTAGGAAGCCCTTAGTTAGCATGGACATTAGTTAGGATAAAACCGTTTTCAAAACTACACCTAGCACCTATGCTTCGGAGTTTCTGCACTGATTACCTCCTCTATTATTCACACAACACTATACTGACTCTCCTCCCTTCAAACCTTATAGATGGCCATCGTACCTAAAGCCCTCCTAGCATCCGGCTTTCCCCTACTCCTTGAGGATAGCCTGGAGAAGTGCCAGTATCGCCGAACACCCGTTATCCTCTACCATGAGCACTGGGTCGATGCCGTCACGAAGGAGTACCACGTTGATGTGGTCGTGAAGGCAAACGACTCCCCGACAAGTTGGTTCTTTGAGGGACCATAGATGGAGACCCTGACACTCACAGTCGAGACAGCTACACGCAAGGCACTTATCCACCTTCGAGACATCATTCCAGAGATGGCTGACGAGCTAGCTACTCGCTATCTACCTTTCAAGATGGATGGGAATGGCGTGAGTTGGATGTTGATTCCGTCCAAGGAGGATGGGATGCCACTCAGGTTCCAGACCTACTTCAGCCTCTCCGCCGATAGTCTGGCTCACAACCTGATTAAGGAGTCCGTGAAGCTCCGCGAGGAACTTCACCACACCCGAGAGCTACTCCATCAAGCCAAGACGAAGCCAGACGGGATCAAGAAGGATGGAGCCCCCGCGGGACGACCAGCTGTCTCTTGCCGAGGAGGAGTACCCCCAGCTAGAGATGCACCCACACGTCGTTGTCGCATGAGTGAGAAGGAGTACCGTGCGCTCTTCACCGACCCACCGGCGAAGCGTCGTCAGGATGGACCTCCTCATTCTCCGACTCCCTCGACCGGAGACGATGCCCGTCCAGAGGACGATCAGGAGGAAGATCAAGAGGAGCGTGATTACGAGACCGAGCACTCCACCACCTGAGTCCGAGAACCCCTAGGGTAGGATCAGTCATGTATCCCTCATGCGAAGTCGAGTCTGTGTAATGGTTCATATGAAACCATGTGTGCTTGTTGTTGCTTTTGTTGATTGTGTTCCAATGCAAGTCGCGCTTTTGCCTTAGGCAACATGTAAGCGACTCCATCGTCTCTCTTATCTTAATATATGTGTTGGTCTTTCGACCTTTGTTTTACTACACTTGCACTATACCAACCCCCATAGGGACGCTTTTTCTAGTATTGCTTTTCCTCTCGTCTATCCCAGTTATTTGACATGGCTACTCCAAACAGGATGGTGACTGCAACCCGCAACAGCTCCTTCACCAACCCTGAAGCCGGCAACTCTAGCCAGCAGCAGGGAGATGGTGGGGCTGCTCATGCCGGAGATCACCCGGAGCATCCACAAGGCGACATTCCCCCGCCACCACCTCCACCGGAAAACATGACCATAGCTCAATTTCTCCAAGTTCTCCGGGAGGAGTGCCAGGCCAACACTGCTGCTATCCAGCAGATGGCCCAAGTCCTTGTGAACAACTAGCAGCAAGGCAGGAACGGCAATGGCCGCTCCACTCTGTCTGAGTTCATGAGTAATTCGCCCCCAACCTTCACTGAGACTGCTAAACCAGTGGATGCCGATGACTGGATCCGCACCATCGAGGACCTCCTTGCACTGTTCAATTGCAATGAGGATCGTGAGAAGGTGTTGTAGGCCTCTCACTGCCTCGGAGGTACCACCAGAGCTTGGTGGGATGGATTCAAGGTCATGCAAGGCGATCATGTGATCACCTGGGATAACTTCAAGGAAGGATTCCGCACCGCCCACATTCCTTCTGGGATCATGGCTATCAAGAAGAGAGAATTCCGAGCGCTGAAGTAAGGAAGTGGCTCTGTCAAAGAGTACATGCAGAAGTTCAACCTGCTGTCAAGATATGCACCTGAAGATGTCAACACGGAGGCTGCTAAGATGGAACGCTTCATGGAAGGACTTCAGCAGACCCTGAAGTATCAATTCATATTCTGCGTCTCTCGGACCTTCTTCGACCTGCTGAATAAGGCCCTCATGCTTGAAGACAAGCATCGTGCCATGGACGACACTCGCAAGTGCAAGATGATCTGCAAGGGTAGTTCCAGCAACCAGAAGCCTCGCCCCTGGCAGCCAGCTCCAGCCAAGACAACCTATCAGCCGCAGCAGGCTAGACCTCCTGCACCTCGTCCGACCTACCAGCCTCAGCAGTATGCCAACCCCAGCCCAGCCTACAACAACCCCAATAACAACAACGACGGCAGGAACAACAACAACAACAACAACTATGGTCAGGTCACTTGCTTTGGGTGTGGTCAGCCTGGACACATCTCTAAGCAGTCCCCCAACAAGAAGTCAGATGCACCGTGCCCCAATGCTCCCAACCAAGGTCAAGGCTGTGGAGCGCCACCAAGGAACCCAGCTCCCCGCAGCCAGCCCAACAATGGCAAGGGTCGTGTGAATCACGTCACCGCTGAGGAAGCCCAGGAAGACCCAGACGTCATACTGGGTACGTTCCTCATCAACTCAACCCCAGCAACCGTATTGTTTGATTGTGGAGCTTCGCATTCTTTTGTTACTAAAAAGTTTGCACTAGAAAGTGGTATGAAGCCTACACCCCTGGGTATTCATATGTTGATACAAACCCCGGGTTTGGTTATGAAGTCCAAGATAGGATGTAAAGGGGTTAAGATTAACATCAACGGCGTAGACTTCCTAGCAGACCTTATAGTTCTGGATTCACCAGGCTTGGACGTCATCCTCGGCATGAATTGGCTAACCAAGAACCAAGGCTACTTGGACTGTGCCAAGAGGATCATTACCATAACAAATAGCCGAGGAATTGAAGTCAAGTATGTCCCCGACCGTACCTCCACTCGAGCCCCTCAGGTTAACTGTCTGTCGGTGATTGAGTTGGATCAAGTGCCAGTGGTATGTGAATACCCGGATGTATTTCCTGATGAGCTGCCCGGAATGCCTCCTGACCGCGACATTGAGTTCATCATTCAGCTAATGCCTGGAGTAGGACCCATCTGTAAGAAGCCCTATAGAATGGGATCCGAAGAGTTGTCCGAACTGAAGAAGCAACTGGCAGAGCAGCTGAGAAAAGAATTCATTCGCCCTAGTGCCTCTCCTTGGGGATCACCTGTTCTATTTGTGTCAAAGAGGGACGGAACTATCAGACTCTGTGTCGATTACCGCTCTCTCAATGAAGTCACAATAAAGAACAAGTACCCTCTCCCCAAGATTGAAGACCTGTTGGATCAGCTGAATGGAGCCAAGGTGTTTTCCAATATCGACCTCAGGTCGGGGTACTACCAACTAAAGATTAGACCCCAAGACATCCCAAAGACGTCATTTGTAACCCGGTATGGCCTGTATGAATACACGGTGATGTCATTTGGGTTAACCAATGCCCCTGCTTACTTCATGTACCTCATGAACAAAGTCTTCATGGAGTACTTGGATAAGTTTGTTGTCGTCTTCATTGATGACATACTCGTCTTCTCCAAATCTGAAGAAGAGCATGAGCAACACTTGAGATTGGTCCTAGACAAGCTTCGAGAGCACCAGCTTTATGCCAAGTTTAGCAAGTGCGAATTCTGGCTACATGAAGTTGCATTCTTGGGTCATGTGTTGACTGCAGAAGGATTGTCAGTGGATCCTGCCAAGATTGAAGCCGTGACTAAATGGCAATCCCCAACCAATGTGAAGGAAGTCAGAAGCTTCCTCGGACTCGCGGGATATTACCGCAAGTTCGTCGAAGGATTTTCGAGCATTGCCCGACCCATGACTCAGCTTTTGAAGAAGGACAAGAAATTCAAATGGACGCCGAAGTGCGAAGAAAGCTTCCAAGAACTCAAGAAGAGATTGACAACAGCCCCAGTTTTTGCCACCCCCGATATTCACAAGGAGTTTGTGATATATTGTGATGCATCGAGAACCGGGCTTGGAGGTGTTCTGATGCAAGAAGGCAGTGTCGTAGCATATCTATCCAGACAGCTACGTCCTCATGAAGAAAACTACGTTACTCATGATCTCGAGTTGGCAGCCGTAGTTCATGCCTTGAAAACATGGCGACATTACCTTCTGGGGAAGCGATGTGAGATATACACAGACCACAAGAGTTTGAAATATATTTTCACTCAAAAAGAATTGAACATGAGGCAGCGAAGATGGTTGGAGTTAATCAAAGATTATGACCTCAGTGTTCAATACCACCCCGGAAAGGCTAACGTGGTAGCAGACGCCTTAAGCAGAAAGGCTTGTTCCTTGAATGCTATGATTAAGGAACGACTACCCGCCTTGTATGAAGAACTTGAAAGCTTCGGCTTGGAACTAGTTGCACCTGGATTCCTAGCCAACCTCGAAGCAAAGCCTACCTTGATGGATGATATTAAGGAAGCTCAGAAGGGACACGAGAGTATTGAAGGCATCAAGAGGAAGATCAAGGCAGGCAAGGCCCCAGGATTCTCAGTGGATGAACAAGGAGTTGTATGGTTCGGGAGGCGCATCTGCGTACCCAACAAGACGGAGCTCAAGAATTTGATCTTGCAAGAAGCTCATGACACTCCATATTCCATCCATCCTGGAGGAACCAAGATGTACCAAGACATCAAAGCAAGATTCTGGTGGCATGGCATGAAACGAGAGATAGGCACCTTTGTTGCTCAGTGTGACATATGCCAGAGAGTCAAATCTGAGCATCAGCGGCCTGCTGGACTATTGCAACCTCTCAAAGTGCCTGAATGGAAGTGGGACAAAGTCGGGATGGATTTCATCACCGGCTTGCCTAGGTCAAGCAAAGGACATGATTCCAATTGGGTTATCGTCGATCACCTGACAAAGGTAGCCCATTTCATTCCCGTCAAGACCACCTATGATGGTTACAAGCTAGCCAGTCTTTACATCGAGCGTATTGTGAGCATTCATGGAGTCCCAAGGGAAATTGTGTCAGACCAAGGAACACAGTTCACCTCAAGGTTCTGGAAGCAGTTTCAAGAGGCAATGGGAACCAAGCTCTCCTTCAGCACCGCTTTTCACCCCCAGACCGGTGGATAAACGGAACGAGTAAATCCAATCCTCGAAGACATACTCCGTGCTTCTGTTTTGGCATATGGAGCCAAGTGGGAAGATTGCCTACCATTCGCCGAGTTCTCCTACAACAACAGTTATCAGTCGAGTCTTCAGATGGCACCGTTTGAGGTATTGTACGGACGCAAGTGTGGCACTCCCCTCAATTGGTCGGAAACTGGAGAAGGACTAGTCTTTGGACCAGATATCCTCCGCGAAGCAGAAGAACACATTCAACTCGTCCGAGAACGTCTGGAGACTGCCAAGTCAAGACAAAAGAGTTGTGCCGACTCTCACCGCCGAGAAGTGAACTTATGTGTCGGTGACCATGTCTATCTCCGAGTCACGCCTCTCAAAGGAACCAAGCATTTCCACGTCAAAGGAAAGCTTGCACCAAGATACATCGGCCCCTTCAGATTCACCGCAAGACGAGGAGAAGTTGCCTATCAGCTAGAACTACCTTCCGAGTTGTCTGATGTGCACAATGTCTTTCACGTGTCACAACTCCGAAAATGTCTCCAAGTTCCCAACCGCCCCGACCTCTACAAGGACATCGATCCTCAAGCCATCGACCTTCAGCCAGACCTCACTTACCGTGAGTGGCCCGTTCGTATTTTGGATGAAGCAGAGCATTGCACCCGAAGCCGCACCATCAAGTACTTCAAGGTCCAATGGAGCAACCACACTGAAGCAGAAGCAACCTGGGAGCATGAAGACTATCTTAGATCTGAGTTCCCTTATCTTTTTAGCGCTTAGCCTAGGAATCTCGGGGACAAGATTCTTGTAAGGGGATAGGTCTGTCACACCCTGTGTTTGTATCACCTTCCTATGCTATGGATTTACAAAATTTGGAACCAATTAAAACTTTTTCAATGCATGAGCTTGTTTGAAGTATTGATGCTTGCTTGTTTGATTGATTGTGTTTGACACTCATAGATTCTACTCCTCTCCATACTCATTTTCCTTGACTCAAACATCTTGCCCGATGATCATGCCATGTGAATAGTACCCAAAACTATTTTTATCAAATATTATTTTGGCCAAAGAGGGTTTATTCAAATTAGGTTTTCAAAAACCCCTGAATTGAGGTTTGTACTACAAGTCCTCAAATTGGGTGGATCCTTTTTCCACAAAGACTTTATTTGAAACCTACTATATATAAGACTTCCCAAAACCACCAAATATTAATTTTATAGATTATTTTGCTATTTTATTTAAAGCCTTTTTTTAAGGCCGGAAATGGTCTTTCATAGGGAAAAATTATTTAAATGCTTTAAAAATATTTGAGAAAATTTAGGGAAACTCAGTGAACATATATTTTCCATATATATGAGTTTCAACACATGGTCATGTTCAACATAATGGGCAAAACCCCTCAAAACCCTTTCTGCCTAAATCAAGCTTTTGGAATATTTCCATTAGAATTATTTTCAATAAAATACAGGAAAATTCTAGCAAGTCACACATGCTATATGTGATGATCTGGCAAAGTTTCATCTCAATCCCAATTTTTTTGATCCAACAAAATATTCCAAAACCATTCCTGTCCAGAGTCAAGTTTGAACAACTTTACATTGTATAGTTTGCCCTATTGATCTTAAACTTTGTGGGGATGATCTACTACCCAAATAAGGATGCTACACCAAGTGGTGCATCAAGGAGATTAGATTTGCACACCTGGATCTACAGAAGTCAGTTTCTGTTAAAATCTAGGCTTTACAAAGTTTACATTATAAGCTTTCCTCAATTGAGCTCAGACTTGGTGATCATGCTCAATTGTTACCACCATTTCATCCTGTTAACTCTCAGCTCCAGTGGAGGGGATTAGTTAGACAAAGCACAGATCAAACACCTTTTGCAAGAATACTAAAACAAATAACTGAGCCCCATCCACCACTCTCCTTCACCTCAAATTTTTACCACAGCTCCTGCTAGTCCCCCAGCACCTCCAGTAAGATTCCTGTCGCCCAAGTCCATGATTGCATGGGGGAAAAACCCCATGATTCCTGGTGCCGCGCTCCAGAGGGTTGACCTCCCTCTCCTGCCCATACCCGACCACCTTGAGCTCCCCTCCTCGCGGCAGTCGATGTGCCTCGACGTACGCAACACGCCACGCCCCTGTCCCTCTCCCCTCTCTCCCTCCAACGGCTCCTCTCGCACGCGCCCGACGCCGCCCGGCTCGGCCAACTGCGGGCCTCACACGCGCGAGCTCCCCCGCCTTCTCTCTTCTCTCCCCTAGCCCTAGACCAACCCCAGGAACGCCCCAGACACTCCCCCTCTCTTTCCCGTGCCCTCCAGCAAGCGCCACTTCCTCACCGGCGCACCACTGTGCGGTGGACCGCCGCGCCCCTATAAAAGGGCCTCCCCGAGCCCTTCTCTCACCTCTACTTACTCCCTCTCCTCCCCAATTGCCCTCCCGTGCCACCTAATCCGCCCCGGAAGCACTTGATCCCGAGATCGAGCCTGAGCTCCACCGCTTCAGCTCGCCGGAGATCTCTGGGTACAGGCCCCCTCCGGTCCCCATTCTTCTTCCCCTACTCCTCCCTCAGCTCGCTGATGCGTTTCCCCCTTCCTCCCATGCGTTTTGCTGTAGGAACCGTCGGCTTGGAGCACGCCCGAAGCTACTCCACCGCGGCTTCTTCGCCGTCGGCGACTCTGGCCATCCCAGCCACTCCCTCGACCACCACCCGAACGGCGGCAGCACCCCGAATCCATTCCAGCCCTCATCTCCCCTCGCCGCGCACTCCTTCGCCGCCGGCGAGCTCTCCCCCTCCTCTGTCGAGAGGTAGAAGACGACCGCGGGGAGGGGCCCGCGTGTCATACTATCACCCCTCCCGCGTCTCTCCCTCTGTCTCTGGCAAACGGGCCCCGCCCGTCAGGTTTGAAACCTGACGCACGCGGGGGCGCTGAGCCGCTCGGGCCCCTGCTGGCTGGCATTTTCCAAAAATCCCACAGAAATAAATAATTGTCCAATTCCAATTATTTTTCCACCACAAATCTTAGAATATTCTATAGAATTTAATAGTGCCACTTGTGCAAAATTTTGAAAACATTTCATGTACTGGATTTATTTAAAAACTAGTTTTAAATACTTTCAGACTCTATAATTATAGTTTTGAAAATCTTTTCACCCCAAAACCATAGGCAAACATTTTTAGTATATTTTGTAGTATTTTACAGAATAGGGTAACATTTTAGAAGTGGACTTTGTGCTCTTTTTTTGTGATGATTCTTATTAGTACCGTTATTTATCGCGACGATAGATTGTGCTGTTGACGTGGGAGTTGGACCCGAAGACTTTGAAGACCCCGAAGACTTTGTTGAGCCAGGCAAGCAGCCCTTTGACCATGTTCAGAAACCGTTTTCATGCATGTCATATAGCACATTATTTCTTGATGTTGATCATGTTGATGTGGTGACCACTACGGTGGGATGCCTCTGATACTTTTACCATTGATACTTGCATCGTCCATGACCCTACCTCCTTATGAGGGTTGTGCGGGTGGGAGTAGATAGGATGCTTATTAGATGCTATGCAAATTGGGACGGGAATATGCATGGTGATGGAACCGAAAGTGATTTCAAAGACTTTTCGAAAACCCCGTTGGGTGCCACTAATGCCCGAGGGAGATGATGTTGAGTTAGGTAACCACTTGAGAAAGAAGTGGTGTACCGGAGCAAGTGAGTGTGTGTGTGTTTTCGAAAACGGATTAGATTTAAGATTTGTCGACCGTCCCAACCTTACATGTACAACCACGATAACCCTTATGGGACGGGGCTTTGTTGATTACCTTGGTGGGTACTAGCATAGAGCCCGCATTACTAGTGGCGGGAGTGACGAGGTCACTCTCGATACGGGGTCGTGCCTGGTAGGGCGACCATGTGCTGTCTTTACAGGCACCGGGCACACCGTTGCGTGCCCTCATGGATGATACGTGTGATGTATATCTTGAGGGATGGCACCAACGAGTGGACTCTTTGTTTAGTATCGCTAGGGGAAAGGCATTGTTCGTGTGCTTACCTCGGGTATGAAATATACCGCGAGTCATGGATGACACGGAATTGCCCCGAGTCTTGTTGGTAAAGTGTGCAACCTCTGCAGAGTGTAAAACTATTCGAATAGCCATGTCCATGGTAAAGGACAGTTGGGTGGTGCTGCTTAAACTACGCTCAGTGTTTACTAAACTTGGTGTGAGTGTGTGGAATAAAAGGCTGATACTTGAGCTAAGCCAGATGACTTGGCACGATGACTGAACATGAGGTGTTCAAAGGAAACTTGAGCTGAGTCCGATGACTTGGCATGATGATTGAACATGAGATGTTCGATGCTTGTTCATATTGATATCTGTAACCTGTTCATATGAATACATGAATCCTCATGATTCATGCTTTACAAGTAATTGATCATGTCATTGCACTCAAAATTAGCTTTCCGCAAACTTACGTACTTAGTGCTATATCATGCATTGTTATTGCCTTGTTCCAAACATGGGTTGCTTGCGAGTACATTGAAAGTACTCATTGACTTGCCACTGGTTATTTAGTTGGCCAGGCATGGAAGAGTAGGAATATGGTGAAGAGTTCGTTGGTGACGAACATGCGAACTAGGACGCTTCCCAATCAGAATGCCTGTAGGTTAAGGCAGATGGCATGGGTTCATGCTTTCAACCAAGATTTCCGCTGCTATTTATGTTTGTTATTTGGCCTTCATGGCCCTATCTATGTAAGACTTGACCATCGTGGTCTTTTTTTGTGTAAGACGTTAAGTATGGATGTAACACTCTTGTTATTCAGCTTTTGTGTGTTCAGTGAGCATTGATCTCTGGGATTACTGTACACGTGCATTCGGTGACCACGACTTATGAGTCGGGGTCCCCAAAGGAAGGGAGCTCGCGGTGAATTTTGGGTAGAATATGCGGAGTGTTGAGTGAAACAGGGGAGGGCGCGGGTGGCGGGCATGTTGGCGGCTTCGGTGAAAAGGGTGAAAAAAGAGCGTCGGGCACCCCGCGCAAAGGACTATGCAAACGGTTTCGTATTGTTACCCGTGTGCACAACCAGCATAAATTCGTTTGAAATGAAAATGTGACAACTTTTGAATGTAGACGTGACCTCATCATTTTGTCTCGAATTTTTTTCCACGGTACGCAGCTACCATTGTACCCTAGTATTGATTTTGTGCCGCATTTAATGTATCGTTTGATATTTTCAGCCATTTTTCCATTTACCAAACATTTAGTGCATATAAATCAAATCCCAACTGCAACTACATGTGGGTGCTGGCAAAGAAGGTATTAAAAATCATTTCTTCCTCACTTTGTGTGTTTTCATTTGTTGTCCAAGGAATGAAAAGAATTTGCAAACATTTCGGCTACGAGATGCGTCCACCTACATAAGGCATATTGGTAATTTAATTACATGTAATGCAGATGGACTCAAAAAATCACAGAAATTGGTGTGCCATAGTGGCGTGATCTCGAGACCCCAGGGAATTTTTTGGTAAATTTGGAATAAGTTACGATGATCACTCCTTGGAAACCGTGGCATCTCAAGACAAGGATCATAGTTCCAAAGCGAGAAGTGACAAATCAAACTCCAATCGATGGTCTCTTCATCGCCTCTCCTCCAATTTTTTTCCCATGGTAGGAAATCATCGTTATACGCCAGGTTTGATTTGCTGGCGCATTTCTGGGCTCGTTTGCTATATTTAAGCCATTTTTAGCATTTATGAGGCATTTAGTGCATATAAATAAAATCCCAACTGAAACGACGTGTGTTAACGAGAAGGATAAGGACTGCCGTTCGATCTGGGTGCATCCTACGGTTCAGACGTACGATCCTTTGGGTGTCATCGACCATGGTTTGGGAATGCACGACTCATATTTTCATTTCAAATGAATATGTGACTTCATCATTTCGCCTCGAATTATTTTCATCGGGACACAATCACCTTTTAACCCCTGTATTGAATTTTTGTCGCATTTCAGGACTCGTTTGCTAATTTTAAGACATTTTTTCACCAACGTAGGGCTTGTTAGTAATTTAATTGGAGGAAATGCAGATGTACTCCATAAATCACGAAAATTGGTGTGTCACCGTGGCATGATGTGAAGACCACCTGGAAAAAAAATTGGTAATGTCTCGCGGAAGTTGTGATGACCGCCCCTTTGGAAACCCAGGCATTTCACAAGAAGGTCATAGTTTCCAAAAGTAGAGTTGGCATTTCGGACTTCAATCGAGGTCGACTTCATTGTTTCACCTCGATTTTTTCCATGTTACGCAAACATCATTGTACTCCTATTACAGATCTTCTGGTGGATTTCAGGGCTCGTTTGCTATATCTAAGGCATTTTTTTGCATTTACTATGCAATTATTGCATACAAATAAAATCCCAACATGAACTATGTGTGGATGCTGACAAAGAAGCTCTTACAAATCATTTGTGTGTCGCGTTGCTTTGCGTGATTTTTGCCATTGTCCAAGGAATGAGAAGAATTTTCAAACATTTTGGCTAGGAGATGAGTCCACCTACACAAAGCATGTCACTTATTTAATTACAAGAAATGTAGATTGACTCGTCCCGTGATGTTTTTGGGTAAACTTTGGCAAAAGTTACGATGATCGCTCCTGGGAAACCATAACATCCCAGTAGAAGGATCATAGTTCCAAAGGGAGAAGTGGCAAATCGAACTCCAATCGATGGTGTCTTCATTGCCTCTCCTTAATTTTTACGCATGGTAGGCAATCATCATTATACGCCAGGTTTGATTTTCTGGCGCTTTTCTGTGCTCGTTTTCTATATTTAAGCCATTTTTAGCATGTACGGGGCATTTGGTGCGTATAAAGAAATCCCAGCTGCAACTACGTGTGTTGACGAGAGGGATAAGGACTGTCATTTGATCTGGGTGCATCATATGCTGCAGACGTATGATCCATGTGACTTGGGTTTTGGCCAATTATAACGCACGACTCACATTGCACGCATTAGGGGTCATCACCCACGGTTTAGGAGGCACATGAGTTTAATGAATGAACCATGTGCGACTGGTAAACCAGATTGCACATATTCAGCTCATACATACCGTAGTGAGATCAATTGACCGTTCTAGATCTAGGGTGTATAATCGTAAATAGTTCAAATTCACTGCTAGGGTTGACAACATATTAATCAAGATCAATAGACGGCCGGGCATAGCTCACAATACAGCACATGCAAAATTTCTAGTAGAACGAACTCAGTACACATCGCTCACGATTTAGTACATGCGACAATTTAGTACAATAGACATAATGATTAGTTTTTTGACTTAATTCGCATGTACATGGGGTGATCATGATCATTAGGTTGACCCCTAATGAACTTAGGTTTTCTGATGATTTTACGCTTCTCCTCTGTTTTGTCGCGTGGCCCCTCAGGTGACAAGTCATCATATTGATTGTTCTCCTCCTCATCACCAACATTCTCGACTCCTACCAACCTCCTCTTCCCATACATCACTACATGACAGTTCTTATGCAAGGAGTCTTGCACATAGAAAATCTGGGTAGCATCGCTGGCAAGAATAAATGGGTCCTTGTGATATGCCATATTTCTGCGGTCAACATATGTCTTCCTATAAGCATCAACCTTTACGCTACTAAGACGGACCCGTCTGCACTTGAATAATGCCACGTTCAATTCCACATAGTTAAGCTCCCAAATCTCTTCCATGGTTCCATAGCATACATGTTTATCATCTTCGTCTACAGTTAGGCTTTCTATTCGAACAGAGCTGTTCTGATACGAGGTCTTACCATTACGTTCCTCAGTGTAGAACATGTTGCCATTTATGTCGTACGCTTGGTACTTCATAATCGTGGGTGATGGCTTTTGTGCCAACCACGTTGCAAGTTCATGATTGGATCTACATGCCAAACGAGCCTTCAACCATCTTACATAGTCCTTATTGTGTGCATTTGTCCCGGCAGCTGGTGAAATCACATTAGATAAGTTGGTGAAAGCACATAGTCCTTCAACCATCTTACATAGTCCTTATTGTGTGCATGATCGGATTCGTTTGCTCATATTTATTCCTTAAATTATCTCCCTTGTCAATGTCATCGCAAAAGGTTAAGAATACTCATTCGATAGTGATCATCCACAATATCACACACAGTTGGTTTCTAGAATTGTGTGCCCTGTTGAGCGCACAATTTGGAACAACAGATTGAATGTGTTGTCCAAAATTATAACACACAATTCTGATTACCGAACTGTTTGCAGCGTATCACACACAGCTTGTTACACCCAACCGTTTGTATTCTTCCATATCATCCCAAATAGTTTATCTGAGTGACCTGTATGCCTTCTACAACACACATCCGGATCTGCATAACCGTTTGCATTATATTGGATCGTCGTAAACACTTCTACATTTTGAACTGTATGTTGTACATCGTACACATCTCTGTTTGCTTAACAGTTTGTGCAATTTTGCCTCATCACAAATAGCTTGTAAAAGTCAATTGTATGCCACGTATCGAACACGCACATCTTATCTGAATCTTGGTTGATGGAACCGCCATCGCACACAGTTCGCATTATTAGCGACAGAGCTAGAACTAGACCGTTAGCGATTCGTGCATCGCACATAGTTTCGTCGAAGGGTCTCTAATACAAGTGTCGTCTTAGGACCTTCCTGCAGTAGTGATAGTTGATCTGCACACATTTTTCAAGTAGAACTTCAACTCACAGGATTTGTATACCCTTTTATAATGTTCTATTTTTTGTCGATGTTCTTTGTGAACTTCTCCATATATCCAAATAGAACTTCATAACCACACACGTGGCCTACTGCTAACTATCTAATTTTTATGGCCGTACCAAGCATATATATTTTCTATGTCCATTCTTGCACCATCTTATACCAGACCTTCTCCAGTAGGCTTACTTGAACTTCATACTTTCTCTTTATATCCATGTTTACTCTTTTATGTAATAATAGTACATGCATACTGTTCAAATGGAGGCAAACATAATATGTTGTGACATGACATAAGATTTTGATGGTGAGTGACATAAGCTTTATGTCCTAACGTACATGACAATTTTTTTACCTTGTCTAATTGTTCATTAGCCTTGCACTCCTCCTAGGCTTCGTCTCTTGCGGTGTTTGTTTGCCATCGACCTCTTCCTCTTCTTCTTCCTCTTCTTCTTATTCTTCTTTGATGACGTCTTCTCTTTCCTCTTCCCCATCTTCAACTTCGTCTTCATAGTCTTGCTCATGTTCATCTTCCAACACTTCCTTTCTGCTAGCTCTAGGTTTTGTTTTCCTTTTCTTTTCTGGATTCTGACTCCGCTTTTTAGCTTCCTCTTTGCGCTTCGTACATGTTTGTGAATTGTGTGGAGCATATTCCTTGCATATGCTACACAGCCTAATGCTAGCTTTCTCTGGGTGTGGTCCCTTGTTATCCTTTTGAACTTTGGGTTGCTTCACCTCCTCGGAATCTTTTCTTTCTGTAAATGATGGACAAGTCTGCTTGTTATGCCCTGCAAACAGTTTGCATACACTGCATTGCCTTTGTCCAATTGGCACTACATCCTCATCTAGTTTGACCACTCTATCTACAGGTGGCGTCTTTATTTCAGCTCTATGTTCACTTTTCTTTGCTGTAGTTTGTTATTTCCTACCCTTTGTTTTAGAGTACAACGAAAGTTTCATCATCCCTTGCTGTTGGTGTTGTTGTTTATTCAGCTGCTGGAAATGAACTGCACCCTCCTGACAGTGAGCGGATTGAGCAGCGGTTTGGAGCATTTTAGCTTCATAATAAGCAAGGTCATCAGCTATTTCAGCATCCTCTTCAACCATTCTTTCGTTAACATCTGTTTGATTTGCTGAATGTATGGCATCAAGTTCGTCTACAAGCCTTTTGAGAACATAGAAGGCTCTGTCGTATTGTTGGTCACATCTCATTGCTTTCTTGTTAACTGTCAAATTTAGCTGCAGCAGGATGTCTTGATTGGAGATTTTTGAGCTGCCATCTGACTCTATTGTATTGTAGTCCCTTGTATCAAATGTGTGTTGCGATTTAGAAGTCTTGGTGTACCGTTTTAGGATATATTTGCCCGAAAATTCGTCAGCTCTCAGGTAGTCGAGAATATTTATTATGTGCAGGCAGAACAGACCTACAGTGAGATAAATGAACAATTCATTGTTTATTAGCCAGCAATGAGTTTCATATAGTGATATCATAGTAGTAGTTTAGCTATTTCTTTTTTCGGCTCACCTGTGTGGGTCCAAAGCTTGCATTGACACTCATATATTTTATTCTTTGGGTCATCTATAACCTGGAATTCATGCTTTGACCAGGCGAACACTTTTTCCTCATGGTTCCGTTTGTTATGGTAGTATACACGATACTTATTTTTCTCCGTTGTCCTCTTTGCACGGAATAGCGTACTCTTTCTGCATATGTCAAAAGTAAGAGATTAGTCAAGCAGAGTGATTGGTTTCTTTTTATATAGCAAGTGCATATGTTGAAGTATCTGAATTAGAGGGTGTTTTCTATTAATACCATGCTGGCCATCGTTTGCTCATTGTCCTTCTGCACGCGAGTTTGTATGCAAGCATTTACCTGCCTAGCAACTTGTGGAGGTTTCGGGTTCCCTTGACAAACCCTTTCTTGAGCTCATGATTCATGCTCTCGCTTCGTTGTGCAGAAGTCATTCTAGCACAGAATATGTTCTTGTAGTATGTTGAAATCCACATTTTCCTATCACTCCACAACTTGCATCATCATTGGGTCGTTGTGTAGGTTGTACTTCTGGACGAGTGCACTCCAGGCAACTTCAAACTCTGTTGGCATCAACGGCTAATTTAAGATAGACGTGAACTCCTCTATAAATGTTGGATACTTTTTGTAAAGGCATGCGAGATATTCCTTGAACTTCTTGAGGATGTGACATCGGCATAGCTTGTGGACAGTATTTGGGAATGCTTCTAGTATAACTTTTGCCTTTGATGAGCACTGGTCTGCATGAATATAAAATGTAATATGTAGTGTTATTGAACTTCATTGAACTTATGTGTAGTTTTATAAAATCTAAAAGGCTTTTTTTTACCATGCCCCATCATGCATATTGTGAAACTTTTTTTTTCTTGCAGTGTTATTGAACTTCTGTGACAGCAGTGTTTGAACTTCACAAACAACAACATATGTATCCATAGTTCAAACTTTCTTCCTATTGTTGTGTCATTGAACCTATGTGCTAACAGTGTTTGAACTTCACAAGCAGTAGTACATTTAATCTATGGATACTGATGTCTACTACGCAACTTTATTCTTGTAGACTCTGTTGTGCCTCCAAGCGTAGAGTTTTGTAGGATAGTAGCAATTTTTCCTCAAGAGGATGACCTAAAGTTTATCAATCTGTGGGAGGTGTAGGATGAAGATGGTCTCTCTCAAACAACCCTACAATCAAATACAAGAAATCTATTATGTCCCCAACACACCCAATACAATGGAAAATTGTATAGGTGCACTAGTTCCACGAAGAGATGGTGGTACAAGTGTAGTATGGATAGTACAAATAGGTTTTTAAAATTTGAATAAATAAAAACAGCAAGGTAACAAGTAGTAAACAACAAGTAAAACGGTATTATAATGCTTGGTAAGAAGGCCTTGGGTTCATACTTTCATTAGTGCAATCTCTCAACAATGCTAACATAATAGAATCATATGATCATCCCTAAACGTGCGACAAAGAATCACTCAAAAGTTCATCAGTCGCGGAGAACATAAGATGAAATTATTGTAGGTAGTAGAACCACCTCAAAGTTATCCTTTCTGATCAATATATTGTAGGTAGTAGAACAACAGCAGCAACAGCAGCAACAACAGCAACAGTAGTAACAACAGAAACAACAGCAACAACAACAGCAACAGCCACAGCAACAACAGCAACAACAGCAACACTATCACCACCAGCAGCAACAACAGCAACAGCAACAGCAACAGCAACAACAGCAACAAGAGCAACAACAGCAACAACAATAGCAACAGCAACAACATCAACAATAGCAGCAACAGCAGCAACAGCAACAGCAACAACAACAGCAACAACAGCAACAACAGCAACAGCAGCAGCAACAACAGCAACAGCAACAACAGCAACAGCAACAACAGCAACAACAACAGCAACAACAGCAGCAGCAGCAGCAACAACAACAACAACAACAACAACAACAACAACAACAACAACAACAACAACAGCAACAACAGCAATAACAGCTGCAACAGCAGCAGCAACAACAACAGCAGCAGCAGCAGCAACAACAACAGCAGAAGCAACAACATCAGCAACAGCAACAACAGCAACATCAGCAACAGGAGCAACAGCAACAACAACAGCAACAACAGCAACAATAGCAACGGCAACAACAACAACAACAACAACAACAACAACAACAACAGCAACAACCATAGCAACACCAACAGCAACAACAACAGCAACAACAGCAACAACAGAAACAACAGAAACAACAGAAACAACAGAAACAACAGCAACAACAGCAACAATAGCAACAACATCAACAACATCAACAACATCAACAACAGCAACAACATCAACAACAACAATAACAACAACAACATCAACAACATCAACAACAGTAACAACAATAGCAACAACAACAACAACAACAACAACAACAATAACAACAACAACAACCAACACCAACACCAACAACAACAACAACAAAGCCTTTATTCCCAAAAAGGTTGGGGTAGGCTAGAGGTGAAACCCATAAGATCTCGCGACCAACTCATGGTTCTGGCACATGGATAGCAAGCTTCCACACACCCCTGTCCATGGCTAGTTCTTTGGTGATGCTCCAATCCTTTAGATCTTTCTTTACGGACTCTTCCCATGTCAAGTTCGGTCTACCCCGGCCTCTTTTGACATTATCATCATGCTTTAGCCGTCCGCTATGCACTGGGGCTTCTGGAGGCCTGCGCTGAATATGCCCAAACAATCTCAGACGATGTTGGACAAGCTTCTCTTCAATTCGCGCTACCCCAACTCTATCTCGTATATCATCATTCCGGATTCGGTCCTTCCTTGTGTGGCCACACATCGATCCCAACATACGCATCTCCGCAACTCCTAACTGTTGCACATGTCGCCTTTTAGTCGACCAACACTAAGCGCCATACAACATTGCGGGTCGAACTGTCGTCCTATAGAACTTGCCATTTATCTTTTGTGGCACCATCTTCTCACAGAGAATGCCAGAAGCTTGGCGCCACTTCATTCATCCAGTTTTAATTTGATGGTTCACATCTTCATCGATATCCCCATCCTTCTGCAACATTGACCCAAATATCGAAATGTTTCCTTCTGAGGCACCACTTGCCCATCAAGGCTAACATCCTCCTCCTCCTCATGGCTAGTAGTACTGAAAGCGCACCTCATGTACTAGGTTTAGTCCTACTAAGTCTAAAACCTTTCGATTCCAAGGTTTGCCTCCATATACTCCAACTTCCTGTTGACCCCCGTCCGACTCTCATCGACTAGCACCACATCTTCGGCAAAGAGGATAAACCATGGGATATCTCCTTGTATATCCCTTGTGACCTCATCCAATACCAAGGCAAAAAGATACTTACAGACTGTTTTGTTAAGAACAGAACAGTCTGTAAATATCTAAACGAAAACCATACTTTCCTGACCCTACAAATTCTGAAAACTTAGGATAACACACATAATTTGCATAGAAATACCGTGTAAAAATTTCAGAATATTTTGATGCTCCAGTAAAATCAGACAGATCCTATACTGGAGGCAAAAGTTTCTGTTTTTGCACATAATGAAATCAACAAGTATCTGCACTATCCCACAGGCTTTACTTGGCACATTATTGAAATAAAAGGAACAAAACAGGATTAATACATTAGGTTAATCATGTGATAATACAAAAAAAGAAATTATAAGTGTTGGGTTGTCTCCCAACGAGCGCTTTTCTTTAATGCCTTATAGCTAGTCATGATGATTTCAATGATGCTCACATAGGAATAGTATTTGAAACTTCCAAGGGAGCATCATGAATCACATGGCAAGCACATTTAAGTCTAACCCACTTCATATGCATAGGGATTTTTGAATGAAAACATTTATTAGAATAGAAATCAACTAGCATAGGAAGGCAAAACCAGCATAACCTCAAAATTTTCAACACATAGAGAGTAAACTTGATATTATTGCAATACCTAAAAGCATATTTTGCTCCTTCATAATAATTTTCAATATCATCATGAAGGAATTAAACAATATAAATATCACATAAATCATTATCTTCATGATCCCCAAGCATACAAAATTTACTACTCTCGCCATAAGCAAACTTCTCATACATAATAGTGGGAGTATCATAGGAGACTCGAATACTATAATTTTTTTCCACATTACAAGATTAATATTCAGAAAAAGGGTATTTGTAATTATGACAAGTTTTATAATAATAATCATCACTACTTTTTATAACATAAGTATCATCACAATAATCATCATAAGTAGGAAGCATGGAATCATCATAAAAAATTTGATCATTCAATGTAGGGGGACTAAAAAGATCATCTTCATTAAGCATAGCATCCCCAAGGTTTGGACAAACATTAATTGCAGCAAATATATTCTCAAACATGTCATTCTCATGAAGCATAGCATCCCCAAGCTTGGGACACCTATTAATTGCAGCAAATATATTCTCGAACATGTCATTCTCATCAAGCATAGCATCCCCAAGCTTGTGAGTTTGCATATTATCAGCATAATGACTCTTATGATCAATAATAAGAATGGCACTAATAGTGTAATAATTATCATCATAAGTTTCCAAGTTGGTGCCAAAAAGATTTTCAAGATTATAGGAAGTATCATTATCTTCCCAATCATAACTATCATGACATGTAATAGGGATAACAACATCATCAAGTGTATCATCGTCCTCAATACTATAGGATTTATTATCGACAATGATAGGAGCAACATTATTTCGGAGACATGCCTTTTACCTCTACTTTTTCTTCTTTTCTTCTCCTCCACCACATCATGTGTGGGTTTAATCCATTTTTCCTAGCTTCTTATTAATAAGATTGGTTGGATATAAAGCTCCTTCTCGTCACTTGTTTCATTACGAGACACAATAGGAGGGAAAGTGGAAATCTTTACCGTTTCATTAGTATTCCTTTTATATTCAATTGATTTTCCTGTCTTCTGATAGTTGATAATATAAGCATTCTCATTGTAATTTACTACACACAATATATAGAGTTCCTGTAGACTAGTTTCAAAATAGTATGTGAATAAGAATGCTTCAAACCAACTATTTTTTCTGTCAATTCTTCACACCCCAAAAATAAACAAAGTTCATTATAAAGTTCAATGGTGATCAAGTTATTACAACATTTGGCCACAATTATATCATGGAAAAGTATGCATTGGAAATTAAGATGACCAACCCTGTTGCATAGTTCACATGTAATGGGATGAAGAGAGCATAATTTCAAAGCAAATTTATCTATCCCTTTAAGCCACCACTTGGTTTTATCATGTTTATGCTTCTTACAAAATCTATCATCCCTATAAGGCATGTGTTCACAAACTTTATTCATTCCACAAAAATTGATATGCTTATAAGAAACAATTTTGTCATGACTAGTGCAATTATCTTTAGTATCACGGGTATTCATAGAAGACATACTAACAACATTACACTCATGCTCATGATTCAAGGATTTAATGTGAAATATTTATCAAATTCTTCTTCTAACACTTTGGCACAACTTTTTGAATCATCATTTTCGAGAAAAATATCATAAAGGTAAAGAACTTGATGCAACATCAATTCCATTTTTTGTAGTTTTCTTTTATAAACCAAACTAGTGATAAACAAGACACTTAAAGATTTAATTGCAGGATATACAGATATAGCTGCAAGCACTATCCTCCCCGGCAACGGCTCCAGAAAAGAGCTTGATGTCTACCGCACAACTTTATTCTTGTAGACTTTGTTGGGCCTCCAAGCGCAAAGTTTTGTAGCATAGTAGCAATTTTTCGTCAAGTGGATGACCTAAGGTTTATCAATCCGTGGGACGTGTAGGATTTAGATGGTCTCTTTCAAACAATCCTGCAATCGAATACGAGAAATCTCTTGTGTCCCCAACACACCCAATACAATGGCAAATTGTATAGGTGCACTAGTTCGGCGAAGAGATGATGATACAAGTGTAGTATGGATAGTATAAATAGTTTTTTATAATATGAATAAATAAAAAAGCAAGGTAACAAGTAGTAAACAACGAGCAAAACTGTATATTAATGCTTGGAAATAAGGCCTAGGGTTCATACTTTCACTAGTGCAATCTCTCAACAATGCTAACATAATAGTATCATATGATCATCCCTCAACATGCGACTAAGAATCACTCCAAAGTTCATAAGTAGAGAACAACATAAGTTAAAATTGTTGTAGGTAGTAAAACGACCTCAAAGTTATCCTTTCCGATCAATCTATTTATCTATTCTGTCGGTGCACTAGTACAGGGGTGCTCAGTGCCCCTGACTTATGCACAGGCGATAGAAGCAGAAAACCCCGACAGAAATCAAGACCAAGACTCCAGCAAGCTCAACGCGGCAGCCCAAGCCTGGGCTGTAACGCGCCAAGCACGGCCCCGACGCTTGCCGGGGATCAAGACGAATGCACCTTTCAAAAGACCCGGCAAGCCATTTCCCGGCAGGCATGAGCCATCCAGCCACCGCTCCACCGCATCGCTATGCCTGTCACTTATCGATGCGGTGTCGAGCCCTCAGGCGATTAATCAGCTCTCGCTAAGCACGTGGCGACACATTGGAAGGCAAGTTACGCTCGGTTGACACCCGCCCTGCAGCGTGTCAAGATATTAAGCAGCAACCGGCCAAGCGGTGGCAAAGGCTTGCCGGGGATGCACCCCCAAGCGCCACCTAGCCAGGTAATCATGGCATTTTGTCCGAAATGCCAGAGTTAGGTATGATAGCTCTGCTTAGCTATCCAATCAATAGATAATGTCTGTTTTGCCACTGTGGTAACCCCTTGCACTATAAAAGGAGGCCCAAGTCAACCTAGCTCAAGGTTGGCAACTCGAACCCCCAAACGCTTGTACTCGCATAGTTGCTCCCCCCAGGCAGCAGGCCTTTCTGGGGTTAGGCGCCCTGTGTTCTTCGTGTTCCTCCAATCAATCCACCAAAAAGCAGGAGTAGGGTTTTACGCTTAGCAGCGGCCCGAACCTGGGTAAAATGCCTGACCCTTGATCGTTGCGCCGTCTCATGCTCTCCGCTCTTTGTGCAACGTGACCCCCCCTGCCGAACCCCAAGGGACCTATGGTCCCATAGGTGATCGTGAGCATCTGTGCCCCGACATCTTTGGCGCGCCAGGTAGGGGGCGTGCATCATTTGCGCGAACCTGAGTTCGTGAATGGCGAATCTTTCTTTGTCATCATCTTCTTCAACAATGGCTCCTAAGAAGAAATCCAGCGCGTCTGCACATCCCTCATCCTCGAAGGCTCCCTCACACGCGGCCGCCGGCGCCGTAGGCGCCGCGACAGCTGCGGCTGAGGCGGGCGTCGTGGATGATGCGGTCGGCGCATGCGGCGCCCCCGTCCAGCCTTCCGTGACCGGAAATGGAGCAGGAGGCGCCGGAGGGGAGCGACTATAGCAACAATATGGCGAGCTCGGCCTCGACGCCACGGGCGGAGGGAACGTCCGTTCATCACCTCCCCACCGCGTGGATGGTCGGGGCCGCCTCAGCGATGCCCAGTCCGGTGCGAGCCGTGACCTTCCGGCCGCACCCGTCGCCAGCGAGATTGTTGGGCGTGTACCTCGAGCGGAGCAAGACGGGGCGCCCAGCTGAGCCGTAGCTCCTCAGGATCGGCCCACAATCCTCCAGAAAGCTCCAGCAAGTGGCGCGCGGCATCAAGGACGCGGCGACGCTTCTCTTGGCCCTACCAAGAGTCGAGCCACGTCGAGGTCCGCCTCTTTCGCCATGCCTGGCACCACAGAAGAGGCCATGGCGAGAGTCCAGATGCTACTCAACTTCATGCCAGTAGCCGATAAGATGGATGAATTGATAGCCACCATTCAAAGTTTGATTTCCTTCGTTGAAGCCAACAAAACCCAGCATGCAGAGCCGTCGCGGCGTATGCGAACCGCTGCGGCAGCCCAGGGCGACGCGCGCATAGAAGGGGCCACCCCAACGGTGCAGTCCCCTCCGTGACAACAGGCCCAGAGGCGGCCGCATCAAGCTTCACATGCTGACGAGGCATCCATAGTCTCGTCTGGCCCGCACAACCGCCGGGATCAGCGGCGTGTCCTTGAAGACCGGCGGAAGGAAGACGCGCGCATCACCATCGATCGATGTCGTGAAGCACACCATCAATCCGACAAGCGCAACGGTCCAGATGTCGGCGACCTCGCGCCTAGTGTCGGCGGTTACCTTCCTTACGAGGTTGGTTGCCCTGCCTTCATGTAACAGCCCAAAAATTTGACCATGTTTTATTAATTAAAATTTTGCCAGGAAATTAAATTTTTATTTTCTGGATCATCTACAGATTTCAGGATCACTCCTTTCTTCTGAATTATGGAGTTTTTCCTCCTAGTAGAAACTTTTCAAAAATGTTTTTGGACTTGAGTGCCTACTCCAGAGCATTTCTTTTTTTTTTATTTATGATCAGTGGAAATATTTCTATAATTATTTTCCTAAGCTTTATTTCTTTTAGAATGGTTTCTAATAAGTTTAAAGCCTCATTTGCACTACAACCATTTGATGACTTCTTTTAAAAATTCTACAAAAATTTGTAGAAGACATGTGAGGTTCCTACATCACATTTATGCAAAGGAACAGCCTTGTGTTTTGGAAAACTTGAGCAAACCATCCTCTTTTGTGTTCTGGTCCAGTTTGGTAGTTTGTACTGCAACCCCATTTTATCTTGCCCTATTGCCCATGATATTTCTCCTGCTTGTAGTCCACCCTATCAAACTCTTAAGTCCAGGAGATCAGACACATTAGAGTAATTTAACCACATGCAATAATAGCCTTTATTTTCTGTCCAGAACTGTAGTTTTGCAAAACTTGCACTAACAAGTTTTTGGTTTTCTCAATATAATGTTGCCATCATCACCTACACCTAAAGAGACCCCAACCTGGAGATTTTGACCACCAGTAGAGTTGCCTTGATGCCCTTGGCATTCTGTTGAACACCTTGTGTTCATGAACAGATTTGGGATGAAACCAGGTTTGCATGTCGCATAGCTCTACCTTGGCCTATAACCCCACCCTGCTAAACCTCATGTGCATTAGAGCCTCCTGGCATGCCTTGGCAATTTACCGAGCACATGGCGTGCGTGCTCTGGGCGCACCCAGAGCGCACGTTTTGCACGCGCGCACAACCGAGCCGCCGCGTTCGCCTAACCCCGTGCCCCTAGCCTTTGCTCGCCTGCAGGGCCACGCCCCGATCTCATCCATTCGCCAGAGCCACGCTGCCACTCCTGGCGCCCTACAGCGCCACCGTCAGAGCTCCCTTGGCGGCACGCCGGCGACCGCAGCGAGCTTCTGCCATAGCAGCGCCGCCCAAGCCACAGCTTCTCGCCAGCTGCCCTCATGAGCAGGCTGTCCTTATCCCCAAGCTCGTCCGCTAGCGCCGCCCCTGCTCCAGCCATCGCCACGTCGCCCTGCCGCAACAGAAGCAGTCGGCCGGCGATCTTATCCTCAGCAGCGGCGGAACCGACCTTCCCCGGCTATAAATAGCCCCCCAGGACCCCGTGAGCTCGTCAACGCCATGAGAGAAGTAGAGCGAAGCCTCCCCTAGCTCTAATTTAGCCGAGTGCCACCATCTTCCCCAACCCCGGTGACTTCGGCCGCCGTCGTCCCTCGGCTAAATTAGCTGCAGCCAGAGCGCCCCAGCTTTCCCTATCGCCACCATCCACTTGCCCTCGCCCTTGTGGAGCCACCCCACCACTCAGCCTCAACCGGGAACCGCCCTAGGCCGAAACCCTATTAGCTCCCGAAGCCACCGCCCGCCGTGGAGCTCGCCGCCGGTGACCCGCTTCGTCTCCGCTAGCCTTTCGACCACTGGGAGGACCGCCCTGAACCGACGGATCCATCCCCCCAATCGGAGCCCCGTGAGAAGCCGCCGTTCGCCGGCAATGGTCGCCGGAGCTCCGCCTCCGCTCGGCCAGAGGAGGAAGGAGGCGCGGGCGACTGGCCAGTGGGCCCAATGGACCCACTGTCACTGACCCCCGAGTCGGCCCGTGCTGTTTTAAGTGGAGATGCCCCCATTGAGTATGTTTCCTCCTCGCGCAAGCGTATTTCCCTCTGAACCGTTTCCTTTTATCTGTTTTATTTTAAAACAGATTTTGACCAGTCTTTGACTGGCTATAATTTCTAAAATAAAACTCCAATTGATTTGATTCTTTTTCCCACCTCTCTCAAATTTCATCTAGTTTATTTTCATATTTATTTGAAATTTTTCCAAAACAACTTTTTGTACTGTTTTCAATTTGTGTGTTAATAAGAATATTCTCAAAATAGGAATTTGGAGGGAAAAAACTTTCAAAAGTTTTGGAGTGCACCTCAACTACCTACACGTCTAAGGCAAGCATTCTGAACCCTGGCATAATATTTGTTGTGTGTTGTTTGATGTAACTACAACACCAAGTTGACATGAAGTGATCATGTTTACTAATGCGTGATGATAATTCCTTGCTGTTGGTATTGATATGCTTGTGACAGTATTCACCCTCGTATGCCTTTCATGCCTACCGGAAGGAATCCGGGAAAGTCTCTGTCTTGGGTAGACACGAGCTTGCTACTGATATTTCGTTGAGACGAGTATATTCAGTAAGGCAGGGTGAGGTATGATGAGTGGTGATTCTGTCTGTTGTTGTGGAATATATATTTATTATGCTAATTATGCAGGAAACACTTTAACCTCCTGAGTTGACCGTAGATCGAGTCTTGTGCCAGTAACCCCCATACTTGCTTCGTGCTACCATTTGTCCCTGCCTCAGGTAGGGTACGGTTCAATAAGTTGTCAACTATTTCTTAGCACACACCGTATAGAGAGGCCATGGTGGAAGATACCGGCTGCATCCGGTAGGCATGCCACCTGGTCCGGGGGCGTGGGTGTTTCCGGTTGGAGCCGAGGGGGTAGCTCCCCTAGTTTGCGTGCGTTATAAATTTTGTGATCCCATGCTAGTCAAGGTTGTAGCCTCCCTACTTAGAGTTTTGCTTAACGGGTGTCGTGGGTGATTCCAGACACCGGTAAGTTAAGCTGGTGTGTGCGGGTCAAGTGTGTTTTCAATTAAAAGACCGTAAGCGGAATTAGTCCCGATGGACTAAAGGAATCCGTTACTTGTGCGTAAAGAGTACACCCTCTGCAGAGTTTATATCTATTCGAATAGCCGTGTCCGTGGTTAAGGACTACAGTCTGGGATGGGTCAAGTGTCGGTCTTAGTGTCGGACTTCGGAGGAAAACTTCTAAACCGGAACATTGATTATGACATGTGACAAATGATGATTATGATTATTATTATTGTGGACTAACCATTTATATTACTTGAATTATTGAGTATCCCTGGGATGGTTCTACCTCCTGGATATTCATTCTGATTATTTTCATATAAGCCCTTTATGTCGCGTCGCTCAGACGCCCGACTGTGGCATGCTTGTTATTTATTTTCTTTATAAGCCCTTTATGTGGTGTGGCTCAGACGCCCGAATGTGGCATGCTTGTTATTTCTTTTCTTTATAAGCCCTTTATGTGGCGTCGCTCAGACGCCCGACTGTGGCATGCTTGTTAGTTGTTTTCTTTATAAGCCCTTTATGTGGCGTCGCTCAGACGCCCGACTATGGCATGCTTGTTATTTATTTTATTTATAAGCCCTTTATGTGGCGTCGCTCAGACGCCCGACTGTGGCAGGCGTGTTATTTCTTTTCTTTATAAGCCCTTTATGTGGCGTCGCTCAGACGCTCGACTAAGGCATACTTCATATTATTATCCCCTCGAGGCGTCGCTTCAGACTCTCGATCGGTGCATTTTATTTTATTCTCTGATGGCTTATTCATGTCTATATGAATAACCTGCTTGCGTGCGTCTTGAATTTTATTTCGTGACTGACTAAGTGATCATGGAATATTTCAGTGCATGATTATCATCTGTTATATTATACTTGTGTTCATAATGTTTGCGAGTACATTCAAAGTACTCACTGGCTTATCCCTGGCTATTGTCTTGGCCAGATTCCTTGCTTGGAGAGGAGCGCAACGATGACAGTTTGGAACCTAGGCGTCGAAGATAGCAGATATGCAAAGATAGGAATTATCCAGGTCAGCTGTTCCTGTGAGAAATGGAGTCCCATAGATGCCGACGATCCGGAAACCGCTTCCGCCATCAACCCCTAGAAACCTTTTGTTGTACTCATAGACTAGAATGGTCTTGTACTACATATTTTTTTGGACTTTGCTTGGGATTTCTGTATCAAGATTGTGCCTCATCAGCTAACAATAATCCTGGGGCTCGTGAGCAGAAGGGCCATTTACTGGGAAATTAATATCCTGGAAATCCGGTCTTGACACTTCACTAGCAAGCTGCGACGGGTCCACTGGTCGTCGACCCGAGCCTTCAAGCCTGAGCTACCAGAGAAATACGACAGGAAGCTAAACCCTGCAGAGTTCTTGGGCATCTACACGATAGTTGTTCAAGCTGGGGAAGGAAGAGATGAAAAGGTGCTCGCCAACAATTCCCCTTTGGCGCTCAGGCCAAATGTGAGGTCATGGCTGATGCACCTGCCGGAGAATTCCATTTCCTCTTGGGTTGATCTGTGCAACGAGTTCTTTGGTGCATTCACCGGTGGTAATCAAGAGCCAGGCCAGCCCAGCGATCTCCAAGTCCTCCCGCAAAAGGAGGAAGAGACCTTGCGAAAGTATATCCAGAGATTCAGCCGAGTACACCGCAACATCCCTGAGATCCATCACACGGCAGTGATTGCCGCGTTCCACTCAAACGTGCGCAACAGGAGCATGCGAGCCAAGATGAATGTCAAGCTCCCAAGACTGTCAATGAGCTTTACACCTTGGCGGATAAGTGTGCTCGAGATGAAGAAGGGAGCTGGCTTCCCGGAGAAGAGGCCAGCATCGAAGTGGACTCTGATGATGACGACGATGCCCCCGACCCGAAGGGAAGGAACAGGAAGCGCAACAAGAAGCGCAAGGGAAAAGCAGTACTGGCTGTCGAGAGCTCGGGAGACCTCGGTTCTGGCAAGAATGCGAAAGCCGAAACCCCCGGCAAGGGAGCTGCCGCATGCGCTGATTGCTGGGAGGTTGCTGCCATTGAGAAGGCCGGGAAGTCTGACGGGTCGTACTGCAAAATCCAGCACACCAAGGGCCATGATCTCCAAGAATGCCGACAGGTCGAGCTACTTATTGAGAAACAGAGGGCCGAGTACGAGAAACGCGACAAGGAAAAAGGACAAGACGGCGCTGCCGGGAAGGGCCATGGCGGCAGAGGTGGTCGCCGCGGCAAACCCCCGCAGCAAAAGGAAAAACCCGCCAGAGGCCGAGAGAAGAAGGAAACAGATGATATGAGCAAAGATGAGGATGATGATGAGGATTCCAGTGACAGGGAGTTCCAGAAAGCAACCGAAGCCATGTGCATTGATGGGGGTGCATCCTTGCACTCCTCTCGCCGCCAGTTCAAGCAGTGGGCACGCGAGGTCAATGATGTGGAACCAACTGCAGAATCAAGGAAACCACTCAGGTGGTCCCGCACGCCTATCATCTTTGACGAAGAGGATCATCCTGACCGTACCACTACGGTTGGATGTTTGCCGTTGTTGGTTTCCCCGACAATCCACAACCTCAAGGTGTCTAAGATGTTAGTTGATGGTGGGGCCGGATTGAACTTGATCTCTCCTAGAGTGGCTGAGAAACTGTAGATCCTTGACGAAGAGCTCGAAGCCACGGGTACGTTCCAAGGAATCAACCCCGGCAGGAGCCAACCCAAGGGAAAGATCACTATGCCTGTGACATTCGGCGGAGAGTTGAACTTCCGAACAGAGAGGATAGTATTCGACGTCGCCGAAATCCCAATGCCCTACAACGGAATCCTTGGTCGCCCAGCTCTGGCAAAGTTCATGGCGGCATCCCACTATGCCTACAATACTTTGAAGATGATAGGGCCCATTGGGGTCATTTCCATCCCATCCGACAAGAAGAATGCGGTTATCTGCGTGGACCAGATGTATCGCGACGCGGTAGCAGCTGAAGCCACAGAAATCCCAGCTCCCGCCAAGGATACAAGGAAAATAAAGAAGCCTCGCAAGAACACCGGCAGGGACTCTGGGAAGCGCGCCTCTTCGGAGTGCACTGCACGTGATGATGACCTGCCGGAAAGTTCCGCCGGCAAGAAGACCAAGGTCACCTACCCTGAGACGAAGAATGTCCTGGCAAGGGAGGATGGCACTGGTGGACCTTCACCATTAGTGCTACCCTTACTGACAAATAGGAAAGCGCGCTCGTTGCCTTCCTGCGGGAGAATGTCGATGTGTTTGCCTGGCAACCATCTGACATCGCCGGTGTTCCAGGGAGGTAATTGAGCACCACCTTGCTGTATACCCTCATGCCCGACCCGTCAAGAAGAAGGTTAGGAAATAGTCCTTGGAGCGGCAACAGTTCATTGCCGAGGAAATCAAGAAGCTTGAAGCAGCTGGTTTGGTCAGAGGAGTGTTGCATCCAACCTGGTTGGCAAACCCGGTGGTGGTACGAAAGGCAAATGGGAAATGGAGGCTTTGCATAGACTTCACTGACTTGAACAAGGCTTGCCCGAAGGACCCTTTACCCTTGCGGCGCATAGATCAAATTGTTGACTCCACCTTCAGATGTGACTTGCTCTCCTTTTTGGATGCCTACTACGGCTACCACCAGATATTTATGAACAAGGTAGATGAAGAGAAGACCGCATTTATAAGTCCCTGCGGCACGTACTGCTTTGTACGAATGCCCTTCGGGTTAAAGAGTGCTGGTTCGACCTTCGTTAGGGCAGTTCAGATTGGTTTTGGACCTCAGCTGCACAGAAATGAGGAAGCATACATGGATGACATCGTGGTCAAGACCAAGGATGAAGCCACTCTCATACAAGATCTGGAAGAAACTTTCGCAAACTTGCACAAGATCAACCTAAAGCTCAATCCTGAAAAATGTGTGTTCGGTGTCCCATCTGGCAAGCTGTTTGGGTTCTTCGTATCTCAGCGAGGAATAGAAGCCAATCCCGACAAGATCAAGGCGATCGAGCAGATACAGGCACCCAAAACCATCAAAGATATCAGACGCCTGACCGGATGTGTTGCCGCGTTAAGCAGGTTCATCTCCAAGTCCGCTGAGCGTGCCTTGTCGTTCTTCAAAATCCTGAAGAAGGCTGGCCCGATGAAGTGGACCCCGGAGGCAGATGCAGCGCTACAAGACCTGAAGAAATACCTATCCTCTGCTCCCACCTTGATCGCTCCTAAACCGCAAGAGCCGTTGCTGCTATACTTAGCGGCAACAAATCAAGTGGTTAGTACAGCGCTGGTGGCGCAGCGTGGGGCGGATGAAGATTCAGCAGCCGCTGCTGATGCTGCCGGGAGCGAGAAAGAAAACTCCATGCCAGGGCTCGACGCAGGTCAAGGGGAATCTCAGGAAATGGTTGACAGTGAGTCCAAGGAAGTGGCAAAGAAGAAAATGGTGCAGTGGCCCGTATACTTTGTCAGTTCCCTATTACAGGGGGCTAGATCAAGGTATTTCGGGGTACAAAAGCTGATCTTCGGCCTCATCATGGCCTCAAGGAAGCTGCGCCATTACTTCCAAGCCCATGAGATAACAGTTGTCACCCGTTTCCCGTTGCAACGCATACTGAGAAACCCCGAAGCCACTGGCAGGATAGTTGAGTGGGCACTAGAATTGTCAAGCTTCGGATTAAAGTATGAGAGCACTTCCACCATTCAAAGTAGAGCTTTGGCAGAGTTTATTGCAGAATGGACACCTACGCCAGATGATGAAGCTCCAGAGACAATCCTCCCCAGCAAAGAGGCACCAAAGGATTGGATCATGTACTTTGACGGTGCCTTCTCACTCCAGGGCGCTGGAGCAGGCGTGCTCCTCGTCGCCCCAACCGGAGAGCACCTCAAGTACGTCGTCCAGATGCACTTTCCCCGGGAGGAAGCCACCAATAATACCGCTGAATATGAGGTGCTCCTCGCCGCAGTCAGAATCGCGATAGAGATGGGAATAAAGAGGCTGATCGTCCGAGGAGACTCTCAACTAGTGATAAAGCAAGTCAACAAGGATTAACAGAGCCCGTTGATGGAGGCCTACGTGGAAGAAGTGAGGAAGTTGGAGGAGCACTTCGATGGGCTGCAAACAGAGCATGTGCCACGAGCAGAAAACAGCATTGCTCACCACCTATCGAAGTGCGCTGTGCAGAAGCTTCCTATGGAACCAGGAACCTTTGTTCTCTGCCTCACCAAATCATCGGTGTCCCCGTCTTTGACGTCCAAGTAGAGAAGGAAGCTGAACTCCGGTAAGCATTTTCCGGCAGAGCTTCCCGAAGCCGCTGGTAGAGAGGCTGCTAGGGAAAATCCCGTTCTGGTTGACGAGCAGCTCCCTCCTGCAAGACCTCAGGGTCTAGCGGTTGAGACAAGCGCTCCCGGAGACGTGGAGATGCCTTTTGTCCTTGTTGCCGAGCCACAGGCTCCAACCTGGGTGTAGCATATAGTCCATTTCCTTTAAACCGGAGAACTCCCCGAAGAGCAAGAGGAAGCCTAAAGAGTAGCCCCTTGGTCAAGTATGTACGAGTTTGTCGATGACACCCTGTACAGAAGGCGTCCGAACGGTGTGAAATTAAGGTGTATCTGCCGGGAGGATGAACTAAAGCTGTTGGCAGAGATTCACGGAGAAGTATGTGGTTCCCACATTGGATTAAGGGCCCTTGCCGGGAAAGCTTTCCGGCAGGGTTTCTATTGGCCCACTACCCTCGAGGATGCTACTGAACTGGTCACCAAGTGTGAAGCTTGCCGGTTCCACTCCAAGAACATCCATCAACCAGCGCAAGCCCTGCAAACAATCCCTCTATCCTGGCCATTCTCGGTCTCGGGGCTCGACATCCTGGGCCCCTTCCCCCGTGCTGTCGGGGGCTTTGAGTTCTTCTTCGTGGCAACCGACAAGTTCACAAAATGGCCTGAGGTGGAACCGGTGAGAAAGGTGACTGCACAAGCAGCTATCAAGTTCATGAAAGGACTGGTGTGCCGTTTTGGAGTGCCTAACAGAGTGATCACCAACAATGGCACCAAGTTCACGAGCCGCGCCTTCATGCGATATATCCAAAACCTCGGAAGCAAGGTCTCCTTCGCCTCTGTTGCTCACCTAAGGAGCAACAGGCAAGTCGAGAGGATGAATGCTGAAGTGCTGCGAGGACTCAAGACAAGAACTTTCGATAAGCTACGGAAGAGCGGTAGGCGCTGGATAGATGAGCTGCCGGTGGTTCTTTGGTCCCTCAGAACGACACCAAATCGAGCTACCGGCCAGACGCCCTTCTCCCTAGTGTACGGGGCGGAAGCAGTGCTCCCCACGGAACTTATATACGGGTCACCTCGAGTGCTTCCCTACGATGAAGTAGAGCAACAGCAGCTGCGGCATGACGATGCCACGCTCCTCGAGGAAGACCGTCTCTGGGCTGCTGTGCATGCCGCACGTTACCAGCAAGCTCTGCGCTGCTACCATAGCCGCAGAGTTCAGGCCTGGAGCCTTCAGGAAGGTGACCTTGTCCTTTGGCATGTTCAGTCCGTCAAGGGTACAAACAAGCTGACGCCAAAGTGGGAAGGGCCTTACCGGGTAGTACGAGTCACCAAACCTGGCGCAGTCCGTCTGGAGACCGAAGATGGCACCAAGGTGCAGAACTCATGGAACATTGAGCATCTTCGTAAGTTCTACCCATAAGGCGCGGCTGCCAGGCTCAGTCCCCGGCAGCCACCTTTTGTACAGGCCTTGCCGATGTTGCATGTAACCCTTTGTACAAAGCCAGGCGAAGACCCTGTGCAACAATAATAAAGCTAGGCATTGCGTCGTATCATCATTCTTACATGCTCATTATGCATTTTTATGACTGCAATGTTAGCACCTTTAAGTTATTAAGATTTGCTAGAATGCTTGATGAAACCATAATCTTTGTTACTGTCCTCACCCTACATGTTGTACCATCAAGAAAATATGGGAGGAAAACAAGGGAACAAAGATGACGGCCCATCACGCTTGAAAAGGAGATACTACCTGGAAAAGATAAGTGCATCACGTATATCTAGTTCGGTACTTCTCATTTTCTCAAGGAAACCCTTAGTATTTTCCTTACTGCGGCATGTAGAGTCACCCACATGGAAAAAACCCTTGTCAGGATGAGCCGTCCCCCTGTCTTTACTCATGGGGGTAACGGCGCCGATACCGACAAGGAGCTCTGCCGGGGAACAACGCCAACCAGTTGCCCAGGGCTCGACCCCCCCCCCCCACTTTGGCACTTGTGGTTTGAATGACGACCCGGCAAGTAGCTCCACGCGGTAGAGACAAAACATGCTGATGCAGTACAAATAAGGAAAGGAAAAGGACAATACTTGCGGAAAGAAAATAGCATTCTATTCTCATTCATTTTTCGATACAAATGGGTAGAGATTACATTTATGATTCATTAAAACTTGGCAAAGGCCTACATCTTTGACATAAAAAAAAAGATAAGTGCCCCGTAATCCCTTTCTTGTCCCTCTCCTCTCAAGGACTAAGTAGGAAAGGAGCAGAGGGCAAAAGGAGTGCCTGGCCGGGATTCGACGCTTCCCAGCCAGAACCAGAGGGACGCGACCAGCGGAAGGCCCCTGCCCCCAGGCAGGGCGGACGAAGCCGACGGAGCGGACAAGACCGACAAGGGGAAAGAAGGCGGAGGGCAGGTGCAGATGGTGGCGCTGCCGGGGCCCAGCTGGTGATGATGGTGCTGCTGGGGAACGCGACACGTCGGATACCTCATCCCTTCTCCTGATGCGTCATAGGTCCCCAACCGCCATCATCTTCCTCATCGCCACCGCTCGAGGAGACACCCCCGCCATCATCCAGGCTCCAGGCGCGGCAACCCGGGGTACCCACAGAGAGCATGGTCGTCCCCGGTGGCCAAAGGGGGGAATTCCGCCCCCCGCCTTAGAAGAAAACGCGAAGATGAAGAACTCTCTTTCGTACGCTCCATCCAGAATGCCGTGGGAGGAGAGGTTAACCGCGGTAAATGACGACGCGCAGCGGCAACCGCGCACACGCCCATGGAGACCATGTGGGCGTTTTTTCTCCATCACCTTGAAGAAGGAATGCGGAGACCATGGACCGCCGTGACACTGTGCCTCCGGCGCAGATCCCGATGCAACGTCAACCACGTGGAATTCCGTCAAGACCAAAGAAGCAGGCAACGCAGCGACAGGCATACCGCCGCAGCCGTCCCCGATGCAGCCACCACGCTACCCGCTACCCCATCCGAGACTTCTCCGACCGACCTTCTTATCAGAGCCGTGCACCCATGGCAGGGGCTGAACAGAGCTTTGGAGGAAAGGTTCTACATGCATGCTCGCTCGCCTTCTCCCCCTGAGCATTGGGAGGGCGAGCGTAGCTCAAGACAAAGCATTAGAAGGGCGAGCTCTCTGGGATTGCACTCAAGGAGGAAGAAAGGATGGATGAGCATCGCCCCTCGCGCCCCCCTCCCCAATTTATAGGGGGGAGCACGGGGGCTGGCTCTCCTCCATTCCAAGGGTCACCGCCCATATCCACCAATTCCATCGCCCATGATCACGGGCAAACAGGTATCCGCCCCATTGCTGCAATCCATGGCGCTGTGGTTTCTGCCACGATCAGGACTTTAAGTCATGCGCGCACGTCGCAAACTCCCGGCTGTGCATACGGCGCGCGTGGCGGAAACGGCCTGAGGTGGTGGGTCAGTGCTGACCAATAAATTAGCAGTTACTCCCTCACATTACGCGCCTGTGCATGAAACTTGGGCCTGACCCAACGGCACTTGGCGAGCACGTGTGGGCCAGTCCCAGGGGCTCCTGTCGGTGCACTAGTACAGGGGTACCCAGTGCCACTGACTTATGCACAGGCGATAGAAGCAGAAAACCCCGACAGCAATCAAGACCAAGACTCCAGCAAGCTCAACGTGGCAGCCCAAGCTTGGGTTGCAACGCGCCAAGCACGGCCCCGACGCTTGCCGGGGATCAAGATGAATGCACCTTTCAGAAGACCTGGCAAGCCATTTCCCGGCAGGCATGAGCCATCCAGCCACCGCTCCACCGCATCGCTACGCTTGTCACTTATCGATGCGGTGTCGAGCCCTCGGGCGATTAATCAGCTCTCGCTAAGCACGTGGCGTCACATTGGAAAGCAAGTTACGCTCGGTTGACACCCGCCCTGCAGCGTGTCAAGATCTTAAGCAGCAACGAGCCAAGCGGTGGCAAAGGCTTGCTGGGGATGCACCCCCAAGCGCCACCTAGGCAGGTAATCATGGCATTTTGTCCTAAATGCCAGAGTTAGGTATGATAGCTCTGCTTAGCTATCTAATCAGTAGATAATGTCTATTTTGCCACTGTGGTAACCCCTTGCACTATAAAAGGAGGCCCAAGGCAACCTAGCTCAAGGTTTGCAGCTCAAACCCCCGAACGCTTGTACTCGCATAGTTGCTCCCCCCGGCAGCAGTCCTTGCCGGGGTTAGGCGCCCTGCGTTCTTCGTGTTCGTCCAATCAATCCACCAAAAAGCAGGAGTAGGGTTTTATACTTAGCAGCGGCCCGAACCTGGGTAAAATGCCTGACCCTTGATCGTTGCGCCGTCTCATGCTCTCCGCTCTTCGTGGAACGTGACCCCCCTGCCGAACCCCAAGGGACCTCTGGTCCCATAGGTGATCGTGAGCATTCGTGCCCCGACATATTCCTATAGGTGTCACAAACAGCCCTAGAGTTCGTACTAAAATAACACCATATGATTTAGATCAGTCAACTCTAATGTCACCTAGATACTCCAATGTCACCACAAGTATCTATGTGTCAATTATATGATATGCTTCAAATAGTTTCAGCTTCAACATATTCTATCCACGCAAAAGAACTTCAAGGAGTACCCCAAGATTTCTATCGGAGAAATTAGGACAAGAACGTGTATCTACCCATCTGCATTGATTACCCCATTGTCACCACGGGAATCCGCAAGTTTAGTACCAAAACATATATCAAGTGAATCAATAGAACACCCCATTTTCATCACGGGTATCCACATGCAAGACATACATCAAGTGATCTCAAATCCAATATTAAATCCGACATAACAAAACCTCAAAGGGAAAGATTCAATTCATCACATCAAGATAACAAGGGAATATCGGGGCACGGATGCACACGATCACCCATGGGACCAGAGGCCCCTTTGTGGTTCGGCACGAGGAGGTCACATTGCACAAAGAGCGAAGACCATGAGGCAACACGACGATCGGGACGCTGGTGTTTTTACCCAGGTTCGGGCCGCTGTGAAGCATAAAACCCTACTCCTGCTTTTGGTGGATTGATCAGAGGAACACGAAGAACACGCAGTGCTCAATCCCGGCAAGGGTTGCCGTCGGGGAGAGCTGCTACGTGAGTACAAGTGTCCAAAGGTCCGAATCTTGAGCTCGGTCGCCTTGGGCCACCTTTTATAGCTCAAGGGGCAACCACAATGGCAAAACAGACATTGCCTGATGATTAGACAGCTAACAGAGCTATCATACCTAACTCTGGCGCTTAGGACAAAATGCCATAAATGCAGCCTAGGTGGTGTGCGGGGGTGCATCCCCGTCAAGCTCCTACCACCGCTCTAGCTAACTCTTGCACCACAGCATGTCACGCCCATGGACGGGTGTCAAGGGGGCATAACCTGTTTTCCAGCATGCCGCCACGTGCTTAGCGAGAGCCACTTAGCCACCTGGGGGCTCGACACCGCATCGATAAGTGACTGGCGTTGCGATGCGGTGGAGCGGTGGCCGATCGGCTCGTGCTTGCCGGCGAATGGCTTGCCTGGTCTTCATGAACGTGCGCGTGCCTCGGTCCCCGGCAGGCACCGGGGATGTGCTTGGCGTGCTCTGGGCCCGTCCTGGGCTGTTGCATTGGTCTTGCCGGCGTTGCTTAGCCTTTTGTAGGTTGCTGCTGTCGGAGGCTGGGTCATGAATGCTTGCTTGGTGGTGTGGTAGCTTTTCCTGGCGGGCTCAGGCCATGAAGGCCAGAGGCTTATTGTCCGTGCACAAGTCAGGGGAAATAAACACCCCTGTTTGTGTACCCTGACAGGGAAGAACACTATATGATCCAACTATATTAACAAGGCTCATGATACATCAAGATCGTGACATCTCATGAACACGACAGAGACAGTTCAATCACATAGCTACCGGTACATACCCTCAGCCACGAGGGTGAACTACTCCCTCCTTGTAATGGAGACCGCCGGGATGATGAAGATGGCCTCCGGTGATGATTGCCCCCTCCGGCAGGATGCCGAAACAGGGCTCCGGATGAGTTTTGTTGGTACCAAGCATTGCGGCGGCGGAGCGAGAATTCTATGTTTATTTCTGGGGTTTCTTTATTTATAGGACTTTTCAACATTGGAATCATGCTAAATGGAGCCACGGGGTGGTCCCAAGCAATCAGGGCGCGACCACCCCCATGGGCGCGCCCTAATGACTTGGGGGCACCTGGTGGCCCCCCTCTGGTGGTTCTTCGCTCCAGTATTTATTATTTTTTCTAGAAAAATTATCAAATAGTTTCGGAATGTCGGGGGTGTGATTCACGACGATCTATGGGACCAGCGGGGTCCTTTTATGGTTCGACGGGAGCGTCCCGTGCACAAAGAGCATCAGTTGGCCATGACTACTCGCAGGGTTTATACAGGTTCGGGCCGCTCGGAGCATAAAACCCTGCATCACTGAACCACGTGCCGTAGATTGGGCAGCACCTACCGAATTCAGATATGGGCCTCCCGCGATGCTGACCTCATGGATCAGGAAAGGCCTGGACTAGGGGTCGGCCATGGAAGTGAAAGCACTGCAGGATCGCATCGGGCAGATGCTAGAAGCGAACGTCGGCTTGACCAACGTGATCCAGGTCATGCTTCATTGCCGCCTCCTCCCTTGCCAACTCTGGGCTATACCGATGTGGGCCTATAAGTCCGACAACCCTCCCACCGCGCGCAATCTTTACCGCACTACTCGAGAGAAGCTGTGCAAGGCACTGTTCAAGCACCAGGAGGAATGGCCGGCCAAGGAGGAAGACACCGGCCCTGACGCCAAACACCCTCTGCTCAAGGTAAAGTTTCAATTTTAATCTTCAGGTTCAATCTTTTAGCAAGGATTTTAACCTTTCCTTCCTTGGTTTCCATAGGGAAGGCTAGCTAAGGCCATGCGGATCAACAGCCCTGCCCCGCTGCCCGAAGCCCCCAGGCCAGTCCTGTTGATGGGGAGGCTGGTCGAGGCGTCGTATTCTGTGCCAGAGAAGAAGGACAAGAAGAAGAAGGGCGAGAAGAAGGAGACCCGAGATGGTCTTTGCCGAAGTGGCCCTCCGGACGCCAGGTCCGGGGAGACCCAGGCCTCCTCCGCTCCCGAGGAGGAGCAGACGGAGGAAGGGGGAAATGGATTCTCCCCAGCCAAGGAAGAGGGCGACATCTGTGGATGCCGAGGAGGACCCAGCTCCTCCCTCCCTGAAGATACCCTGCAGGGCCATGGTGACCTTGCCCAACGTCAGCCCAGATTCCAATGAGGAATCCGAGGCGTTCGAGAGGATCCCCCGGAGGACCCCCAAGGCCAAGCCCGCGGCCCAGAGGTACCGAGTCCGAACACTTTGCTTATACAAAGTTCCTATTACTGACCGGATAAATGCTTTCCATTTTGTAGCCCAGCCCTCGATCTCCTGACCGAACAGGTCTCAGAGGGAGATCCCACGCTAGCCGAGCTGGCGGAAAGCGGAACCGCGTCCCGCACTTTTCCTCCCCAGGCCGCTGAAGAGGCCATGGAGGTGATATCCCGGCAAACCCCTCCTCAACCGAATACTGAGGGTGAGGAGGTTATGACCGAGGCCCGTAGCTCGGTGACCGAAGACCAGGAGGTCGAGCCCCTACTGTTAAACAAAGAGGGAGGTTGCGAGTTATCGGAGCTCGCTCCGAAGACTTCCCCGAAGACCACCAAGCCTCCGATATCAATGACTCTACCTTCTCAAGGACGGGGAGCCGCGATGCTGCCACCGGTGCCACCCGTAATGGGGCAGGCCACAACCGGGTGGCCAGCTATGATGGAGGAGGCCTTGTGTAGCTCCTCCATCGCCACAGACCACCGCATCCTTATGGGGCGGTTCTGCAAGGCATTCAGTCCATTGATAGCGGACTGAAGGAGGCCTTCGGCGGTCTTTTGGCGGGTTTCAAGGTAAGCCATGTAATGCTCTAAGCGAAATTTATTTGTAAGGTTTATATATTCCGTATAGGTATAGTAGCCCCCGAGCCATGGGTGAGTTTAAGAAACTTACCCGGGGATCAGAGAACTTTAGGTTCCGAGCAAAACTGATCCGAGTTCATGGGAAATTTATTGGTTCCGGAGATGATCTGGCAAAAAAAGGGTCTAGGACCAACAGCTTGGAGGTGTGTCTCACACAAGTTTGCTTTGCAGGCCTCGTCATCGGCAGTGGCTGTCCATGACATGGAACTGGCTGAGCTAAACCGGAAGCTCAAGAGCTCCAACGAGTAGCTTGACCGTCTAAACAAACGGTTTGATGAAATGTGAAGTAAGTTGGAATTTTATCGCGGAGACCGTTTATTATCCTCATTGATTGAGGTTCTCGAGTTTTCATTTCCTGAAATTGGGCCTTCCATTTTATTTGCAGCCGTTACTTCCGAGGTCGAGAACCTCAAGGCTGAGCGGGAGAAGGCCAAGAAAGAGGCCGCCGATCATATGACGGCGGCTGAGCAAGCGGCTGCCGAACTAAGCTCCCTGAAGGTTGCCAGTGATAAGCACGAAGCTTGAGTGGCCGAGGTGCAACAAGAGCTCCAAGACGCAAGCACTAAGTGCGAGGCTCTTGAGCAGAAGACCAAGGACCAAGCGCCCGAGGTATTCACGTTGTCTTCCGAGCTTAAGTCGGAGCGTGTAGATAAGCGGTCTTTTGAGGAAGAACTCCGCCAAGTCAGGATGATCGCGGATGGTAAGCCGTACTTACTGCAATGTGCCTTTGGTGGTAACAGGTTTGCTCATCTTACACGACTATGCCATTCCTCGGGCACCTTTACATATCTTTCAAGGAGTGCGGTAGACCCGGCCAAGCATTTTGCGGCTCGGGACGAGGATTCGGAACAGAGGCTGTTCTGGGCGCAATTTCAGACCCTCGAGCCCCATCCCGTTCTCAGCTATTAGATGAAGTAGCTGATGGAGCTGCATCGAATGGCAGAGCCGGCCTTAAAGGACCTCTACATTTGGTTGTGGCCTTCAGAGCCACTGTCGAGCAGTTATTTTGGCCTGGTGCAGAAGCTTTGTGACGCCTCCTCCCTCATTGAGGTCCTAAAGCACTCTGTATGTATTGAGGGAGCGCGGATGTCCTTTGCGAGGACTATGATGCACTTGCCAGGGATGAAGCCGCTCGAGATGGCTATAGCGCCTCCGCCGCCTGGGAAGGAGCGTAGGCGCCCCAAACTGTACTACGCTGCTGCGCTGGAGGGTGCTCGGTCAGTAGAGGCCTAATGCCCAAAGGATGTGATTCTTGAATAAACACATTATTGTATGTCCGATGAATACTTCGTTTTGTTATGTGTATGCACGGTTTATCATGCTTTGGTGTTTGGATTATTTTGACTCCTATGTGGCTATTTTGGAACTGAAAGTAGCCAGTCGTGGGCTTTAGCCCCTATGTAATTATTACAAGAGGTGTTCCGTCCTCCGCAGTTTTATCCTTAGCCAAATTATCGAAACCCAGAGGCGGTGGTGCGAGAGGGGGGAACAAGGTAATCAGACTATGTGGCTTTAGTGCTTTCACTTAGCTGAAGGAGCTTGACTGCGGGGGCTAGTTACTAGCCCCCGGTGTTGTGTGGTATTCGAGTTGACGAGGTAAAAAACCATTACCACGTGGTATGCGAAGATGCAAACCCCTCGTATGACATGGAATAACCTCTATCGATTTTTAGTTTGACACTTGTGCTCGCATTGCAGACCGGTTCTCGCTTATTATGACAGTCGATTTTCGGCTTTCTCCACTAAGGTACTTGACCAGGCAAGCTGGAAATACAATCGTAGTGCTTCTCCCTTTTAGCCGAACGAGCGGAACGTAAGATGGTAAGCACAGGAGCCGGGCAACCCAACCTTTGACCTAAGACATAATTCGGAACCGATGCATATAACGCAAAAATCCAAGACGTCGGACATATAAGAGATAATGCCAGGACAATGCTTGGGACGAGCCTTATAGTTAAGCCCCCGGTCTATTAGCCGGTTGCATCAAACATGTACCGAACAGTATTGTTTCCGGAGGTGGAGAGTTTAGAAAACACTTTATGCCATAACCAGACCGTAAAAGATGATCTTTATATATGATGAATTTTTACAATTCATACTGCGGACACAACTATTACAGGTATTTAGAAACAAATTTATACAAAGGGGATGTTCGCTCGGGGTTTCTATAGGCAACTTGATGTCCTTGGCGTGTCCCAGTCTGCCTCTGCTCCTTTGCTCTTGAAGAGTAGCGTGCTCCTTTAAAGGTGGCTGTAATTGGCGAATGGACCTTTGAGAGAGGTACATGTAGACTCGCCGTGACATGCATGAGCTTGACGCCTGCTGTGTTGAGAGTAGTGCGGTCGAACCGGACACTTGGTTTTGATAGGGTGTCCCTCCCCCCGGCTGCCCATGGTATTTTAAGCGCGAAACTGTGCCTTCTAGGTACATACCTGACTGGTAACGGGGCCATGCTGCGGGGGGCGTATCCCTAATTGTGATAAACAGGAGATTGCTCTGGGAGATCGGGTCGTGCTCGAACCCGCTTGCTTTCCTGTCCCAGCTTGTCGCCTGGTTGGGGTCTTCGTGCCTCGATGCCAGACTGGAATTCGGCCACTAGAGCCGCTGTGTGTTCCTCAGTCCATAGTGAGTGTTCTGTATTCCCGTTGACGGTGCTGACCCCCTTGGGTCCAGGCATCTTGAGCTTCAGGTATGCGTAATGGGGAACAACGTTAAAGCGAGCGAATGCTTTACAGCCGAGCAGTGCATGATAACCGTTGCGGAAAGGCACTACATCGAAGATCAAGTCTTCGCTACGAAAGTTATCGGGAGAGCCGAACACTAGTTCCAGTGTCACGGTGCCCGAGCGGCGTGCCTCGACACCGGGGATGACTCCCTTGAAGGTAGTGTTGCTTTGTTTAATTCTCGAAGGGTCGATACCCATCTTTTTTACTGTGTCTGGGTAAATAAGGTTAAGGCTGCTTCCTCCATCCATAAGGACTCTAGTGAGGTGGTACCCATCGATGATGGGGTCTAGTACGAGGGCGGCCGAGCCTCCATGACGGATACTTGTCGGGTGATCCCTACGATCGAAGGTGATCGGGCAAGTCGACCATGGATTAAACTTCGGGGCTATGGGATCTACCGCGTAGACCTCCCGAAGGGCGCGTTTCCTCTCCTTTTTTGGTATATGTGTGAAATATATCATGTTCACTGTTTTTACCTCGGGTGGGAATTGCTTCTGCCCACCATTATTTGGCCCGCAAGGTTCTTCGTCGTTCTCGCTGCACGGGCCCCTACACTGCTCCTCGGCTGCGAGCTTGCCGGCTTGTTTGAATACCCAACAGCTTCTGTTTGTGTTGGTGGCCGGCTTGTCTTGTGTGCCATGGATCTGGCAGGGCCTATCCATGATTTTGTCCAGAGTGGTAGGTCCATCCCTATTCCCTTTAGAGGGCTTCTTCTGCTGTCCGGGTTTGGAATTGCGGAAGCTGGCGTTTACGGCCATGTCTTCCGAGTCGCCATTGCTATGGCGGCGATTATTTTTGTTGCGCCTTGCCTTTCCATTACCGTCCCGCACTTCAGAGGTGCCGGGGTCCTCGGGATAGTGGCTTCGACGAGCTAGCCAATTGTCTACACCCACGCAAAAGCGGGTCGTAAGTGAGGTGAGGGTAGACATTGTTCTCGGCTTATCCTGGCCGAGCTGGCGAGCTAGCCATTCATCCTGGATGTTGTGTCTGAACAAGGCTATCACCTCGGCATCCAGATAGTCGACGATCTGGTTCTTCTTAGTCAGGAACTGATTCCAAAATTGCCTGGCTGATTCGCCAGTTTTCTGGACGACATTGCTTAAGTCGGAAGAGTCCGGGGGCCGGACGTAAGTGCCTTGGAAGTTAGACCGGAAGGCGTCCTCGAGCTACTCCCAACTCCCAATGGAGTTTTCAGGGAGAATGTTTAACCAGTGCCGAGCTGGTCCCTTCAGTTTGAGTGGTAAGTATTTGATAGCATGGAGATCGTCTCCTCTGGCCATATGGATGTGAAGGAGGAAGTCCTCGATCCACACAGCCGGGTCCGTCGTTCCATCATATGGTTCTATGTTTACGGGTTTACACCCTTCGGGGAACTGGTGCTGCATGACCTCGTTTGTGAAACACAGTGGGTGTGCGGCGCCTCTGATCCGGGCTACGTCACGCCGGAAGTCGGCTATTGTTTGGGCCCGATATTGTTCCCGGCTTCTGTGATTGCGGTTGAGCCAAGATTGATAGCCATCCCGTCTAGCGGGGGAGCGTCCGCTAGATCCGTAAATGGATCTAGTGTGACCTGCCCTATAGTCCAGGTCGTGTCGTAGATCATATCGATCCTCAAGCTGTGCTGGCGCCTTTCACCTCCTACGAGGTGACGTGGACCAGTATTTGGCGTCTCCAGCCACCCTGTCCCGTCCTCGAGGGGGGTGGTCCGGCTGGTCTTACTGGGCATGCCTGGGAGATTCGGGCTCAAAGGCCTCGTCGTTGATTTGTGGCAGCAGGCGTCAACGCGGGTAACTCTTGTTTTGGTCTGGCCTCTCAATGCCGAACCCTTCTTCGGCCGCCAGGACTTTCGTCCATCTGTTGTTGATGGTGTCTTGTTCGGATTTGAGTTGTTGCTGCTTTGCCTTTAGGCTCCGAGCGGTGGCTATGAGTTGTTGCCTGAATTGTTCTTGGTCCTCGGGGTTTTCGAGGACGGTGAAGTCTTCGGTTTCGAGGCTTTCCTCCTCCTCAGGGGGTGGGAGGTAGTTGTCATCCTCGGAATCATTGAGGTCCTCGGCGTCCTGTTAATCCGTTGTCCTTTCCGGGTAATCTAGCGGCTCCACGGGGGCTTCAAGGTCGCCGAGGTCCTTCGAGATGTCAATTTCCCCGGTGCCTGTGATGGCTTCCCTTCCCTTGTTGGTCTTGGATCGTTTACGTGGTTTCCGGCGCTTTGACGCTTCGCCGGATTTTTCGCCGTTCTTCCTTGGGGTGTGGTTGTCCCTGTCGTTAGGGGCATCCACCATATAGACATCATATGTTGAGGTGGCTGTCCAGCGCCCAGTGGTCATGGGGGCGCGGTCGCCGATCTCTTCATCCATGTGCTCTGCCTGCTCAGAGGCGTAGTCTAACATGTCGGTTAGGTCTTCGACAATGGCTACTAAATCGGCATTGGGTGGGTCGTAAAATTCCCCGGAACCGGCTTCTAGGTCGACCGGAACAAGGGTCGAGGTAAGATCATCCTCGATTGCCATTTACTGGATCCGGTCTAGAGCCTCGTTCAATCACGAGAGGCTGACCAGATCGGTTTCCTGGGGGCCTTTGGAGTTAAGCTCCAAGGCGTCTTGGGGATGGGCGTGTTCGACACGGGCCGAACTCTGGCACTCAGGTACTATCAACGAGTGCGAGCTCAAGGCCGGTCCTCCGATGGAGATAGATCTGAGGGTCGAGCTGGATAGAGGGCTTGAAGTTAAAGCTCCAGGACTTTCGGGTCCGTCGGATGAAACCGAGGGCTCCGCAAGGAACAGATCGCCACGGGAGTTGGCGGTGAACTCTAGGTTCCCGAACCCGATCTCCTGACCGTGGGCGAAATTTTTGATCTGTCCTAGATGGCCGGTCGAGTCGGCATGCAGCACGACACTACCGAATGCGAAGACCTGTCTGGGGACGAAGAGGTCCTTGTTACGGGCATGTTCGTTGATGATTAGGCGAGCCATCGATCCACAGGTGATCTGACAGCAGGAGTCTCAATGAAAGCACCAATTTCGGTGTCAAAACCGGCGGATCTCGGGTAGGGGGTCCCGAACTATGGATCTAGGATCGATGATAACAGGGGACGAAGGAGACGGTGTTTACCCAAGTTCGGGCCCTCATGAGGTGGTAAAACCCTACGTTCTGCTTGATTGTATTGATGAGTATGGAGGTTACAGAGTTGATCTACCACGAGATCAAATGAACTAAACCCTATATGAGTTGACTTGTCCCTCTACGAACTAAGCCCCCTGGTTTATATAGAGACCAGGGGTACCTAGGGTTACACATGGTCAGTTTCCATCCGGGCATAGATACGCTCCTTCTTACTTGGAGGACACACCAAATCTTCGGAACATTCCCCCCTAAGCCTGGGGTCATTCTGTAGTCCGGCCTTCCTGAAGATGCCACAAGGCGGCCCACCGGGCTGGTCCATAGGAGGTAGGTCAACAGCCCGAGGACCCCTTAATCCCGGACTCCCTCAACGATGATTCTCCCATAAGTCGAGATGAGACTCCGGACGAAAATAAAGATGGGGGAGTCCAAATGAGCCCACCATCCATTCAAAAAAAATGAGAGAAAATGAGAGAAGGAACTTTGCTACTATACTTTACCACACTTGTGCCTCAAAGTGGCACCATGTTCCTCATGTAGAGAGTCTCATGATATATCAATTTCATATGCTGGTGGGACTTACCTATTCATTATTACAACTTGTATATTCCTATGACGGGCTTCCTCAAATGCTCGAGGTCTTCATGAGCAAGCAAGTTGGATGCACACCCTACTTAGCTTCATTTGAGCTTTCATACAGTTATCGCTCTAGTGCATCATTTGCATGGCAATCCCTACTCCTTGAATTGACATCTATCGATGGGCATCTCCATGGCCCGTTGGTACGCCTAGTTGATGTGAGACTATCTTCTCGACTTCTTACCCCTTTGATATCTACCACCACACTCTATTCCACTCAAATGCTATGTCCAATGGCTCACACTCATGTATTGCGTGAAGAATAAAAAGTTGATGCATATTGAAAAAGTATGAACCAATTGCCTGACTTGGACACCGTGGTGCTTACACTACTGCAGCATGCTGCTAACGCGACACATCAATCAGAGACCCTTCGATGAAACTGTTTGCGATCCATCAATCGCAAACGGTATAGTTCAAGCTCCGCCGCCAATGACGAAAACCGTGCGCGATGAAGAACGAGCAAATACAATCCAAAAAATAGTTGCATGTGTGATGCGTTGCATACAGTTTGTTCTTATGAACTGTTTGTGATTATGGAAGATAACAAAAACAGTTAACAAACTATGTACGTGTGCGTAGTGCGGCATATAGTTCACTCGGACAAACTGTTTGCGCTGATCCAACAGAACACAAACGAGTTAGCCTAAGAAGGCGTGTGTGATACCCAGCAAACAGTTCATTCATTAGAATTGTGTGGGAAGACCAATAATAACCCAAACGATTCATCCTAATAAACGTGTGTGTTGTGGGTACCCGGCAAACAGCTCATCCATCTGACCTGTGTGGGATGACCAGCAATAACCCAAACGATTCATCCTGACAACCTGTGTGTGTTCTGGACACACAATTGCTGCCAATAATTGTATGAGATGTGATTTGCTCTATTTGCATAACATCTATATGCTCTGTCTGTAGAACACCAACATTTTTTTGCATAACCAACTTGAACATACAGTTACATAAGTGACTACACAACACATGTACATTCCTCAATATAAATTTACAAGAAGTAGACGATCACCAAATCATACTGTTCTTCTGACGACGGTTGCCGACACTGCTCTGCTTGTGGCTATCCCTCGCTGTCTGTAGGAAGTAGGCACTTCCTCATGTCAATGATCCTCCTGTACATCTCGTAGCTGGTGTACACGTCCTTGGCCACGTACTTGATGTGTTCTTCATCCAGTTCGTTCACCTAGGCCGTGTGCCAGGCAGTCTTGTCCTTGTAGCACTCAGTCTTCATGTCTCTGTAGTAGGGGTCGATGATGGTGGCGGCGAGGTCAACCAGGGAGTCCTTCTGCTTCTTCTTCTCGCCGCCCCAGACCCTATACTGACCTTGGATGTTGACAAGCTTCTGGCAGGACAAGCCCGAAGTCTTGAGCACCTTTAGATTGTTGGTGGTGTCCACCATTGTGAACCTGTAGTCGGGGCTGTTGACAAACCTGGCGAAATGCTCGCAAGGCCTTGTGGCCAGGCAGTAGTGGTAGACGAGCACGTGATGGCGCACACACAACTGGGCGACGGCAACCTTCTGATCATCCCGGCACGATCGCCGGTGTACTCGAGGTCGAAGCCGACCACTTTGTACTTGTCATCCTCAGCAAGCAGCTACTCCAACGTGTTAATGGAGTTCACCACCACGACCGGGTCGTTGGTTTACACCACCGAGAGGTCTGTCTTCCTGACGTGTGTGTCCACTTTGACAATTTTGTGGAACAGCCGCTCGGCGCCGGCAGCCGCCATTGGATCCGCACGGGAAGGTTGAAGCGATGAAGAGATGTGCATCCTCTCTGTATTATTTGCCATCGTGGGGGTGCTCCTTGGGTTCTGTGGCGCAATCGGAACGTGGAAGAGACGAAGGTAAATGGCCGCATCAACCGCATGGCAGTTTTTGCAGCGCTTAACTGCATGGTGGCGCCGGGAGCGGCGCAACCGCTTGAATATGGCTCCCTGAACGTGCCTGATCGTTCGCGCATGGACGCCGGCCGAGTGGGCGCGCACGGATGCGAGCACAGCGCGCCGAGGCCGCATCAACCGCCTCATGCGTACATTCATTCGCGACGGTGCGTACAGAACGACCGTTTGCTTTGTAACAAAATGCAAACAGTTTTTTATTATTAACCGTCTGCGTACTTGTCATTTGTCCCACCTCCATCCCATCTTGTCACCGCGTTGCCGCACGAGGATTCCTGTGCACGATTCGGGAGCGCACAACGTTTCTTTTGGGTTTCCCGTTCCCGCGCAACCGTGCTGGAACGCGCGCAAGCTTGCAGTTCCCGCGCAACCGCGCTGGAACGTGCGCAAGCTTCCAGTTCCCGCGCTGGAACGCCCGCAAGCTTCCCGCCCGGCACGTCTTGGCCGCCTGCTTTATAAACCGTCACGGCCGGACTCTCCACATCGCATTCATCCCCTCCTTGCCCGTAGCTTCCAATTTTGCTTCTCCCCCAATCGCCAATGCCACTTGTCCATCGTCGTCGCTCCACCACTCCGCTAGAGGGCAGCTCCAGCTGGGAGGCTGCACCACGTCGGCAGCGCAGTACCCGTAAGCGTGAAATGCGTGTGGCATCCTTGTTGGCTGTGTGCACGGCACCCACCACACGCTCCTCCACATTTGCCCGAAGGTAGCTGCTGCCGGTGACCGCTGTCGCCCCCACCCCATCGCCGGCCGTCGTTTTCGCCACCCCACCAGCTGCCTCCTTGGCCGCTGCCACACCAGCATCTGCCTTGGCAGCCACCCCACGGTCAGCCGCCGGGGCCATCACTCGCTCCGCCACCGTGACCCGAAGGCGGGAGGAGGAGGCCGCCGAAGCACCGCTTTTGCGTCAGTGGCCTAGCGCACTACATGAACTTCCTATATGAGGAGGAGGAGCGCTAGGTCGAGCACGCACTGAGGCTCACCGCCGCCGTGGCCATAGCAGACGTCGCAGCTATGGCACGGAATGAGGAGATCTATGCCGAGTCCCGCCGCTTTGAGGAGGCGCGTCAGGAGCGGCGGAGGGCGGCGGCGGCTGCCGAAGAAGTCGACTCCTCCAGCTCGTCGGTAGGCTTCTCCTCCTCTTCCTCTTACTGAAAGCGCTCGGCAGAGGAGAAGGCTGCTGGCAATAGCACAAAGCCCATCCGGAGTTGTATTTAGGGGCTATTTTGTTCAGTTGATCTTACTATAGATATGGTTGAACTATACCACATACTTTAAATTAGCTAGTATATATAGTTGAACTAGCTATTTCCGTACGTGGTTGGCAACAAATGGGGAAAAGTTTGTTCGATTCAGCTGTCGAGTTGAACTATTTTGTACAAAGACCAATGCTTGATCGATGAATGAAATCCATGTTTACTGAATTTTAGTTGCAAAATTGCACCGTAATAGTGATTTTGTTCCTGCAAAATTGGACAAATCTTAGTGTTTCTAATTTGGCAAATGAAAATTTACCCAATATGACCGATTTGAATCTTACCTGACTCCTGCTGCCAATGCATCGATCGGTGCTTACATGGGGTGCTTAGTGTATTAAATGTCTTAGCAACTCAAGTCCACAATGCATTGTTGCTAACGTCCCTTCATTTAATGATTTAGAAACTAAACTCTTGCATGCATTGGTGAGTTCCTTCACTTAAGTGCTTTGCCAAGGTTCACGCGCTGGGCATTGTTTCTTCATGTGGTCACCAAACTCATATCTCTCCTTAATTACCTTCCCACAATAGATTTTTTTTGCATAGATGGCAACCTCAACAGTTAGCAACAGTAGAAGTTGTAGCATTGGGAAGGGCACGCAGGTCATCATTCACAACCGTTTGCGATGACGCAATGGAAAATTTCCTTCGCGCCAGATTTTCCCTTGGCTTAGTAGGGAAGGAATAATTGCCCTCGGTTTGCATACGGGTATTCAGTCTGAAACGTCTTTGACGACTGGCAAAGGACACGCCACCCCGATGAGCGTGCGCAGGACACTGCTCGCACGCCACCCGTCTACTCAAACACCTGTCCGCACGCTACCTCCTTGCCAATACACACAGCGACACGTGGCCCGCACAAAAATGGTCTGTAGAACGTCCACGAATTATAAATAATACGCCCGTTTGCGATGGTAACATGACAGATTATTGTTCCTAAATGCCTTTGTTGGCTATTAATAATGCTTACTCTTTCTCCCAAAGTGGACACTAAAAATAGCACAACATATTTATGCTTTATATGATGAGGCCCTGCCCAACATAGACCTTGTGACTGTAGTTCATGTTTGAATTTTGTACATTAAATGCACATAAAACTCAATTAATGTATAAAAAAGCCATACAAACCGTTAATAATTTAATATGTTTGTAGTACACACCTATTGATTTATGTTGTTTCTAGGAAAAAATCAAGGAGAGAAGAGGCATCGGATGTCGTTTTTCATCCGCAGATGTGGCATGCATATATATGTTCCCTAACGGAACCACTGGACGTAGCTTATTGTGTGAGAACCTCATGTTTGTAAGAGGCTTGTGACAAAACAGGGCCAGCTTGGTATTTTTTTTACCACGGCATATGTGTGCCTTCAAATGACACCATTCCAAGTTTCATGAATTTCGGATAGAGTTTTGGATTTACGAGAATTTGGAAACAAAGTTTCTCGATATTTGTGGCCAAGACAACATGCTTAGATGTTTGAATTTCGTTCTCATTTCTTGCATGTGACCTAACACATGCATCCAAGGATGCATATATGATTTTTCAACCCATTTTGCCGCCCCGGACCTTGTGATTGTAGATCAAATTTGAATTATGCACATTGAATAATGCATCGAAAACACAATTAATGTATTTTAAAGCCAGACGATCCCTTAATTTAATCATATTTTTGCACTTCGCACGTATATGTCTATGTTGTTTATATAAAGAAAATCAAGGAGAGAAGAGGCATCAGATATCTTTTCGCCCGCAGATGTGACATGCATATATAATGTTCCCTATCGAAACCACAAAGCTTCTTGTGAGGAGCTCCGATTTGTAAGGGGATTGTGCAAGAACATGTCCAAATTGGACAATTTTTTTTACCACGGCATGTGTGTGCCCTTGTCACGAAACCATGCCAAGTTTCATGAATTTCGGACGTGCTTTGGATTTACAGGAATTTGAAAACCAAGCATCTCAATGTTTTCGGCCGAGCAAACAGTCAATGAGATGTCAGAAATCCATTCCGATTTCTTGCGTGGAACCTAAACATACATCTACGGAAAGACATATATTTTTCCAACCTATTTTTCATGTGTTGGACCTTGTGATTGCAGGTCAAAATTGAATTATGCACATTAAACGACTAGAAAACTCAATTAATGTGTTAAACAGGTCTCATGAACCCTGGAAAAAATCCACAGTTTAGCATGACTGTCAGAAAGTTGCTCTATGGTGACTCCAGAAATAAATACAAGGCCAAAAGAGACAATGGATGTTGTGTCGCACATAAAATGTGAACTGTCCCTACCGGAACCACATGACTTCTTGTGAGAATCTTCGGTTTGTAAGAGGTTTGTGCCAAAACTTGTCCGGAACTAGGCATTGCTTTTGCCACAACATGTTTAGGTCCAAAGTTTCATGAATTTCTCACGATATTTGGATTTACTAGAATTTGAAAACATGGCTTCTCAAAGTCTACGGCCGAGCCAAAATACCGTGAGGTTTGGAAGTCGTTTAATTTCCATTTCTTGCATGGGACCAAAACATGTATCAAGTGACAAATAGTTGATTTTCAACCCATTCAGGTGCACTCTAGCTAGTATGTGCTTAATTAACTACAGTCCAAATTTGAACTGTACACATGAAATGTCTAAAAAACTCTTTAAATGTTTTAAAGGGCCTAAACAACCCTGAATTATTCCATATTTAACACACGGTCCTATAGTTGCAAGTTCACTTCAGATAAATGTTATTGCCATCCAAACACCTTCAATTGCCAATGTAACTTCATTTTTTTTATCTCAAAGCGGTTTGAAAATCAAATACATCGCAAACAGTTCTTGATCATGAAACGTGTGTGATGTGGTATCAAAATATCTTGGGCCAATTCTCATATATGGCTTATGCCGGAAGCTTCAGTCCACCGCCGGCGCGTCAACCACACAGCCACACTTGTTCCCCAAGACCACTATACTGTTCAAGCGTCGCCGGTGAAAGATGGGGACGTGGATCCGCGTCGTGAGGGCAACTTTGGTGACCCACTCTGGCCCGAGCGCGGCTGTATCAGCCATGAACGCGCTGACAACATCTTTGAGCACGGCCACACTCTACGACAGGGCGGCTGCGGACATCGAAAGGGCAACTGCTACATCTGAGATGGCGGCAGCAACATCCGCGACCGGGATAGCAAATGGTGAGAATGGCACAGCAGCTGTCCGTTCCTCGGCGGCCGCCGTAGTCCTGATGGCGGCTACCCACGCCTATGCCGATGCCGCCCACGCCCAGCTCATGTCGGTCACCGCACAAATAGCAGCGGCCTTCTGCGACAATGGTCGTCAACCTACGTCCGAAGAGTTTGCAATCGCCGAGAGCGCTCGGGCAGCAGTCCATTCGTCGGCAGCCTCCCTTGCCAAGATGGAGGCCGTCAATGCCCGGACCGCGACCGCCCACGACAAACTCGTGGCGACCTTTTCCAAAGAGATGGTGGACACGGACGGCGAGATGCTTGCAGAGTATGTGGCGATGGATGCCATGGAGCCCCTTCCCCTAGAGGTCGTCGAGCGCGAGCTGGTCATGGAGGATGCGACGGAGATCGGCAAGCGTCAGGCGAAACATTAGTCGTTGTTTAGAGCGCTGGTCTTTTGTTAGAGTAATGTTTAGGTCAACCAGCTCTGTTTAATTGCTCGATTAAGTAAGTGTGGGCTGTGGTGTAGGCTCTTTTGTGCAGTACCCAAATTAGCAATTGATGACCACTGTAAGCAGGGAAATTCGGACCAAAAATTTGCCGCCATATCCCCATTCCATCTTCCAATTGAAAATGAAATTGAAGTTCATCACACACACTTTTTTGGAATGAACCGTGTGCAACGTAGTACCCAATCTTACGTCCGAAGATTGGAGAAAAACATTTGCATGTCCAAGTTCATCACACACGGGGTATATCACAGGCTTCGTTTGTGATGTGTTGATATCGAGAACTATTCTGAAAAATTTGCATGTTCAAGTTCATCACACACGGTGTATAACACATGCTTCGTTTCTGATATTTTGATATCGCACATGGTTCCGAATAAGGGACTGTTTCCGATGGTGCTTTCCGCCCTAGTTTTTCGCTGAACCGAATGAAAATTTTTGGGTGCCGCGGAAATATCTACCTCCCTCGCCCCCCGATACCAATCAAAAGCCACATTTCCCCCTTTTCCTCTACCTTTCCTAGTTCAAACCTTCATTGCTTGCTTGCAGCACCGCCTCCTCGCCGACGACGCAACTTCCTGCTGCTCGGCCTCGTCCATCTAGTCAGGTAATCGACACCTCCCCAATACCCCCTCACCCCCTCCTCCTCCATCCCACATGGCCCAACCGCCGGCGCGACACCTTCCACCCAAATCACCGCCCCATCCTCCAAATAATAGACGCTGAAAGCCATGGTGCACGCAGTATAGCCAGGATCTCAAAGAGCATTTGGCTGCGGAGAAGCAAATCGCAGCTGCAAGCGCAGATGAGGCAGCTATGGCTTCCATGCGTGCCGACCCCCAGATCTTGGAGGAGCACCTCCCCGTCGAGGGCACCGTCGATGCCTCGCGCGCTGACGCCGCCACGCGGTTGGCTGCTATAAACGACAGATCATGGTCTTTTCTCGAGGGTACCGCCGGTGCGTTCAATGAAGACTTCGATGTGTTTTCTCAGCGTGCACATGCTTACCTCAACTCCAGAGCCGGCATGTTGGTGCCACGGAAGGATCACGCCACTCACCACTACGAGGGGTGCACCCACGGTGTGGAGGCCTCGCCCTCTTCCAAGTTGACGGAGCCCATCATCATCGATATCTCCGACGATGAGGAATAGCTAGTTTTTCTTACCTTTATCACTAAGGACCTATGTTCACCTAGCTACGCCGGTTAAGGACGTTTCATTTAGCTGTCGCGTGTGCCGCTACTGCCTTTCATTAAGAAATTCTAGTGAAATGTCCAATGTAATGCTATTGCAACCTGAACTTCTAGTATGTTCTATTGTGCAATGTGGTGCTTAGTTAATTGTTTCGTTCATTTGTTGTGGTGATCATTTAACTATTTAATTCAATTCTGAAATGTGATGTACGATTGTTGTTGGTACAATTTTGTATTGTTATGCATGTGACGAATAAATCGAATTTAGATGTACTAACTAGATGTGCAACATATAGAATTGCTACATTTCCTAGTTCTTAGCATGCTTGGTTTAGATAATTGGATTTTCAATGTGGCTCGACCTAATCTGTTGGATCCGCAATGTGTTTATTTTCCATTAACATATTTCAGTGATAGTATGCCAAATATCACTTGTAACCTGATCAATATTTGTCTTAAATATGTTGCAGGGGGAAACACTGGGGGACACTGAAGTTTACCATCGAGGTTTGCACATCCATAGTCGTTTGGCTAATAGCACATTATTGTGCAATTGCAGAAACCATTGTAATATGAATGTTTATATTAATAATTTGTTCTTGCACATGTAGGTCTTGCTGTAAGAGGTTTAGACCCACTGTTCGACCCTTTTTGCATGTGGGGAAATGAGGTGTCCTTGAATATCAGTCAAATCAAGAAACTTAGAAAGTTTGTTAAGATAAAGAAACTAGCTACAAAAAACAACAAGATGTTTGTCTGCACAATGAAAAAGACATCAGTCAACTATAGGATGCAGCTTCATCAGCTACTTCATCTAATAGCTGAGAACGGGACGGGGCTCGAGGGTCTGAAATTGCGCCCAGAACAGCCTCTGTTCCGCATCCCCGTCCCGAGCCGCAAAGTGCTTGGCCGCGTCCGCCGCACTCCTTGAAATATATGTAAAGGTGCCCGAGGAACGGCATAGTCGTGTAAGATGAGCAAACCTCTTACCACCAAAGGCACATTGCAGTAAGTACGGCTTACCATCCGCGATCATCCTGACTTGGCGGAGTTCTTCCTCCAAAGACTGCCTATCTACACGCTCCGACTTAAGCTCGGAAGACAGCATGGATACCTCGGGCGCTTGGTCCTTGGTCTTGTGCTCAAGAGCCTCGCACTTAGTGCTTGCGTCTTGGAGCTCTTGTTGCACCTCGGCCACTCGAGCTTCGTGCTTATCACTGGCAACCTTCAGGGAGCTTAGTTCGGCAGCCGCTTGCTCGGCCGCCATCATATGATCGGCGGCCTCTTTCTTGGCCTTCTCCCGCTCAGCCTTGAGGTTCTCAACCTCGGAAGTAACGCCTGCAAATAAAATGGAAGGCCCAATTTCAGGAAATGAAAACTCGAGAACCTCAATCAATGAGGATAATAAACGGTCTCCACGATAAAATTCCAACTTACTTCATATTTCATCAAACCGTTTGTTTAGACGGTCAAGCTACTCGTTGGAGCTCTTGAGCGTCCGGTTTAGCTCGGCCAGTTCCACGTCATGGACAGCCGCTGCCGATGACGAGGCCTGCAAAGCAAACTTGTGTGAGACACACCTCCGAGCTGTTGGTCCTAGACCCTTTTTTTGCCAGATCATCTCCGGAACCAATAACTTTCCCACGAACTCGGATCATTTTTGCTCGGAACCTAAAGTTCTCTGATCCCCAGGTAAGTTTCTTAAACTCACCCATGGCTTGGGGGCTACTATACCTATACGGAATATATAAACCTTACAAATAAATTTTGCTTAGAGCATTACATGGCTTACCTTGAAACCCGCCAAAAGACCGCCGAAGGCCTCCTTCAGTCCCCTATCAATGGACTGAATGCCTTGCAGAACTGCCCCATAAGGATGCGGTGGTCTTTGGCGATGGAGGAGCTACACAAGGCCTCCTCCATCATAGCTGGCCACTCGGTTGTGGCCTGCCCCGTTACGGGCGGCACCGGTGGCAGCACCGCGGCTCCCCGTCCTTGAGAAGGTAGAGTCATTGATATCGGAGGCTTGGTGGTCTCCGGGGCCGTCTTCGGAGCGAGCTCCGATAACTCGTAACCTCCCTCTTTGTTTAATAGGAGGGGCTCGACCTCCTGGTCTTCGGTCACCGAGGTACGGGCCTCGATCATAACCTCCTCACCCTCAGTATTCGGTTGAGGAGGGGTTCGCCGGGATATCACCTCCATGGCCTCTTCAGCGGCCTGGGGAGGAGAAGTGCGGGACGCGGTTCTGCTTTCCGCTAGCTCGGCTAGCGGGGGATCTCCCTCTGAGACCTGTTCGGTCGGGAGATCGAGGGCTGGGCTACAAAATGGAAAGCGTTTGTCCGGTCAGTAACAGGAACTTTGTATAAGCAAAGTGTTCGAACTCGGTACCTTTGGGCCGCGGGCTTGGCCTTGGGGGTCCTCCGGGGGATCCTCTCGAATGCCTCGGATTCCTCATCGGAATCTGGGCTAACGTTGGGCAGGGTCACCATGGCCCTGCAGGGTCTCTTTAGGGAGGGAGGAGCTGGGTCCTCCTCGGCATCCACAGATGCTGCCCTCTTCCTTGGCTGGGGGAATCGATTTCCCCCCTTCCTCCGTCTTCTCCTCCTCGGAAGTGGAGGAGGCTTGGGTCTCCCCGGACCTGGCGTCCGGAGGGCCTCTTCGGCGAAGACCATCTCGGGTCTCCTTCTTCTCGCCCTTCTTCTTCTTGTCCTTCTTCTCTGGCACCGAATACGATGCCTCGACCAGCATCCCCGTCAACAGGGCTGACCTGGGGGCTTCGGGCAGCGGGGCAGGGCTGTTGATCCGCATGGCCTTAGCCAGCCTTCCCTATGGAAACCAAGGAAGGAGAGGTTAAAATCCTTGTTAAAAGATTGAACCTGAAGATTAAAATTGAAACTTTACCTTGAGCAGAGGGTGTTTGGCGTTAGGGCCGGTGTCTTCCTCCTTGGCCGGCCATTCCTCCTGGTGCTTGAACAGTGCCTTCCACAGCTTCTCTCGAGTAGTGCGGTAAAGATTGCGCGCGGTGGGAGGGTCGTCGGACTTATAGGCCCACATCGGTGTAGCCCAGAGTTGGCAAGGGAGGAGGCGGCGATGAAGCATGACCTGGATCACGTTGGTCAAGCTCACGTTCACTTCCAGCATCTGCCCGATGCGATCCTGCAGCGCTTTCACTTCCATGGCCGACCCCCAGTCCAGGCCTTTCCTGATCCTTGAGGTCAGCCTCGCGGGAGGCCCATATCTGAATTCGGTAGGTGTTTCCCAATCTACGGCACGAGGTTCAGTGATGTAGAACCACTCCTTTTGCCAGGTTTTGATGGTGTCGATGAAGGTGCCCTCCGGCTACTGGACCCAGGGGAGCTTGCTGATCACCGCCCCCCCACAGTACGTGTGCTAGCTGCTTATGGTCTTTGTCTTGATGTTGAAGACCTTCAGCCATAAGCCGAAATGCGGCTGGACCCGCAGAAAGGCCTCACACATGATGATGAAGGCCGAAATGTGCATGCTGGAGTTTGGGGGAAGATCGTGGAAGTCCAACCCGTAAAAGAACATCAAGCCCCTTACAAAGGGGTGTAGCGGGAAGCTTAGGCCCCAGATGAAATAGGGAATGAACACCACCCGCTCCATGGCTTTGGCGTAGGGACTACTTGACCCTCGTCGGGGGCGCGGTGGGCGACATCGACCGGGAGGTAACCGGTGCGCTTCAATTCCTCGATGTCGTCCTCGGTGAAAAAGACATCACTGCCTAAAGTTGCCAGGACCTTCAACATCATTAAAGGCTCAGTATTCGCCTTCCTCTTTAACAGTTTTCTAGATGAGATTCATTTGTCTATTTACCGTCTATGATGATACTTAATTTCCAAAGGTTTTAGATGTTACATTTGAAACTTTGTCTTGTTGTGCAATTGGGTAGCTAGGCAGTATATGCCTATATGTTGTTGTACCCTGATGTAATTCAATTATGAAATCCTGGTTGCCGTACTACGAATAAGAAATATATTCTGTGGTTGATATGAAATGTTAATTTTGATTACTAAATGGATTATAAATAATTGATCAATCAGGCTGATTATTGGGGATCCCATTGCAGACGGTTTCTAAGACAACATCGTGGGCGATGACCTCAACAAACCCACACGGTTTCTAGAAAGTTGGCGTGTTGGATCATTGAGCAATCACACACGAATTCTGGTCGATAACTGTGTGCTTTAGGACACCCAATCAAAAACGTTTTCACATAGCTAGTGTGTGTGATGGGTAGCCCAATGACAAATAGTTTCTTCTAGACACCATGATTTATGTTTTGCGTAACGCAAACGACAGATTTAAAAGTATCGTGTGTGATGACCACACCTATCACAAACGATGTGATGCAGAAAATTGTGTGTGATCTGCAATACGAACAGAAACGTACCTTTGGTATTCCCTATGTGGGATGCTAAGCTCATCTCACACGTCTTCCCCAATATGTTTGTTTGTGATGGTCGTTCCAATCGCAAACCATATGTTTTTGTCCATCGTGTGCGACCAGGTGCAGGCATCGCCGACGGGTTTTGCCTGTCGTGTGGGATAGGCCCCCCCTATCGCCCACACATGCAAGGCGAGGGTTTAAGACTACGTCACGGAAAGGGGTTAAAAACCGTTTGTATAGCACGCGGCTGCACTAGTGTTAACATTTGTATTAATGTGGTAAAGATGGATCCATGCCTTGCTAATACAATAAGATGAATGGGGGGGGTATACATTTCTGAAGGATCGTATACTTTTAAGAATTAACAATTCTGGTTCTTACATTTCAATTATTGCTATGTTAATATTTGTTGATTCATCTTTTCTCAATGAGCATACATGCATAAGATTACATAGTGGATAGCATGTCACATCAAAATTCTGTTTTTATCATTTACCTACTCGAGGACGAGGAGGAATTAAGCTTGGGGATGCTTGATACGTCTCCAACGTATCTTCAATTTTTTATTGTTCCATGATGATATATTATCATTCTAGGATACTATCTGGGTCTTTATTTACCAATTTATACAATTTTTGAGCACTAACCTATTGACCCAGTGCCCAGTGCCAGTTGTTGTTTTCTGCATGTTTTGTCCCTTTCAGGTTTACTGTACCAAACGAAGTCAAATTGCCACAAATTTTTTGATGATTTTTTCTGGACTATATGAAGACCTAGAAGCTTCAGAAGGAAGCCAGGAGGTGCACGAGGGCCTGCCATGGCGGGGGTCTCGCCTTGATATGTGGTGGCCCTCTTAGCTGCCTCCCGACATCCCTCTTCGGCCTATAAATTCTCTAATATCCTGAAAACAATGGAGGCAGTCCTGAAACCCCTTTTTCGCCACCGCAAGTCTCTGTTTCATCGCGAGGCCATCTAGAGCTCCGTTCCGGCATCCTGCTGGAGGGGAGGTCGATTACGGAGGGCCTCTTCATCAACCTTGCTGCGCTCATGATGATGTGTGAGTAGTTCACCATAGACCTACGGGTCTATAGTTAGAACCTAGATGGCAATCTTTCTCTCTCTCTTATGATCTTCAATACAATTATCATCACATCATCGCATATCCGATGTAATCCTATTGTCCGGTGTGTTTGGTGGGATCCGATGACTTGTGGGTTTATGTTCAGATTATTCATGAAAAGTATTTGAGATGCCTCTGAATTATATTATCTCTTAAGTGCATGATCATTATAGCTTCGTAATGCTCTCCGATCTATTGATGTTCTTTGGCCAAGTAGATTGATAATTCATCGGTGGGAGTGGTGCGTTGTGGTAGGTTCAACCTGTTGAGTTTCTATATCCGAGTGACAAAGTAGGGGACAACATGCGTCTTTGTGTTGTTGCTACTAAGGATTAAACGATGGGGTTCATTCATATTGTTTGAGTTTACTTTGTCTACATCATGTCATCGTTCTCCAAGCAGTACTCTCTTTCACTTAATACTCTAGATGCATGTTGGATAGCGGTCGATGAGTGGAGTAATAGTAATAGGTGCAGGTAGGAGTTGGCCAATTTGCTTATGGCTTGATGCCTATATACACATGATCATTGCCATGAACATCGCATAACTATCCGCTTTTCTGTCAATTGCCCAACAGTAATTTGTTACCCACCGTATGGTGCCTATATGAGAGATGTCGCTAGGGGAAACTATGGCCCACGGGTCTATTCACTTATATATTTACAAACATTAGAATTACCTTGCTTCCTTTATTTACTTTTTATTTTATTTTTCAATTTATATTTATCAACAATTATCTACACAACTCTTTTGCTTGCAAATAACGAGATGAAGGGGATTGACAACCCTCTTGCCCGCATTGGGTGCAAGTTGTTTGTTCATTTATGTGCAGCCGCTGAAGACGGTTGAGGATTGATATTCCTATTGGTTCGATAAACCTTGGTTTCATAACTGAGGGAAATACTTATCCGCTTTGTGCTGAAATTACCCATTCCTCTTCACGGAAAACCCAACGTAGATCACAGGTATCAGTCTCATCCGATCATGCTCAGGAAGTAGCTTCCATCTTCATTTTCTGATAGCATTGACATAATTGTAGTATGTTTCACATAATGGGACTTCAAGAGATTGTGAAAGCACAACTTCTCCCTTGGTGGTTTTAGTAATTAATAACAACATATATTTCATTGGACTAATGTTTCCACCAAGTGCATCTCAGGAAAAAGTTCAATGATGGGGTGGATAAAGGATTGTGTGGAGAACCTCCCCAAGGAAAGAAAGGAATAGAATTGGCAATGCTTCAAGATTGAAGACTCTACATTTCATATTTTGTGATAAATCACTTTTGAGTTCATAGGAAAGCCAATACTATTAAAAGGGGATGAAGAATTATGATGATCTGGTTGCTCAAATGCTTAGAGATTAGCCACCAAAATTACTCACCCATTCTCCCAAAATAATTCTCTGTCCAAAGCCAAAAGGCAAAATTCGGTGACACCAACTTTCCCATTCGGATCCATTGAGTTTTAACCTAGACAGAACCCTAGCCAAACCCTAGCATATCGGTACTACCAACATTCCATTCGTTGCAACCGAAACCAGTGACCAACATTCTGTTAACCAATTTCTTAAAATCAGAACCTCCGTGTTTTAATAATCGGTGACACCGAGTCTTGGTAACTGCCTAGGTCACCCATATCGGTACCACCGAGATTCATATATCGGTCTCACCGAAAAGGCCAAAGTTGCCACATTTTGCACTAGTCGGTGCAACCGAGTTTTCACTTCGGTTTCACCGAGTTGGGCAATAATGTTGTAACGGTTGGATTTTTCGAGATGCCTATATATACCCCTCCACCACCTGTCACTCATAGAGGAAGCACTCAGAACATACAAACACTTGCCCCATTAATTTTTCTGACAGAGAGCCACCTACTCATGTGTTGAGATCAAGACTCACATTCCAACCATATGAATCTTGATTTCTTGCCTCCCCAAGTTGCTTTCGATCCAATCAATCGCTTCTACCCATGCCAAATCTGTGAGAGAGTGATTGAGTGTTGAGGATACAATCTTTTGAAGCACAAGAGCAAAGAGTTCATCATACTACCACATCTATTACCTTTTAAAGGGTGGTGCCGCGTAGATTGGTTAGGTGTCGCTTGGGAGCCTCCTTCTTCGTGATTGTGGAGTTGAACCAAGAAGTTTGTACGGTCAAGGAGATCCCCTACTTTGTGAAGATCTACCCATAGTGAGGCTAGTACTTCATGGACTGAAGCCGTGATGGAATAGACGAGGTTGCTACTTTGTGGACCCTAACGGGTGGAGCCCTCCATGGACTATCGCGACCGCTACCCTCCGTGGGTTGAAGTCTCCATCAGCGTGGACGTATGATAGCAGCACCTATCGGAACCACGGGAAAAATCTTCATGTCATCAATTGCGTTTGATTCTCCTCTCCCTACCTTTATTTTCATGTGCATGTCTTTACTTTCCGCTGCTATACTCTTATACTTGCATGTGTAGGGTGTACTTGACTTGCTATAATTGCTAAAACTTGCCAACATTTAAAATTGGGAAAAGGTTAGTTTTCCTTTGGTCAAGTAGTCTAATCACCCCCCTCTAGACATACTTCGGATCCTACAAGTGGTATCAGTGCTTTGGTCTCCATTGCATTGGTTTCACAACCTAGGAGAATATGGTGTCTAGTGAGGGAAATATCACCGTAGAGGTCCATATTTCGATGGTACAAACTTTGCTAGTTGGAAGCATAAGTTGAATATGCTTATTCTTGGTCATAACCCCGCTGTATGGGTTGTTGTTCGTGTTGGATTGCAAGGTGAATTCTTTGGTGATGGGAAGGAACCGGATCATGAAGCGACCGTGAAAGAATTGAAGATGTTGCAATATAATGCTCAAGCATGTGACATTCTATTCAACTGCCTTTGCCCCGAAGAATTCAACAAGATTAGCCGTCTTGAGAATGCAAAGGAAATTTGGGATACTTCGGTTGATATGCACGAAGGTACCGAATCCATCAGGGAATCTAAGTTGGATGTGCTGTAAAGTCAACTTGACAAGTTCAAGATGAAGGATGGTGAAGGAGTCGCGAAAATGTACTCTAGGCTTGTTCTCTTCACCAATGAGATTGTCGGCTTAGGAAGTGAAGAGATGACCAATAAATTCATCATCAAGAAGATCCTTAGAGCCTTGGATGGGAAGTACGACACCGTGTGCACATTGATCCAAATGATGCCAAACTACAAAGATCTCAAGCCTACAGAAGTCATTGGAAGGATTGTAGCTCATGAGATGTCACTCAAAGACAAAGAAGAGCTTCACAATAAGTCAAGCGGTGCTTATAAAGCTTCAAGTGACACTCCCGCTACATCAAATGACAACCTTGTAACCAATGAAGAGATAAGCCTCATGGTCAAGAAATTCAACAAGTTCTACAAGAGTAGAGGCAAATAGAGAAGCTCCAATTCAAGATATGAAGAGAAGCGTTCATCAAGTCGTGACCAGAATTGTTACAATTGTGGAAGGCCCAGACACTACTCCAATGAGTGCACGACCCCCCACAAAAGAAGAGAAGAGTCACCTAGAAGAAAGAGCTCAAGAGATGAGTCACCTCAAAGAGAGAGAAGGAGTAGAGATGATAATTATGAACGAAGACCCCCCCGGAGAAGTAAAGACTCGAAGAAGAAGGACAAGTACACCAAGAGCTACACTAGAACAAGACAACAAGCTCATGTTGGTGAATGGGATTCCGGCTCCGAATCCGATAAGCACTCCAAGAGAAGCTATTACTCCGACTTCGACTATAGTCAAGATGAAGGTGTTGCGAGACTTGCACTCATTTTCTCCAACTCCTTTGAAATATTTGATTCACCAAATGAAGGGAGTGGAAGTTACTTCATGGCTAAAGGCCCCAAGGTATCACACCCCGAATACATCTATTATATATAAAAGGTATTTGACAGGTTAACCAGAAAAAAGTAAATAAACTAGAAATTACCATAAAAATTAGAAACATCTAACCGTTAATTTAATAGACTAGATTTTTATAGCCATTAGATAAGATTGAATATTAGAAAATTACCCACCAGTGACATTACAATTGTAGTGGGAGAAAACGTTTCGCTCCCTTGAGCCTAATAAAGGGAGAGGAAAAAAAACGTGCCCGTACAAAAAATAGTAGTAGGACATGCGACCCCTCTAGAGAAAAAGTAGTAGGCACTCAAAAAAAAAGAGAAAAAGTAGTAGGACTCGTGCGCTCATTTGAGATAAAAAAGAGGACGTGCGCCTGATCCAGTTTGAAAAAGTACGAAGTGCGCTGGTTAGTTCCAAAAAAAGGCTGATGCAATTAGTAGCTGGAACTAAAGACGTTTGCGCTGATCAAATAAAAAAAGACAGACGATGAATTCGGTTTATATATAAAAAGATGTGGGCCGATCCAATTGAAACAAAAAAGACATACGCTGAGCCCTAGCTTTCCTATATGCCTATATGCATGCATGCAATTAGCTAGAACAAATAACGTGTGCATGTGTGCCCTGGATAGATGCATGCATGAATGCCTAGCTTTCTATCTACGTGCATCCATTTAGCTGGAACGAAAAGCATGCAACCATGCCCTTAATATAGGCATGCATGTATGACGTGTGTGCATTACCTGTAACCATGCCCTTAATATAGGCATGCATGTATGAAGTGTGTGCATTACCTGTTGAAAAAAATGTCTGAAGGCAAGTCCTTAATATATGCGTGTTGGTGTGCCCAAAACTTTCACATGCTAAACCTATCCCCAAACCTTGCACTCTGGATGTTCATTTGCCAGTGGTTCCTCAGATATTGTCCACTCGGTCGTCAAATATATTGAATGGAGATTTTAGACGTTTATATCGATTGTGTAGCAGCCAAGAGCTCACATGGCCATGACAATTTTTTCTTTCTGACTGCGGACAAGATGTCCACTTCCAACCTTATAATGGAGTGCCGTCATGGAAACTAAGAGGTAATTAATACTAAACTTGGCAGCAAATAAACTTTCTAATTAATACTATTCAATAGTAATCGATCAATGAGAGAGACCAGACAAGCAGATCTAGGTTTTGATTAGTGGAGCCTACGATATAGATGATGGGTGAGTGAGCATGAAACCGTGAACTGCCAAATAGTTTCTTATTTAGGTTTTCTTTTTCATCGTTCTTTCAATTCCCATTGAAACCATTAATCTCACATATGGAGGAAAGTTGATGTAAGACACCAGACTCACTGGATGCTGCGAGGAGCAGCTCAAGCTGATGGACAAATGCAACTGGCCTGGCCGGCTCCATGTTGCTCTTATCCGTCCTCCATCCTCGGCAAGCTGGACCATTTAATCAGTGATGAATGTTGTTGCTCTAGATCTTGGCTGGTAACTAATACCAAATTTGGCCACACCAAAACCACATGTTGATAGATTAGTCTTGATCTTTTTTGGTTTATTTTGCTTGAGAAGGGATGCTTCATTTCAGGATGGGTCGAATTGACGAAGAAGAAGAATAAATCTTCTAAAACATCACCTAATTGAAAAATATCATAACTTTAAATCCTGATATCCTCTCATATATAATAACTCAGTGAGTTCGCCCCAAATACTGATTACATTCTTCATGGGTATATATATATATAGGTTTGTGGAATTTAAAACTTTTGTTTTTCGTTACATTACTAGAGTAATTCTTACTCCCTTCATAGTTTTTATAGCTTCCATTTTGGAAATAAACACAACTTAGAAAATTCTAATTTGACCAAGTTATTATTCTAACATATTTGTAAAACCTAATTCTTATTGTAATAAATATTTATTTGATAGGTCGTTAGCATATTAAGTGCCTAACAAAAAAATATATAGTCAAAGATCCGATATAACACTAAATATGAAAAAAGTATAATCTTTTAGAGAAACAGAGGGAGTACTTGGTACTGTATATCATTTCGTTTCACTTCTATTGTGTATCGGATCTGATTTCATCATTGTTGGTGCAAAATCATACTTTTTGGTATGTGACCATGACTTACCACATAGAACCTTTGCTCAATACCCTTTCTATTTTTTCCGAGCAAGACGCCCTTGAATCCATCAAATTTTCATCTGAGTTAATGAGGTCAAAATTTTCAAATATGTGGTTGATTTGCATCACCCATCTATTATTTCAGGTTGGATGGATCACATTTCGGCTTTGGCTTGATTGGTCCACATCAAGTTTTCACACTTGGTATCACTGATTAGTAAGGAACAATTCTTTTACTTATAAAATGTTACAAATTAATTTTCATGAAAAATAGGTTGATGTTATATATCTGATGACTTATGGAAGTTTTGGCGCAGTATGCAAATCAACAATGTTAAATTGTGAAACAAGAATGGTTATATCCAACGGAATTCTCAAACAACTTAAGTTTCCTCGAATGCCAGTTCACGAGCCAAAACCATATGTAGGCCCGTAGGTGATGCGCCTATGTAGTATCAACCAAGGTGATGAGTTATGTCGTGATACAAAGGATGATGATTACTATGACATCTAATCTCAGCGTGCCTTACTATGACAGCCGATAGAACCAAGGGCAATCCGTAAAGAAGGCATGGCCATATCTACCTAAACAAGTTTCCCACATGGACAACCATGCATAACATTCTCAAAAGCCACAAAAATGGATTGACCATGGGTAACGGTAAATCAAAACGATACTAATAATGATGATTTCATCAACAACATTGTCTATCAATAATTTTTAACAATGTATAAACAAGAAAATACACTTATTACATGGAAATTTTCAACCAGGCGATGCTAATGTCATATTAGTCAAGCATAAGTACACGAAAATTTAATTCGCGACGAAGAACATTAAATTTAAATTTTGCTCATCTTTTCTCATGGAAAAAAAGATTAACGTGTGTACGATAACATGACTATTATGGACTATATTACATGATGGATATGGCCTGCTACTTATTAAAAATATCAAATACAAGAATCAACACTATATGGATATCACTCATGAAAAGAAAAGGGTATACGCTTTAAACACGTCTGAGCTTGTACTTCAAAGAACGATAAAAGCTTTAGACAATTTCAAGCATCAACAACAGCTTGAAGAATTCAGCGGTAAAGTCCAGCTACCTCTTTCGAGGATGAAAACGATTTCTCGAACTGCCACACAATGAGCCATTGTCACCCCTTCACATAGCCAAACTTCCAGTATGCACAACAAGAATATGCGTGATTAGTGCATATATATACATATATATTGGTAAAGCACTCATATTTGTAAATGTTATGACATTTGGTTCTAATTTTTCTTTAGAGAAAAAGAAATAATACCTTATCATGATAAAAGGCTAAAATCTTCACAATGTAACTTTGCATTCTTAAATGATGAATGGATACCATATATGATTCTAAGTAAATGAGAAAAGTAAAGACACCTAAGACCAACCCATGTTATCAATAGTGTTATATTTATAACATCATCATATTTGGTCCCAATTTGTATTTAGAAAAATAAATAATACGTCTCATTATTAAACTTTCTAAAGTTCTAGCCCGCGCATTGAGCGGGCCATTTTGCTAGTTGACTTTAATAGTGATGACGATGACTTACTTGGAGATGATGACTTGCTATTTGACTAAACTAGTGATATTAGTCAAAATGAACTTGATGATAATCATCCTAATCAAGATAAGTCGTATGATGATGATAAGAAGGAAATTGAGCATCTAACTAAGGAACTAAACACTCTTAAGTTAGCCAATGAGTCTACTCTAGAACATCATAGAGAGCTTGTATGAACTCATGAGAAGCTATGCTTCGAGAAGCTAAATTAGATGTTATGATGTTATTCATTGCAATGATCATGTATATAGACATCACGTCCGTGATAATTAGACCGAAATGATCATGCATCTACTACTATTACTCCACCAATCAACCGACTCCTGCCTGTAAATATGGTATTAAGTTCATAAAAAATAGAGCAACACATTAAGCAAGATGACATGATGTAGACAAAGTAAGACAAGCAATATGTTCATCCCCCATCGTTTTATCCTTAATGGCAACAATACAATATGTGTCTTGTCCCTTTCTTTCACTGGGATATAGAGCACCGCAAGATTGAACCCACTACTGTCGGCCCAGTGGGCCAAGGGGTACCACGGCCCGTCTGCCAACCGAGTCAGGAGGCAACGCTGGGCCGGCCCAAGAAGTTTGATCCCCCTCCTTCCTCTCCTAAGCGGTTTGCCTCGTGAGGGGCAGGTCCCCTTGCACGAGGCCTAGCCCTACTGAGGCAAATTGGCGGGCGCAAGCACCTTGCGAGGGATCCCTCACAGGATTGCTTCACGAGGCAGTTGGTACGGGGCCAGCCGCGGGACACGGCCCTCTCCCCTATGGTGGTTACCCTGATGTCATGGCGAGGACAGAGGGGGAGGGTAGGACAGTTTCCATTCTGGTGATAAGGGAGGCAGTGGAGCCCGCCTCCCCCAAAGCATGTTCCAAAGTGTTTCCCCTTTGATGCGAGAAGATCAGGATGGATCAGCGCTGCAGGACGGAGGTCATCACCGAGCCCACCGACGCATCACGAAGACTACTTTAGCTGACTGACACCTCCTTTTGTTAGGATAGGACTGGGTTCCTATACCCCTTTGCATTGCCGCCCTGTGGCTGCCCTTTCCCGTCGATGTTTTCAGGTAAGAGGACCAAGGTACTACAAATGGGCCAGCACTGGTGGCTTTTGACAATGAGGGAGCTTTTCAGCTCGATCAACCGGCTGTCTCGTGTCCGTCACAGCAGCATTTTCTGTCATTATTGAGGGACGCCTACCAGCCGCAACCTCATGCTGGTCTTTTTCAAAAATGGCAGCATGTATCTTTTTGTTGTGTAATGAACTTGTTTCATGCATTAGTAAAGCTGTTTTTCTCCAAAAAACTCACTGCGTCCTCGCAGTTGAGCGCGCCTCAGGAGGGGCGCGCCGTCATGGTCTCCCCCATGTTTATGACGCGAGCGAGGGCTGGGCACGGTGTCTGTGCTTGGGTCCGTCCCTGCAACACTTCAAAACCCAAGCGACTGAGCTCTGTCTCGCGGGCCTGCTCCCGTGCACGTCACCTCACTAGGTCCTTAGTGCCTTTGCTTCTTGGGCATGGTGTCTGTTCTCGGGTCCGTCCCTGCAGCACTGCAAAACCCAAGTGACCGAGCTTTGTCTCGCTGGCCTGCTCCTGTGCACGTCACCTCACTAGGTCCTTGGTGCCTTTGTCTCCTCGCGTGACGTCCACAAGCGACGCCCTAGGCGCGCCCCAAGGCGCTACTCAGCTATTTGTTTTCATGGTACAGGACCCAGGAGGCCTCAGGAGCCCTCCCCTTGGGGGGGGGGGGCTCGCGAGGGCGCCTCGCAGGAAAGAGGGATTCATGAGGGACCGAGCCTCATGAGACACCTCCGGCAGAAAATTCACCCCGAGCGGCACACCTCTAAGGAGCTAAGTCCAAAGAACATCCCTCGGGTGCCCCCCTGTTCCCCTCTGGACGCGCCCTAATTTCCTGGCACGATCCGCCTGTGCGTCAAGGGGGTGGGGTCCCTGGGCATCACGCCTCAGAGGCTCCTAACGGCACTAAGTGCCCTACACCCTCTGGCCCTGCCGAGCACGCGCTCTAGGCACACCAGCGACGGTGTAGTTCACATCAGGGGCTAGGTCCCAGCGACGCAGGGCACGAGGGTAATGTAAAGAAAAGAGGAAGGCCTCGCAGGAGGAGTAAAAGGAAACACATTAAACGTGACAAGCGTCAACTATTTAAAGCAAAAGTACTCCACAAATGACTTTACGCCCCCGCGGGGCTAGGTGATTCATGATGCAACAAGAAAGAAAAGGATAAAAACACAAGCAAAGGAGGCGCTGTCTTTGCTGTGGTTGCTAGGGAGATCCGTGCCAAGGTTGCCGCTCTCCTCGGAGGACGCAACCTGAGAGAACCGCTCAACCAAAGACTCCACGAGCTCATGCACTTCATTCCTGAGGGGGCCCCAGAGTTCCGCAGGCACCGGCTGCACCACGCGGGAGAAGTTGAAAGCAGGGTAGAGGCGGTAAAGGTTGGAGAAGAAGCGCGTCAACGCGCAGTCCTGGAGGTCGCAGGCACCCGACTCGATGTCCTCGTCTGCCTTGGAGATGCCCGACTCTAGAGCCTCCACCACCTTGAGGAAGAAGTCGAGGTAGCCCACGTCATTGTGCGCGTGGGGCAGCTCCGGGCGTCCTCGGCGAAGCGGCGAAGTGCGTCGCCGGCACGTGTGGCTAGGTCCAAGAAAAGCTTGGAACACTGCGCTTCCATCATCCGCGCTAGCGCCTTGTCGTCCTTGGCCCTCTACGCGGCGTCGACGGCTTCGCCGACCTGAGCTTGCAGTGACGCCAGCTCCGCCTCGACGCCCTCTTGCCCTCGAGGGAAGCCTGGAGGTCGGCCTCAGCATCCCGCAACTTGGCCTTGATCTCATCCACCTCCTTCTGGAGCTCGTCGCGCCAAAGCTGGAAGCGGGTTTCCTACTGTGCCAACTTGCCGCGGTACTCCTTCAGAGCGGCCTCCCGCTCCTGCGCCAACTCACTAACTTGCCACGGTACTCCTCCAGAGCGGCCTCCTCTCGAAGGTGGCCCTGTCGGCAAGGACTTGGCCCTCTAGGGTTATGAGGCACTCGCGCTCCGCCTCCTGGTCGAAGGCTGTCCGGTCGGCCTCCCGTTCACGGAGGGCGATGTCGGCCTCCCGCCCGGCGACGACCTCCTCCCTCTGAGCCAGCTCCTCCTCGTGGGCGGCATCCTAGTGAGCGTGCATGGCAGTGGCGACCGCATGCTCCCGGAGATCCGTGAAGGCACCGGGTTGACGAGTGGCCCCTCTAGGCCCTGCCAAGCTGGGTGCGAGGGTTGAGGCCTCCCCTGCAAGAAGCATGCATGAGGGCGCCGTAGGCTAGTCACCCCTCTGCCTCTTACGTGTGGGCGCCCTAAAGAGATCAATGGTCAGGTTCAATTACCCTAAGTGCGATAGGCAGGAGAAAAGCGGGGAGGCCGATGCACTTGCTCGTTGGCGGCGGCCCAGCGCCACCGCATTGGGGTCGGCCTTAGACGTTGACTTCCACAGCTTCGAGGAAAGGAGAGCGGCGCCAAAGGCCCCGCCTGCGCTTCAACACGTGTGGTGCTCTTCTTCATCACCATTGCAATGGAAGGGAGCAGAAGCATAAGTAAAGATAGAGGGGGAGCGGAGGACGGTGTGTGCGCAAGGAAGGAGGAGCGGCGAAGAAGGGAAGTGTGTGGGAGAAGGTGAGTAATGATGGTTTCCCTCGGTGTGCACGGTGGTTTTCTAGGTAGGAGCGTAGTCCCCGGGGCATCGTGGGAAGTGGGAACGTCACGTCCCATCATGGCTGACCCACATCGCCACCCGGTCTGGCCGTTCGTCAGGACCCACGGCGCTTCAATCCGCGTCGTCTCATCTCAGTAGAATGTTCACACCGGAGGCCCGGGGGCTACTGTCGGCACAGTGGGACCAGAGGTACCACGGCCCGTCTGCCGGCCGAGTCAGGAGCGGAAGCTGGGCCGGCCCAAGAAGATTGATCCCCTCCTGCCTTTCCTAAGAGGTTTGCCTCGCGAGGGTCAGGGCCCCTTGCGCGAGGCCTAGCCCTGCCGAGGCAACTTGGCCAGCGCAAGCACCTCGCGAGACCTCCCTCGTGGGGTGGCTTCGCGAGGCATTTGGTATGGGGCCAGCTGCGGGACGTGGCCCTCTCCGCAAAGGTGGTTCCCGAGATGTCATGGCGAGGACAGAGGGGGAGGGCAGGACAGTTTCCATTCTGGTGATAAGGGAGGCAGTGGAGCCCGCCTCCCCCAAAGCAAGTCCCAAAGTGTTTCCCCTTTGATGCAAGCAGATCAGGATTGATCGGCGCAGCAGGACGGAGGTCATCACCGAGCCCACCGGCGCATCACAAAGACTACTTTAGCTGGTGGAGACCGCCTTTTGTCATGATAGGACTGGGTTTCTGTCCCCATTTGAATTGCCGCCCTATGGCTGCCCTTTCCCGTCGATGTTTTCGGGAAGAGGACCAACGCACTACGAAGGGGGCAGGGCCACCTCCATGTAAGGGGATCGAGCCATTTTCTCTGCCCTAGAGCTCGTGTACCTTGAGCACAGCTCTCCCATATAGAGCAATCCAACACAAAGCAGGAGTAGGCTATTACACCGCAACGTGGCCCAAACCTGGGTAGCTCGTGTGTCCCTGTCATGTGCGGCGAGTAGCAGTGAGCTCGTCGTCGAACCTCTTATGTTCGCCGTCGAATTGTAGGTAGCTAAGCCAAGCCCCTAGTGTTCGAATCTTGTTCACGGAGAAGTTATTGGACGCTGATCTCAGACTCCGACAACTACAATGCACCCCTACCGCTGAACATAAATCAATCTAGGTGGCAAAACCAAATGGATAGATCGGCGAAAAGTATGAAGCTATAACAATCATGCATTATAAATTTCGGAAAAGACTCTATTAATTTCAACTAATAATCTGATCATAAACCCACAATTCATTAGATTCGAACAAACACACCACAAAAGAAGATTGCATTGGATAGATCTCTGCGTGAATCGCGAAGAACATGGTATTGAAGATCAAAGAGAGAGAAGAAGCCATCTAGCTACTAGCTTTTGACCCGTAGGTGAACTAGTCACACATCATCATGGAGTCAGCAATGTTGATGTAGATGGCCTCCGTGATCGATTCCCCCTCTGGTAGAGTATCGGAAAAGGTCTCCGGATGGGATCACAGAAGAACAGGGGCTTGTGTCAGCGGAAATTTGTTTGGGTATCTCTCTATTGGTTTTGGGGTATATGGGAATATATAGAAGTGGAATTAAGTCAAATGGAGTTACGAGGGGCCCACGAGCTCAAGGTGTGCGCCCTCCGAGCTCGTGGCTCCCTCGTAGAGCATCTAGCCACCTCCCGAAGCTTCTATCTTCTCTTTATGTCCAAAAATAACCCCCCTAAAGTTTCATCCCGTTTGGAATTTGTTTGTTATTGATTTTTTTAAAAAGTGAAAAACGGGCAAAAAATAGGACCTGCACTGGGCACTCAGTTAATAGGTTAGTCCCAAAAATGATATAAAATAGCATATAATTGCATATAAAGTATCCTAGATTGATAATATAATAGCATGAAACAATAAAAAATATAGATATCTTGGAGACATATCAGCATCCCCAAGCTTAATTCCTGCTCGTCCTCGAGTAGGTAAATGATAAAAAGAGAATTTTTGATGTGGCATGCTACCCAACATGTAATCTCTTTCAGGTATAGGTATTGAGATACTATGAAGTAATTGATATCAACATAATAATATCCATGAACATAAGAAGTAGAATCATTACATTTTCAAAATATACGATCCTTAAAGTATGTTATCCCTACTCATTTTATCATATTAGCATGGCATGACTCCGTCTTCACCGCATAAGTATAAATCATGAGCACCCCGGTGTCAAACTAGGCAATTGGATATTACTTCTAACGCGCTTCAGTATTCTCAACTTCACGCAATACATGAGCATGAGCCATGGATATAACATGTAGGTGGAATAGAGTGCATTGGTGGAGATCAAAGGAGTCAAAAACGCAAAAGTCTTGCATCAACTAGGCAGACTAACGGGCTATGGAGATGCCCATCAATCAATATCAATGCGAGGAGTAGGGATTACCATGCACTGGCGTTATAAGTGTATGAATGCTCAAATGAAACTAAGTGGGCATGCATCCTACTTGCTTGCTCATGAAGACCTCGAGCATTTGAGGGAGCCCATCATGCGAATATACAAGCCAATTTCTATAATGAAATATTCGCACTACTATATGAAAATGACAACTCAGGAGACTCTCTATATGAAGAACATGGTGCTACTTTGAAGCACAAGTGTGGTCAAAGGATAGTAACATTGCCCCTCACTACTGGAATCAGGATCTTTGCCGTCTGCCATGGCTGACGGCAAAGGCATGCATGCCGGACGGCAAAGGTCTTTGCCGTCAGCCAGCAGACGGCACCACATCCGGCTGAACAAGCTACGGTAAAGGGCACTTTGCCGTCTGCTGGCAGACGACAAAGATGCAAAGGTCTTTGCCATCTGCCAACAGACGGCAAAGGGCATGGACGGCACACATGGCAGCTTAGGTCCATTAAGGGGTTAACGGCGTGCTTTGCCGTCTGCGAGCAGACGGCAAAGTGGCCAAATAGGCCAGCCCAGGTTCCCCCCAGGTAGCTGCCACGTGGCTCGCTATGCCGTCTGCTGGCAGACGGCAAAGATGCAAAGTTCTTTGCCGTCTGCTAGCAGACGGCAAAGCAACCACATAGGCCAGCCCAGTGCCCCCCAGGTTGCACAGGTAGCTGCCACGTGGCAGCTTTGCCGTCTGCCGACATATGGCAAAGAACTTTGCCGTCTGCCAGCGGACGGCAAAGTGCCTGTACTGCCCCTGTTTTTTCTGTTTTTTCTTAAATTCAATCAATTTCACAGATATATATATACATTTGAAAATACTTTCAACAAGCATACATATCCCTACCATATGGATATGATCATCCAACACATATACATACCAACTCAAAAGTCCATATCCAACATATATATATAGCCAACATATATCCAACAACAAGCATACAATGGTTTCATCCATACATACATATATAGGTAGCAAGTTTCATATTGTTCATCCTACAAAATCAAAACAAAAAGAAGGACAAGGAGAAGAGTAGACTCCATCAACGCAAGCTTCCGTGATCTAAAGCAAATATGCAAATTGGGAAAGAAGAAAGTTAGAAGAAGAAGAAGAAGAAGAAGTAGAAGTACAAGAAGAAGAATTTTTCTTCTCTTTCTTTTTCTCCTCTTCTTTATCTTCTTCTTCTTCTAACGAAGGTAACTTAGGTAATTATGCCATTTTTTAGCTAAGCTAGGTAAAAATGCTAAGTGTAGGTCATTATAGAGCTAAGCTAGGTAAATAGGTCATTTTGGAGGTTAGTAAGGTTATTATGTCATTTTCGAGGAAAATAAGCTAAGTCAATGTCATTTTGGAGGTAACCAAGATTATTATGCTATTTTTGACCTAAGTATGCTAAGTATGTCATAAATGAACTAAAGAAGCTAAGTATAGGTCATTTTTGAGCTAACCTAGGTAGTTATGCCATTTTTAGCTAACTAAGCATATTTATTCATTTTGGAGGACAAAATGGTAAGTGTAGGTCATTTTTGAGCTATCCTAGTTAAAATCAGTCATTTTGGAGCTAGGTAAGGTTATTTTGTCATTTTGGAGGAAAATAAACTAATGATATGACAGTTTGGAGCTAAACCAAGGTTATTATGCCATTTTTTACCTAAGTAAGCTAATTATGTCATAAATGAACTAGCTAAGCTAAGTATAGATCATTATTGAGCTATCCTAGCTAGTTATGCCATTTTTTAGCTAACTAAGCATATTAAGTCATTTTGGAGGAAAAAATGCTAAGTATAGGTCATTTTATAGCTATCCTAGGTAAAATATGTCATTTTGGAGCTAAGTAAGGTTATTATGTCATTTTCGAGGAAAATAAGCTAAGTATAGGTCATTTTGGAGCTAAATAGGTCATTTCTTAAGCTAAGTATGCATTTGTTAAGAAAAACACTTGGGAAAACTTACCATCATCACGGAGGTGAAGGACCGATCGGGTTTGCGCCAGTGTGAGACGAAGAAGGACCGGTCAGGGTTGCGGCACACGCAGAAGGATCGGTCGATGCTTGTCGGGAGGCATGCTGCACCAAAGATCATTTGCAATGTCTCGTTAGCATGATGCAACTCAAATGTGAATACTAGTAACGAATGACCATTCAAATGAAACTCACCGTGGGCGCTATACCAATCTGGGGCATCGGCGGAGGGGTCTGACTCTTGTTCTGGCACACGGTCTGCACATTTTGTTTTCACGAGTCAGTCATATTAGTTAGTGATGAAACGAACATTACGTGCATGATTTGGCTAATATGCAAGAGAAACTTACTACGAGGAGCTTGTATAGGGCCCGGTGAGACGCGTTGTTCCGGTTCCTCTCCTCCTCCCACATCCTAGCCGTCCTCTCCTCCATGTCCCTCTCCCTCTCCGCCGCCTGCCTGTTTGCCTCCGCCAGAAGCTCCGGCGGCGAGGAAGGCGCAGCAGCCTTCCTACCTCTCCCGCCGCCACGTCCACCTCTAGCACCCCTCTTCGTCCTCCCCCGACCTCTCCCGGCCGAAGAAGAAGTGCCCGCCGGTGTCTGCATACTGTGTACCAGCGTTCTCCGGAGGTGCTCGGGTGCAATAATAGCACCCCTCCCAGCACGCGCCGAGGAAAGAGGCTCGGAGCGCTCTCGACCCGCGCCCACCATCTGTCAACACGTGCAATGACAAAGAGTAAACGAAATTAGTACAACATAAAAAAATTGAATACCTAATAACATGAACTAATTAATAATATATATGTACATAATAATAATTGAATACCTGACATTACTAATATTAATCTTCATCAAACCATATTCATCAGTTAATAGAGTTTGTCAGTTTTATTACGTCCATGCAACCTAGACGCTAGTAGGTAAAGATAGGTCCTAATCCCACCCGAGTATGTGTAGATTGGGTTCGTTTTCCCATGCTCTGCTCCGGATCCGACGCAAAATTTCGGCAGCACCTCCGCGCTGTTCTCCTGATACACGTCTCGGCAATAAGCAGAGAGGATGTGTACCCGGAGAACAACAGGGAGGCACTGACGAAATTCTGCATCGGATCCGGAGGAGAGCATATGGGAAAACGAACCCAATCTACACATACTCGGGCTGTCCATGGATAACGTTGGACAATTCGAAAGAATCACGGTTATAAATATGCTAATGCATGCATATTTATAGATGTAACCCTTTCGAACGGGAGACGCATAGTGGTCACGCATACTAATGATTGAAGACACCTATAGCTAGCAAGTTTCATCGGCACGAAGACCGGAACAGAGGAAATGAAGGGGGGAGGAGGAGATGTCATTTGTGCTCACCCACAAACGCAGGGGCGGAGCTCGTCGAACGCACGGGGAGGTCGTCGAACACCAGACCCTCGGATCGACGAAACAACTGCACATTTAAATCCACCTGATCAACATAAATATGATGTTTTTTATAAAAAAATCGAAAAATATATTACCTAACTCATAATTCACAAATATATGACCCCGTCGGCCTCTGGAAGGCCGAAGAGCATCTTTTTCGGGATCGGGGTGTCGGGGGTGTCGTCTCGGGGTCGGGGTGTCGGGGGTGTCGTGTCGGGGTAGGGGTGCTGTGTCGGGGTCGGGGGTGCCGTGTCGGGGTGTCGTGTCGGGGGTCGGGGTGTCGGTGGTGTCATGTCGGGGTCGACTCTCGACTCCTTTTCCCCTCGATCCTCGACCCCTCGACCACTCGGCGACCCTCTTTTCCCTCGGCGACCCTCGACCATCGGCGACCCTCTTTTTCTACTTTTCCTACATCTTTTTTTCATCTTCTACTTCTACTTCTTTTTTTTCATCTTCTTCTTCTCTCTTCTTCTTCTTCTTCTTCTACTTATTGTTCTTTTTTTTCATCTTCTTCTTCTTCCTCTTCTTCTTCTTCTTCTTCCTCTTCTTCTTTTACTTCTTTTTTTTCATCTTTCTTGTTTATTCTTAAAAAACAGAAAAAAAACCTAAACTAAACTAAACTAAATCTAACCTAAACTAAACTAAACTAAACTAAAGTAAACTAAACTAAACTAAACAAACCTAAACTAAATCTACAAAAACAGAAAAAAAACAGAAAAACTCACCACGGGGAGGGGGCGCGGGTTGAGGAGGCCGAGGGGAAGGGTGGCAGCGGGGCGGGGCGGCGCGGCGTGGCTCCGACGATGGGGCGGGGCAGGGCGTCTGCCGCGGCCTGCGTCCGCTGGGCGGGACGGGCGGCCGGCCGGCGACGGGGCGGGCTCCGGGGGGCGGGGCTGGCCGGCGGCGCCTCGGGCTCCGGGGGGTCGGGCACGGGGGCGGCGCGGGTGAGGTGAGGGGAGAGAAAGAGACGGGTGGGGCGCGGGGCGGGCTCCGGGGGGCGGGGCTGGCCGGCGGCGCCTCGGGCTCCGGGGGGTGGCGCGGGGCGGCGTCGGCTCGGGCACGGGGGCGGCGCGGGTGAGGTGAGGGGAGAGAGAGAGGGGTGGGGCGCGGGGCGCTGACTATTTTAGATAGGTCAAATCTCTTTGCCGTCTGCTAGCAGACGGCAAAGAGCCTAGCTAGTTTGGTGGGGCCGGGGGGGGGGAACGGACGTTAGTTGGCCACTTTCTTTGCCGCCTGCTAGCTGACGGCATAGAAGCTTTGCCGTCAGCTAGCAGACGGCAAAGAAAGTGGCCGTTAGGTGGTTCTCGTTAGTGTGCCACCCTTCCTCTTTGCCGTCCGCTAGCTGACGACAAAGCTTCTATGCCGTCAGCTAGCAGACGGCAAAGCTTCTATGCCGTCAGCTAGCAGACGGCAAAGAGATGGCTGACGGCAAACATGATCTTTGCCGTGAGCTCTTTGTTTGCGGTCAGTTTTCTGTAAGCTGATGGCAAAGACCTTCTTTGCCGTCAGCTAGCTGACGGCAAAGAGCTGGCTGACGGCAAAGATCCTGATTCCAGTAGTGCCTTCTCTTTTTTTCTCTCATTTTTTTTCATGGTGGCTCATTTGGCCTCCCCCATTTTTTTTCTATTTTTATTATTTTTCATCCTGAGTCTCTTCCTGACTTGTCGAGGAATCATAGTCATCCTTTCCTCACTGGGACAATGCTCTAATAATGATACTCATCACACTCTTATTTACTTGCAACTCGAAATTACAACTCGATAAAGAATAAGATGACTCTATATGAATGCCTCTAGCAGTGTATGAGAGGATGTGCAATGATCTAGTGTAACATGTAAACAATGATGAATGGTTGCTTTGCCACAAATACTATGTCAGTTCTATATGATCGTGCAAAGCGATATGATGATGAACACACAAGTCATGTGACAGAACGGTGGTTGCATTGCAATATATCTCGGAATTGCTATGGAAATCCCATAATAGGTAGGTATGGTGTCTGTTTTTAGTAAGATATAAGGAGGCTCATATGTGATAGAGTGTATCATATCACGGGTTTGGACACACCGGCGAAGTTTGCACCGACTCTCGAGGCGAGAAAGGGCAATGCACGGTACCGAAGAGGCTAGCAAATTGCGGACAGGTGAGAGTGAATATATCCATGGACCCACATTAGTCATAAATAAATCATGTACTTATTATAAAGCCTATTCGCTCTCTCGAAGCAAAGTACTACCACATGCCAATAGGGAGGAGGATGGGAGGAGTTAACTATCGCGCGCCCCCCATTTGAACAACACGATAGGGTTTCATTTTAGACATAGAAATGCTCACACATCATCACCATGCCATGACCAATATTTAGATGTGTAGTAAATAATAAGCTTTCATACCGGTATTTCTACTAAACAATGATCATGAACCTATATATTTTCATATTACTACATCAATATAATTAAACATATGTCTCTTATTTGGTGAACTACATGAACGTTTTTATTATACCCCTTTGAATACATGTCCTTTTTGGACTAGTATGATAACACGTGAAAATTACCATTCCTATTTCTTAGACTCTCAAAGAGATATAAGTGAAGCATGAAAGTGCAACTATTTCTATAAATATAACCACCGTTGTGCTCTAAAAGAAATAAGTGAAGCACTAGAGAAACTGCCTAGCTCAAAAGATATAAGTGAAGCACATAGAGTATTCTAACAAATTATGATGAAAATGTGTCTCTCTCAAAAGGTGTGTCCAGAAAACAATGATTATGTCAAACTAAAAGGAAAACAAAATGTAATACACGACAATCCAAGCAAAACTCATATCATGGGATGGTTAAAAATATAGCTCCAAGTGACATACCGATAGATTGGAGACGAAAGAGGGGAAGCCATCTCGGGCATCCCCAAGCTTAGAATAGATAATATAACCACTGTCATGCTCTAAAAGATATAAGTGAAGCACTAGAGCAACTGCCTAGCTCAAAAGATATAAGTGAAGCACATAGAGTATTCGAACAGATTATGATGAAAATGTGTGTCTCTCAAAAGGTGTGTCGAGAAAACAATGATTGTGTCAAACTAAAAGGAAAACAAATACATGACGCTCCAACCAAAACCCATATCATGTGATGAATAAAAATTCTCCAAGTGACATACTTATAGATTGGAGACGAAAGAGGGGATGCCAGCCAGGGCATCCCCAAGCTTAGACGCTTGGGTCTTCATTGAATATTACCTTGGGGTGCCTTGGGAATCCCCAATCTTAGGGCCTTGCCTCTTCTTATTCCTTCATCCATCGCTGTCTCACGCAATACTTGAAAACTTCAGCACACAAAACTCAACAAAAACCTCGTGAGATTCGTTAGTATAATAGATGAAAGTACGTGGATGTTGCCTAGAGGGGGGTGAATAGGCGCTTTAAAATAATTACGGTTTAGGCTTGAAAAAATGCGGAATAAAACTAGCGTTTTATTAATCAAGCACAAAACCTAAAACAACTAGGCTTACCTATGTGCACCAACAACTTATGCTAAGAAAGGTAAACAACTAAGTGATAGCAAGATATATAGCAAGAAACAATATGGCTATCACAAAGTAAAGTGCATAAGTAAAGGGCTCGGGTAAGAGATAACCGAGGCACGCAGAGACGACGATAGTCAATGCACTAGGACTAGGGTACCCAGTGCCCCTAACTCATGTACAAGCAGTAGTAGCAGAACCCATCAACATAAACCCAGTCCAAGCCAGAGAAGCCGCTCTACGTGAGATCAAGGAGCGCATCAAGAATACGAAACCAACATTCAAGACCAAGACTCCGGCAGAAGCAACCTTCCCTGGCTAGAAACGTCGGCAAGGTCAATGCAACGGCCCAGAACGGGCTGGAACCGCGCCAGTCACGTCCTCGGTGCCTACCGGGGACCAAGCCATCCCCCGGCAGGCGCGAGCCGATCGGCCACCGCTCCACGGCATCGCAACGCCAGTCATTTGTCAATGCGGTGTCGAGTCCTAAGGCGGCGAAGTGGCTCTCGCTAAGTATGTGCCACTCGCTGGGAGACAGATTATGCCCATTTGACACCCGTCCAGAGGCATGTCAAGATACTGAGCAATAGTTAGCTAAAGCGGTGGTAAGAGCCTTCCGGGGATGCATCCCCGCACGGCACCTAGGCTAGAATTTATGGCATTTTGTCCTAAGTGCCAGAGTTATGTATGATAGCACTGTTAGCTATCTAATCACTAGATAATGTCTGTTTTGCCACTGTGGTTTTCCCTTGAGCTATAAAAGGAGGCCCAAGGCAACCTAGCTAAAGATTCGGACCTTTGGACACTTGTACTCGTGTAGCAGCTCTCCCGATGGCAACCTTGCTGGGTTTGAGCATTGCGTGTGCTTCGTGTTCCCCTGATCAATCCACCAAAGCAGGAGTTGGGTTTTACGCTTCCCACTGGCCTGAACTTGGGTAAAACACCAGCGTCTCGTCGTCGTGATGTCTCATTACCTTTGCTCTTTGTGCAACGTGACCTCACCCCTACCAAACCACAAAGGGGCGCGTGGCCCCATAGGTGATCGTGTGCATCGTGACCCGACATCTTTGGCGCGCCAGGTAGGGGGAGTGTCTTTTGCGCGAACCTGAGATAGTGAGCGGCGTGTCAATCTTCATCGCCGTCTTCTTCATCTACGGCTCCCAAGAAGAAGATCGGCGATACCGCGCATCCCTCCACTTCGAAGGCCCCCTCGCATGTAGCTGCGGACGCCATTGGGGCCGCCGCGGCGACGAGTGAGGTAGGCATCGTGGGCGCCACGACTGGCGCAGGCGGCGCTACCGTCGTATCCCCCGTGGCCGAAGATGGAGCAAGGAACGCCGAGGAGGAGCAACAACAGCAATAGTTTGGCAAGCTCGGCCCTAGTGCCGCGGGAGGAGGAAACGTTCAGTCTCCACCTCCCCACCAAACTGGTGGCCGTGGCCGAAATAGCGGCGCCCAATCTGGGGCAAGCCGTGATCTCCTAGCTGCGCCCGTCACAGGCGCGGCTGCTGGGCGCGCGCCTCGCCCAGGACAAGACGGAGCGCCGAACCGGACCGTAGACCAACAAGCTCGGTCTCCTCCACGTCAGACCTCCCCGGCGATGGGTGCACAACGACAAGAATGCGGCGACGCCCCTCTTGGTTTCACCAGGAGTCGAGCGATGTCGCGATCCGCCTCTCTAGCCATGCCAGCCACGGCAGCGGAAGCGATGGCGCGGGCCCAGCTGCTGTTAAATTTCCCGCCGGCGGCTGACAAGATGGATGAGTGGAGAGCCACCATCCAGATTTTTATCGGCTTCGTCAAAGCCAGCAAATCGTAGCATGCAGAGCCGTCGCGATACCCGTGGATGGCGACGGTAGCCTAGGCTGACGGTCGTGCCGAGGGGGGCGCGCCAACGGTGCAATCTCCTCCGCGACAATAGACCCAGAGGCAGCCACAACGAGCTCCACATGCCGACGAGCCCAACGAAGCATCTATGGTCTCATCCGGCCCGCATGATCACCGGGATCAGCGGCGTGTCCTGGAAGACCGGCGGAGGGAAGACGCGCGCGTCACCATAGAGCGACGCCGGGAAGCACTCCGCCAATCCGACAGGCGCAAAAGCCCAGATGCTGGCAACCCCGCGCCCAGTGCTGGTGGGTACCTGCCTTATGAGGTTGGGTGCCCTGCCTTCACTCGGGAGCTGCGACAGGTCCGCTGGCCATCGGCCCGAGCTTTCAAGCCTGAACTGATGGAGAAATACGACGGGAATCTAAACCCGGCGGAATTCCTGGGCATCTATACGATAGCCATTCAAGGCGCCAGGGGAAGAGATGACAAGGTGCTCGCCAACTATTTCCCTTTGCCACTCAAGCCAAATGTGAGATCGTGGCTGATATACCTGCTGAAGAACTCTATTTCATCATGGACTGACTTGTGCAATGAGTTTGTCGACGCCTTCACAGGTGGCCACCAGGAGCCAGGACAGCTCAGCGACCTGCAAGTCCTTCTGCAGAAGGAGGGAGAAACCTTGCGGAGGTACATCCATAGATTCAGTCGAGTACACCGCAATATTCCACAGATACACCCCGCAGCCGTGATTGCCGAGTTCCATTCGAACATGCGCAACAGGAGGATGCGGGCCAAGATGAATGTTAGACTCCCCAAGACCGTCAATGAGTTGTACACATTGGTAGACATGTGTGCTCGTGCTGAGGAAGGAAGGAGACTCCCCGGAGAGGAGGCTGGCGTCGAACTCGACTCAGATGACGACGATGATGCCACTGGCCCGAAGGGGAGAAGCCGAAGGCTCAATAAGAAGCGTAAGGGAAAGGATGTGTTGGCCGTTGAGAGCTCTGGCAATATCAGTCCCGGCAAGAAGGCCAAGGCCAAGGCCCCCGGCAAGGGAGCTGTCACGTGTCCTTATTGCCGGGAGGCCGTGGCGGCAGAGTAAACCGGAAAGTCCGATGGGCCATACTGCAAAATCCACCGCACCAAAGGTCATGATCTCCAAGAATGCCGCCAAGTTGAGCAGCTTGCTGAGAAGCAGAAGGTTGAATACGAGAAGCGTGACAAGGAGAGAGGCCAAGATGGTGCTGCCAGGAAGGGCCATCGTAGTAGAGGAGGCCGCCGTGGCAAGGCCCTACAGTAGAGGGAAAAACCGGCAATAGGCCGTGAGAAGAAAGAAGGAGATGACATAAGTGATGATGAGGATGTTGAAGAGTCCAGTGATCGAGAGTTCCAGAAGGCAACTGAAGCTATGTGTGTTGATGGGGGTGCGTCCTTGCATTCCTCTCATCACCAGCTCAAGCAGTGGGTGCATGAGATCAACACCATGGAGCCAGCTATAGAGTCCAGAAGGCCACTCAAATGGTCCCGCACGCCTATCATCTTTGCCGTTGTTGGTCTCCCCAACAATCCGCAACCTCAAAGTAACCAAGGTGTTAGTTGAAGGCGGGGCGGGGTTGAACTTAATCGCCCCTAAGGTGGTTGAAAGGCTGCAGATCCCAGACGGAGAGCTCAAAGCTACAGGTACATTCCAAGGAATCAACCCCGGCAGGAGCCGACCCAAGGGAAAGATCACTTTGTCTGTGACGTTTGACGGGGAGTTGAACTACCGAACTGAGAAGGTGGTGTTTGATGTGGTCGAACTCCCTTTGCCTTACAACGGAATTCTTGGTCGCCCAGCTCTGGCAAAATTCATGGCAGCAACCCACTATGCCAACAAAACTTTGAAGATGCCAAGGCCCATGGGAATCATCTCCATCCCATCTGATAAGAAGGATGTAGTGATATGTGTGGACAAGATGTATCAAGAAGCAGTAGCAGCTGAGGTCACGGAAACCCCAGCTCCCGCAAAGGAATCAAAGAAGGGGAAGAAGTCTAGCAGAGACGCTGGCAAGGACTCCGGGAAGCGTGCCTCTTCGGAGTGCGCTGCACCCGTCGATGACCTGCCGGAGAGTTCCATTAGCAAGAGATCCAAGGTCACCTATCCAGTGACGAAGAAGGTCCCAGCAGGGCAGGATGGTGCTGATGGTACGTTTATCATCAGTGCCACCCTTAATGACAAATAGGAAAGCGCGCTCGTTGCGTTCCTGCATGCGAATGTCGATGTGTTTGCTTGGCAACCATCCGACATCCCCGGTGTTCCCAGGGAGGTAATTGAGCGCCACCTTGCTATCTGCCCTCATGCCAGGCCCGTCAATCAGAAAGTTGGGAAGCAAGCCTTGGAGCGGCAGCAGTTCATCGCCGAGGAGATCAAGAAGCTCGAAGCAGCTGGTTTGGTCAGAGGAGTGTTGCATCCAACATGGTTAGACAACCCGATAGTGGTGCGCAAGGCGAATGGGAAATGGAGGCTTTGCATTGATTTCACTGACTTAAACAAATCATGCCCGAAGGACCCTTTTCCCTTGCTGCGCATCGATCAGATTGATGATTCCACTTCCGGGTGTGACTTGCTTTCCTTCTTGGACGCATACTCCGGATACCACCAGATATTCATCGCCAAGGAAGATGAGGAAAAGACCGTGTTCATAACTCCGTGTGGCACGTACTGCTTTGTACGTATGCCCTTCGGGTTAAAGAGCGCTAGTTCTACCTTTGCAAGGGCCGTGCAGATTGGATTTGAACCTCAGTTGCACAGAAACGTGGAAGCTTACATGGATGACATAGTAGTCTAAACCAAAGATGAAGCATCCCTCATACAAGACTTGGAAGTAACTTTTATGAACTTGCGCAATATCAATTTGAATCTCAACCATGAGAAGTGTGTGTTTGGTGTCCCATTCGTCAAGCTGCTTGGTTTCTTTGTATCTTTGCGAGGAATAGAAGCCAATCCCAACAAGATCAGAGCAATCAAGAAGATACAAACACCCAAGTCCGTCAAGGACGTAAGACGCTTGGCCGGATGCATTGCCGCACTGAGTATGTTCATCTCCAAATCCGCTGAACACGCCCAGCCGTTTTTCAAGATTCTGAAAAAGGCCGGCCCGATGAAGTGGACCCCGGAAGCAGAAGGAGCACTGCAAGATCTGAAAGCTTACCTTTCCTCTGCTCCCACCTTGGTCGCGCCTAAACCGCAAGAACCGTTGCTGCTATACTTGGCGGCAATGAACCATGTGGTTAGCGCAGCGCTGGTGGCATAGCAAGAAGTGGAACCGAAGAACTCGCAGCAGGACCTGATACAAACCAAGGGGAACCTAAGCAAGCAAACGATAGTAGTTTCAAGGAAGTGGCAAAGAATAAAGTGGTGCAGCGACCAGTGTACTTTGTCAGCTCCTTGTTACAAGGGGCTAGGTCAAGGTACTTTGGAGTGCAAAAGCTGATCTTTGGAATTATCATGGCCTCGAGGAAGCTGCTCCACTACTTCCAAGGCCACGAGATCACAGTTGTCACCCACTTTCTGCTGCAGCGTATATTGAGGAACCCCGAAGCCACTAGCAGGATAGTTGAGTGGGCGCCAGAGATGTCAAGTTTTGGTTTGAACTATGAGAGCACTTCGACAATTCAGAGCAGGGCATTGGCTGAATTCATTGCGGAATGGATGCCCACGCCAGACGAAGAGGTTCCAGAGACAATTTTCCCCGGCAGAGAAGCGCCTAAGGAATGTATCATGTATTTTGATGGTGCTTTCTAACTTCAGGGCGCCGGAGCAGGCGTGCTCCTCATCGCCCCCACCGGAGAGCATCTCAAATATGTGGTTCAAATGCACTTTCCCCAGGAGGAGGCCACCAACAACACCGCTGAGTATGAGGGGCTGCTTGCCGGACTCAGAATCGCAGTGGAGTTGGGAATCAAGAAACTGATCATCCGAGGAGATTCTGAACTCGTGGTAAAAAAAGTCAACAAAGATTATCAGAGTCCGTTGATGAAAGCATACATGGAAGAGGTGAGGAAGCTGGAGGAGCACTTTGATGGATTGCAAGCAGAGCATGTGCCACATGCAGAAAGCAGTATCACTGATCATCTATCAAAGTGCGCCACGCAAAAGCTTCCTGTGGAACCAGGAACTTTTGTCCTCCACCTCAGTCAGCCATCAGTATCCCCGTCAATGATGACCATGAAAAGGAGAAAGCTAAACTCCGGCAAGCATTTCCCGGCAGAACTTCCTGAAGTCGCTGGTACAGAGGATACCAGGGACGGTGTCATTTTAGTTGGTGAGCTGCTCCCTCCTGCAGAACCCCAGGTTCTCGCGGTCGAGGTAAGTGCTCCAACGAACGAAGAGATTCCTTTACTCCTCGTTGTCGAGCCATAGGCTCCAGCTTGGGCACAATATATAGTCCACTTCCTTCAAACAAGAGAACTTCCCGAGGAGTAGGAAGAAGCCGAAAAAGTAGCCCGTCAGTCAAGTATGTACCAGTTTGTCGATGACACTCTGTATAGAAGAAGACCAAACAGCGTGAAATTAAGGTGCATTTGCTGGGAAGATGGACTGAAGCTGTTGGCAGAAATTCATGGAGGCATGTGTGGGTCTCACATTGGATCAAGGGCCCTTGCCGGAAAAGCCTTTTGGCAGGGTTTCTACTAGCCCACTGCCCTCCAGGATGCAACTGAGCTAGTCACCAAGTGTGAAGCCTGCCAGTTCCATTCCAGGAACATCCATCAACCAGCGCATGCTCTCCAGACGATCCCTTTATCCTGGCCATTCTTGGTCTGGGGGCTCGATATTTTGAGCCCCTTTCCCCACGCCGTCGGGGGCTTTGAATTCTTGTTTGTAGCAATCGACAAGTTTACAAAGTGGCCTGAGGTGGAACCAGTAAGGAAGGTGACCGCGCAGTCAGCTGCCAAGTTCCTGAAAAGACTGGTGTGCCATTTTGGAGTGCCCAATAGGGTGATCACCGATAATGGCACCCAGTTCATGAGCCGCACCTTTATGCAATACATCCAAAGCCTTGGAAGCAAGGTCTCCTTCGCCTCTGTTGCCCACCCGAGAAGCAACGGGCAAGTCGAGAGGATGAATGCTGAAGTGTTGCGTGGGCTCAAGACAAGAACTTTCGATAGACTGCGAAGAAGCGGCAAGCGCTGGATAGATGAGCTGCCGGTGGTTCTTTGGTCCCTCGGAGCGACACCGAATAAGGCTACCGGCTAGACGCCCTTCTCCCTAGTGTATGGGGCAGAAGCAGTTCTCCCCACGGAACTCATATACGGGTCACCTCGAGTACTTGCCTACGATGAAGTAGAACAAGAGCAGCTACGGCATGACGATGCCATGCTCCTCGAGGAAGATCGTCTCCGGGCCGCTGTGCGTGCTGCACGCTACCAGCAAGCCCTGCGTCGCTATCATAGTCGCAGGGTCCTCGCCCAGAGCCTTGAGGAAGGCGACCTTGTCCTTAGGCGTGTTCAGCCCGCCAAGGGTACCCACAAGTTGACGCCGAAGTGGTAAGGCCCTTACAGGGTAGCACGAGTCACCAGAACAGGCACAGTCCGTCTGGAGACCGAAGATGGCATCAAAGTTCTTAACTCATGGAATATTGAACATCTTCGTAAGTTCTACCCGTACGGCGCGGTTGCCGGGCTCAGTACCCGGCAACCACCTTTTGTACAAGCCTTGCCGTAGTGCATGTAACCCCTTGTACAAAGCCAGGCGCAGACCCTGTGCATGCAATAATAAAGCTAGGCATTGCATCATACCATCGAACTGCATGTTTACTATGCATTTTTATGTTGCAATGTTATCGCTTTTAAATTTTAGAAATTTGCTAGAATATTTGATGAGCCTGTGATCCTTGTTACCGCATTCTCCCTCTCCAGAGGGCAGAGGCCTCTTGCCCTACATGTTTTACCGTCAGGAAAACAAGGGAGAAGGGCAAAGAAACAAGGACGGCGGCCCGTCCTACTCCAGAAAGGGATACTGCCTGAAAAGATAAGTCTAATCACATATCCCAAGCTCGGTGCCATTTGCTCCCTTAAGGAAACCCTTGCTATCATTTTTGACTGTGTACAATGGAATCTTTCGTGCAATGGAAACCCTTGTCAGGACGAGCCGTCCCTCAGCTCCTGTCGCTTGTCAGCTCTAGGGGGCGCCGATACCGACAAGGAACCTTGCCGGGGAATGATACCAGCCTGCTGCCGGGGGCTCGTCCTCCTTTGGCGCTCGCGGTTAGTACTGACCCGGCAAATAGTTCCATGTGGCAAGGACAAACATGCTGACATAGTATAAACCAGGGGAGAAAGGGATAGTACTCAAGGAAGAGAAATCGCATTCTTTCATTCATTTTCAGTACAAAATGGATAAACATACATTAGGGGACGCCCTTTAATAACTCTTTATTTGGCTTTCTACCCTAGGAACAAGCTACAAAAATCAGAAAGGACGAAAGGAGGGCCTAAGCAGAAGCCCAGCCTGACCCCGTCAGGACCGGCAGTGCGCGGCTCGGCAGGACCATCGGCAGAGAAGATGAAGCCGGAGTCCAAGAGCCTGCCAGGATCCAGCTAGGGGAGGAGGCAGCGCCCAAGTCAAGAACCCCCGGCAAATTGCTCTGCCGGGGGAGCTAGCTGACGGTGATGGTGCGACCGGCGGTCAGCTAGAGTCCGAGTCGTCGTACTCTGACTTGACAACCTGGGGCTCGCTGTCACTGTCTTCACCGACATTGTCCTCCTCGTAGGTATCGCTCGAGGAGGAGCTTTCATCATCGCTCGAGCTCTAATCGCAGCAGCCAAGACCAGTGCCCAAATGCCCATAGATCTTGATAGAGAGTGTGTCGGCCTCCACCAGCTTGAAATGGAGTACGTACCCACTCACGAAGTTATGGGCACGTGCAAAGGTTTTCCACCTGCGCCTGAGGAACATGACGCAGGGCGTTGGGAACTCGATGTCAGCCTACACGGCGCCATTACAGCAGCCATGCACGCGCAACCACATCACGTGCGGCTTGATGGTCTCCATCACCTTGGCGAAAGGGTGAGGGAGTCACAAACGGCTACGGGGAGGGCCACAAAGCCTGACAACGATCTCCAGCGCCGTACCTTCAGTATGTCCCATCGTTGGGGAATGAACCGCCGACGAAGAAGGATCGGGTGCGGCGCTCCGCCTCCCCCGGCCGCGAGTCCCGCACCGGCCCCGGCCTCTTCCAGTGCTCCCACCCCGCGCGCTGGAACCGCCTCCCGCCATCGATCCTTCTCCGTCGAGGTGGAGCGCCGCAGCCGATCCTTCTCCGTCGGCGGTTCCTTCTCCCGCGACGGGACATACTGAAGGTACGGCGCTAGAGTTCGTCGTCAGGCTGGGTGGCCCTCCCGTAGCCGTTTGCAACTCCCTCGCCCTTTCGCCAGGGTGTTGGAGACCAGCACCCCGCACGTGATGTGGTTGCGCATGCACGGCTGCCGTAATGGCACCGTGCAGGCTAACGTCGAGTTCCCGGCGCCCCGCGTCATGTTCCTCAGGCGCGGGTGGAAAACCTTCGCACGTGCCCATAAGTTCGTGAGAGGGTACGTCCTCCGCTTCAAGCTGGTGGAGGCCTACACGCTCTCTATCAAGATCTATGGTCATTCGGGCACTCGTCTTGGCTGTTGCGAAGAGAGCTCGAGTGACGATGAAAGCTCCTCCTCGTGCGATAGCGACGAGGAGGACAGTGTCGGTGAAGACGGCGACAGCGAGCCCCAGGTCATCAAGTCGGAGTACGACGACCCAGACTCCAGCTGACCGCCGGTCGCACCGTCACCGTCAGCTAGCTCCCCCGGTAGAGCGATTTGCCGGCGGTTCTTGACCTGGGCGCCGCCTCCTCCTCCAGCTGGATCCTAGCAGGCTCGTGGACTCCGGCTTCGTCTTCCCTGCCGGTGGTCCTGCCGAGCCGCGCCTTGCCGATCCTGACGGGGTCAGGCTGGGCTTCTGCTTAGGCCCTCCTTTCGTTGTTTCTCCTTTTTGTAGCTTGTTCCTAGGGGAGAAAGCCAACTAAGAGTTATTATGCACCCCATAATGTATCTTTATCCATTTTGTACTGAAAATGAATGAAAGAATGCGATTTGTCTTCCTTGAGTACTATCCCTTTGTCCCCTTGTTTATACTGTGTCAACATGTTTGTCCTTGTCGCATGGAACTATTTGCCAGGTCAGTACTAATCGCAACCGCCAAAGGAGGACCAGCCCGCGGCAGCAGGCTGGTATCATTCCCCAGCAAGGCTCCTTGTCGGTTTCGGCGTGGCCCCCCAGAGCTGACAAGCGACAGGAGCTGAGGGACGGCTCGTTCGAACAAGGGTTTACATTGCGCGAAAGATTGCATTGTACATAGTCAAAAAGGATAGCAAGGGTTTCCTTAAGGGAGCAAATGGCACCGAGCTTGGGATATGTGATTAGACTTATCTTTTCAGGCAGTATCCCTTTCTAGAGTACGACGGGCCACCATCCTTGTTTCTTTGCCCTTCTCCCTTGTTTTCCTGACGGTCAAACATGTAGGGCAAGATGTCGTGATTCCACTAAGGACCCTTCAGGGAGGTCACTGAACCCGTACAAATGGCAACCCTTGGGTGGTCCCCGAACCCTTACACTTTGGCAAACCTTGGGGGTGGTCACCCTTACCCGTACAAATTGCTTGGGGCAATCTCCACAACCTAATTGGAGACCCCGATGCTTTCCCAAAGCTTTACACCACAATGATTGAGCTCCGAGACACCACCAATCGTCTAGGGCACTAAGGCACCCGAGAGGATCAAGCTCTAGGGTGCTCAAATACCCAAGAGTAATAAGCTTCTCAACTTTCCACTTCCACGTATCACCGTGGAGAACTCAAACCTATGCACCAAATGCAATAATGGCAAGGGCATACGGAGTGCCCAAGTCCTTCTCTCCCAAATCCCGCCACAACAACTAATGCTATGGAAGAAAATGAGAGGAAGAACGAAGAAGAACACGAAGAACTCCAAGATCTAGATCCAATGGGTTCCCCTCACATAGAGGAGAAAGTGATTGGTGGAAATGTGGATCTAGCTCTCCTCTCTCTTTTCCCTCAATAATTAGAAAGAATCATTGGAGGGATTGAGAGTTAGCAAGCTCGAAGAAGGTCAATAATGGGGGAAGAACACGAGCTCAAAGGATGGGGACCATTGGGGAAGAAGCTCCCCTTAAATACGCCCCTCCGGAATCAAACCGTTATGCCTACATGTCATGCTCAGGCGGTACTACCACTTAACACGGTCAAAACAGCCCAACGAGACAGAAAAAACGAGTGGTAGTTCTGCCAGAGAGGAAGTACCGCTCGGGGGAGAGGTAGTACCGCTTTAGAGGTACTACCACTCTACTACCGCTCGCAACACCGAGAGATGAAAAAAAGCGGAAGTGTTGCGGTAGAAGGGAGCGGAAGTACCGCATAAGCGGTACTACCGCTCGGGGGAGAGGTTGTACCGCTCTCTACTACCGCTTAAAGCAGTACTTCAGACCAAGCAAAACCGAAACTGCCATGACATTCGTGTACGGACTCTGAAATGAGAAAACTCAAGCTTGTTGGATAGATCACGACAAGTACTATCAAGCAATGGAGAATAAATGCCAATAGGATAAGGAAGATGACCTTCCCAACAATTATCCAGCAAAATCTCCAACACCGAAAACACAAATATGATACATACAAAAACCATTTTCGATGAGCTTGAGCTTATCACGATGATAGCATAAGCTCAAAAACTCCCAAAGTGAAAAGCCAAACAAGAACCAAGAAAGATGGTGATGCCAAGAATGCAATGGTTTGAGCTCTCAATGAAAGATACGATCAACCTACTCACTTGAGAGCCCCCCTTGATAGTACGGCTATCGATCCTATAACCCGGTCTCCCAACTACCACCATGAGACCGGCAAAATAGAAAACCCTATCAAGGTCAAACCTTTGCCTTCCGCATAGTCCACTTGAGCTATATGATGACGATCTTGTCCTCCTCAAGATGGACCATCTTTCTTGATTGCGCCGGCTCGATGAAGACTAGTAGATTGCTCCCCCATAATCCACTATGGGTGAGCCTCTCTTTGGCACATCTTTACATGTCCATTATCACCATAATGGATGGCAAGCTTCAAGCATGTGATCTCTTCGTGATGCTCCACTTGAACTTGCACACCTCAACCGTGATGATGATCACAACTTGATGTCATCCTACATGGGTTGTATGAGATCTTCCTTTTGATGCATGTCCATGGAAACATACCTAACCCCAGAAAGAACACTCACAAAGATCATGGGTTAGTACACAAGGCGTAATGGATAATACTTACCATACCATGAGATCACTTGATCCCACTTGGTACACCTTCTACGCTTTGTGTGTTGATCAACTTGAATCACTCTTTGCCTTAGTCTTGATCAACCTTGTTTCTTATCTTCTCTCTTCATAAAGATGATGTCTTGAAGGTAATCCTGAATGTTCCCACAATCTTGTTCTTCAAGACATGCTTGCAATAAGCTCAACTCTCACATGACCAATCTTTGGATAAATCCTTGAATGCCACCTTGGTCATCACATAAACTCCTTGAAACCAACAAATGGACTTCACGAAATGCCTATGGAGAAATCCTTCGAATATAAATCAAGACAACCATTTGTCCATAGGGATAACATCAATTACCAAAACCACACATGGAGAAATGTTCTCTAATAATCTCCCCCCTTTTTGGTAATTGATGACAACCACTTTCAAGAGAGTTTATATACGGAAATAAGCACAACCAAGCACACACATGCAAAGCAATAATGCATGGGTATTATGATATGAAAATGCTTAAGCAACAAAAGCAAAAAATCTCTAAACTACTCCAAACTAAAGCTCTCTAAACTACTCCCTCATTGGCATCGATTGCCAAAATGGACTAAAATCTTAGAAAGCCAATATAACAGATGTTCTTCCAAAAAGTGCGTATTTCTCAAAATATGAGTTCAATGAAATACACATATCCAATTATAAGTAGTTGGAGGAAGACAAACTATATTGAGGATCCAAAGATTGCAAAAAGAATTGTATGGCACAAAGACATACCTAAGAGAAGCAAGCAATCAAAAGATACATATTGGACCAAGCAATCACATGATCCAACGAGCCACATTAGTAAAATATATTATGTATGGGCAAAGGAGTGTTTTAAAGAAACTACAGAAGCTCCCCATGATTTGTGCACTATTTAGATTTTTTTATTTGGATACAAGAGCACAAAATAGGATCATCGCTCCCCTGAAATCAATAAAAACACAAAACATGTGCATGTGAGCATGGATAGTAAATAATGCATAGCACTTGCAACAAACATATGGTTGAGAAACATAAAAGTGCCAACTTAAGAATGGGCTCAACCAAAATGATGCATGTGTGTCATGGCAAACCACTTGATAAGACTAATATAAGGATGAGCATAAAGCATCAATATAGCCTTAATAAAATGAGACACAAAGTGCAAGACATATCCTTCCCACACACGCTACTAGCAAATGGATTCACGAGCTTACTCATGAACAAATTAAACACTAAAGCTTGTGAGAACCCATGATGAAGATAGGAAATAATAGCCTTGTCAAGAGGAGGGATACCAATCGAAATGGCAAAACCCTCATCAAGACAAGCATGAGGAAAGTAATCTTCACCACCAAAGAGTGCATCAAGATGCAAGGATATAAGATCCACACTCAAGACAAATCCTTTCACGAAACCACCAAGGAAGTAAAAGGGAATGCAATAGTGTATGTGAAATAAAGGATATCAACTATTGATGTGTCTTATCACATGTGTAAAAGATTATAGGTAGAAGGCAATCATGGTGATGTATATCCACAAAGAAGGATGTACACATGAAATAGTTACAAGAAAGAACGAACAAGATATCCATAAGGAAGTCATAAATATACCAATAAGATCTTTGCTTGAAAGCGTAGCACATTGCCTAATATTTTCTTATTATACATAAATGAACTCCCAGCACCGAACATCAAAGACATCACAACTATCAACAAGAGATCATTGTTGGGATCCTTTGAGAAAGGAAACAAGTACCACAACAACAAATCAATAAAATCATGCCATGATGAAACCTACACAAGGTTGAATGCAAGAAATGTATGCACGAAGTAGATACTTGTTACCGAGATAGCATTGGAATGATGTTGTAGATAACGGTTCTTTGATCATCCTAGCTTGGCTCCAATAAGCACATGGTGTCAACACCTTCCTTATAAGTGAGCCGAGGGTCCAATGCATCTCCCATTGTTCCTAGAACAACGAAACAAACAAAATGGTACCCAAACTCATTGGGACCAAAGAGTTAGAGAACCAACATTACATAGGACAAACTCAACATAAATCTGTGCAAATAGATATGAAATTGAATTTCATGCACACTTTACCAATTTATGTCATGGCGGAGTTTCCCCTATATATTGGGTCAAAGAAAGAAAACATTCCAAAGAAAGTACATATAGTAAATATGCATGCTCAAGGCTTTCAAGAATCAAATCAACACATAGTTGATAAGATACCAAAAGATAAGGTATCAAGTGAGCATAAGATACCAAACGAAAAATTATCACTTGAAGGATACCAATTAAAATATAAATCAAGGAATGAGATATCCATCGACACATGCCAAATAAATGGAAACAAGATACCAATTGAAGGAAAACAAACAAGAGGTATCAAGTTCCGAAAAGAGAGCTAGGTTCCAAACAAACCAAGCCCTCGATTTTTTTTTCATGATGGCACAAAGCACCATAATGAAAAGTCTTTCCTTCCACCAACACACACTTGATAGGGATCAAAAGATTTTATGATAAACACATAATGAGAGTGTTCTTAAGAAAATAGGATAGCCCCCCCCCCCCCAAGAGATGAGCACTATAAAGAATTTGCATTTGAATACAACATGCACAAGCTGGGCTCATCACTTTCCCTATATCCATACAAACAGTAGACATGTTCAAAAAGATCCACAAGAGGCAAGGAAGACAAACTGATAAAAAAATCCACTATAAAGATGATTAGCAATTTCTACCACATAAAAGAAGACCAATTGTCAAAGGACGAGAAGTATTTGGAAGAAATTCCATTGGTAGTTTGAAAAGATATCCAACATCATCCTCATACCAAAATCATTAGCAAATGATACTTGTAGAGCTAACATGCCACCTAGGAACACGATAATTTACAATATCAACTCTAAGTGGCAATACCTCAATTGTACACATTTTCTATTCTTGTAATATGGACATAGCATATGACTCCCCCATAATGTGATAACCCAAAAATAATTAACAAGTGGCAAATGAAAACCAACAAGAGATAATTAATGGACCATTTAGAATTTGAATTTCTCATGAGAAGACATACCACATGGAGACTAGATAATCTTGTAATATCAATACTAAGTGGTATTCCTCATGTACACACATTTGTAGGATTGTGAAGTGCACAAAGCACATCGCTCCCCCAAAATGGGATAATCCATTAACTTCTTAAAAGGGAAAACTAAGATACAAACAAAATGAAAAAAGGCTCAACACAAGACTCACACAAAGATGATGTGCAACCCACCCTACATATACTTGATTACTCAAGATGAACAGATAGGAAGCACAACATATATAAACACATGCAAGGTACATAACCACAACATGCAATGGGGAAAGTAACTAACAATATATTAAATTTAAGTACAAGTTACCGGAAGGAGGAACATTGGTTATAATATAGAAACTTGACGATCCAAATGGCTTGGCATGAGACAATATGAATGATGAAGAACCCTTAGTTCTTCATAATGTATCCAAGTGTTCAATGCCCTCCATTAATACCTATTGATAAATTTTGTGTTTGTTGGTCCCCAACCAAGTTGGGTCCTAAGAGGTTAGTCACATTAGGCTTGGCTACCCAAATGGTTCTTTTCTTGACACCACTTTGAGTACCAACACATTTGGCAAACACATTGCCAAGCTTATCCTTCCCAAGAGAGTAGATATCATGAATAATGATTGGGTTGGATAAGTTACCTTTCGTGCAAGAAGAAGTGAAGTGACCCTTCTCATGACATAAGTAGCAACATCTACCTTTTACGTTCTTCTCAATTGATTTCTCAACTTGAGGAGCAGTTACTTGGGTCTTTTTGGGAAGAGACCTTTCAACAACTTGTGGTTGAGCATGAGATTGAACTTGTGGCCGTTTCCCTTGTTGCTTGTGACTATGGGGCTTCTTCTTTAATGGGCAAGATCTAACATGGTGCCCTTCAATTTTGCACTTGAAGAAAATAATCTTGGCCGAATTCTTGACTTATTCTTTGCCCATCTTCTTGTAGCTTTTGGACTTCTTCTTCTTATTGGAGTTGAATATGGACTTCCCTTGTAATTGTGAGATTTTTGCATACTCATGATGTTGTTGAGTATGGACTTCCCTTCATGACTCTTTTCCAAGTCTTTCTTCAAAGAAGTGACTTGGGCCTTGAGCTTTTTGATTTCCTCTACATGGTTAGTATCAACACAAGTACTAGAGGAAGTATAAGCTTCATTGTTAGAGCAACAAGGCAAGGAAAGTAATTCATCATAAGATGTAGCACCATTATGAGTAGATTAATTATGAGGACTAGCACATGGCAATAAAGCATTTTGACTAGATGTAGTGATAATGTCCACATGAGGCTCACTAGATGTGTCGGTGCACTAGTACAGGGGTACCCAGTGCCCCTGACTTATGCACAGGCGATAGAAGCAGAAAACCCCGACAGCAATCAAGACCAAGACTCCAACAAGCTCAACGCGGCAGCCCAAGCCTGGGCTACAACGCGCCAAGGACGGCCCCGATGCTTACCGGGGATCAAGACGAATGCACCTTTCAAAAGACCCGGCAAGCCATTTCCCGGCAGGCATGAGCCATCCAGCCACCGCTCCACCGCATCGCTACGCGTGTCACTTATCGATGCGGTGTCGAGCCCTCATGCGATTAATCAGCTCTCGCTAAGCACGTGGCGACATATTGGAAGGCAAGTTACGATCGGTTGACACCCGCCCTGCAGCGTGTCAAGATCTTAAGAAGCAACCGGCCAAGCGGTGGCAAAGGCTTGCCGGGGATGCACCCCCAAGCGCCACATAGGCAGGTAATTATGGCATTTTGTCCTAAATGCCAGAGTAAGGTATGATAGGTCTGCTTAGCTATCTAATCAATAGATAATGTCTGTTTTGCCACTGTGGTAACCCATTGCACTATAAAAGGAGGCCCAAGGCAACCTAGCTCAAGGTTGGCAACTCGAACCCCCGAACGCTTGTACTCGCATAGCTGCTCCCCCCGGTAGCAGTCCTTGCCGGGGTCAGGCGCCCTACGTTCTTTGTATTCCTCCAATCAATCCACCAAAAAGCACGAGTAGGGTTTTACGCTTAGCAGCGGCCCGAACCTGGGTAAAATGCCTGACCCTAGATCGTTGCGCCGTCTCAAGCTCTCCGCTCTTCATGCAACGTGACCCCCCCCCCTGCCGAACCACAAGGGACCTTTGGTCCCATAGGTGATCGTGAGCATCCGTGCCCCGACATCTTTGGCGCGCCAGGTAGGGGGCATGCATCATTTGCGTGAACCCGAGTTCGTGAACGGCGAATCGGTCTTCGTCATCATCTTCTTCAACATTGGCTCCTAAGAACAAATTCAGTGCGGCTGCGCATCCCTTGTCCTCGAAGGCTCCCTCACACGCGGCCGCCGGCGCCGTAGGCACCGCGGCGGCTGCGGCGAGGCGGGCGTCGTGGACGACGCGGTCGGCGCGGGCGGCGCCCCTGTCCAGCCTTCCATGAGCGGAAATGGAGCAGGAGGCGCCGGAGGGGAGCGACTACAGCAACAACATGGCGAGCTCGGCCTCGACGCCACGGGTGGAGGGAACGTCCGTTCATCACCTCCCCGCCGCATGGATGGCCGGGGCCGCCTCAGCGGTGCCTAGTACGGTGCCAGCGCTGACCTTCCGGCTGCACCCGTCGCCAGCGAGATTGTTGGGCATGTACCTCGAGCGGAGGAAGACGGGGCGCCCAGCCGATCCGCAGCTCCTCAGGATCGGCCCACAACCCACCAGAAAGCTCCAGCAAGTGGCGCACGGCATCAAGGACGTGGCGACGCTTCTCTTGGTCCTACCAAGAGTCGAGCCACGTCGAAGTCCGCCTCTTTTGCCATGCCTGGCTCCATAGAAGTTGCCATGGTGAGAGTCCAGATGCTGCTCAACTTCATGCCAGTAGCCGATAAGATGGATGAATGGAGAGCCACCATTCAAAGTTTGATTTCCTTCGTTGAAGCCAACAAGACCCAGCATGCAGAGCCGTCGCGGCGTACGCGAACAGCTGTGGCAGCCCAGGGCGACGAGCGCGTAGAAGGGGCCACCCCAACGGTGCAGTCCCCTCCGCGACAACAGGCCTAGAGGCGGCCACAGCAAGCTTCACATGCTGACGACCGCGACGAGGCATCCATAGTCTCGTCTAGCCCGCACGACCGCTGGGATCAGTGGCGTGTCCTTGAAGACTGGCGGAAGGAAGATGCGCGCATCACCATCGAGCGACGTCGTGAAGCACACTGTCAATCCGACAAGCGCAACGGTCCAGACATCGGCGACCCCACGCCCAGTGTCGGCGGGTACCTTCCTTACGAGGTTGGTTGCCCTGCCTTCACTAGCGAGCTGCGACGGGTCCGCTGGCCGTCGACCCGAGCCTTGAAGCCTGAGCTACCAAAGAAATACAACGGGAAGCTAAACCTCGCGGAGTTCTTGGCCATCTACACGATAGCAGTTCAAGCTACGGGAGGAAGAGATGAAAAGGTGCTCGCCAACTATTTCCCTTTGGTTCTCAAGCCAAATGTGAGGTCATGGCTGATGCACCTACAGGAGAATTCCATTTCCTCTTGGGCTGATCTGTGCAACGAGTTCGTTGGCGCCTTCAGCGGTGGTCATCAAGAGCCAGGCCAGCCCAGCGATCTCCAAGTCCTCCCGCAAAAGGAGGGAGAGACATTGAGAAAGTATATCCAGAGATTCAGCCGAGTATACCGCAACATCCCTGAGATCCATCTCGCGGCAGTGATTCCCGCATTCCACTCAAACGTGCGCAACAGGAGGATGCGAGCCAAGATGAATGTCAACCTCCCCAAGACTGTCAATGAGCTTTACACCTTGGTGGATAAGTGTGCTCGAGCTGAAGAAGGGAGGCGGCTTCCCGGAGAAGAGTCGGGCGTCGAAGTGGACTCTGATGATGATGACGATGCCCCCGACCCGAAGGGAAGGAACAGGAAGCGCAACAAGAAGCGCAAGGGAAAAGCAGTACTGGCTGTCGAGAGCTCCGGAGACCTCGGTTCCGGCAAGAAGGCGAAAGCCAAAACTCCCGGCAAGGGAGCTGTTGCGTGCGCTGATTGCCGGGAGGCTGCTGCCGCTGAGAAGGCCGGGAAGTCCGACGGGCCGTACTGCAAAATCCACCGCACAAGGGCCATGATCTCCAAGATTGCTGACAGGTCGAGCAACTTGTTGAGAAACAGAGGGCCGAGTATGAGAAACGCGACAAGGAAAAAAGGCTAAGACGGCGCTACCGGGAAGGGCTGTGGTGGTAGAGGTGGTAGCCGCGGCAAACCCCCGCAGCAAAAGGAAAAACCCGCTAGAAGCCGAGAGAAGAAGGAAACAGATGATATGAGCGAAGATGAGGATGATGATGAGGATTCCAGTGACAGGGAGTTCCAGAAAGCAACCGAAGCCATGTGCGTTGACAGGGGTGCGTCCTTGCACTCCTCTAGCCACCAGCTCAAGCAGTGGGCACGCGAGGTCAATGTTGTGGAACCAACTGCAGAATCAAGGAAACCACTCAGGTGGTCCCGCATGCCTATCATCTTTGACGAATAGGATCATCCTGACCGTACCACTACGGTTGGATATTTGCCGTTGTTGGTTTCCCCGATAATCCGCAACCTCAAGGTGTCTAAGATGTTAGTTGACAGTGGGGTCGGATTGAACTTGATCTCTCCTAGAGTGGTTGAGAGACTGCAGATCCTTGACGAAGAGCTCGAAGCCACAGGTACGTTCCAAGGAATCAACCCTGGCAGGAGCCCACCCAAGGGAAAGATCACTCTTCCTGTGACATTCGGCGGAGAGTTGAACTTCCGAACAGAGAGGATAGTATTCGACGTCGCCAAAATACCACTACCCTACAACGGAATCCTTGGTCGCCCAGCTCTGGCAAAGTTCATGGCGGCATCCCACTATGCCTACAATACTTTGAAGATTCCAGGGCACATTGGGGTCATTTCCATCCCATCCGACAAGAAGAACGCGGTTATCTGCGTGGAGCAGATGTATCACGACGCGGTAGCAGCTGAAGCCACAGAAATCCCAGCTCCCGCCAAGGATACAAGGAAAATAAAGAAGCCTGGCAAGAACACCGGCAAGGACTCCGGGAAGCGCGCCTCTTCGAAGTGCGCTGCACCTGATGATGACCTGCCGGAAAGTTCCGCCGGCAAGAAGACAAAGGTCACCTACCTTGAGACGAAGAAAGTCCCGGTAAGGGAGGATGGCACTGGTGGTACCTTCACCATCAGTGCTACCCTTACTGACAAATAGGAAAGCGCGCTCGTTGCCATCCTGCGGGAGAATGTCGATGTGTTTGCCTGGCAACCATCTGACATCCCCGGTGTTCCCAGGGAGGTAATTGAGCACCACCTTGCTGTCTGCCCTCATGTCCGACCCGTCAAGCAGAAGGTTAGGAAACAGACCTTGGAGCGGCAGTAGTTCATTGCCGAGGAAATAAAGAAGCTTGAAGCAGCTAGTTTGGTCAGAGGAGTGTTGCATCCAACCTGGTTGGCAAACCTGGTGGTGGTACGAAAGGCAAATGGGAAATGGAGGATTTGCATAGACTTCACTGACTTGAACAAGGCTTGCCCGAAGGACCCTTTCCCCTTGCCGCGCATAGATCAAATTGTTGACTCCACCTCTGGATGCGACTTGCTCTCCTTTTTGGATGCCTACTCCGGCTACCACCAGATATTTATGAACAAGGAAGATGAGGAGAAGACCGCATTTATAACTCCCTGTGTCATGTACTGCTTTGTGCGAATGCCCTTCGGGTTAAAGAGTGCTGGTTCGACCTTCGCCAGGGCTGTTCAGATTGGTTTTGGACCTCAGCTGCACAGAAATGTGGAAGCATACATGGATGACATCATGGTCAAGACCAAGGATGAAGCCATTCTCATACAAGATCTGGAAGAAACTTTCGCAAACTTGCGCAAGATCAACCTGAAGCTCAATCCTAAAAATGTGTGTTCGGTGTCCCATCCGGCAAGCTGCTTGGGTTCTTCGTATCTCAGCGAGGAATAGAAGCCAATCCTGACAAGATCAAGGCGATCGAGCAGATGCCTGGCCGGATGTGTTGCCGCATTAAGCAGGTTCATCTACAAGTCTGTTGAGCGCGCCTTGCCGTTCTTCAAAATCCTGAAGAAGGCTGGCCCGATGAAGTCGACCCCGGAAGCAGATGCAGCGCTACAAGACCTGAAGAAATACCTATCCTCTGCTCCCACCTAGGTCGCTTCTAAACCGCAAGAGCCGTTGCTGCTACACTTAGCGGCAACAAATCAAGTGGTTAGTGCAGCGCTGGTGGCGCAGCTGGGGGTGGATGAAGATTCAACAGATCAACTTCGCGGCAGGGCTCGACGCAAGTCAAGCGGGATCTCAGCAAATGGTTGAAAGTGAGTCCCAGGAAGTGGCAAAGAAGAAAATGGTGCAGCGGACCGTATACTTTGTCAGTTCCCTATTACAGGGGGCTAGGTCAAGGTATTCCGCAGTACAAAAGCTGATCTTCGGCCTCATCATGGCCTCGAGGAAGCTGCGCCACTACTTCCAAGCCCATGAGATAATAGTTGTCACCCGTTTCCCATTGCAACGCATACTGAGAAACGCCGAAGCCACTGGTAGGATAGTTGAGTGGGCACTAGAATTGTCAAGCTTCGGATTAAAGTATGAGAGCACTTCCACCATTCAAAGCAGAGCCTTGGCGGAGTCTATTGCAGAATGGACACCTATGCCAGATGATGAAGCTCAGAAGACAATCCTCCCCAGCAAAGATGCACAAAAGGATTGGATCATGTACTTTGATGGTGCCTTCTCACTCCAGGGTGCTGGAGCAGGCGTGCTCCTCGTCGCCCCAACCAGAGAGCACCTCAAGTACGTTGTCCAGATGCATTTTCCTCGGGAGGAAGCCACCAACACGGACTCAGAATCGCGGTAGAGTTGGGAATAAAGAGGCTGATCGTCCGAGGAGACTCTCAACTAGTGATAAAACAAGTCAACAAGGATTATTAGAGCCCTCTGATGGAGGCCTACGTGGAAGAAGTGAGGAAGTTGGAGGAGCACTTCGATGGGCTGCAAATAGAGCATGTGCCACAAGCAGAAAACAGCATTGCTGACCACCTATCGAAATGCGCTGCACAGAAGCTTCCTGCGGAACCAGGAACCTTTGTTCTCCGCCTCACCCAACCATCGGTGTCCCCGTCTGTGATGTCCAAGAAGAGAAGGAAGCTGAACTCTGGTAAGCATTTACCGGCAGAGCTTCCCGAAGCCGCTCGTAGAGAGGCTGCCGGGGAAAATCCTGTTCCGATTGATGAGCAGCTCCCTCCTGCAGGACCTCAGGGTCTAGCGATTGAGACAAGCGCTCCCGGAGACGTGGAGATGCCTTTAGTCCTTGTTGTCGAGCCACAGGCTCCAACCTGGACGCAGCATATAGTCCATTTCCTTCAAACCGGAGAACTCCCCGAAGAGCAAGAGGAAGTCGAAAGAGTAGCCCGTCGGTCAAGTATGTACCAGTTTGTCGATGACACCCTGTACAGAAGGCAACCGAATGGTGTGAAATTAAGGTGTATCTGCTGGGAGGATGGACTAAAGCTATTGGCAGAGATTCACGGAGGAGTATGTGGTTCCCACATTGGATCAAGGGCTCTTGACGGGAAAGCTTTCCGGCAGGGTTTCTATTGGCCCACTGCCCTCCATGACGCTACTGAACTGGTCACCAAGTGTGAAGCTTGCCAGTTCCACTCCAAGAACATCCATCAACCAGCGCAAGCCCTACAAACAATCCCTCTATCCTGGCCATTCTAGGTCTGGGGGCTCGACATCCTGGGCACCTTCCCGCGTGCTGTCGGGGGCTTTGAGTTCTTGTTCGTGGCAACCGACAAGTTCACAAAGTGGCCTGAGGTGGAACCGGTGAGAAAGGTGACCGCACAAGCAGCTATCAAATTCAAGAAAGGACTGGTGTGCCATTTTGGAGTGCCTAACAGAGTGATCACTAACAATGGCACCCAGTTCACGAGCCGCGCCTTCATGCAATATATCCAAAACCTTGGAAGCAAGGTCTCCTTCGCCTCTGTTGCGCACCCAAGGAGCAACGGGCAAGTCGAGAGGATGAATGCTGATGTGCTGCGAGGACTCAAGACAAGAACTTTCGATAAGCTGCGGAAGAGCGGCAGGCGCTTGATAGATGAGCTGCCGGTGGTTCTTTGGTCCCTCAGAACGACACCAAATCGAGCTACCGGCCAGACGCCCTTCTCCCTAGTGTACGGGGTGGAAGCAGTGCTCCCCATGGAACTCATATATGGGTCACCTCGAGTGCTTGCCTACGATGAAGTAGAGCAACAGCAGCTTGTAGGATCACTTGAAGAGTGTCTAGAGGGGGGGTGAATAGACTAGTTGCAGGAATTAAAAACCTAACCTTTTCCCAAGTTAATTGGTTGGTAGATTTTAGCAATTATAGCAAGTCTAGCACACCCTACACATGCAAGTCAACAAGTATGGCAGCGGAAAATAAAGACATTGCATATGGAAGTAAGGAGTTGAGATAGGGAGGTCAAACGCATGAGGGACACGAAGATTTTTCCCGTGGTTCCGATAGGTGGTGCCATCGTACATCCACGTTTATGGAGTCTTCATCCCATGAAGGGTAACGGTCGCGAGAGTCCACGGAGGGCTCCACCCATAAGGGTCCACGAAGTAGCAACCTTGACTATTCCATAACGGCTTCCGTCCACGAAGGATTAGCCTCACTATGGGTAGGTCTTCACAAAGTAGGCGATCTCCTTGCCCGTACAAACTTCTTGGTTCAACTCCACAACACGAAGTAGGAGGCTCCCAAGTGACACCTAACCAATCTAGGAGGCACCACCCTCCAAAAGGTAATAGGCTCGGCAATGTCGATGAACTCCTTGCTCTTGTGCTTCAAGATGATAGACTCCACGACACACAATCACTCTCTCACAGATTTGGCTATGGTGGAAGAGATTGATTTGGTGGAAAGCAACTTGGAGAGGCTAGAGATCAAGATTCATATGGATAGAGTGGAATGGCTTGATCTCAACACATGAGTAGGTGGCTCTCTCTCAGAAAATTGGATGGGGCAAGTATGGAATAGTTTTGAGTGCTTCTCTTTCGAGTGGGTGGTGGTGAAGGAGTATATATAGGCATCCCCAAAAATCCAACCGTTACACCTAAAGTGACCAACTCGGTGACACCGAAGTGTAAAACTCGGTGGTACCGAAGTGACCGAAAGGCAGTAACATTTGAATCTTGGTGAGACCAATACAGAAATCTCGGCGGTACCGGTCAGATGACCAACAGTCAGATTGCACAACTCGGTGAGACCGATTCTCAAATTTCGGTGGTACCAATTCTTGACAACGGCTAACCAAAGAGTTGGTCCAAAAGCTCGGTGAGACCGATTCAGAAAACTCGGTGGTACCGATTGTTGAGCATGGCTAACCAGGAAGTTGGTCCAAATCTCGGTGAGACCGATTGACAAAACTCGGTGGTACCGATGCTTGAAAACAGCTAACCAGAAAGTTGGCAACCGAACTCGGTGGCACCGAAGTGAAATGTTGGTAGTACCGAGATGCTAGGATTTGGCATGGTATCTGTCTAGGGTTTGAATCTCGGTGAAACCGAATAGGAATTGTTGGTCTTACCGATATGAGTGGTAGGGTTCTAGACGGAGTATTTGTGGGAGAGTTTGTGGGTGTTTTTGGTGACTATCACTTGTGCACGTGGAGCATCTTGTTCACCAACAGTACCTTACCCCCTTTTAATAGTATTGGCTTTCATATGGACTCAAAGTGATTTCTCACAAAGTAAAATGTAGAGTCCTCTTGCTTGAAGCTTTGCCAATCCATTTCCTTACTTCTAGGGGTATCTCCTCACAACCCTTTTTGCCAACCCATCTCTCTCTATGGACTTTCACCTGAAATACACTAGGTAGAAATATTAGTCCAAGAGACAATGTATGTTGTCATGAATTATCAAAACCACCAAGGGATCATATTGTGCTTTCACAGCTGCGGCATGACGATGCCACGTTCCTCGAGGAAGACCGTCTCCGGGCTGCTGTGCGTGCCACACGTTACCAGCAAGCTCTGCGCCGCTACAATAGCCGCAGAGTTCAGGCCCGGAGCCTTGAGGAAGGCGACCTTGTCCTTCGGCGTGTTCAGTCCGCCAAGGGTACAAACAAGTTGACGCCAAAGTGGGAAGGCCCTTACAGGGTAGTACAAGTCACCAGACCTGGCGCAGTCCGTCTGGAGACCGAAGATGGCACCAAGGTGCAGAACTCATGGAACATTGAGCATCTTTGTAAGTTCTACCCGCAAGGCGCGGCTGCCAGGCTCAGTCCCCGGCAGCCACCTTTTGTACAAGCCTCTCCGATGTTGCATGTAACCCTTTGTACAAAGCCAGGCGAAGACCCTGTGCAACAATAATAAAGCTAGGCATTGCATCGTATCATCATCCTTACATGCTCATTACGCATTTTTATGACTGCAATGTTAGCACCTTTAAGTTATTAAGATTTGCTAGAATGCTTGGTGAAACCATAATCTTTTTTACTGTCCTCACCCTACATGTTGTACCATCAAGAAAACAGGGGAGGAAAAAAAGGGAACAAAGATGATGGCCCATCACGCTTGAAAAGGAGATACTACCTGGAAAAGATAAGTGTATCACGTATTTCCAGTTCAGTACTTCTCATTTTCTCAAGGAAACCCTTAGTATTTTCCTTACTACGGGATGTAGAGTCACCCACATGGAAAAAACCCTTGTCGGGACGAGCCGTCCCCCTGTCTTTACTCATGGGGGTAATGGCGCCGATACCGACAAGGAGCTCTGCCGGGGAACAACGCCAACCTGTTGCCGGGGGCTCGCCCCCGCCCCCCCCCCCCCCCCACTTTGGCACTTGTGGTTTGAATGACGACCCGGCAAGCAGCTCCACGCGGTAGAGACAAAACATACTGATGCAGTACAAATAAGGAAAGGAAAAGGACAGTACTTGCGGAAAGAAAATAGCATTCTATTCTCATTCATTTTTCGATACAAATGGGTAGAGAGATTACATTTATGATTCATTAAAACTTGGCAAACGCCTACATCTTTTGACATAAAAAAAAGATAAGTGCCCCGTAATCCCTTTCTTGTCCCTCTCCTCTCAGGGACTAAGTTGGAAAGGAGCAGAGGGCAAAAGGAGCGCCTGGCCGGGATTCGATGCTTCCTAGCCAGGACCAGAGGGATGCGACCGGCGGAAGGCCCCTGCCCCCAAGCAGGGCAGACGAAGTCGACGGAGCGGACAAAACCGACAAGGTGAAAGAAGGCGGAGGGCAGGTGCAGATGGTGGCGCTGTCGGGGCCCAGCTGGTGATGACAGTGCTGCCGGGAAACGCGACGTGTCGGAGACCTCATCCCTGCTCCTGATGCGTCGTAGGTCCCCAACCGCCATCGTCTTCCTCATCGCCACCGCCCAAGGGTACACCCCCGCCATCGCCCAGGCTCCAGGCGAGGCAACCCGGGGAACCCACAGAGAGCATGGTCGTTTCCTGTGGCCAAAGGCGGGGAATTCCATCCCCCGCCTTAGAAGAACACGCGAAGATGAAGAACTCTCTTCTGTACGCTCCTTCCAGAATGCCGCGGGAGGAGAGCTTCACCGTGGTAAATGACGACGCGCAGCGGCAACCGCGCGCATGCGCATGGAGACCGTGTGGGCGTTTTTTATCCATCACCTTGAAGAAGGAATGTGGAGACCATGGACCGCCGCGACGCTGCGCCTCCGGCGTAGATCCCGACGCAACGTCAACCGTGTGGAATTCCATCAAGACCAAAGAAACGGGCAACGAGGCGATGGGCGTATCGCCGCAGCCTTCCCCAATGCAGCCACCACGCTGCCCGCTCCCCCATCCGAGACTTCTCCGACCGACCTTCTGTTCAGAGCCGTGTACCCATGGCAGGGGCCGAACAGAGCTTCGGAGGAAAGGTTCTACAAGCACGCTCGCTCGCCTTCTCCCCCTGAGCATTGGGAGGGCGAGCGCAGCTCAAGAAAAAGAAGTAGAAGGGCGAGCTCTGTGGGATTGCACTCAAGGAGGAAGAAAGGATGGATGATTATCGCCCCTCGCGCTCCCCCACCAATTTATAGGGGGGAGCGCGGGGGCTGGCTCTCCTCCATTCCAAGGGTCGCCGCCCATCTCCACCAATTCCATCGCCCACGATCACGGGCGAACAGGTAACCGCCCCATTGCTCCAATCCATGGCGCTGCGGTTTCTGCCACGATCAGGACTTTAAGTCACGCGCGCATGTCGCTAACTCATCGCTGTGCATACGGCGCGCATGGCGGAAACGGCCTGAGGTGGTGGGTCATGCTGACCAATAAATTGGCGGTGACTCCCTCACATTGCGCGCCCGTGCATGAAACTTGGGCCTGACCCAACGGAACTTGGCGAGCACGTGTGGGCCAGTCCCGGGGGCTCCTATCGGTGCACTAGTATAGGGGTACCCAGTGCACCTGACTTATGCACAGGCGATAGAAGCAGAAAACCCCGACAGCAATCAAGACCAAGACTCCAGCAAGCTCAACGCGGCAGCCCAAGCCTGGGCTGCAACGCGCCAAGCACGGCCCCGACGCTTGCCGGGGATCAAGACGAATGCACCTTTTAGAAGACCCGGCAAGCCATTTCCCGGCAGGCATGAGCCATCCAGCGACCGCTCCACCGCATCGCTACGCCTGTCACTTATCGATGCGGTGTCGAGCCCTCAGGCGATTAATCAGCTCTTGCTAAGCACGTGGCGACACATTGGAAGGCAAGTTACGCTCGGTTTACACCCACCCTGCATCGTGCCAAGATCTTAAGCAGCAACCGGCCAAGCGGTGGCAAAGGCTTGCCGGGGATGCACCCCCAAGCGCCACCTAGGCAGGTAATCATGGCATTTTGTCCTAAATGCCAGAGTTAGGTATGATAGCTCTGCTTATCTATCTAATCAATAGATAATGTCTGTTTTGCCACTGTGGTAACCCCTTGCACTATAAAAGGAGGCCCAAGGCAACCTAGCTCAAGGTTGGCAACTCAAACCCCCGAACGCTTGTACTCGCATAGCTGCTCCCCCCCGGGAGCAGTCCTTGCCGTGCTTAGGCGCCCTGCATTCTTCGTGTTCCTCTAATCAATCCTCCAAAAAGTAGGAGTAGGGTTTTATGCTTAGCAGCGGCCCGAACCATGCAACGTTCTTCATGCAACGTGACCCCCCTGCCGAACCACAAGGGACCTCTGGTCCCATAGGTGATCTTGAGCATCCGTGCCCCGACAAGATGTTACCTTAGTAGTACTAGCCTCATGAGCTATCTTTAGCACATTATGGGATACTAGAAGATCACTGTGGGTGCGAGAAAGCTTTTCATGACTTTCTTCCAATTTTGCTAGATAGCAACTCAAGTTAAGCCCTTAGCTCAACATTCTCCTACAATATGGATGCTTCACAAGAAATAAAGTTAGTAGCACAAGCATCATCATTAACAACAAGAGGAGAAGGCAACTTGGCAAGATCTTTAGCATATGAAGCTTCAAGTTGAGCATCAGACTCGGTGTGTTCGATGAGCGAACTCTTAATGACTCTTGAGCCATTTTCGAGGTGATCAAAGTCCTCAAGGAGTTTAGCATGAGCAACTTCAATCTTATAATTTTTAGTACTAAAATCATTATCCACCTCGAGAGCCATATCATGGGATTCCTTTAATCTAGATAATTCTAGAGCAAAGGTCTCCTCAATAGTTCCTTGGTGGTTTGTTCATTTTCAAGAGCTTGAGATAGCTCCGTGATCTCATTAGCATAATCGTGCTCATGACCTTCCATTTCTTGCCCTCAATATATTTCTTGCCCTCAATGGCAATAGACATGATTTCCATGAAGTTGGAATGACCAAGTTTATTCTTATGAAGAGCCTTAAAAATCATTTCTCCCTTAATTTTTAAGGAAGCAATATTATCACTCTCTTCATCATTATCCTCATCCTCCTTATCATCAACATCATCACCATGAGATATATTGGGATTCAAAGTAGGAGATACCTTTGAAGCCTTAGCAATAAGGCAAAAGTGAGAAATAATAGATGAAGATGTAGGATCCCTTGAAGCACAATTCAAAACCACATCTTGTTCCATGGAGTGTTGGGTTTACTCTACATTGTTAGCACAACAACTCGAGGAAAACGATGCATTTTTATCATGACAACGAGGCATGGCAAGCATATCATCATGAGATTTAGTCAAGCAATTTCTACATGATATGCAAGGACTATCAACACAAGCATGTGTCAGCGCACCACATGCTTCTCAATCGTCTCAGCCGCATCCGCCTCGGGAGCTGCATCAGCCAGTGAACACACTTCTTCAAGTGGCACTACATTGATGACTAAGGCCACTGCTAGGTGTGGTACAAGACACATCCCGAAGAAAGTCATCATCAAGCTCCCCTCTGACTCTAACGATTCAGCTGATGATGATGAACTTGCAGAGATTATCAGTGTAGCGACCCGACCCACATGGATTGGTGCCTCTGTGCTTGTTGTGCCATCCCTAGATCAGTATGCTGGCAGACACAGTACTTCGCTGAAATATCATAACATCACATGTAAAATAAATATCGTAAATCCAGAGTATACGTTATATCACAGCGGAAACAAATCATTAAGGGTGTGTAGTCCTATCAATGCCAACGGCAAGTTGAGTGTAGACCATAACCCTATATCGTAACTCTTCCTGATCGTTGAATTCCTAAAACATGATACGTTGCAGCCGTGTAGGTCAGTACATTGAATGTACTGACAAGATCACAATAGAAACAAGATGAAAAGTCTATTCTATATGCAATATGGCTTTGTGGCTCTATGTCTGAGTTTTTGCATAAAAGCTGGTTTTTTTTATTTTCCGTACAACAAAGGAATATTAGGAGTCTTCGTTATAGAGTTATCTACCATGACATGGTTCCGCCAACTGATATCTCATAGCCCACAAGCATCATAAGTTACCCACAATTAGTTATCAGTCCGGTGTTGAGAGTTAAGAGATAGATCCAAGTCCAGAGGCTCAAATTGTCCGTAACCGGGAACACGGCTAATCGATTAGGTTTTAACTCTGAAGAGTGTTGTGCAGTTTACCCACAAGAATTGTTCCCTCCTTGGAAGTCCACGCACTGCTGGGTGTTTGAGAACAGGACGAACGAAACATGGTGTGCCAAAGAGTTCACCTGACCACTGTCCGGTGCCCATCCAATCCTATCGTCAACTACATCTGCTAGCACCATCCCAGCCAGAGTCAGTACTAAGGTCAACCAAGCCGGAGCCCATAGTGACTTATGGCTCCACAGGTAACCTTTCGGGCATGAAGTATTCTTCCGTTTCTTTGAGTCTGGGTGAAGCTTTCCGAAACATGTCATGGCGCTTCTCCATGCATCCCGGTCATCCACTGGTTCCTCCAGGGTGCCCATCAAACCATCCTTCACCTAGTAGTGTGTAATGAAATCTTGTTTCGAGTCTGTAAGTCTTGAGGTCTTTAAGATGCACACCTCGAAGCAGTCGTCTTTGACGTAGAGTCTTCCTTGTCACACCACTCACGAACACTCAAACCAAACCCCGTCTACTATAGCGTAGCATTAAAACTAAAATAACGTCCCGGGGCTTAATAACAGGGAGATGCGTTCCTAACTCATGCATTCTACTCAACTACAAGAATTCAGTATCACCACTAGAGGGATTTGTTGATCGGCAACACTAAATGCAATAAAACATAGGTTTGAATAAAATGGTCAAAGTGAACTTGCCTGGGTCTTGTAGTAGATTCCCTACTTGTTATCGTCACTCCTTCGCTTTACGGTATATCTAACGATGAAACAAAATACTTCAACACACAACAAATCCAAATGAAGATCCAATAAAAACTAAAGTTAATTGATTGCCACTGCGGTAATTTATAAGCCATGGTTAGGGTTGATGTAGGATCAGCTTTGGCTTTTGAAGCAAATATGACATAGACATATTCTAGTGTTGGATCCAGTTGATACTAAGTGAAGATCATGGGTTTGATATAAAAGAATGATTGTGAGACGAGGTGCTATAACCAAATTTCTATAATGAATCTATTTAGATTTATAGTTGACTATCGGAATTGGAAGCCATATGAATCTTTTTTAAGATTTCCTTTACTACATGAGTTATTGGATCAAGTGCCCAATAATTCATGTAGGTTCACTATATTAGCATCATTTGGGCATTGGTTTAAAGCATCTGAAATTGGGTTTATGCAGTTTGATGTAATAAAGGTCCATGTTAGAAGAATCTAACTAAACTTGTATAAGTGTGTGGTTGAATCCTACGGGTATATGATCAGAGAACAATCAGAACAGTATTCTCAAGAAGATTGAGTCAAGAATAAAAATTGAACCAATGATGAAGTTGAATTATGATAAAACAAAAGAATTTTGGAGTGTTGAGCACAAAATAGTAGCTAGGAATAGATGAAAAATTATGGGAAGTGTTCTAAAATAAAGGTATGGTCCTCCGGATAATTTCTTATGAAGGGAACATTTCTATTTGACCTATAGATTAAACCTTATACCAAATCTACTCAAATTAAGACATTAATTTTGAACCAAAATTGAAATATTTTTGATCCATGATAAGCCAGATGTTCCAAGGAATCCGGGGATATAAAATTTACTCAAATCGGACATACAGATTAGGAGATATGAATTGTTGAAGTTTGGATTTTTTCTAAAAAACAGTGACGGGATTTACACGAGATGCCACGTGTCTTGTTCCTATCGGCTGATACCCCTTCATCAAAGAACAAGTATGGGATGCAAAGGCTGGGTGCTCACCGTGAGAAAAATTGCCGGAGAGGTCATCGGAGATGGGTGGCGCGGCAGCGACGTTTTGGGACTCTATGGCGATGAAGAAATGCATGACGAGGTAGAGAAGGTCTTGCCTAAGACGATGGGCGCACCGGTGGGATCAGGCTCGTCCTATGGCTTCGAGTTGGACGGGCTGTTGGAGTCACGCAGAACCCCGGCGAGCTTCAGCCTCCGCTTCCCTTGCGCTTCGGTTCTCCTAGAGACAAACCAAGGTCACTATCGGGTGCGCACTGATGAGAAGCGCCCAGAGAAGAAGCTTTTTGCGCGAGGTCTCACCGTACGCGACGCTAGCTTCTTCGAAAGAGATGATAGAGCTTGTACTCCGGCGAACAATTGCTCGGAACACACATGGATATGGAGAGGGGTTTTCAGTGTGGGATGTGAATACGAAGAATGGCATCACGGGGAACTTTTTATAGGATGAGGGGACGTATGTTCGAGTAGATGAAAGGCAAGATTTTTGGAGGCCATTGATGGCGTCGGTGGAGATAATTTTGGACATTATGGAATTAAAGTCAGATTTTATTTCCCTGAATGGGTTCCTCTTAACACTCTCCATAAATTTTGTGTTGATGATAAATGGAAAGGGTGAAAAAAATCAAATGTCAGAGGAAGGAGATGAGGTACACGGGCCATGGCCTTTTCTCTGTTCTGTTAATGGTCAAGCCCGTTCACAGGAATAAGAAGACCATGTGGAGAGGTATGAGTCTTAGTACAAAAATCAAAATATAAGACATGTGGGCTGTGTCATTTTGTTTCTAAAATAAACCATCAAAAGAAAAGAGCATAAAATAAAATAAAAATAGTACTTTTAGTAAACGTATTATATATCAAAAATCTCCAAATTTTCCGAAGAAAAATATGAATTATTTTGCAGAGACAAATAAAATACTTTTTTTTGCAATAACCTGAAATTGGATTTGAATTTGATTTTCAAATATTTTCCAAATTTTTTCAGTTTTTCCTTGCTCAAATATATTTCAAAATGCCTCCGATTATTGAAGGGTCATATTTCTTCTCTCTTTATTTCTTTATTAGATGATTTTGAAAAGATTCAAACTAAAAACTAAACAGGGATTCAAATGGAAAATTATGGGGAATGTCCTTTTATTCCCTCTCATTAACTTTTCAAAAGTTTCAAATTCCACTCAATTTCAAACCACAATCACACAAGAAAATCATAATTACCTAATCAATATAAGATTCCAAAATTTCAAATTTTGGGACGTTACAATCAGGGACAAGCAACAAAGTGTTGCAACAGCAAAGGGATCACTGGTTCCCCTCATAATTGATCCAAAACGGGTCCTTGACTTCATTGACATCTCGTAGAAGAATCCAAAAATACCACCTGATGAATTGAGTATGCTTCCTGGCCCTCTTGATGTTCTAATGACTTTCATTATGAATAAAAAATACAAGATTCGCCAAGCTCGTCAAATCGAGAAGGCTCAGTATCACAAAGGTGCATGAACTGAAGAAAAACATCACTACGATGTCACCTGAACAACTTCTTGCCACGCAGACTGAGATCAAGAAACTCAGTGATGAGTTTGACAGGAAAGTTGTCGGTTGCAGAGGCGTCTCTAACAGATGCATCAAAGCCACCACCGATGTGATGAAGGAGCAGAATGAGAGAATAGCTGGTGCTCAACCAAAAGTTCCTCAAGCGAGCTCCTCAGCACTGTTTGCTGATGAATCTGTTGTTGTCCCAGAAACACATGTATCTGAAGAAACTGCAAGGGTAACCTCCACTGTTGCGCCTGATGAAACTGCTGAAGAAATTGTTGTGCGTGAAGAACCTGAAATTGCCAGGGCAACATCTCCTGTTGCGCCTGAAGAAATCCTCCCGACGACTGCATCACTCGTGCCTGAAGAAAATGCACCACCTTCATTCCCCACTGCTCAAACTTCAAGGGTGAAGAGCGTCACACTTCCTTCTGCATCAGAAGCCAAGAAAACCAGGGCTACAAAGAAGGAGGCATCAAAGAAGGGAAAGGCATCAGACTCTGCTGAAGCCTCAAATGTGAAGAAGTTGAAGATGGCTTCAATGTCTTCAACCGACTCTAGTGACGCTCCTCCCCTTACTGTTGTGCCTCCATATGAAAATTTTCCATTTGGTGAAGACTATGATAACCCAAATGAGGAAGATGAAGAAACCCACTCCGCTGCTACCTCGGAGCAAGTGGATGAAGGGATTGAGGTTGAAGGAACTTCTTCACCTCAGACGGTATCATCGCCCCAGCCCCAGTTGATTGTTGAAGAGGCTGGAGTTGAAGAAATTGAGGAGGATGTTGACATTGATGGACCTACAACACCTCTGGTCACTGAAGAATTTTGGGGACAAACTCACCCAAACAATCCCATCACAACTCCCCTCACTCAATTCCCTCAGTCTCCTACATAGACTGAAAAAATTGTTACTGGCTCAGGAGAGCATCACTCGCATCTTCAGTCCATTCCTGAAGAAATTCCAGCTGCATCAGCTGATGAAGTAAATCAAAAGGCTACTGAAGAACCAGTTTCTTAAATTCCTCAACCTGAAGGTTCTGTGCATACAACAGACATAGAGATTGTGCCACTAGCAACCGCCAAGGAGATTCCCAAGTCTGAGAGAATAACAGACAAGAATGACTCAATTGGCTCTTTGTTGGATCCAAAGTATGTCTAGAGGGGGTGATTAGACTATTTGACAAAATAAAAACCTAGCCTTTTCCCAATTTTAATGGTTGGCAAGTTTTAGCAAAGTTACCAAGTATAGCACACCCTACACATGCAAGTCTACGAGTATAGCAGCGCAAAGTAAAGACATGGACATGTAAATAAAGAATAGGGATAGGAAGATAAAATGCAATAGGGACTCAAAGATTTTACCCATGGTTCCTATAGGTGGTGCTATCGTACGTCCACGTTGATGGAGACTTGAACCCACGGAGGGTAACAGCTGCGCGAGTCCACGGAGGGCTCCACCCACGAAGGGTGCACGAAGTCCACGAAGGACTGGCCTCACTCGGGGTACATCTTCATGAAGTAGGCAATCTACTTGCCCATACAAACTTCTTGGTTTAACTCCACACGATTTTGAGGCTCCCAAGTGACACATAACCAATCTAGGAGACAGTACTCTCCAAGAGGTAATAGATGTGGTATGGATGATGAACTCCTTGCTCTAGTGCTTCAAAAGATAGTATCCCCAAAACTAAATCACTCTCTCACAAATTTTGGCTTGGTAGAATAGATTGATTGGGTGGAAAGCAACTTGGGGAGGCTAGAAATCAAGATTCATATGGTTGGAGTGGAAGATCTTGATCTTAACACATGAGTAGGTGGTTCTCTCTCAGAAAATGAATGGTGGAAGTGTTTGCTTGTTCTGAGTGCTCTCTCTACGAATGAGAGGGAGGTGGAGGGGTATATATAGCCATCTCCAAAAATCCAACCGTTACAACATTATTGCCCAACTCGGTGGAACCGAAGTGTAAACTCGGTTGCACAGACTAGTGCAAAATGTCCTACCTTTTGGGTTCTCGGTGAGACCGATATACAACATGTCGGTGAGTCTGATTCTATTGACCTAGGCAGTTCCAGTGACTTGGTGGCACCGGAATGAAAATCTCAGAAATTCTGATTTTTGTCAATCAGATACCTTATAGGTGGTCACTGCTTTTCGGTTGTACCGAAGCAAAACTCGGTTGCACCGATTTTCTATGGTTTGGCTTGGGTTTTTTCTAGGGGAAAATCGGTGTGTTTCGATATGTAGAAAGTTGGTGGCACCGAATTTGTCTTTGGGGTTTTAAATAGAATGTTTGTGGGAGAAATGTTGAGGCCTTTGGTGGCTAATCTCTAAGCACTTTGAGCAACCAGATCATCATAAATACCTCATCCCCTTTTAATAGTATTGGCTTTCCTATGGATTCAAATATGATTTCTCACATAAAGATAAAATGTAGAGTCTTGAAGCTTTTGCCAATTGATGTTCCATGCATCTAGGGAATCTCCTCACAATCCTAGCCAATCCATTCATTGAACTTTTCCTGAAATATACTTGATAGATTCATTAGTCCAATGAAGATATGTTGTTATTAATTACCAAAACCACCTAGGAAGAAGTTGAGCTTTCAATCTCCCCCTTTTGGTAATTTATGCAACATATAGATCAAAGCTTCGACAAAAATATAATTAATATTTAGCATCGTTGCTTTGAGAAGTATGTGATAAGCAAGAACTCCCCCTCAATTTGTGCATTATTTTAAATTTGCGTTTGAATGCAAATGCACAATTATTTAGGATCTTGGGTCACTCTTCCTGTCACATACATCTTGGTGGTGTGCGTAAAGGTATGAATGGATTACAATGCAGATAACACCAAACATGAGTGAATGGTCATCATATGAATATTGCAAAGCGAAGAAACAATAACATCAATCAGAAAGCGTATGATCAAACACAACGTAGTTTAAGACGGACAAAAGATAGGCCAAATGTTTTCAAAGGCAAGAGAAGCAACCAAAATGCAACACACTCTCTCTCTCTCTCTCGAAGCCCTATGATCTATACAATTTCTTCCCCTTTGGCAACAAGTTACCAAAAAGCTCGAAAGTATAGAGCTAAACGTCACTATGGGCATGATCTCGTCCATGGGGCGATGAAGCTGCTCTGTGAGTCATGGAAGGAGTCGATATGAGAGCGTCGACGAATGCTTTTGCAGAAGTCCTCTGGGCTAGTGGAGTTGACACTGGAGGTGTTGAAGGAGGCATGGTAGAAGTTGCAGCCAAGGGCAGACATTGAAGGTCTCAACTCTTAGGTAGCCACAGCAGTAGATCTAGCCCAAGTCCTGAACTGAGTGTGAACAGGCAGTGTTGGCTATCATCATCATCTGAGTTGGGAATAGGCATTGCATCAACCTCTTGCTTCAAAGTGTTGACTGTGATGGTTGATGACCCACAAGTATAGGGGATCCATCGTAGTCCTTTCGATAAGTAAGAGTGTCGAACCCAACGAGGAGCAGAAGGAAATGACAGCGGTTTTCAGCAAGCACTAAAATTGTAGGTAACAGATAGTTTGATAGCAAGGTAATTTCTGCAAGCAATGAAATTGTAGGTAACAGATAGTTTGATAGCAAGGTAATTGGTAACGGGCAAGTAACGGTAACGGTAAACAAGGTGCAGGAAGGTAGCCCAATCCTTTTGAGGCAAAGGACAGGCCAGAAGAATCACTAGTAAAAGGCAAAGTGTTCTTGAGGGTACACGGGAATTTTGTCTAGTCACTTTTATCATGTTGGTTTGATTCGTGTTCGCTACTTTGATAATTTGATATGTGGGTGGACCGGTGCTAAGGTGCTGTTCTTACTTGAACTAACAACCTACTTATGATAAACCCCCTCGCAAGCATCCGCAACTACGAGAAAAGTATTAAGACAAAGTCTAACCATAGCATTAAACATATGGATCCAAATCAGCCCCTTACGAAGTAGCGCATAAACTAGGGTTTAAGCTTATGTCACTCTAGCAACCCATCATCTAATAACTACTCCACAATGCCTTCCCTTAGGCCCATGAATGGCGAACTGTCATGTAGTCGACGTTCACATGACCCACTAAGGGAATCACAACATACATATCATCAAAATATCGAACACATATCAAATTCACATGATTACTTGCAACATGACTTCTCCCGTGACCTCAAGAGCAAAGGTAACTACTCACAAATAATAAACATACTCAAGATCAGAGAGGTATTGAATAGCATATTGGATCTGAACATATAATCTTCCACCAAATAAACCATATAGTAATCAACTACGCAAGGTAATCAACACTACTAGTCACCCACACGTACCAATCTGAGGTTTCGGTACAAAGATTGAACAAAAGAGATGAACTAGGGTTTGAGAGGAGATGGTGCTGTTGAAGATGTTGCTAAAGATTGGCCTCCCAAAGATGAGAGGGGTGTTGGTGATGACGATAGCTTCGATTTCCCCCTCCGGGAGGGAAGTTCCCCGGCGGAATCGCTCCGCCGGAGGGCAAAAGTGCTCGTGCCCAAGTTCCGCCTCGAGGCGGCGGCGCTTCGTCCCGAGAGTCCTCCTCTGATTTTTTTCTAGGTCAAGAGTGACCTTATACCATAAGATGGGCACCAGAGGTGGGCCAGGCTGAGCACAACCCATCAGGGCGCGCCCTGGTGGGTTGTGCCTACCTGGGAGGCCCCCTCCGCTAGTTTTCAGCTCCAGTATTTTTTATTAAATGCAAAAATAATCTCCGTAAAATTTCAGCTTCACTGGAGTTGTGCAGAATAGGTATCTCTGACGTGCTTTTCTTGGGTCCAGAATTCCAACTGCCGGTATTCTCCCTCCTTGTGTAAACCTTGCATATTATGAGAGAAACGGCATTAGAATCACTCCCCAAAGCATTATTATTCAACAAAACAAAGTAAATAACAGTAGGAAATCATGATGCAAAATGGACGTATCAACTCCCCCAAGCATAGACCTCACTTGTCCTCAAGCGAAAGCTGATATTGAAAGGCATGTCCACATGGTTTGAGAGACAGGTGTCGATAAAAACAAAATACGGACATAGAAGCATCATGCTTATTAACATAGTAGCAACAATCTCTAACATAAGAACTTATTTCAATACATTTTTATCATAAGGCTTCTCATGAACAAGTAACAATTCATCACAGCATAGAAGTATGAAGCATAAACCTTATTGGGAACCAACAAACTATGTTCTCAGTCAACTTTGCAACTACAATTCAAAATATTTTCAGGAAGGTTCTCATGTAGGAGCCTTTTGGCAAGTCCACATACTCAACCATCATTTAGTCTTCTATGATTGCTAACGCTCACGGCATACCCATGAACAAAAAGTGTCAACCGGACCCGTAGGAAGATAGGGGCTTATATTTTCGCCTCCCAACTCACTCACCTCAAGGGTGATGTCAACAATAATAACTCATGCTTACCCATATCCAACTGGATATATGTGCCTAGATCTTTCCTCACCACATGATGCTTGCAAAAGAAAAAGTAAAAGGAATAGGGAAGAATACTTTGACTCTTGCATAAAAGTAAGTGCATAAAAGTAAAAGATAGGCCCTTCGCAGAGGGAAGCAGAGGTTGTCATGCGCTTATTGGTTTGTATGCCCAATCCATTAATGTAAAAGAATGTCATGCTATATTGCCCCCTATGATAGCAACCTTTATTGTGCAGTCCATCGCTTTTATTACTTTAACGCTCAATTTTCTCTTACACTAATTGATCAAAACACTTTTAGAAGCAATTTTTATTGCCTTGTTGCACCGATGAGAACTTACTTGAAGGATCTTTCTCGATCCATAGGTAGGTATGGTGGACACTCAAAGAAAGAGTTTGGTTTGGGTTTTTGGATGCACAAGTAGTATCTCTACTTAGTGCGGAATTTTTGGCTAGCAAAGATATTGGGCAAGCACCACATGTTAAAGGATCTATGACAATATAACTTCTATGTGGATATGAACAAACATAAATCATTACGTTGCCTTCCTCTTCCGACGTCAACAATTTTGACATATAATATTTGATGGGGGCTCACAATCATAAAAGATGTCCAAGATAGTTTATTTGCATGTGAATATTCTATTCCTTTATTAATTCTTTCATGAATTGCATCATTGACCAATGCTATGTTTGTCAATCTCCAATAAATTTTACTACTTATACTTTTCCTTATGTGATGTCATCACTCACCATAAGATTAGCATATGATTCTTTTAATTTGTTTATTTTCCTTTATTCGATTGCAACAAGAAATTAGAGAGGCAAAAACTCAAACTAAACTTTATATTATACTCCCTCCGTCCCAAAATAAGTGTCTAAAGCTTAGTACAACTTTGTACTAGAGCTAGTACAAAGTTGAGACAGTTATTTTGGGACGGAGGGAGTATAACTTTCACTCGATTACATAGATAGATAGGCCACGAAACTAACACACGAAAAAGATCATGCTAAACTTTTATTCAACTAAAGCAAAGGGAAACTAAAGATCAAACTAAAATAGGAAAAGGTGAATAAAAGTGGCGGTGATACGATACCGGGGCACCTCCCCCAAGCTTGGCTCAAGCCAAGGGGAGTGCCCATACCCGTGTGCTCAAGTCTCCTTTGGTGGTGGTGATGAAGAAGGTGGAGGTGTTGATGAAGCCTTCTTCTTCAACTTATATTTAAGCATAAAGTTTTCCTCCCTTAGGTCATCATTCTCCAACTCTAGCTTTAATATCCTTTGGCATAGGGCATTCTTGCTCTCCTGCAGAAAACGAGACGAGATAAATTGAACCTTAGGTTTGTATATTCTAGGGAGGCTTGATTTCTTGAATTCAACATGCATATATCCAGGTTGAGGCAATGGATCATCCTCTTCCTTAGAGCTGTCATATTTTGTTTCCTGCATGGTAGCATCTTCTTCCTCCTCCGAGTTCCATAGATAGGAGTAAATTTCCCTAAAGATCTTCAGGTCTGGAACATAGGGATCAACATGGCTCTCTCCTTCCGAATCTTGAGACGACATATTTTCAGATCTGTCAGGGAAACAACAAGAAACAAGAACAGATGGTTTTTTCAGCGATGCGGTCGTCAAAACCGTCGAGGGTATATATAGAGAATTTTTATTCATGGGAAATAAGTATTTGGAAGGAAAACGGAGTCGGGAAGGCATCCGAGGTGGGCACTACCCACCAGGGCGTGCCCAGGGGTGCCTGGCGTGCCCTGGTGTATCGTGCTCACCTCGATCACCTTCCGGTTTATTTTTTTTATTTCCAAACTTCCAAAATATTCCAAAACTGACAAAAAATATTTTTGCAGATTTTTCGGAGTTCGTTTACTTACCGTATCACGTACCTCCTATTTTTAAATTACCTCGAGTGTTCCGGAAGGTTCCTTTTATGTGTTCCTCCGGTGTCATGGTTTGGATAACATTGATTTCAACGTTAATAGGCGTACCTAAGATATAATGCTTAATTCTTTATCCATTGACCACCTTCGGGTTAGTACCTTCGGCGTTATTAATCTTGATTGCTCCAGAACGATAAACCTCTTCGATAATATACGGTCCTTCCCATTTTGAGAGAAGCTTTCCTGCAAAAAATCTTAAACGAGAGTTAAACAAAAGAAAATAATCTCCTATTTTGAATTCCCGCTTTTGGATCTTTTTGTCATGCCATCTTTTTACTTTTTCTTTGAATAGCTTAGAATTTTCATAGGCTTGGGTTCTCCATTCATCTAGTGAGCTAATGTCAAATAGCCTCTTTTCACCGGCAAGTTTGAATTCATAGTTGAGTTCTTTAATTGCCCAAAATGCTTTGTGTTCTAGTTCTAAAGGCAAATGACAAGCTTTCTCATATACCATTTTATATGGAGACATACCCATAGGATTTTTATAAGCTGTTCTATAGGCCCAAAGTGCATCATCTAATTTCTTAGACCAATTCTTACGAGACCTATTGACAATTTTTTGTAATATTAATTTTATTTCTCTATTGCTAAGTTCAACTTGACCACTAGATTGAGGATGATAGGGTGATGCAATTCTATGGTTAACATCATATTTAGCAAGCATCTTACGGAAGGCACCATGGATAAAATGTGAACCACCATCGGTCATTAAATATCTGGGGACTCCAAACCTCGGGAAGATAACCTCTTTAAGCATTTTAATGGAGGTGTGGTGATCGGCACTACTAGTTGGAATAGCTTCTACCCACTTAGTGACATAATCAACCGCAACCAAAATATGAGTGTACCCATTGGAGGAAGGAAAAGGCCCCATATAATCAAAACCCCAAACGTCAAATGGTTCAACAACAAGTGAATAATTCATAGGCATTTCCTGACGCTTACCGATATTACCAATTCTTTGACATTCATCACAAGACAAGACAAACTTACGAGCATCCTTGGAGAGAGTAGGCCAATAAAAACTAGATTGCAATACCTTATGAGCAGTTCTATCGCCCGCATGTTGTCCTCCATAAGCTTCAGAATGACATTTCCGTAAGATTTGTTCCTTTTCATGCTCAGGTACACAACGTCTAATAATACCATCTAGTCCTTCTTTATAAAGATGTGGGTCATCCCAAAAGTAATGTCTCAAGTGATAGAATTTTTTTCTCTTTTGTTGATAAGTAAAGGTAGGTGGTATATATTTAGCTACAATGTAGTTAGCATAATCAGCATACCAAGGTTTGTGTTGTGAAACACTTATTGCAGCTAGCTGTTCATCAGGGAAACTATCATCAATAGGTAGTGGGGTATCAAGAATATTTTCTAACCTGGACAAGTTATTAGCTACGGGGTTCTCGACTCCTTTCCTATCAATGATGTGTAAGTCAAATTCTTGGAGCAAGAGAACCCAACTAATGAGTCTAGGTTTAGCATCTTTCTTTTCCATAAGGTATTTTATAGTAGCATGATCGGTGTAAACAATGACTTTGGAATCAACAATATAAGATCTAAATTTATCACAAACAAACACAACTGCTAAATTTTTTTTTTCAGTAGTAGCATAGTTTCGTTGGGCATTGTCCAGAGTTTTACTAGCATAATGGATAACATTTAATTTCTTATCAACTGTTTGTCCTAGGACAGCACCAACAGCATAGTCACTAGCATCACACATAATTTCAAAAGGCAAGTTCCAATCAGGTGGTTGTATGATAGGTGCTGAGGTTAAGGCTTTCTTGAGTGTTTCAAAGGCTTCCACACAATCATCATCAAAAACAAAAGGAATATCCTTTTGCAAGAGATTAGTAACAGGCCTAGAAATTTTTGAGAAGTCTTTAATGAACCTCCTATAAAAACCAGCATGACCAAGGAAACTTCGAATACCTTTAATATCTTCAGGGCATGGCATTTTGTCAATTGCATCATCTTTAGCTTTATCCACCTCAATACCTCGTTCAAATATTTTATGCCCCAAGACAATGCCTTCATTAACCATAAAGTGGCACTTCTCCCAATTCAAGACGAGATTACTTTGTTCACATCTCTGCAAAAATCGATCAAGGTTGCTTAAGCAATCATTAAAAGAAGTTCCGTAAACGGAAAAATCATCCATGAGAACCTCCACAATCTTTTCACAAAAATCAGAGAATATAGCAGTCATACATCTTTGAAAGGTAGCAGGTGCATTGCATAAACCAAATGGCATACGTCTATAAGCATAGGTTCCAAAAGGGCAAGTAAAGGTAGTTTTCTCTTGATCAGATTGTGACATAGGTATTTGAGAGAAACAAGAATATCCATCTAAGAAGCAAAAGTGTGTGTGCTTAGATAGTCTCTCTAGCATTTGATGAATGAACGGTAGAGGGTAATGATCTTTTCTAGTAGCTTTATTTAATTTTCTAAAATCAATTACCATTCTATAGCCAGTGACAATTTTTTGTGGAATGAGTTCATTATTATCATTGGGAACAACGGTAATACCTCCTTTCTTAAGGCCACAATGAACGGGACTTACCCATCTACTATCAGCTAGGATAGATTATACCTGCTTCCAGAAGTTTTAATATTTCAGTTCTCACCACTTCTGTCATCTTAGGATTCAATAGCCGTTGGTGATCAACAATGGGTTTAGCATCAGGTTCCATATTGATCTTGTGCTGACATAGAGTGGGACTAATGCCCTTAAGATCATCAAGAGTATATCCGATAGCAGCCCGGTCCTTCCTTAGAACTCTTAATAATCTTTCTTCTTCATGTTCTGTAAGGTTAGCACTAATAATAACAGGATATATCTTTTTCTCATCAAGATAAGCATACTTCAAAGTGTCAGGCAATTGTTTCAATTCAAACACAGGATCACCTTTAGGTGGAGCAGGACCTCCAAGAGTTTCAATAGGCAAATTGTGTTTCAAGAGAGGTTGTTGTTCAAAGAAAATTTGATCTATTTCGTTTCTTTCACGCAAATGCATATCATTTTCAAGGTCGAGCAAATATTGTTCTAATGGATCAGTAGGAGGCACGACAATAGAAGCAAGACCAATTATTTCATCCTTATTAGGTAACGCTTTATCACGAGGTTGTCTACTAAACATGGAAAAATTAAACTCATGAGACACATTACCGAAACTGACACCGACAGTTTGCTTTTCACAATCTATCTTAGCATTGACAGTGCTCAAGAAAGGTCTACCAAAGATAATGGGCCAAAAGTCATCTTGTGTGGAACCAAGGACTAGAAAATCAGTAGGATATTTTACTTTCCCACACAAGACTTCAACATCTCTAACAATTCCAAGTGGTGTGATAGTGTCTCTATTAGCAAGTTTAATAGTGACATCAATGTCTTCCATTTCAGCAGGTGCTATTTCATCCATAATTTCTTGGTATAAGGTAAAAGGGATAGCACTCACACTAGCACCTAAATCACATAAACCATGATAGCAATGATCTCCTATTTTGACTGAGATGACAGGCAAGCCTTCTATAGGTCTATGTTTATCTTATTCATCAGGTTTAGCAATTCTAGCAGCTTCATCACAAAAGTAGATAACATGCCCATCAATATTTTCTACCAAGAGATCTTTAACCATAGCAACACTAGGTTGTACTTTCATTTTCTCAGGGGGTTTAGGTGCTCTTATATTACTCTTATGAACCACAGTTGATACCTTAGCATGTTCCTTTATCCTAACAGGGAAAGGTAGTTTTTCAATATAAGCAGTAGGCACAACTGGATCAACATTGTAAAAGATGGTTTCTTCTTTAGCTATGACTGGTTATTTAATTTCTTCCTTAATAGGGGATGATATTTAAACCACTTCTCCTTAGGGAGGTCAACTTGAGTAGCAAATGCTTCATAGAAAGAGGCTACTATCTCAGAGTCAAGTCCATATTTAGTGCTAAACTTGTGAAAAGTATCGGTATTCAGAAAAGATTTAACACAATCAAATTCAAGCTTTATACATGACTCATTACCTTCATCGAGTTCCCAATCTTTAGAGTTGCATTTAATTCTGTCTAAGAGATCCCAATTGAATTCAATAGTTTTCATCATATAAGAACCAACACAAGAATTATCGAGCATGGATTGATCATTATGAGAAAGCCGAGCATAAAAATTATGAATGATAACTTCCCTCAGAATTTCATGATTGGGGCATGAATATAACATTTTCTTAAGCCTCCCCTAAGCTAGAGCGATACTTTCTCCTTCACGAGGCCAAAAATTATATATATAATTCCGATCACGATGAACTAGATGCATGGGATAAAACTTTTGGTGATATTCCAATTGTAAACGATTCCAGCTCCATGATCCAAGATCATCACATAGCCTATACCATGTCAATGCTTTTCCCTCCAAAGATAAAGGGAAAACCTTCTTCTTAACTTCATCTCCAGGTAAAACTGCAAGCTTAAATAATCCACAAATCTCGTTCACATATGAAAGGTGCATATCAGGATATTCAGTTCCGTCTCCTGCATAAGGTTTAGCAAGCAGTTGTTCTAACATACCCGTAGGAATTTCATAGTAACATTTTCAGTAGGTGCTGTAGGTTGAGGGGCAACTAATTGTGGTTCCGGTTGAGGTAAAGATACCCCGAACAAACCCCTCAAAGGATTGTTCTCCATAGTAGCAAGTAGCAATAAATTTCAGCGCGTAGTATAAGTTTTTTCCTTACCGATTTCAACTTACCAAGATAGCTTCACTCCCCGGCAACGGCGCCAGAAAAGAGTCTTGACGACCCACAAGTATAGGGGATCAATCATATTCCTTTCGATAAGTAAGAGTGTCGAACCCAATGAGGAGCAGAAGGAAATGACAAGCGGTTTTCAGCAAGGTAATTTCTGCAAGCACTGAAATTGTAGGTAAGAGATAGTTTGATAGCAAGGTAATTGGTAACGGGCAAGTAATGGTAATGGTAAACAAGGTGCAGCAAGGTAGCCCAATCCTTTTGAGGAAAAGGACCGGCCAGACCAATCACTAGTAATAGGCAAAGTGTTCTTGAGGGTACACGGGAATTTCTTCTAGTCACTTTTATCATGTTGGTTTGATTCGTGTTCGCTACTTTGATAATTTGATATGTGGGTGGACCGGTGCTAAGCTGCTGTTCTTACTTGAACTAACAACCTACTTATGATTAACCCCATCGCAAGCATCCGCAACTACGAGAAAAGTATTAAGACAAAGTCTAACCATAGCATTAAACATATTGATCCAAATCAGCCCCTTACAAAGTAGCGCATAAACTAGGGTTTAAGCTTCTGTCACTCTAACAACCCATCATCTAATAACTACTCCACAATGCCTTCTCTTAGGCCCATGAATGGTGAAGTGTCATGTAGTCGACGTTTACATGACACCACTAAGGGAATCACAACATACATATCATCAAAATATCGAACACATATCAAATTCACATGATTACTTGCAACATGACCTCTCCCGTGACCTCAAGAACAAAGGTAACTACTCACAAATAATAAACATGCTCAAGATCAAAGAGGTATTGAATAGAATATTGGATATGAACATATAATCTTCCACCAAATAAACCATATAGTAATCAACTACGCAAGGTAATCAACACTACTAGTCACCCACAGGTACCAATCTGAGGTTCTGGTACAAAGATTGAACACAAGATATGAACTAGGGTTTGAGAGGAAATGGTGTTGTTGAAGATGTTGATGAAGATTGGCCTCCCAAAGATGAGAGGGGTGTTGGTGATGACGATAGCTTCGATTTCCCCCTCCGGGAGGGAAGTTCCCCCGGCAGAATAGCTCCGCCGGAGGGCAAAAGTGCTCCTGCCCAAGTTCCGCCTCTAGGCGGCGGCGCTTCGTCCCGAAAGTCCTCCTCTGATTTTTTTCTAGGTCAAGAGTGACCTTATACCAGAAGATGGGCACCGGAGGTGGGCCAGGCTGAGCACAACCCATCAGGGCGCGCCCTGGTGGGTTGTGCCCACCTGGGAGGCCCCCTCCGGTAGTTTTCAACTCCAGTATTTTTTATTAAATGCAAAAATAATCTCCGTAAAATTTCAGCTTCATTGGAGTTGTGCAGAATAGGTATCTCTGACGTGCTTTTCTTTAGTCCAGAATTCCAGCTGCCGGTATTCTCCCACCTTGTGTAAACCTTGCATATTATGAGAGAAAAGGCATTAGAATCACTCCCCAAAGCATTATTATTCAACAAAACAAAGTAAATAACAGTAGGAAATCATGATGCGAAATGGATGTATCAATGGTCAGCTCAGTCACCTTATTGTCAAGATCATTGAAATTTTGTCTCCACTATCCTCTCAAGGCTCTTCTGGTTCAGCAGTAGCTCCGTTATGTTCTTCTCCATTCCCTGGATAGTACTAACAAGATAGGCCATCTGATCACTGATACGTCCATTCTGCATCATGATTTTTTATTCATATTTATGTTATTTTTGTCCATTATTCCCTATTATCAAAAATTTATTATTATCTTTCTCTCTGAATATGCAAGGTACATCACAAAGAGAGAAATATCTGAAAACTGGAATTCTGGAATGAAAACCGAGGAAAAGGTAGAAAAATCACCAAACTCCAAATGACCTGAAACTTTAGAGGGAATTTTTATTGAATATTTAATATTTAAGGGCCAAAAATATACCAGAGGGGGGCCACCAGCTGGCCACAAGCCAACAGGCCCTCCCCCCCAGGCCGCGCCTTGATGGCTTGTGGGGCCCCTGCTAGCCTCCCGATGCTCCTCTTCTCCTATATGGTGTGTTTCACGCTAGAAAAAAGCATAAGCAACTTTTCGGGACGAAGCGCCGTCGTCTCGAGGAGGAAACCTCGGCAGAGGCCCTTTTGTACTCCGGCAGTCAGATTCTGCTGGGAAAATTCCTCTCCGGGAGGGGAGATCCAAGCCATCGTCATCACCAACGCTTCCTCCTTCGTGGGAGGACCAATTGTCATCAACATCTTCACCAGCATCTTCTCATCTCCAACCCTAGTTCATCTCTTGTATTCAATCCTTGTCTCAAAACCTCAGATTGGTACCTGTGGGTTACTAGTTCTGTTGATTACGTCTTGTAGTTGATGGTTGTTGGACTACTTGGTGGAAGATATTTTGTTCAGATCCTTAACCATTATTATTACACCTATGATCTTGAACATGTTGATAGGGTGTGAGTAGTTACTATTGTTCCTAAGGACATGGGAGAACTCTTGTTATAAGTAATCATCTAAAGTTGGTATTCGTTCAATATTTTGACGATATGTATGTTGTTACTTCTCTTAGTAGTGTCATGTGAACGTCGACTACATGACACTTCCCCATGTTATGGGCCAAAGGTAAGTCATTGTGGAGTAACAAGCAGATGATGGGTTGCTAGAGTGACAAAAGCTTAAACCCAGTTTATGCATTGCTTCATAAAGGGCTGTTTTGGATCCACATGTTTCATGCTATGGTTAGATTTATCTTAATTCTTATTTCATAGTTGCGGATGCTTGTGAGATGGGGTAATCATAAGTAGGTTCTTAGTTCAAGTAAGAACATCACCTTAGCACCGGTCCACCCACATATCAAATTATCAAAGTAGCGAACGCGAATCAACTCAACATGATGAACATGACTAGACAGAAATTCCCATGTGTCCTTGGGAGCACTTGCTTAATATAAGAATACTTTTAGGCATGTCCTTTGCTATAAAAAGGATTGAGCTACCATGCTGCACCTTTGTTACTATTGTCACTCGTTACTTGTTAAGAATTATCTTGCTACAACTATCTACTATTGATACTTACAACACTTGGAGAGAATACCTTGCTGAAAACCGCTTGTCATTTCCTTTTTCTCCTCGTTGGGTTCGACACTCTTACTTATCGAAAGGACTACGATTGGTCCCCTATACTTGTGGGTCATCAAGATTATTTTCTTGCATCGTTGCCGGGGAGTGAAGCGCCTATGGTAACTGGAAATTGGTAAGGAAACATTTTCTATACGTGCTGAAATTTGTTGTTGCTTGTCGCTATGAATGGTCACCCTTTGAGTGGCTTGTTCAGGGCATCTTCGCTCAAACTAAAGATGAGGAAATTGTTCCTCAACCTACTGAACCTACTAAAAATATTTATTATGAGATTCCTTCGGGTATGCTTGAAAAATTATTATCTAATCCATATGATGGAACGACTCATCCTGATTATCATTTGATATTTGTCGATGAAGTTTGTGGATTATTTCACGTTGTAGGGTTGTCTTGGGACAAAGTTAAGAAGAAAGTTTTACCTTTATCTTTGGAGGGAAAGGCTTTAATGTGGTACAGTCTATTGGACAATTTTGGATCATGGGACTGGAATCGATTGAAGCTAGAATTTCACCAGAAGTTTTATCATATGCATCTAGTCCATCGTGATCAGAATTTTATTTATAATTGCTGGCCTCGTGATGGAGAAAGTATTGCTCAAGCTTGGGGGAGGCTTAAGTCTATGATGCACACCTTCCCCAAGCATGAGTTCTCAATAAAAACTATTATACAAAAAATTTATGCTCGACTTTCTCATGATGATCAAGTACTACTCGATTCTTCTTCGACTGGTTCCTTCATGAAAAGGACTATTGAATTCAAATGGGATATTTTGGAAAGATTTAAAGGCAACTCTAAAGATTGGAAACTCGAGAAAGGTAAAGAGTCAGGTATAAAGCTCAAGTTTGATTGTGTAAAAGCTTTTATGGAAACGGATGCTTTCTATACGTTTAGTAATAAATTTGGCCTTGACTCTGATATAGCAGCTTCTTTGCGTGAATCATTTGCTACTCATGTTGATCTCCCTAACGAGAAGTGGTTTAATTACCATCCACCCATTGAAAATCAATTAGAGAAACCTATTAAAATTGAGAAGGAAGAAATAATTGTTAGCCACGTTGATCCAATTGTTCCTACTGCTTACATAGAGAAGCCACCTTTCCCTGTTAGAATTAGGGAGCATGCTAAAGCTACAACTATGATAAATAAAAGTCATATTAGGACACCTACACCTTTTGAACAAATAAATGTTGAGCCTAAAGTTGATATGGTTAAATATCTTCTAGTGGATAACATTGATGGTCAAGTTATTTACTTATGCGGTGAAGCTGCTAGAATTGCAAAACCTGCTAGAAACGAGCAAGATGAGTTGGATAAAATAAACCAGTTGTTGGCATGCCTGTGGTTTTAGTTAAAATTGGAGATCATTGTTATCATGGCTTATGTGACCTTGGTGCTAGTGTTAGTGCTGTTCTTTTTACTTTATATCAAGAAATTATGAATGCCATAGCACCATCTGAGCTCGAAGACATTGATGTTACTATTAAACTTGCAAACAGAGACACTATTACACCACTTGGGATTGTTAGGGATGTTGAAGTCTTTTGTGGAAAAGTAAAGTACCCCACCGATTTCCTAGTACTTGGTTCAAAAAAAAGATAACTTTTGTCCCATTATATTTGGTAGACCATTCTTGAATATTGTTAATGCTGAAATTAATTGTGTTACTGAGAAGGTCAAAGTATGCTTTGGCGATGTGTATCATGAATTTAACTTTTCCAAATTTGGTGGACAACCACTTGAGAAAGAATTACCTAGTAAGGATGAAATAACCGGTCTTGCTTCTATTGTCGTACCTCCTACCGATCCGTTGGAACAATATTTACTAGACCATGAAAATGATATGCATATGAATGAAAGAAATGAAATAGATGACATATTTCTTAAACAAACACCTATTCTCAAACACAACTTACCAGTTGACATTTTAGGGGATCCTCCTCCACCCAATGGAGATCCCGTGTTTGAGTTAAAGATTTACCCGATACCTTGAAATATGCTTACCTTGATGAAAACAAGATATATCGTGTTATTATCAGTGCTAACCTTTCAGAGCATGAAGAAAACAAATTACTTAAAACTCTAAAGAAGAATCGGGCTAATATTGGATATACTCTTGATGATCTTAAAGGCATAAGCCCCACTCTATGTCAGCACAAGATTAATTTGTAACCAGATGCTAAACCTGTTGTCGATCATCAATGCTGCTTAAATCCTAAGATGAAGGAAGTGGTAAGAACTGAAATACTCAAGCTTCTGGAGGAAGGTATAATTTATCCTATTGATGATAGTAGATGGGTAAGTCATGTTCATTGTGTCCGTAAGAAAGGTGGTATAACGGTTGTACCTAATGATAAAAAAGTGCTTATACCACAAAGAATAGTAACTGGTTATAGGATGGTGATTGATTTCAAGAAATTAAACAAAGCTACTAGGAAAGATCGCTACCCTTTGCCTTTTATCGATCAAATGCTAGAAATATTATCTTAGCACACACACTTTTGTTTTCTTGATGGATACTCTGGTTTTTCCCAAATACCTATGTCAAAAGAGGATCAAGAGAAAACTACCTTCACTTTCCCTTTTGGAACTTATGCTTATAGGCGTATGCCTTTGGGTTTATGCAATGCACCTGCTACCTTTCAAAGATGTATGACTGCTGATACTCTGATTTTTGTGAAAAGATTGTTGAGGTTTTCATCGATGATTTTTCCGTCTATGGGACTGCTTTTGATGATTGCTTAAGCAATCTTGATCGAGTTTTACAGAGATGTGAAGAAACTAATCTTGTCTTGAATTAGGAAAAGTGCCATTTCATGGTGAATGAAGGCATAGTGCTTGGGCATAAAATTTTTGAATGAGATATTGAAGTGGACAAAGCTAAAGTTGATGCAGCTGAGAAAATGCCATGCCCAAAAGATATCAAAGGTTTAAGAAGTTTCCTTTGTCATGCTGGTTTCTATAGGCATTTTATCAAAGATTTCTCAAAGATTTCTAGGCCGTTAACTAATCTCCTTCAAAAAGATATTCCTTTTGTTTTTGATGAATATTGTGTAGAAGCTTTTGAAATACTTAAGAAAGCTTTGATTTCTGCTCCCATTGTTCAACCACCTGATGATTGGAATTTGCCATTTGAAACTATGTGTGATGCTAGTGATTATGTTGTTGGTGTTGTTCTAGGACAAAGAGTAGACAAGAAATTGTATGTTATTCATTATACTAGTAAAACTCTAGAGCTCCCCAAAGAAATTATGCCACCATTGAAAAGGAATTTTTAGCAGTTGTCTTTGCATGTGATAAGTTTAGACCTTATATCGTTGATTCCAAAGTAACTATTCATAGTGATCATGCTGCTATTAAACACCTTATGGAAAAGAAAGATGTTGAACCTAGACTTATTAGGTGGGTGCTTTTACTTCAAGTGTTTGACTTGCATATCGTTGATAGGAAGGGAGCTGAAAACCCGATAGCAGATAACTTGTTTAGAATGGAAAATGTTCTTGATGACCCATTGCCTATTGATGATAATTTTCCTGATAAACAACTTGCTGCTATAAATACTTCACATAGTACTCCTTGGTATGCTAATTATGCTAATTATATTGTCACTAAATATATACCTAACTTCACTTACCAACAAAAGAAGAAATTCTTTTATGATTTGTGACATTACTTTTGGGATGACCCACATCTTTATGAAGAAGGAGTAGATGGTGTTATTAGACGTCATGTACCTGAGCATGAACTGGGACAGATCCTACGGAAGTGTCACTCCGAGGCCTACGGAGGACATCATACTGGCGACAGAACTGCACACAAGGTATTACAATCATGTTTTTATTGGCCTACTCTTTTCAAAGATGCTCTTAATTATGTCCTTTCATGTAATGAATGCCAAAGAGTTGGTAACGTTGGTAAACGTCAGGAAATGCCTAAGAATTATTCAATTGCCATTGAACCATTTGATGTTTGTGGTTTTGACTTCATGGGACCTTTTCCTTCCTCAAATGGATATACTCATATTTTAGTTGCTGTTGATTATGTTACTATGTGGGTAGAGGCTATTCCAACTAGTAGTGCTGATCATAACACTCTATTAAAATTCTTAAGGAAATTAGTTTTATGAGGTTTGGATTCCCTAGATACTTAATGACTGATGGTGGTTCACATTTTATTCATGGTGCTTTCCGTAAACTTCTAGCAAAATATGGCGTTAACCATAGAATCGCATCACCTTATCATCCTCAGTCTAATGTCCAAGTTGAATTGAGCAATTGAGAAATAAAATTAATCTTGCAAAAGACTGTCAATAGATCCAGGAAGAATTGGTCTAAGAAACTAGATGATGCTTTATGGGCTTATAGAACTGCTTATAAGAACCACATGGGGATGTCCCCATATAAAATGGTGTATCGAAAAGCTTGTCATTTACCTCTTGAGTTAGAACATAAGGCTCATTGGGCAATTAAGGAAATTAATTATGATTTTAAGCTTGCCGGAGAGAAGAGGTTATTTGATATAAGCTCATTAGATGAATGGAGGACACAATCATACGAAAATGCTAAATTGTTTAAAGAAAAGGTTAAAAGATGGCATGACAAAAGGATTCAAAAACGGGAATTAAATGTAGGAGACCTTATGCTTTTATACAATTCTCGTTTTAGAATTTTTCCAGGAAAACTCTTATCCAAATGGGAAGGTCCATATGTTGTCGAAGAGGTCTTTCGCTCCGGTGCTATAAAAAATAATAACTTCGAAGGCAAAAACCCAAGAGTGGTTAATGGGCAAAGGATCAAGCATTATATTTCAGGTACACCCATTAATGAGGAGACTAATGTCATTCAAGTTATAACACCGGAAGAGCACATATGTGAGGCCTTCCGGAACACTCCAGAAACCTAAAAAAGGGGTAGGTATGTGGTATGGTAAGTAAACCGACTCCAAAAATTACAAAACAATAGTTTCTATTGGTTTTTGTATTTTAAAAAAATTCAAAAAATAAAAAGGAGTCAGGGGACCCACGATGGAGGAACAAGCCAACAGGGGGCCCCCTGGGTGCGCTCTGATGGCTTGTGGAGCCCTCGTGCGCCTCCCGGACACCGATTTCTTCCCGAGCACATATTCTGACCTAGAAAAAATCATTATATATACTCCCATATGTTTTGACCACCGCATCGCGAGTTTCCTCTCTATTCTTGTTTCGAGCTATTTTTCTCACGATCTAGATCGCCATGACTTGCCCAAGTTCATCCACAGACAAGTTCTTCGAGAAGGTCATCAACCCCTACCTGCCAGAGGTGATGAAGCACCCTCAAGACATTGAGATTCATGAGGGGGTGCTCCACATTGGGGATGTCCAAGGTCCCAAGAAGGAGGGAAGTGCAAAGGCCAGGCTTATGGCAGTGGATCAGGAGATCTTCAAGTGCCAAGGGGTGGTTGAACGTGGTCTGAGTGCTAATCACTCTATGATCACGGACTTCATCCGTGAAAACAAGATGGACACAAGGAGCGTGGGAGAAGCTATCTTCAAGCTTCAAGAGAGGATCGAGCACCTCCAAGATCAATTCTATGAACTTCAAAACCAAAATTGTGAGTATGAATCTAGGTTTAAACTGATGAGCCTTGCCACCGATTTCAGGATTCCGGAGACAAGAGATTCTTTCTAAGATGGGTAACCTATGCCTTGGAAGATGGAGGACCACCTCACGCCACCACCATCATCGAAGAACACTTGAGTACATGTGTATGGGCACCACCACTAGCCTGTTCCAAGCTTGGGGGAGGCACCCCGGTATCGTATCACCATCACTTTTACCATCATTACCTATTTTTGTTTGATCTTTAGTTTTTCGTGATTTAGAAAAATAAAGTTTCAGATTTGCTTTGCTTAGGATTTTGCTTTGAGATCAACCAACCCTTGTAAACCGAGTATGAGAGTTATATAATAAAGATTAGTTGAGTCCGTGTGCTTTACTCTCTTGCATCAATCATCATAGCATGACAATAAAAAGAATAGGAAAGATCATATGCTTATCTCATGGGGAGTAATGACTTCACATAAAAAGAAAGAATGAGCTATGAAAATTGTTGGGAATAAAACAAACGTAACCTTAGTCATTGTTATAATCTATGCAAGCCTATGATATAGAAGAGAAGATCCACATACAAATACACTATCTTGGACATCATCTATGATTGCGAACCCTCACCAAATATTAAATAATGATCAAGTATTGAAGTTGGACATGGAAGACAACCTAATGGTCATGATTGCTTACATTTGCATAGAAGTTATATAGTCATGGATCCTTTAACATGTGATGTTTCTTTTAGATCTTTTGCTAGCCAAAATTTCCCCACCAAGTAGAGATACTACTTGTGCATACATAGCCCCTTAAACCCGGTTGCTTTTCTTGAGAGTCCACCATTCCTACATATGGATTGAATAAGATCCTTCAAGTAAGTTGCCATCGGTGCACAAGCAATAAAAATTGCGTATAATCATGTATGATCTTTTATTGAAAGGGAAAATAAGCTTTGTACGATCTTGTGATGACGAAGAAATAAAAACGACGGATTGCATAATAAAGTTCGCTATCACAAGGGGCAATATAAAGTGACGTTCCTTTGCACTAAGAGATTGCATATTTAAACAAATAAAACTGCATGACAACCTCTGCGTCCCTCTGCGAAGGGCCTATCTTTTACTTCCATAAAGATTTTACTTTCACACAAGAGTCATTAATACATTCCCTTCTTTTAATTTATAAATTCTCTTAGTTGGCAAGAATCACGTGTTGAGGAAAGATCGAGATATATATATATATCCATTTGAATGTAAGAAACCATGATTCATTATTATTGACATTATCCTTGAGGTAAATGAGTTGGGTGGCAAATAAAGCCCCTATCTTCCTATGTGTCCGCCAAAAACGTTAGCTCCAAAAATATGCAATGAGTGTCAAAAATCATAGATGGCTAAGTGATAGGTGAGTATGCGGACTTGCTAGAATGAAAGCTCCAATATAAACTCTTCTCTTGAATATGATGAATTATGATTATCTCCATGACTAAAACCCCGTTTGTTGGTTGTCAATAAGGTTCATGTTTCATACTTCGATAATTGTGAATAGATCTTTACTTGTTTATGAGAAGTTATATGATAAAATGTTTGCTGCTATAATGATATTCATGATGCTCTCATGTCCGTATTCTGTATTTATTGGCACCTCTCTCTCAAATTATGTGGTCATTATTCTCGAGCTCGGCTTTCGCTTGAGGACAAGCGAGATCTAAGCTTCGGTGAGTTGATACGTCCATTCTGCATCATGATTTCTTATTCATATTTATGTTATTCTTCTCCATTATTACCTATTATCATACAATTCTTATGCTCTTTCTCTCTGAATATGCAAGGTACATCACAAAGAGAGAAATATCTAAAAACTGGAATTTTGGACTGAAAACTGAGGAAAAGGCAGAAAAATAACCAGACTCCAAATGACCTCAAACTTCACCAGGAATTTTTATTGAATATTTAAGAATTTCAGGGCCAAAAATATACCAGAGGGGGGCCACCAGCTGGCCACAAGCCAACAGGGCGCCCCCCAGGCCGCGCCCTGATGGCTTGTGGGACCCCTGCTAGCCTTCCAATGCCCCTCTTCTCCTATATGGTGTGTTTTACCCTAGAAAAAATCATAAGCAACTTTTTGGGAAGATGCGCCGCCGTCTCGAGGCGGAAACCTGGGCAGAGGCCCTTTTGTACTCCGGCAATCTGATTCTGTCGGGGAAATTCCTCTCCAGGAGGGGGAGATCGAAGCCATCGTCATCACCAACGCTTCCTCCTTTGTGGGAGGACAAATCCTGATCAACATCATCACCATCACCGTCTCATCTCCAACCCTAGTTCATCTCTTGCATTCAATCTTTGTCTCAAAACCTTAGATTGGTACCTGTGGGTTACTAGTTGTGTTGATTACATCTTGTAGTTGATGCTCACTGGATTACTTGGTGGAAGATATTATTTTCAAATCCTTAATCATTCTCATTACACCTATGATCTTGAACATGTTGATGGGGTGTGAGTAGTTACTATTGTTCCTAAGGACATGGGAGAAGTCTTGTTATAAGTAATCATGTAAAGTTGGTATTCCTTAAATATTTTGATGATATGTATGTTGTTACTTCTCTTAGTGGTGTCATGTGAACGTCGACTACATGACACTTCACCATGTTACGGGCCTAAGGGAAGTCATTGTGGTGTAACAAGTAGATGATGGGTTGCTAGAGTGACGGAAGCTTAAACCCAATTTATGTGTTGCTTCATAAGGGGCTGATTTGGATCCACATGTTTCCTGCTATGGTTAGATTTATCTTAATTCTTCTTTCGTAGTTGCAGATGCTTGTGAGAGGGGGTAATCATAAGTAGGTTGTTAGTTCAAGTAAGAACAGCACCTTAGCACCGGTCCACCCACATATCAAATTATCAAAGTTGTGAACGCGAATCAACTCAACATGATGAACATGACTAGACAGAAATTCTCATGTGTCCTCGTTACTATAAAAAGGATTGGGCTACCTTGCTGCATCTTTGTTACTATTGTCACTCGTTACTTGTTATGAATTATCTTGCTACAAAACTATCTACTATTGTTACTTACAGCACTTGCATGGAATACCTTGCTGAAAACCGCTTGTCATTTGCTTCTGCTCCTCGTTGGGTTCGACACTCTTACTTATTGAAAGGACTACGATTGATCCCCTATACTTGTGGGTCATCAATCACCCTTCTTCTTGAGAACTGGGGCACTAGTGGCTTTTGCTGCTTCTGCTTGGGCCTCTGCCTCAATCTCTGCGTGTGTAGTAGATGAAGTGGGATGAGAAGGATCCATCACCACAACATTATCCTCGAACTCTTGCTGAAGTGCAGGTGTGTTCGATCAAGTAGATAGAGGCTCTTTCCAATGTTGGACTTGATGACCATCTGTATGTATGGAGCATATCCACAAGATCTCTTTTGATGAGAAGCAATCCTCTTGATGGTCTCAACTATGAGATCCTTCACCCCGATCCTAGTGTGGTTGTCCACATGATGCAGCATGTTTATAGAATATCCACGGATCACCTTATCATCTCCTGATTTGGCAATCAAAGTGTGCATCAATATGGTGCTGGAGGTAGTCAATCCTGCGTGGAGGAAATATACTGAGCCAAGCTTGTGAGTCTTCACATACTCCTTGGGAATGGGTGTGTACATGTTTGCAATAGAATTGTGGTTCATCTTGGATTCAGAGTACACATCCAAGTCTCTCTCCTGCCCCTTTGGGACTCCTAAGATGGTAGCCCACTCATCAATGGCAGACTTGTACCTGGTGCCTTCTGTCATCCATACTATCCTTCCATCTGGATAGAAGTGAGTAGTGGATTAGAATTGCATGATCAGCTCATCATTCCATGTAGTCATTTCATTGCCTATGTACTCATCAAGGTCCAATACCCTAAAGTTCTCCTGGACATGGGGGAAGTAGTTGTCGGCCCAATGGGAACTAGGGTACAACAACTCATCTGCCGCTTGCCCTGAGGACGACAATTGGGCCGGCCCACGAAAGATGGCTCTACCCCGGACGCTTCGGAGGGAGCTGCCCCGCGAGGGGCAAGCCTACTGAGGCCCCTTGCCGCTAGATCAAGCCCTGCTAAGGTCACCAGGCACCAGATCGCCTCGTGAGGCTCCCTTGGCGAGGCCGCCCCACTAAGCAGGTCGTACGACGCCAGCTATGGGGCTCCGCGTCCATCATGTGGATGACGTCCCACGGTCAGGATAAGGACGGCGGGGCGTGACCGAAGCCAGTTTCCATTTTGGTCATAAGGGAGCAGCTGCGCTTGCCTTCCCCAAAGCAAGTCCCAAAGTTTGCCATTCCGGTGAAAAGAATATCATGGCAGATCAGGGCGCTAAGATGGAGGTCATCCCTGTGCCCACAAGCGCATCAGGATGACCACTTTATCAGGCGAAGACCGCCTTTAGTCAGGATAAGGGGAAGAGGACCAAGGCACTACAAGAGGAACAGGGCCGCTTCCATGTAAGGGGGTCGAGCCATTCCCCCCTCCCCTCACACCTGGTGTACCTCGAGCTACAAGCTCATTGCCGAAAAATTCAACACAGGTTAGAGTAGGGTGTTACACAGCACGGTGGCCCGAACCTGGGTAGCTCGCGCATCCCCATCGTGCCCGGCGTGAGTGAGTGAGCTCGTCGCCGATCTTGTCGTGCTTGTCGTCGTGTTGCCGGTTGCCAAGGCAAGCCCCCAGTGTTTGAACCCTAGTTCTTGGAGAAGTTCTTGGATGTAGATCCCAGATTCCGACATTTGTCATGCCAGGTAGGGGGACTTGCCGTGTTCGCGCCTTCAACCTCGACGTCAACATCAACATGGACGAAGCCACCGCTCGCCGGGAACGGGCTGCACGTCGAGCTGCCGCCAGAATCCCCGCAGTGCCCGCTGCCCGAGATGCCTCAGGGTGGCGCCATCACGCCGCCACCGAGCCCATTGGGGAGCGGGTGGCCTCCTCCGTTCACCTGTCGGTGAACGAGCAGGCGCGTGGCCACTCCGCCACCGCCTCCTCGCTTGCGCGTCACGACCCTTCTGCCCCGCACGCCACACTGCTCATGGCATAGGAGCTGCTATGCTACCGTCCCACCGAGGATGGCTGCGACGCCTGGCTCGGGCGCAACACCGAGCTCGTCGATGCAGCGGGCCATGGACAGGCGTCCTCTCACTCTCTGCCCCCTCCGCCGTCGTGCGCCGACTAGTCTGGCAAAGACACTCCTCCTCCTCGTCCGGCTAGAGACGCAGCCGAACAGCGCCCTACAGCACGCGCTCCGGAGACGTCCCACGGGCCGTCCGCGCCGGCCATCGACGACGACGGCTGCCAGATCGTCCGCCGCGTGCCCCTGGATGCAAGCGTGATCCTCGAGAAGGCATGCAACCGTCAGGATCACGTCCTCCATGACGTTGCAATGGCTGGGCGCCAGAACCGCGCGGCCCTCGACAGAGGTGTCATCACCACGAGGGGCTACCTAGCCCTTGCTCCCGAGCTACGCCGCGTGGTGTGGCCCAGCAAGTTCAAGCCAGAGCTTCCTCCTCGCTACGATGGCAGCGCCAACCCCAGGGAGTTCCTCCTGCTCTACACCATCAGCATCCAGGCCGCGAGGGGTGATGCCCGAGTCATGGCGAACTGGTTCCCCATGGCCCTCAAGGACGCTGCACGCGCGTGGCTCATGAACCTCCCCGATGCGTCCATCTCTTCATGGGAAGACCTGTGCAAGAAGTTCGTCGCCAACTTCACGGGCATGAGCGAACATCCCCTCATGGTCAACGACCTGCGAGCCGCGCGCCAGCGCCCTGACGGGCCCCTCCGAAAGTTCATCCAACACTTCAGCCAGTTGCGCAACAGGATCCCGAAGGCTTCCGATACCGCAATCGTCTCCGCCTTCACCAGTGCCGTCACCGATGTGAAGATGCGCGAGAAGCTCTCCATCAGGGATGAGGTCGACTCCGCAGCAGAGCTATTCATCCTCGCCGACCGTAGGCCGAAGAGGGATACCTTCGCCTCCACAACGACCCTGACGCTGAGCATGGCGAAGGGAAGTCCAAGGGCAAAGACACCAAGCGCAAGGGTCCTACCGTGCTCACGACGGAGCTGGACTACAAGCGTGTCCGCGCCCACAACGAGGCCAAGAAGGACGACCATCCTGTTTGCGCCTACCACAACATGAACTCCCAAAGCACTGAAGACCGCTATGAATCAAGCTGCTTCGCGAGGGCCGCACCGATCGCCGCGACAGCCGCAAGGAGTGCGGCAGTGGCCGCAGTGGCAGCAACGTAGTTGGCCGCTTGGGTGACAACAACGACAATGGCGTACACGACAACAACCGTCAGAGCTGGCTGAACCAGTCGCGGCGGGCTGACCCTCAGGCCAACACCACCCCACCGCGCGCCAACGACCTCCCTGCCGCTGAGAATGCTGGGGGCTACCAAGAGCCCCTCAAGGTGGTCAGCATCCTCGGCAGGGCCCAGGCCCCTCCGTCCAATCGCCTTTTCAAGAAGTTCTCTCATGAGGTGAACACGGCCCTCCCGACGCTCGAGTCCGCCAGCCGCCTCAAGTGGTGTGAGCTCCCCATAGCCTTCGATGGCAGCGAACACCCCATGTCCATGAAGGTCGTGGATACCATCCCCCTGTTGTGCACTCCTACTATCAGCAACGTGGCCGACACCAAGATGCTCATGAACGGCGGGGAAGGCCTCAACGTACTCTCTTTGGAGACCTTCGAGACGCTTCAAGTGCCCTACGAGCGCCTGATGCCCACTAGGCCCTCCTCGGGCATCACTGACGGCTCCACCATTCCCGTGGGGCAGGTGCACCTTCCCGTCACCTTTGGCACCCACAGGAACTACCATACGGAGTTCATCATCTTTGATGTGGCTTACATCGACCTGCCCTACAACGCCATCTTGAGTTACTCGGCCCTCTCCAAGTTCATAGTCGTGACACACCACGCCTAAGGCCTAGTCAAGATGTCTGGCTACGGAGGTACCATCACCATCCGCTGCGATGAGAAGGACGCGATGCACACCCTAGAGCACACCTACAAGGCCGCTGCCACCGCGTACCCTGCTGATGAGGACACCCCTAGGCTTGCCGAGGAGGTGCCTGTGAAGTAGAAGCCCATGCTCTCTCAAGAGCGGGCCGAGTCCAGGAAGGCGTCACTGGAGGGGGGCGACGCATGCCCCTCCCTTGCCGTCAGCAGCGACCCTTCCTCCAAATAGGAAGGTGCGCTCGTCACCTTCCTCCGAGGAAGCTCTGATGTGTGGGCTTGAGTAGCATCAGGCATGCCCGGCCTGCCGAGGGAGGTGATCGAGCACCACCTAGATGCGTGCTAGAGCGTGCAGCCCGTCAAGCCCAAGGTTCCTAAGAAGTAGGAAGTTTTCACCCAGGAAGTCAACAAGCCCTAGGATGCAGGAATCGCCCGTGAAGCTCCCCACCCCAAGTGGATCATCAACCCCACCCCCGTCGCCAAACCGCGCAGCAGCAGGCGCATGCGCGTCGACTTTGTCGCCCTCAACCAGGCTCGCCCTGTGAGCCCCTTCCCTCCTCCACCTTTGCTCATGCGTATGCCTTTTGACCCTGAGGGTGCCGCAACGACCTTCGCGAGGCTGATGCGCATGAGCCCGGAGTCCCGCGTCGCAAGACATGCAGACGTGCTTAACAACCACCGCGGCTCTGATGACCCACAAGTATAGGGGATCTATCATAGTCCTTTCGATAAGTAAGAGTGTCGAACCCAACAAGGAGCAGAAGGAAATGACAAGCAGTTCTCAGAAAGGTATTCTCTGCAAGCACTGAAATTATCGGTAACAGATAGTTTTGTGATAAGATAATTCGTAACGGGTAGCAAGTAACAAGTATAAATAAGGTGCAGCAAGGTGGCCCAATCCTTTTTATAGCAAAGGACAAGCCTGGACAAACTCTTATATATAGCAAAGCGCTCCCGAGGACACATGGGAATTACTATCAAGCTAGTTTTCATCATGCTTATATGATTCGCGTTCGTTACTTTGATAATTTGATATGTGGGTGGACCGGTGTTTGGGTGCTGCCCTTACTTGGACAAGCCTCCCACTTATGATTAACCACTCTCGCAAGCATCCGCAACTACGAAAGAAGAATTAAGATAAATCTAACCATAGCATGAAACGTGTGGATCCAAATCAGCCACTTACAAAGCAACGCATAAACTAGGGTTTAAGCTTCTGTCACTATAGCAACCCATCATCTACTTATTACTTGCCAATGCCTTCCTCTAGGCCCAAACAATGGTGAAGTGTCATGTAGTCGACGTTCACATAACACCACTAGAGGAGGGACAACATACATCTCATCAAAATATCGAACGAATACCATATTCACATCATTACTCATAACAAGACTTATCCCATGTCCTCAGGAACAAACGTAACTACTCACGAAGCATATTCATGTTCATAATCAGAGGAGTATTAATTATCATTAAGGATCTGAACATATGATCTTCCACCAAGTAAACCAACTAGCATAAACTGGAAGGACTAATCAACACTACTAGCAACCCACAAGTACCAATCTGAGGTTTTGAGACAAAGATCGGATACAAGAGATGAACTAGGGTTTGAGAGGAGATGGTGCTGGTGAAGATGTTGATGGAGATTGACCCCCTCTCGATGAGAGGATCGTTGGTGATGACGATGGCTTCGATTTCCCCCTCCGGGAGGGAAGTTTCCCCGGCAGAACAGCTCCGCCGGAGCCCTAGATTGGTTCTGCCCAAGTTCCGCCTCGAGACGGCGGCGCTTCGCCCCGAAAGCTCTGTTATAATTTTTTTCAGGTCAAAACCCTCCATATAGCACAAGATGGGCACCGGAGGCCTGCCAGGTGGGCCACAAGCCACAGGGGCGCGCCCAGGGGGGTAGGGCGCGCCCCCCTGGCTTGTGACTGCCTGGTGGGCCCCCTGGTGTATTTCTTTCGCCCAGTATTTTTTATATATTCCAAAATAATTCTCCGTAGATTTTTAGGACTTTTGGAGTTGTGCATAATAGGTATCTCAGATTTGCTCCTTTTCTAGTCCAGAATTCCAGCTGCCGGCATTCTCCCTCTTCATGTAATCCTTGTAAAATAAGAGAGAAAAGGCATAAGTATTGTACCATAATGTGTAATAACAGCCCATAAAGCAATAAATATCGATATAAAAGCGTGATGCAAAATGGACGTATCAACTCCCCCAAGCTTAGACCTCGCTTGTCCTCAAGCGAAAGCCGAAATCGATAAATATGCCCACATGTTTAGAGATAGAGGTGTCGATAAAATAAAATACGGACATGAGGGCATCATGATCATCTTTAGGACAGCAACATATATTGACATATAATCTCTTATGTTGAAGTAACAATTCATTCACAAGGTAAAGTATGAATCAAGAACTCTATTGAGAACCAACAAACTATGATCTCAGTCATTGAAACAATTCCAATTTATCATAACGTAGGAAAGAGTCAATATAAGAGCTTGTAAAGCAAATCCACATACTCAATCATCTTTTAGTCTTTCACAATTGCTAACACTCACGAGGTACCTATGATGTCAAAGCTTCAATCGGACACAGAGAAAGATAGGGGCTTATAGTATTACCTCCCAACTATTTACCTCAAGGGTAATGTCAACAGTAATAACTCATGCTCGCCCACTTCCGAGTGGATATATGTGTCTAGATCATTCCCCAACACATGACGCTTGCCAAAAGATAAAGGCGAAATAAAGAAAGTGATGGAGATCACCACGACTCTTACATAAAGGTAAGTACTAGAAAATAAAAAGTAACAGATAGGCCCTTCGCAAAGGGAAGCAGAGGTTGTCATGCGCTTTATAGTTGGATGCACAATCCCTTAATGCAAAAGAACATCACTTTATATTGCCCCTTGTGATAGAGAACTTTATTATCCAGTCCGTCGCTTTTATTTCTTCCCTATCACAAGTTCATATAAAGCTTATTTCCTCACACTAATAGATCACACAATATTTAGAGAGCAATTTTTATTGCTTGCACCGATGACAACTAACTTGAAGGATCTTACTCAATCCATAGGTAGGTATGGTGGACTCTCATGGAAAAACTGGGTTAAGGGTGTTTGGATGCACAAGTAGTATCTCTACTTGGTGCGGAATTTTTGGCTGATATGAGGTGGAAGCATGCGACACATGTTGAGGGATCTATAACCATATAACTTCTATTCGGAAGTAAGCAAACATAACCCATTATGTTGTCTTCCTTGTCCAACATCAACTTCTTAACATATAATATTTTAATGAGTGCTCACAATCATAAAAGATGTCCAAGATAATATATTTATATGTGAACCTCTCTTTCTTTATTACTTCCTTTTAATTGCCACAATGACCAATAGCTATGTTTGTCAACTCACAACAAGTTTCAATCGACATACTTCTTATATGTGAAGTCATCACTCCCCATAAGATCATCATATATACTCTTTGCTTTTATTCTATACTTCTTTCTATTTCTTTTTCTGAAGATCATAGCAAACAAGCAAAGCCCTCAACTCAAAACTACTCTTTATTCTATAACTCTCGGACTTGCTTACATAGGGGGAACATAAAGTAAAACTCAAAACTAGATCACACTAAAAACTTTATTCTACTAGATCAAGATATAATCAAAAGGATGGTGATACGATACCGGGGCACCTCCCCCAAGCTTGGCACAAGCCAAGGGGAGTGCCTATACCCATGTGTTTAGTTGTCTTGCTTCGGAGACGGTGATGTTATATTCTTGGCGATGATGCCCCTCAGAATGCGATTCTCCTACTCAAGCTTATTATTTTGCCGTCTGAGGTCCATTATTTCCTTGCGAAGTTTTCCAGTGACGGTTAGAGCTCCCGTAACCCACGGATGTTTCATTGCTGCGGGGGAAGAAGCAACACTCTTTTTCATATTTTCATAAGTAAGAAATTTGGCATTGGGAGGGATAACCGAATTCGGAATTGCTGAGCTCTGAAGTTCTTCGAACATGGCTCCAGGTTGCAGGCGAGAGGTAACTTCTTGGTCTTCCTCCATGGCATCTATTCTTTTCAAGTCGGCATCCATCTCTTCCTCCGTGGCCTACCCGAAGTGGTTGGCTTTGCTGTAAACTCCAGGCCCCGGTGTTAGGTGAAAGGCATGGTTCTCCCCGACCGACTCTTGCGAAGACATCTTGCTCTAAATCTGCTGCAGAAACAACTCAAAACAAAAACAGGAGATATTGTCGTGATACGAAGATCAAAACCTTCGGGATATTATATAATGAATTTTTGCCGACCCGAAGGAGTATACCACAAGAAAACGGAGTCCGGAGGGTACACGAGGTGGTCACAAGCCACAGGGGCGCGCCCAGGGGGGTAGGGCGCGCCCCCCTGGCTTGTCGCCTCCTCGTGCACTATTCGGACTACTTTAAATTTTCCTAATTTTTTTAAATATTCCAAAACGGATAAAATTTGTCATTGAAAAAGTTTTGGAGTCGGTTTACTTACCGTACCACATACCTATTCCTTTTCGGAGTCTGAAACGTTCTGGTAGGTCTCCCTAATGTACTCCTCTGGGGTTATGGTATTGATAATATTGGTTTCAACATTTATGGGAGTACCTGAGATATAATGTTTGATTCTTTGACTGTTCACCACCTTCGGGTTTGTGCCTTAGGCGTTGTTGATCTTGATGGCACCGGAACGGTATACTTCTTCGATAACGTAAGGACCTTCCCATTTAGAGAGAAGTTTTCCTGCAAAAAATCTTAAACGAGAATTGTATAGCAAGACATGATCACCTACATTGAATTCACACTTTTGTATCCTTCTATCATGCCATCTCTTAACGATTTCTTTAAACAACTTGGCATTCTCATAGGCTTGGGTTCTCCATTCATCAAGTGAGCTAATGTCAAATAACCTCTTCTCACCAGCAAGTTTGAAATCATAGTTGAGCTCTTTAATTGCCCAGTAATCTTTATGTTCTAGTTCAAGAGGTAAGTGACATGCTTTACCATAAACCATTTTATACGGAGACATACCCATAGGGTTTTTATAAGCAGTTCTATAAGCCCATAATGCATCATCAAGTTTCTTAGACCAATTCTTCCTAGATCTATTAACAGTCTTCTGCAAGATCAATTTAATTTCTCTATTGCTCAATTTTACTTGACCACTAGACCGAGGATGATAAGGAGATGCAATTCTATGATTAACATCGTACTTAGCAAGCAATTTACGGAAAGCACCATGAATAAAGTGTGAACCACCATCAGTCATCAAATATCTAGGGACTCCAAATCTAGGGAAAATAACTTCTTTAAGCATTTTAATAGAAGTGTTATGATCAGCGCTACTAGTTGGAATAGCTTCTACCCACTTAGTAACATAATCAACAACAACTAGAATATGAGTATACCCGTTAGATTGTGGAAAAGGTCCCATATAATCAAAACCCCAAACATCAAATGGTTCAATAACGAGAGAGTAATTCATAGGCATTTCCTGACGTCTACTAATATTACCAATTCTTTGACATTCATCACAAGACAAGACAAAGTTACGAGCATCCTTGAAGAGAGTAGGCCAATAAAAACCAGATTGTAGTACCTTATGTGCAGTTCTATCTCCAGCATGGTGTCCTCCGTAGGCCTCGGAGTGACACTTGCGTAAGATTTGTTGCTGTTCATGCTCAGGTACACAACGTCTAATAATACCATCCACTCCTTCTTTATAAAGGTGTGGATCATCCCAAAAGTAATGCCTTAAATCATAGAAGAACTTTTTCTTTTGTTGGTATGTGAAACTAGGCGGTATAAATTTGGCAACAATGTAATTAGCATAATCAACATACCATGGAGCATTATGTGAAGCATTTATGACAGCTAATTGTTCATCAGGAAAGCTATCATCAATAGGTAGTGGGTCATCAAGAACATTTTCTAACCTAGACAAGTTGTCTGCTACAGGGTTATCAGCACCCTTTCTATCAATAATATGCAAATCAAATTCTTGTAGCAGAAGAACCCATCTAATAAGTCTAGGTTTAGCATCTTTCTTTTCCATAAGGTACTTAATAGCAGCATGATCAGTGTGAACAGTTACTTTAGAATCAACAATATAAGGTCTGAACTTATCACAAGCAAGAACAACTGCTAAAAATTCCTTTTCAGTAGTAGCATAATTTCTTTGAGCACTGTCTAGAGTTTTACTGCCATAATGGATAACATTTAATTTCTTATCAACTCTTTGTCCTAGAACAGCACCAACAACATAATCACTAGCATCACACATAATTTCAAAGGGTAGATTCCAATCAGGTGGTTGAACAACAGGTGCGGAAATCAAGGCATTCTTTAGGATTTCAAATGCTTCTACACATTCATCATCAAAAATGAATGGAACATCTTTTTGTAAAAGATTAGTGAGAGGCCTAGAAATCTTAGAGAAATCTTTAATAAACCCCCTATAGAAGCCAGCATAACCAAGGAAACTTCTTATACCTTTGATATCCGTAGGGCACGGCATTTTTTCAATAGCGTCAACCTTAGCTTTATCCACCTCAATACCTCTTTCGGAGATCTTGTGCCCCAAGACAATACCTTCATTAACCATAAAGTGGCACTTTTCCTAATTCAAGACAAGATTAGTTTCTGCACATCTCTGTAAAACTCGATCAAGGTTGCTCAAGCAATCATCAAAAGAAGTTCCGTAAACGGAAAAGTCATCCATGAAAACCTCAAGAATCTTTTCACAAAAGTCAGATAATATAGCCATCATACATCTTTGAAATGTAGCAGGTGCATTGCATAAACCAAAAGGCATACGTCTATAAGCAAAAGTACCGAAAGGGCAAGTAAAAGTGGTTTTTTCTTGATCCTCTGTTGACACAGGTATTTGAGAGAATCCAGAGTAACCATCTAGAAAGCAAAACTGAGTGTGTTTGGATAGTCTTTCTAGCATTTGATCAATAAAAGGTAGAGGGTAATGATCCTTCTTCGTAGCTTTGTTTAATTTCCTAAAATCAATTACCATTCTATAACCTGTAACAATTCTTTGCGGGATCAATTCATTTATATCATTAGGGACAACGGTGATACCTCCCTTCTTAGGAACACAATGAACGGGACTAACCCATCTACTATCAGCAACAGGATAAATTATACCTGCCTCCAGAAGCTTTAGTATTTCTTTTCTTACCACTTCTTTCATCTTAGGATTCAACCGTCGTTGGTGATCAACAACTGGTTTGGCATCAGGCTCCATATTTATTTTATGCTGACATAGAGTGGGACTAATGCCCTTAAGATCATCAAGAGTATATCCAATAGCAGCACGGTGCTTCCTCAGAGTTTTCAATAATCTCTTTTCTTCCTGCTCTGAAAGGTTAGCACTAATAATAACAGGATATATCTCCTTTTCATCAAGATAAGCGTATTTCAAAGTATCGGGTAATTGTTTAAGCTCAAACACGGGATCACCCTTGGGTGGAGGAGGATCCCCAAGTATTTCAACAGGTAAGTTGTGTTTCAAAATAGGCTATTGATCAAAGAAAATTTTATCTATTTCATTCCTCTCATTCATATGCATATCATTTTCATGGTCCAGCAAATATTGTTCTAAAGGATCAGTAGGAAGCACATCAATAGAAGCAAGACCAATAATTTCATCTTTACTAGGCAATTCTTTGTCATGGGGTTGTCTACGAAATTTAGAGAAATTGAACTCATGAGACACATCCCCAAAACTCACAGTAACTGTTTCCTTTTCACAATCAATCCTAGCATTAACAGTATTCAAGAAGGGTCTGCCAAATATAATGGGACAAAAATCATCTTGTGGGGAACCGAGAACAAGAAAATCAGTAGGATACTTTAATTTTCCACACAAGACTTCAACATCTCTAACAATCCCCATTGGTGCAATAGTATCTCTATTAGCAAGCTTAATAGTAACATCAATTTCCTCTACTTCAACTGGTGCAATATCATGCATAATTTCTTTGTATAAGGAAAAGGGAATTGCACTCACGCTAGCACCCATATCACATAAGCCATGATAACAATGATCTCCTATTTTAACAGAAACAACAGGCACGCCAACAACTGGTCTATGTTTACTCTTAGTATCAGGCCTAGCAATTCTAGCAGCTTCATCACAGAAATGAATAACATGCCCATCAATATTATCAACCAAGAGATCTTTAACCATAGCAATACTAGGTTCAACTTTAATTTGTTCAGGGGGTGTAGGTGTTCTAATACAACTCTTACGAACCACAGTTGAAGCTTTAGCATGTTCCTTTATCCTAACAGGAAAGGGTGGTTTCTCAATGTAAGCAGTAGGAATAACAGGATCAGCATGATAAGTGATAGTTTCCTCCTCAACTTTAATAGGTTCAACTACTTTCACTTCAATGGGAGGATGATATTTAAACCACTTCTCCTTAGGGAGATCAACATGAGTAGCAAAATATTTATAGAAAGAAGCTATTATCTCAGAGTCAAGTCCATATTTAGTGCTAAATTCACGAAAAGCATCGGTGTCTATAAAGGATTTAACACAATCAAACTTAAGGTTTATACTTGACTCCTTACCTTCGTCGAGTTCCCAATCTTCAGAGTTGCGTTTAATTCTTTCCAATAAGTCCCAATTGAATTCAATATCTTTCTTCAGAAAAGAACCAGCGCAAGAAGTATCGAGCATGGACCGATCATTATTAGAAAGCCGAGCATAAAAGTTCTGAATAATAATTCCTCTCGGGAGCTCATGATTGGGGCATGAATATAACATTGACTTAAGCCTCCCCCAAGCTTGGGCGATACTTTTTCCTTCACGAGGCCAAAAATTATAAATATAATTCCAATCACGATGAACCAGATGCATAGGATAAAACTTCTGATGAAATTCCAATTTCAATCGGTTGTAGTTCCATGATCCAATATCATCACATAGCCTGTACCATGTCAATGCCTTCTCCTTCAAAGATAAAGGAAAGACCTTCTTCTTGACATCATCCTCGGGCAAACCTGCAAGCTTAAATAATCCACAAACTTCATCCACATAGATTAGATGCAAATCAGGATGTAGTGTTCCATCTCCTGCATAAGGATTAGCTAGCAGGTTGAGGAGCATCTCTTTGTACTTCCGGTCGAGGTGAAGATACCCCGAACAAGCCCCTCAAAAGATTACTTTCCATAGTAACAAGTGACAGTAAGTTTCAGCACAGTATATAAATTTTTCCTTACCAAGTTCCACTCACCAGAGGCGCTTCACTCCCCGGCAACGGCGCTAGAAAAGAGTCTTGATGACCCACAAGTATAGGGGATATATCGTAGTCCTTTCGATAAGTAAGAGTGTCGAACCCAACGAGGAGCAGAAGGAAATGACAAGCAGTTCTCAGTAAGGTATTCTCTGCAAGCACTGAAATTATCGGTAACAGATAGTTTTGTGATAAGATAATTCGTAACGGGTAGCAAGTAACAAGTGTAAATAAGGTGCAGCAAGGTGGCCCAATCCTTTTTATAGCAAAGGACAAGCCTGGACAAACTCTTATATATAGCAAAGCGCTCCCGAGGACACATGGGAATTACTGTCAAGCTAGTTTTCATCATGCTCATATGATTCGCGTTCGTTACTTTGATAATTTGATATGTGGGTGGACCGGTGCTTGGCTGCTGCCCTTACTTGGACAAGCCTCCCACTTATGATTAACCACTCTCGCAAGCATCCGCAACTACGAAAGAAGAATTAAGATAAATCTAACCATAGCATGAAACGTGTGGATCCAAATCAGCCCCTTACGAAGCAACGCATAAACTAGGGTTTAAGCTTCTGTCACTCTAGCAACCCATGTCCTCAGGAACAAACGTAACTACTCACGAAGCATATTCATGTTCATAATAAGAGGATTATTAATTATCATTAAGGATCTAAACATATGATCTTCCACCAAGTAAACCAACTAGCATCAACTACAAGGAGTAATGAACACTACTAGCAACCCACAGGTACCAATCTGAGGTTTTGAGACAAAGATCGGATACAAGAGATGAACTAGGGTTTGAGAGGAGATGGTGCTGGTGAAGATGTTGATGGAGATTGACCCCCTCTCGATGAGAGGATCGTTGGTGATGACGATGGCTTCGATTTCCCCCTCCGGGAGGGAAGTTTCCCCGGCAGAACAGCTCCGCCGGAGCCCTAGATTGGTTCTGCCCAAGTTCCGCCTTGAGACGGCGGCGCTTCGCCCCGAAAGCTCTGTTATAATTTTTTTCAGGTCAAAACCCTCCATATAGAAGAAGATGGGCACCAGAGGCCTGCCAGGTGGGCCACAAGCCACAGGGGCGCGCCCAGGGGGGTAGGGCGCGACCCCCTGACTTGTGACTGCCTGGTGGGCCCCCTGGTGTATTTCTTTCGCCTAGTATTTTTTATATATTCCAAAATAATTCTCCATAGATTTTCAGGACTTTTGGAGTTGTGCAGAAAAGGTATCTCAGATTTGCTCCTTTTCCAGTCCAGAATTCCAGCTGCCAGCATTCTCCCTCTTCATGTAATCCTTGTAAAATAAGAGAGAAAAGGCATAAGTATTGTACCATAATGTGTAATAACAGCCCATAAAGCAATAAATTTCGATAAAAAAGCATGATGCAAAATGGACGTATCAGGCTCCACTCATGACGGCTGAGGGTGTTCCGGTACAAAACACATGGAACGCCCTCCATCACCGTAAGTTATATCCGTTCTCCATGGATACGAGCGAAATGGAGCAGTACACGCTCCGGGGCTCTATCTAACCTCGCTACCTCTGGCACGTGAGATCCCCTTCCCACTCTTGTGGAAGCCCCATGCTCAGCGCTGGCGGATGCCCCATGCTCAGCCATGGCGGAATTTTTGACATGAGGGCGCTTTTCAGCTGCATCAACCTCAGGCTGACCCGTGTCCGTCACGGCAGCGTTTCTGTCATCTTTTGAGGGGAGCCTCTTGGCCACAGCCTCAAGATGACCCATTTTGACCACAACAGCATTTATCTTTTTGTTATGTAACGAACCTGATTCATGCATTAGTAAAGCTTATTTCCTTCAGAATTTCCGTGTGTTTGTAGCTGAGTATGCCTACGGAAGGGCGTGCGCTTGTGATCTCCCCCGTGTCTGTCAGGCGAGCGGGGACTGGGCACGGTGTTGTGCTCGGGTCAGTCCCTGCAACACTGCAAAATCCAAGTGACTAAGCTCGGGCTCGCGGGCCTGCTCCCGTGTACGTCACCTCACCAGGTCCTTGGTGCTCTTGTCTCGTCGCATAACACCCACAAGTGACCCCGCGAGCGTGCCCCACTGCACTACTTGCGAAAACTTGGCAATCTCCTTGGTGTAGGATATCGAAGGCCTTAGGAACCCCCCCCCCCTCCGGAGGCCTTGCGAGCGGCTCCTCGCAGGCAGAAGGCTTCGCGAGGGACCATGCCTCATGAGCCGCTCCCCGTGGAGGACTCGCTCCAAGACGCACACCTCGAACGTGCTAAGGCTAAAGCACCCCTCGGGTTTTCTCCCTCTCGTTTCCTCTCGAGGAGTCCTTATTTCCTTGGCACGAGCCACCTACACATCAAGGAGGGTGAGGGAGTCCAGGACTAAGGGGTCCTCGGGCCGCTGACCTATTTCCCATAGGCCGGACAGGTGGGCCACTCTGTGCCAAATACATGGAGGCCGAACTACAAGTCAACCCCATGTTCGGGAAGGAAATCTTAGATGGCTTGGTGTATCATCCAAGACAAGATGACAATATCGGTAGGGTTATCCCTTGATGATAACTGACCATGTGTAACCCTAGGTACCCCTGGTGTCTATATAAACCACAAGGTTTAGCTCGTAGAAGGGGGGACCATTACCCGACTCATCTAGGGTTTAGTTTATCTGATCTCGTGGTAGATCGACTCTGTAATCGTCATACACTCATCAATACAATCAAAGCAGGACGTAGGGTTTTACCTCCTCGAGAGGGCCCGAACTTGGGTAAACACTCTATCTACGTTCCCTGTTTCCAATATATCCAAGATCCACAGCTCGGGACCCCCTACCCGAGTTCCGCCGGTTTTGACATAGACATTGGTGCTTTCATTGAGAGTTCTGATGACCCACAAGTATAGGGGATCAATCGTAGTCCTTTCGATAAGTAAGAGTTTCGAACCCAACGAGGAGCAGAAGGAAATGACAAGCGGTTTTCAGCAAGGTAATTTCTGCAAGCACTAAAATTGTCGGTGATAGGTAGTTTGATAGCATGATAATTGGTAACAAACAAGTAACGACAACGGTAAATAAATTGCAGCTAGGTAGCCCAATCCTTTTGTGGCAAAGGACAGGCTAGAACGATCTCTTATAATAGGCAAAGTGTTCTTGAGGGTACACGGGAATTTCATCTAGTCACTTTTATCATGTTGGTTTGATTTCCGTTCGCTACTATGTTAATTCCATATGTAGGTGGACCGGTGCTTGGGTGTTGTTCTTACTTGAACAACCTCCCACTTATGATTAACCCCCTCGCAAGCATCCATAAGTATGATAAAAGTATTAAGATAAAATCTAACCATAGCCTTAAACGTTTGGATCCAAATCAGCCCCTCACAAAGTAGCGCATAAACTAGGGTTTAAGCTTCTGTCACTCTAGCAACCCATCATCTAATAACTACTCCACAATGCATTCCCTTAGGCCCAAGGATGGTGAAGTGTCATGTAGTCGACGTTCACATGACACCACTATGGGAATCACAACATACATATCATTAAAATATCGAACACATCTCAAGTTCACATCATTACTTGTAACATGACTTCTCCCGTGACCTGAAGAACAAAGGTAACTACTCACAAATAATATTCATGCTCAAGATCAGAGGGTTATTGAATAGCATAATGGATCTGAACATATGATCTTGCACCAAATAAACCATATAGTAATCAACTACAAGATGTAATCAACACTACTAGTCACCCATAGGTACCAATGTGAGGTTCCGGTACAAAAATTGAACACAAGACATGAACTAGGGTTTGAGAGGACATGTGGTGTCGAAGATGTTGATGAAGATTGGCCTCCCAAAGATGAGAGGGGTGTTGGTGATGACGATGGCTTTGATTTCCCCCTCCGGGAGGGAAGTTCCTCCGGCGGAATAGCTCCGCGGAGGGCAAAAGTGCTCTTGCCCAAGTTCCGTCTCGACATGGCGGCGTTCCGTCCTGAAAGTACTCTCCTTATTTTTTCTAGGTCAAAAGACCTTATATACCTGAAGATGAGCACCGGAGGTGGGCCGTGTTGCGCACAACCCACCAGGGCGCACCTGGTGGGCCTGGCGCGCCCTAGTGTCTTGTGCTCACCAGGGTGGCCCCCTCCGGTAGTTATTTGCTCAAGTATTTTTTATATATTCCAAAATAATTCTCCGTAATGTTTTAGCTTATTTGGAGATGTGCAGAATAGGTATCTCTGATGTGCTTTTTCAGGTCCAGAATTCCAGCTACCGGTATTATCCCATTTGTGTAAACCTTGCATATTATGAGAGAAAAGGCATTAGAATCACTCCCTAAAGCATTATTATTCATCAAAACATTCTAAATAGCAGTTGGAAATCATGATGCAAAATGGACGTATCAACTCCCCAAGCTTGGACCTCGCTTGTCCTGAAGCGAAAGCCGATATTGAAAAGCATGTCCACATGGTTTGAGAGAGAGGTGTCGATAAAAACAAAATACAGACATAGTAGCATCATGCTTATTATCATAATGGCAATAAACTCTAACATAAAACTTATTCATATAACTTCTCATGAACAAGTAACAATTCATCACAACATAGAATTATAAAGCATAAACCATAGTGAAAACCAACGAACTATGTTCTCAGTAAACTTTGCAACTACGATTCACCATATTTTCAGGAAGGGTCTCGTGTCGGAGCTTTTTGGCAAGTCCACATACTCAACCATCATTTAGTCTTCTATGATTTCTAACACTCATAGCATACCCATGAGCAAAAAGTTTCAACCAGACACATAGAATCATACGGGCTTATAGTTTTGCCTTCCAACGTATTCACCTCAAGGGTGATGTCAACAATAATAACTCATGCTCACTCACATCCAACAGGATATATGTGTCTAGATCTCTCCTCACCACATGATGCTTGCAAAAATAGAAAAGTAAAAAGTAATAGGGGAGAATACTTTGACTCTTGCATAAAAGTGAATACACGAAAGTAAAAGATAGGCCCTTCGCAGAGGGAAGCAGAGGTTGTCATGCGCTTTTTGGTTTGTATGCTCAATCCCTTAATGTAAAAGAATGTCATGCTATATTGCCCCCTATGATAGCAACCTTTATTATGCAGTCCGTCGCTTTTATTACTTTGCCATCATAAGTTTGTATAGCGCTCAATTTTCTCATACACTAATTGATCAAAACACATTTAGAAGCAATTTTTATTGCCTTATTGCACCGATGACAACTTACTTGAAGGATCTTACTCGATCCGTAGGTAGGTGTGGTGAACTCTCAAAACATGAATTTGGGTTTTGGGTTTTTGGATGCACAAGTTGTATATCTACTTAGTGCGAAATTTTTTGCTAGCAAAGATATTGAGGAGGCACCATATGAAGGATATATGACAATATAACTTCTATGTGAATATTTTTTTTTGCGGGGTAACTTCTATGTGAATATGAACAAACATAAATCATTACGTTGTCTTCCTTGTTCAATGTCAACAATCTTGACGTATAATATTTAATGGGGGCTCACAATCATAAAAAGATGTCCAAAATAGTGTATTTGCATGTGAATCTTCTCTTCCCTTATTAATTCTTTCATGAATTGCATCATTGACCAATGCTATGTTTGTCAATCTCCAATAAATTTTACCACTTATACTTTTCCTTATGTGATGTCATTACTTACCATAAGATTAGCATATGATTCTTTTCATTTATTTCTCTTTCTATTTTGATTGCAACAAGAAAATAATGAAGCAAAACCTCAAACTAAACTTTCTTATATAATTCTCACTCGATTACATAGATAGATAGATAGATCACGAAACTAACACTCGAAAAATAGATCATACTAAAATTTTATTCAACTAAATCATGAAAAAGCTAAAGATCGAACTAAAATAGGTAGAATAAAAGTGATGGTGATACGATACCGAGGCACCTCCCCCAAGATTGGCTCAAGACAAGGGGAGTGCCCATACCCGTGTGCTCAAGTCTCCTTTGGTGGTGGTGATGAAATAGCCTTCTTCTTCAACTTATATTTGAGCATAACATTTTCCTCCCTTAGATCATCATTCTCCAACTCGAGCTTTAATATCTTTTTGCATAATGCCGCCTTGTTCTCCTGCATAAAATGAGATGGAATAAATTCAACCTCAGGTTTGTATCCACTAGGGAGGCTTGACTTCTTGAAATCCACATGCATGTCTCCATGCTGAGGTAGTGGGTCATCCTCTTCCTCAGAGCTATCATCCTTTGTTTCCTTCAAGGCTGCGTCTTCCTCCTCGTCTGAGATCCATCCATAATGCTCTACTTCTCCATAGATCTTGGGGTTTGCAATATAGTCAGGAACATAGCTCTCCCCCTCTGAATCTTGAGACGACATATTTTCAGATCTGTAGGGAAACAACACGAAACAAGAACAGAGGATTGTTCTGCGATGCGGTGGTCAAAACAGTTTGGGGTATATATAGAGAATTTTTATTGTTGGGAAGCAAGCATATGGAAGGAAAACGGATCCGGGAAGGTGTCCGAGGTGGGCACAACCCACCAGGGCTCGCCTGGCAGGGCTGGCGCGCCCTGGTGTATCGTGCTCACCTCGGTTGCTTTTCTGTTTATTTCTTATTTTCCTAATTTTTATAATATTCCAAAACTGACAATAAATATTTTTGCAGATTTTTCGGAGTCCGTTTACTTATCGTATCATGTACCTCCTCTTTTTCAGAATTCTGGAGTGTTCCGGAAGGTTTCTTTTATGTGTTCCTCCAGTGTCATGGTTTGGATAACATTGCTTTCAACATTAATAGGCGTACCTGAGATATAGTGCTTAATTCTTTGTCCATTGACCACCTTCGGGATACTACCTTCGGCATTATTAATCTTGATAGCTCCAGAATGATAAACCTCTTCGATAATATTTGGTCCTTCCCATTTGGAGAGAAGCTTATCTTGTGAGATGTTATGTCTCCCGCATCATGTCCTCCATATGCTTCGGAATGACATTTCCGTAGGATTTGTTCCTGTTCATGCTCAGGTACATGATATGTCTCCAACGTATCTATAATTTTGGCTTGTTCCATGCTATTAGATTATCAATCTTGGATGTTTTAGAATCATTTTATAGCAACTTTATATCAGTTTTTGGGTCTAACCTATTGACATAGTGCCAAAGTGCCAGTTGCTGTTTTTGCTTATTTTTTACTTCGTAGAATATCAGTACCAAACGGAGTCCAATCGCGATTAAACTTTTTGGAGATTTTTTAGGATCAGAAGAAGGCCAGTGGGCCAAAGAAGTTACCAGGAGGGAGCCCAGGCCACCCACTACCCACCAGGGCACGCCAGGGGCCCTCGGGGCGCCCTGTTGGGTTATGGCCGCCTCGGGAGTCCCCTCCACCACCTCTGATGCCTATAAATTCCCAAATATTCCAGAAACCCTAAGGGAGTTGACGAAAAACACATCCAGCCGCCGCAAGTTCCAGAACCGCGAGATCCAATCTAACACCATCACGGAGGGGTTCATCATCCTCACTGGTGCCTCTCCGATGATGCGTGAGTAGTCCACCAAAGACCTACGGGTCCGTAGGCGGTAGCTAGATGGCTTGCTCTCTCTCTTTTGATTCTCAATACAATGGTCTCTTGGAGATATGTCGGCGTTCTGGGATCGGGGGTATCCAGACCTGCCTGCCTGCGGCCCAGCGCGTGGCCCACATCGATGGCCCAGTACGGCCTAACGACAAACCCTACAAGACTAGACCCTCCCGAGGGCTCCAGCCTAATGAGGGGAACGACGCCAAGACCTCCAAGGGGAGCGGCCTCCCCAGTCTGCCTCCCGAGGAGCGGAGATTCCTATGCAGGTACCCAGCCTCAGGAGGCTGCGATGACGTGAGCCATGACGACCATGGCAGGCGGGCGCCAGCGGGCGCAGCAGAGACAGTAAAACATCCCGTGCTTGTAATAACTTGTTTGAATTATGAGATTTCCTTTTGCGCCTTGTTTCCTTCCTGCTTGCTTTTTTGCTCTGAGTCGGCAGGGCCCAATCCCGCGCATACCTCGACCGCCATTGGGGCGTCCGGATCACCAGGACGAGACCAAGAGGCGAGGGACTACGTGACTAGTGAGGCCCCTGGGTCGCGATGCCCAGGGATCCCCCTTGACGTGCGAGCAGCCCTCACGAAGGAGACATGGCGACAACGGAGTCGACTGGGAGGACCTTGGTGCTCTGCGTCGGCAGGGCCCAATCCCGTGCATACCTCGACCGCCGTTGGGGCGTCCGGATCACCAGGAGACCAAGGGGCGAGGGGCTACGTGACTAGTGAGGCCCCTGGGTCACGATGCCCAGGGGTCCCCCTTGACGTACGAGCGGATCCCATACCTTTCCTCACCAGCTTTTGTCTCGGAGGGGTGCGAGAAGACCAGGTACCAGGGACCTGGTTAGGTAGCACGCACCAGGCGTGGCCTGAGCATAGCCCCCGTCCAGCACCCTCGTGTGCGCATCCCAGGGAAACGCTGCGTGACGGGGCCGAAAAGCCATCCTGAGGTTGGTGCAGCCCCTAGGTCGCCCTCAGTTGTTTATCCACCAGCGCGGAGCATGGGGCTTCCACCTTGCATGGGCGTCGTCATTGGAGAACCGTGTCGTCCGCTAGCGTGGAGCATGGGGCTTCCACTTGGGCGTGGGTGGGGGCCCCTCCGCGTCCTCGGGGGACCCCTGGCGTATACAGCCCACTCGTTATTATGTGAGAGTTTCACAGGAGAACTGGAAGAGGTGTATCTGGGCACCCGTGAGCCAACACTGGTCTCACTAGGCCCTACCTCAAGGCGGGTTGCGCATGGGTCTTCTGGCACGGGGCGCGCTTACAAAACTGGCCTGCCTGCAGCCCAGCGCGTGGCCCACATCGACGGCCCAGTATGGCCTAACGACAAACCCTTCAAGACTAGACCCTCGCGAGGGCTCCAGCCTTGCGAGGGGAATGATGCCAAGACCTCCAAGGGGAGTGGCCTCCCCAGGATGCCTCCTGAGGAGCGGATATTCCTATGCAGGTACCCAGCCTCAGGAGGTTGCGATGACGTGAGCCATGACGACCATGGCATGCGGGCGCCAGCGGGCGCAGCAGAGATAGTTTCCCCTTTGGTATTAAGGAGGCAAGGACTAACGGGGGTTCCCAAGAAACCCCCCAAAGGTTTCCATTCTGGTGCAACAAGACCAAGACCACAGGCTCGGCAGGCTGGATGTCATCGCCGAGCCCACCTCTGCGTCTTGCCAGGAGCTTTGCAGGTGAAGACCACCTTTTGTCAGGATAAGCTGTACTTCTTGTCCCCCTTCAAATTTGGCCGTTGTGGAATCCCTTCCTGCCTGAGCGATAAGGGAAGAGGACCAAGCCCCGCTATAAATAAGGACTAGCCACCACCATAGAAGGGGAGCGGATCCATTCTCACCCGAGTGCCCTCGAGAGGTCGCTCACCACTGTACCTGTTCATCACCGGACCTCCTCGTGAGGCCAATCCACCCAAAGCAGGAGCAGGGTTTTACACTGCAAGCTGGCCCGAACCTAGGTAAATCTCGTGTCCATCTTCTCGCGCTCTCACGCATCTTCGGCAGGGTCTGGCTATGGAGCGGCAGGCTTGAGGTTTGAGCTGGTTGGGATTTTCGCACACGTCCCAGAGTTCGAACCTTCTTGGGTCTGCGGAGCCCCGATTCCGACATTTGACGCGCCAGGTAGGGGCGTGTCGAGGTCTCCCTTCCGGTTCCGCTTTGTCTCCGCTTCGTCGCTCCCATGGCCGAGGCCCGCTAAGTCAACGTCGAGCGCCGAGCCACCCGCGTTGCCCAGATGGCGCCCGTGGGCTGTGACGCCCCGCGCCGCTCCGCTTCTCCTGCAGCCAACGCTGCCACTTGTCCAGCCGTTCAAGTGCAGTGGGAGTCATCGCAGCCACCCACCAAGCGGCGTGATGGCCACACTGCTACTCCGTCCCTCGTCCCTGCCTCGGCGTCGTCCTCTCATGCTCGCTACGGGCCGGCGAACGCGCAGGCTGCACTATTCATGGCGCGCAAGCCGCTGCGTTACCGCCCCGCCCATGATCGCTATGATGACTGGCTTGGTCGCATCGCCGAGCTTTTCAGCGTCGCTGGCAAGGTCCCGGTGCCCACCCACTCGCTCCGTCCTCCGCCCTCCCAGGCAGGCGACGTGGCTCATGGCGCACCTCCCCTCCTTCTCTGCACGGCGTCAACCCCGAGCCCAGGTGCGAAGCGCGTCCGCGCAAGCAAACGCACGAGGTGCCGGTGCAGGCAATGGATGAAGCAAGTTGCCAGGTGGTGCCAAGGCCGCGAGGTGATGCGCGTGTGCTCCCCGCACCCCCACGCCGTCATGAGGACCGTGCGCCGCCGGAGGCCTCGGTGCACAGGAGTCGGGACCTAGCTCCCCTCGTACACGCCACACCTGTGAGCGGAGCAGCCTGCCGCACTTTCTCCCTGGAGCTGCGCCGTGTCAACTGGCCCGGCAAGTTCAAGCCGGACCTGCCTCCATGCTACGATGGCACCCACGACCCCGTGGAGTTCCTCTAGCTCTACGCGCTGAGCATCGAGGCAGCGAGCGGCGACGACAAAGTCATGGCGAATTGGTTCCGCATGGCCCTCAAGGGTGGCGCTCTCTCCTGGCTCCTGAACCTCCCGGAGGGATCGATCTCTTCCTGGGATGAGCTCCACGAGCACTTCATTGCTAACTTCCAGGGCACGCGCGAACGCGCCCTGGGGGTGAACGACCTGCGGCGTGGAAGCAGCAGCCGGGCGAGACCCTGCACAAATACATACATCGCTTCACGAACGTTCGCCTCAAGATCCCGAAGGTGTCGGACGAGGCCATCATCTCAACGTTCACCGATGGCGTCCGGGACGTCAGGATGAAAGAGGAGCTCGCCATTCATGATGAGTTGTGCATGGCCCTGGAGATGTTCACCCTGGCGAACAAGTGCACAAGGGCCGAGGAGGGCCGCCTCTCTCTCCTTGAACTTCCAGAAGCAGACCCTGAAGAAAAGAAGGTGGAAGCCCCATGCTCCGCGCTGGTGGATAAACAACTGAGGGTGCCCTAGCAGCTGCACCAACCTTAGGATGGCCTTTCGGCCCCATCACGTAGCGTTTCCCAGGGATGCGCGCGCGAGGGGGCTGGACGGGGCTATGCTCAGGCCATGCCTGGTGCATGACGCCTCACCAGGTCCCTGGTACCTGGTCTTCTCGCACCCCTCCCAGACAAAAGATGGCGAGGAAAGGTATGGGAGACGATCGTACGTCAAGGGGGACCCCTGGGCATCGCGACCCAGGGGCCTCACTAGTCACGTAGCCCCTCGCCCCTTGGTCTCGTCCTGGTGATCCGGACGCCCCAACGGCGGTCGAGGTATACGCGGGATTGGGCCCTGCCAACGCAGAGCACCAAGGCGCTCCAAGTCGACTCCGTTGACGTTATCTCTCCTTCATGAGGTCTGCTCGCACGTCAAGGGGGACCCCTGGGCATCGCGACCCAGGGGCCTCACTAGTCACGTAGCCCCTCGCCTCTTGGTCTCGTCCTGGTGATCCGGACGCCCCAACGGCGGTCGAGGTATGCGTGGGATTGGGCCCTGCCGATGCAGAGCACAAAAGCAAGCAGGAAGGAAACAAGGCGCAAAAGGAAATCTCAGAATTCAAACAAGTTATTACAAGCACGGGATGTTTTGCAAATCAAACAAGTCTTACGCCTCCACGAGGCACGATAAACATCGCAGGTTGGATTCTAAGAGGAGGAGCCGTCATCGCCAAGGCCGCCACCGCCGATCGCTCCGGTCACGTCGAGTTCGTCATCAACATCATTGTCGATGCCTTCGTCGCCGCTGCTCGCCTCCACCACAGGGGGCTTGATGTCGGGGACCCAGCCGAACTTCTTCATCAGCGCGTCCACGGAATCCTTCACTGTCGCCGCTGCGGTGGCACGGGACTCAGGGGCAACTGAGGTCATCACCGCATTGAAATCAAAGCCGGGCTCGCGAAGGTAGAGGTGTTTGAAGACACGCGTCGCGGCCGCGGAGAAAAGGCCGCGGCACTCTTTCTCTAGGATGGCGTCCACCATGGCGACCGTGCCTTCAAGCACCTCAGCGAGCTTGGCGGAGAGCCCGGCTTAACCGCCCTCAGGAGCCATCAGTGGCTCCCCGAATCCACCCCTGCACATGAAGCGTAGAGCCCGGCGAAGCCTAAGCTCAACGGAGGGGAATCCACCGCGCTCCGCGGCTGCCTTTTCCTCAGCAGCGGCAAGGGTCTTCTCCCTAGCATCCAGTTGGGCCGTCATGTCAGAGACGCGCCAGGCGTGAGATGTCTGGGCCTCTGCTACGTCATCCTTTCAGCTTGGCTAGACGCTCGCGCTCTGCAGCTTGGTCGTCGGCCGCCTGGGATAGCACGGAGTCGTTATCGGCGAGTTTTGCCTCGTGAGCCTTGAGATCTTCCTCCTGTTTGAGAAGACGTTACGCGTGCGCGGCTTGCTCCTCCTAAAGGGCCTTCAGTTTGGCTTCCGCCTCACTGCAGCGCTCCGCGGCGGCCGCTGCCTTGGCCAGCGCCGTGTCGTGAGCCGCCACGGCTTTGGCGGCCTCCTTCTTGCCCTCGGAGGCTGCAGCCTTAGCCCGACACCGGGCCGTCTTGATGGCTGCGTCGGCCTAGAGCCACCCGGAGATAAGCTCCAGGCGTTCCCCCGCGAAGGAGCGCCTGCCGGCACCTTGGACGTCGGCCCGGATCCGGTCGAGCGCAGCGTAAGTCTCATCCAAGCTGCGAGGCCGGACCCGAGGGCCATTGCCCATGAGCGCGAGAGCCTGACCAGGAGGCAGCACCGGCGCCTTGACAGGCATTGTGTCCAAGGAAGCTGCGGCGTGGCTGGCTTGGGACGCTTCAGGCTCCAGTCTCTCCTCAAGCACCGCCAGAGCGGACGACTTCTCAGATTGATGGCTCGCGGGGGATGGCTCCCCCCGAGGCCGCACCACTACGTTCTCAGGAGCGGACTCTGTCAAGAGGGGCAGGGGATCGCCCCCTCTCCCAGCATTGGAATCGTCACGACCGCGGCAAGGGGTGCCGCCTCGTGAGGCTCCGCGCTCTCGGTGGCCTCCCCCCGAGTGGCGTTGCCACGACGTCAAGAGAAGGCGTTATGCCCGCAAGCTCGGGCGCAGTGCCGCCGGGGCACTCGAGAGTCGCGCCAAACTGGCATGGCGCGCTTCCTCGCCCGCAGCGTCCGTGGCCCAAGGCCGAAGGCGCCCTCCGGACCGGGGGCTCCTTCGGCTCGGAGCCCGCCTTCCTCTTCTTCGGCTCGACAACGACCCTGGCCAGCAAGGAGAGAAGGGGCCGTGAGTGTGCGCGCCACTCATAATCGACGAAAGGCAAGGCAAACTACTTACTCATCTGTCACGACCCACTTCCTCTTCCTCTCCACGTTGTCTAGGGCCGGGATGCCCCCGCCTCTCTTCGGCGTGGCGTTGTTGCTCTGAGGGGTGGCGAAATCATTCCGAGGGGCCACAATAGAAGAAACCACGTCTGCCCCAATAACGGCCGCCCCGTCCTTCAGCTGCGGCTCGGATGGAGGAGAGACCGTCATCTCGAGCGCCGTACCGGAGCGTGGGGAGTCCACCGGAGGATCCACGGCCACGCGTTTCTTCGGGGTCGCCCGACTGGATACCGGCGTTGCCTGGGAGGCAGGCCTTGGCTTCCTGAGGACCCTGGCGAAGCGCAGGGAGTCCGCAGCCGGGGGCTCATCAGCATCGTTGTCATCCTCAAGATTGCAGAGGAGCAGGCTCTGCGACGGGGGAGACACCTCTTCCAGGCCGTCCTCCACAGTCTTCTCCGAGTCTTCCTCGCTGCTGGCGTCGCCGGAAGACACTGGCACTGGGGAGTTGGGGCGCTCGGGTGGCGAGAGCCCGTGCTCATCAAAGGCGGGCATGGCGGCAACCAGCTGCCCCCTGTCGTCGCGGCGGTACAGTAGGGCGTAGGACTCGGGGAGGACCCCGGCATCACCGTGGAGCAGAGTAACCACGACCCTGCCCAGATCCTCACTGGTCAGGCTGGCGGACCAAAGCTTGATGCTGTCCCTTGCACCGTCGAACTCCCACATGGGCTTTGAGTGCACCTCGAGCGGCGCCAAGAGCTTCGTCAGGAACTCCTTCACTATCATCGCCCCGGTCAATTGCTTGGCCTCCATGTCCCGGGAGATCCGCTCCAAGACGGGCTTCGCCCGGGGATCGGTGAGCTTCGCGGAACCCCACTCGAGGGCCTTCTCGGGCAGCTCTGTCGGGAGCTCCAGGCGTGAATTGAGGCCCCGAGTATCCACGAAGACCAAGCGGTGCCTAAAGCCCTCCACCTTCTTCCCGGCCTTCAGGAGCGAGTTCCCACTCTGGACCGCGATGAAGGTGGTGCACGCCGATCGTTGTGCGCAGTCATGAAGCCGCAGGCTGAAGTAGTTGCGGAAGAGGGCCACCGAGGGCATCACGCCCACGAAGGCCTCGCAATAGAAGGCAAAGACGGATAGGAGAAGGATGGAGTTGGGCTGAAGGTGGAGTGCCTGGATCCCATAATGCTCGAGGATGGCGGTGAAGAACCCTGAGAAGGGCGGGATAAGCCCGGAGAAGACGCTGTGAAGGAAGAAGGGTTAGACTGTCTCCGCCAAGGTACGCGGCTCCGCGGAGCCGCACCAAACCAGGGTCTCCCCACAGTCGTTGGTGTCACCCGCCGTAAACGGGAGCACGGGGTCAAGGCCCCCTTCCTTGGCAATGGCGAAGGCCGAGAGTGCCCGCGAAGGGGAAGAAGAGGACAAGGCTTGAGCCTCGGGCTTCGATTTCCCGGCGGGCGCCATCTGCAAAGTCCCTAAGGGAAAAGAGCAAGAGGAAGGGCGGCGCAGCATTGAGATCTGGAGGAGGTTCTTGCAAGGGAAAGGAGATCTGAGCAAGGAAGCAAGGGTGCAAGGTAGGAGAACAATGATGGCTCGGCAGCGGATGCTAGGCTTTTGTCAGTCTGGGCAGTTGCCGAGCCAACATGGGGGCAAAAGCGCCCGTGTCCTGCGCACGCCACGCAGATTGGCCCGCAGGCGGTTGGGGCCCGCGGCGTTCTGGCCTCTCTTCCTTGGCTACGCCCCGAAGACAGCCCGAGCCCGCCTTGGGCCTAGGGGCTACTGTCGGCGTACTGGGATCGGGGGTATCTAGACCTGCCTGCCTATAGCCCAGCGCGTGGCCCACATCGACGGCCAGTACGGCCTGACGACAAACCCTTCAAGACTAGACCCTCGCGAGGGCTCCAGCCTCGCGAGGGGAACGTCACCAAGACCTCCAAGGGGAGCGGCCTCCCCAGGCTACCTCCCAATGAGCGGAGATTCATATGCAGGTACCCAGCCTCAGGATGCTACGATGACGTGAGCCATGACGACCATGGCAGGCAGGCGCCAGCGGGCGCAACAGAGACAGTTTCCCGTTTGATGCTAAGGAGGCAAGGACGAACGCGGGTTAAGGAACCCCCAAGTGGTTTCCATTCCGGTGCAACAAGATCAAGACCACAGGCTCGGCAACACGAATGTCATCGCCGTGACCAAGGAGCTTTGCAGGCGAAGACCACCTTTAGTCAGGATAAGTTGTACTTCCTGTCCCCCTTCAAATTTGGTCGTTGTTGGATCCCTTCCTGCCTGAGCGATAAGGGAAGAGGACCAAGGCCCGATATAAATAAGGACTAGCCACCACCGTAGAAGGGGACCGGATCCATTCTTACCTGAGTGCCCTCGCGAGGTCGCTCACCACTGTACTTGTTCATCACCGGACCTCCTCGTCAGACCAATCCATCCAAAGAAGGAGAAGGGTTTTACACCGCAAGGTGGCCCGAACCTGGGTAAATCTCATGTCCATCTTCTCGTGCTCTCATGCATCTTCGGCAGGGTCTGGCTATGGAGCGGCAGGCTTGAGGCTTGAGCTGGTTGGGATTTTCGCACACGCCCCAGAGTTCGAACCTTCTTGGGTCTGCGGAGCCCCGATTCCGACAAGATCTATTTGATGTAAACTTTTGCAGTGTGTTTGTCGGAAACCGATGAATTTTGATTTCATGATCAGTTTCTATCCATGAATATTATTTGAGTCTTCTTTGATCTCTTATATGGATGATTACTTATGGCCTCGTATTTCTTCTTTAAACTTTTGTTTAGATTGGCCAACTAGATCGATTTTTCTTGCCATGGGAAGAGGTGCTTTGTGATGGGTTCGATCTTGTGGTGTCCTCTCCCAGTGACAGAAGGGGTAGCGAGGCACGCATGTATCGTTACTATTAAGGATAACAAGATGGGGTCTATTCCAACATGAATAGATCTTATCTACATCTTGTCATTGTTCTTATTGCATTACTCCGTTTTTCCATGAACTTAATACACTAGATGCATGCTGGATAGCGGCGATGTGTGGAGTAATAGTAGTAGATGCAGAATCGTTTTAGTCTACTAATCTTGGATGTGATGCCTATAAAATGATCATCACCTTGGATATCATCATGATTATTTTATCTTCTATCAATTTCCCAACAGTAATTTGTTCACCCACCGTGTGCTATACTCATGAGAGAAGCCACTAGTGACACCTACGGCCCCGGGTCTACTTTTCCAACATATTGCTTTCCGATCTATCTTTTTGCCACTTTTGTTTTCAGATCTATTATTCCAAAAAACCCAAAATACCTTGCTGCACTTTTTATTTGCCTCCTTTATTTTGTGTTCTTGAGATATCTATCTAACCAATCTATCATATCCTAATCTATCTTTTTACCGTAGAGAGATTGACAACCTCTCTTTCGTGTCGGGTTGCAAGTATTTAATCTTTGTGTGCAGGTGTTGTTTATGTGGTGTTGGTGATCCTCCTACTGGTTCGATGTCTTGGTTTCATAACGAAGGGAAATACTTACCGTCGCTATGCTGCATCATCCCTTCCTCTTTGGGGAAATACCGACGCAGTCGCAAGCCACGTCAAAGAAATTTCTGGCGCCGTTGTCGGGGAAGAAGCGGTCTCTTCTACATTCCAATCTCTGGCGCCGAGGAGACACCATCAGCATCTACCAGGTTCCTAATCACAAATCTCATCTCCTTGCAATTATATTATTTTCCATTTGCCTCTCGTTTTCCTCTCCCCCACTTCACCAAATTTGCCATTTTATTCGCCCTCTTTTTCATTTGCCTTTTTCTCGTCATATCCCTTGCTTGCTTGCAATCTTGTTTGCGTAGTCATGATGACTGAAGAAAACACAAAACTGTGTGATTTTTTCAATACTAATAATAACGATTTTATTAGTACTCCGATTTCTGCTCCCGCCACTAGTGCGGAGTCTTGTGATATTAATGCCGCTTTGTTGAATCTTGTCATGGAAGATCAATTTGCCGGTACTCCTAATGAGGATGTCGCGTCCCATCTAAACACATTCGTAGAATTGTGTGATATGCAAAAGAAAAAAGATGTGGACAATGATATAGTAAAGTTGAAATTATTTCCTTTCTCCTTGCAGGATCATGCAAAAATTTGGTTTTCTTCTTTACCTTGCAATAGTATCGATTCTTGAAATAAGTGCAAGGATGCTTTTATTACTAAGTATTTTCCGCCCACGAAAATTATTTCCCTTAGGACTCAAATCATGAATTTTAAGCAACTTGAGCATGAACATGTTGCACAATCTTGGGAAAGAATGAAATTGATGCTAAGAAATTGTCCTACTTATGGTTTAAATCTTTGGATGATCATACAAAAAATTTATGCGGGATTGAATTTTGTCTCTATAAATATTTTAGATTCCGCCGCGGGTGGTACTTTTATGGAAATTACTTTGGGTGAAGCTACTAAATTGCTAGATAATATTATGGCAAATTATTCACAATGGCATACTGAAAAAGCACCTACTAGCAAAAAGGTTAATTCGGGTGAAGAAATTAGTACTTTGAGTGACAAAGTTGATGCTTTAATGAATTTGGTTGCTAGTAAAAATGCTCCTATTGATCTTAATGATGTGCCTTTGTCTACTTTGATTGAGCAAAATAGTGATTCCGTAGATGTGAATTTTGTCTCAGGAAACAATTTCAATAACAATGCTTATAGAGGTAATTTTAATCCTAGGCCTTTTCCTCGAAATTCCTCTAATAATTATGGCAATTCCTATGGTAATTCTTCTTACAATAATAATAGGAACCCCTCTGATCTTGAGAGTAATATTAAAGAATTTATCAATGCACAAAAAGCTTTCAATACTATGATAGAAGAAAAGTTGAATAAGATTGATGATATGTCTAGAAGCATTGATAGAATTTCTCATGATGTAGAAAATCTCAAGTTGAAATATTTTGCACCTAAGATTGATGAATCAATTAAAGCTTTATATGTTTGTATGGATCAAAGTAAGAAAAGAACCGCTATGCTTAGAGCTAAAAGAGAATTCTTATAAAAAGCGTTTTCTAGTGATTGCTTTCAGAAAAATGATGAAGATCTTAAGGTGATCGGTGTTTCTTCTATTGATTCCTTGTTTAGTAATATTAAAACTGATAATGAAGGGACTAAAGTAGAGTCAACTTTAGCTAGAAGGCGTCCCAATAATTTGGAGAGTGAAAATCTTGATGAAAAAATTGATGAAAGTGGGTTTGAAGAGGTCAAAACTTTTACTATTAATGTGCCCACTATTTCGTATTGCAAAGACTTTAATTATGATAGTTGCTCTTTGATTTAATGTATTTCTTTGCTGCAATCCATGTTGAATTCACCCCATGCTTATGAACAAAACAAAAGCTTTTACTAAACATATCGTTGATGCCCTGATGAAATCTTTTGAAGAAAAGTTGGAGTTAGAGATTTCTATTCCTTGAAAATTACATGATGACTGGGAACCTACCATTAAGGTTAAAAATTATGAGTGTTTTGCTTTATTTGATTTGGGTGCTAGTGTTTCCACGATTCCGAAATCTTTATGTGATGTGCTTGGTCTCACCAATATTGAAGAATGTTCTCTTAATTTGCACTTGGCGGATTCTACTATTAAAAAGCCTTTGGGAAGAATTATTGATGTTCTTATTCTTGCAAATAGAAACTATGTGCCCATAGATTTTATTGTTCTTGATATCGATTGCAATCCGTCTTGTCCCATCATACTTGGTATGAAAGAAGGCAATATTAGATTTCAGTTTCCACTAAGAAAGGGTATGGAGCACTTCCCTATAACAAGAATTAAGCCAGCATATGAATCAATTATGAGAGCATCCTATGGAGCAAAAACCAAAGATGACAATACTTGAATCTATGTATTATGCCTAGCTAGGGGCGTAAAACGATAGCGCTTGTTGGGAGGCAACCCAATAAATAAATTTATTTTCTTCTTTTTATTTCTGTTTTTTAGTGTTGAAACAATTATGCCTCTGTTATGATTGTGTTTTTATGTTTTAATTAGTGTTTTTTCCAAGTAAATCCTTTAGGATGATTCATAAGATGAGTAGAAACAACGCTGAATCTGATACGGAAACTTTGCCTCCAGTGTGGGAATTTTCGTTTTATACCGGAGCGTGATAATGAGCTGAAATTTTAACACAGTGTTGCTATACAAATTTTTACGTTTTCCTAATTTTTCAGAATTTTTAGAGTTACAGAAGTATGGTTAGAGTACAGATTACTACACACTGTTCTGTTTAAGACAGATTATGTTTTCCTTGCATTGTGTGCTTGTTTTGATGAATCTATGGTTTGTATTGAAGGGTATAAGCCATGATAGAGTTAAAATACAGTAGGTATAATGCAATAATAAAATGTGAATGGGTTTGCAACAGTACTTAAAGTAGTGATTTGCTTTATTATACTAACGGATCTCACGAAGGTTTTGTTGAGTTTTGTGTGATTGAAGTTTTCAAGTTTTGGGTGAGATCACGATGGATGAAGAAATAAGAAGTGAAAAGAGCCTAAGCTTGGGGATGCTACAGCACCCCCAAGATATATCCAAAGATAAACAAGCAACTAAGCTTGGGGATGCCCCGAGTGGCATCCCATCTTTCTTCTAACGACCATCGGTATTTACTTGGAGCTATATTTTTATTCGTCGCATATCATTAGTTTTGCTTGGAGCGTCTTGTATCATTTGAGTCTTTGCTTGACTTGGTTTTTTACTTTGTCACTAGTATCCTTTCTGGACACACCTATTCGAGAGAGCCAAAATTATGCTATGATTTGTTAGAATTTCTCTATATGCTTCACTTAAATTTTTTTGACCTATGGAATTGCTCTAGTGCTTCACTTATATCTTTTTGAGCACGGTGTGCTTGGAAATTTTTATAGAAATACTCTCATGCTTCACTTAGATAATTTTGAGATTTAGTAAATTTTGAACAAATCCTCTCATGCATCACTTATACTATTTTGAGAGATGAAAGCTTTATGCTCATGTTCTTCACTTAAATTTATTTGAGCTTGTCAAAAGCAATGGCAATGAATGAAACTAGTACCAAAGTGATAGATAATCAAGGAGGATATAATAAAAACTTTCATGAAGATACTGGGACAAATTAAACTTGATTCCTTGTAATAGTTCTAAGACATGATGATAGTGATATGTGAGTCATGTTGGTCAGTAATTATGCTTTAGTAGGAATATTGGTGTTAAGGTTTGTGATTCCCTATGCAAGTAAAAAGTCAATAGTTATGCAATGAAATTACATCCTACTTATGGTGAATTATTCGGTGTTAGTTATGCTCAATGCTCGTTTATGTGAATTTTCGTTTCTTGGTTGGTTGCTTCTCAATCTATTTGCAAGCCTCCACTTGTACTATGTAGAAATACTACTTGTGCGTCCAAAATCCTTAAACCCAATTTTGCCTTATGAGTCCACCATACATACCTATATGCGGTATTTCCATGTCGTTCCAAGCAAATTTGTTTGTGCCATCTCTAATTTTCAAAATAAATTTTTTTTGTGTGTGCTCGTACCACTCATGAAACGGTAGGGGGTGTCCAATATTTTTCCATGCTAGATGTGTTATTCTCAAGATGAGTGTTTATTCACTTGTCATTGCATGAGAGTACGGCGGTAATAGGGATGCCCAGTCCCAAAATGAAAAAAAAAAGAAATTTACTTTATGTTGTCAAATAATAAATTCCTTGGAAAGTGTTGGTATGGAAGGCAACCGTGGATACGGCCATCCATGGATTGTGAAAGAATGGTTGAAAAAGGAATAAACTTTACTTTATGTTTGGAAACCGCCTATGATATATCTCGCATAGAAAGTATTGTGAACTACTTTGTCATTTTCATTGACAGGAAAGGCATGCCACCCAAAATATTTTTCTCTCTCAATTTAAACTTTGAGCTCTGGCACCTCTACAAATCCCTACTTCCCTATGCGGAGGGCCTATCTATTTACTTTAAACGTTGTCGGGACCCCGATCCTAAGCCATAAGAATCTAGCATGTAACACTTCACATTACTTTGCGGCCTCACGCACGGTTATCTCCACGGCTGCCACCTTACCTGGGCCGGGACCATTTGCGCCTTTTGGCTCATGAATGTGAATATGTCGCTACCATTCAAATGTCCAAGAACCCGGGTTGACATGACATGTCATAGAACCCATGTGGCACATCCGTACAGGGACAAGCATACGTAACCCAACAATGCAGGTGTCGGTCTCAGTGTGTGTAGACGAGTCATAGCAAGCTACAGGGACTCCATTACGCCGTGGGACATAAATGTCATCAACTGCGCATAGACGATTCATAGCAGGCTACATGGACTCCATTACACTTCGAGACATTTCCCCGAAGGGACAGACACAGCAGCAAGAAGGATACACGCCGGTCAATCAATGTGTCCGGAGCAGTAGCAAGCTACCAAGGCTCAGCGGAAGCACAAAGAGGCATTTCCCCGTAAAGAGTACTACTAGAGGCACACAACTAGGTATCGGATCCCATACATACCGTTACACGTCACACGTACGCACGACATGTCTGATATGCATAGATACAACTATGGCATCACAACATAACCATACAACAACACAACATTTATTTAGAAGGCTCAGAAGAGCCTTGCATAATATCTTCATACAGGTAGGGGTCACATGACCCGACACTCAAGTCATACAAACAAGTTCATACAAACCAAGCGGAAGCTTAAAGCTGTCTGAGTACAGACAGATGAAAGGTAAAAAGGCATAAAGCCTGACTATCTATAGCCCAACCCAGGGCATCAGATCATAGCTGGGATACCAGCTACTCACCGTCGTCGACGTCTAGGTAGAACCCACCAGATGGGTCCATGTTGTTGCTGGACCCTCTGGGCGCATAGCTTCATAATTTTCCCACCACTGACTGGCGGGGCCCTCAAGGAAGTACGCGGCAAAGGTCACCTTGTCAGCTTCTGCCACATTTGCAGAACGCAGCTTGCAGGTAATACTAGTGAGCCAATCATCCGCATCGAGGGGGTCGATGGAATGATGGAACTTTGGCGGGTACAACTTCACGAAGTCATTGAGGGACACTCCATCATTACGCTCATTGCGGGGAGGGCATGCTGTATTCTACTCAATACACTCTAGCAGCCTATTGGTCTCTCTCTTGTGGCGTTCCGCCTCAAGCATCACCTCCGCCAAAGATGGCGGGTTGGGCAGATTCTCTTGCCTGGCTTGCCTGCCCTCACCCTGCTCGTACTGTCACATCCCTAGTCTTCCCTTCTCTTATGCTAGCTAAGTTGTGCATCATGTTTAAATTTGCATCAACATGAAATGGGGAATATCAGAAACCCTAGCACCTCACTTTATTTAAACCAATTCAAATGTTTGTGATTTTCAATGAATCCAAAATGCCCTTCAAAAGTGTTCACTATTTCTGATAAATGTTGGAAACAATATATCAGGGGACATTTTAATTTTCACAACAATTATAGCATTTTAAAATAAGCTTTTAATGCTACTGAAATCAATAAAGAAAGCACTATAATTATGGTAGTTGTCCAAAAATGCTGAAACTTTTTATGGAATAACTTATGTTGTTCATAGATAACTTGATGGTTACTCATAAAAGTATCAAGACAAGTGTGAGTACCGTGGATGGCACTCTCGTAGGTGACGGGAGCGGATCCATGGTGGTGTATTGAAGTGGTGTTAGTGGACTCGTGTGCGCTTTCTCAAAAGATGTTCAAAGAACTAGTAGTTGTAGTACAGGTTAGCCAAGAGTCAAAGCTGGCATGGCTGCATGAACCCCACTACTCCCCTTGTTGAAACATGAGCATGAATAGCTTAGGTCTGCTTTAAAGACTTGCTGAGTACGATTGTACTCATGTTTGCTTAATAACTGTTGCAGATGATAACATGGACCCATCTGGTGGGTTCTACCTAGACGTCAACGACGCCGAGTAGCTGGTATCCCAGCTATGATCTGATGCCCTAGGTTGGGCTGTAGATAGTCAGGCTTTATGCCTTTTTACCTTTCATCTGTGTGTACCTAGACAGCTTTAAGCTTCCGCTTGGTTTGTATGAACTTGTTTGTATGACTTGAGTGTTGGGTCATGTGACCCCTACCTGTATGAACATATTATGCAAGGCTCTTCTGAGCCTTCTAAATAAATGTTGTGTTGTTGTATGGTTATGTTGTGATTCCATAGTTGTATCTATGCATATCGGACATGTCGTGCGTACATGTGACGTGTAACTGTATGTATGGGATTCGACACCTAGTTGTGTGCCACTAGTAGTACTCTTTACGGGGAAATGCCTCTTTGTGCTTCCCCGGCGTAATGGAGTCCATGTAGCCTGCTATGACTCGTCTACGCACAGTTGATGACATTTATGTCCCCCGGCGTAATGGAGTCCATGTAGCTTGCTATGACTTGTCTACACACGCTGAGACCGACACCTGCATTATTGGGTTTCGTATGCATGTCCCTGTACAGATGTGCCACTTGGGTTCTACGACTAGTCATGTCGACCCGGGTTCTTGGACATTTGAATGCTAGCAACATATTCACATTCATGAGCCAAAAGGCGCAAACCGTCCCGGCCCAGGTAAGGTGGCAGCTGTGGAGATAACCGTGCGTGAGGCCGCAAAGTAATGTGAAGTGTGACATGCTAGATTCTTATGGCTTAGGATCGGGGTCCCGACAGCTTTGGTAAACATCCCTAGTTTTAGCTTTGCTTGTCATGGCATATTCATGCATGCATTTTTTAAATGCAAATGAATTGGAATTGGGGAGTTATATAGCCTTAGAAAAAAAATTGATTACAACAAGCAAGATAAAAATTGCTTCAAATCAGTCCAAGAAAATGTTCCAACTATTATGTGAAAATATCGGCTAGGGTTTAAATTCAAACCAATATTTTTGAGATCAGAGAAAAAATTATCTTGGGCATTTGAGCTACTCCAAATATTATTTGCTTTGGTTTTATATCTCTCATATATTAAGTATGTGTCCAATAAATCTGAAATATGTTATGTGGCACTGGTTAATTCCACTTATTCCACATAATTATTTTCAGGATTTTGCTAAATGGATATATATTTTAATTGAGCCAGAACATACTACACAAAAATAGAAAACATAAAGAAATAGACAAAATACATGTACCTAGCTTACCTGTAGCAGCCCAGCCCACCAGAGCCCACCCGCCAGGAGCTTCTTCAAGCTCCTGCCAGTAGGAGCAGCTGCGTGCTCACTCGCCCACGGCCACGAAGGCCACCTCCTCCCTGTCTGCTTCCTCCCCTCCCCTTGCTTATCTCCTCGCGCCAGAGAGACGCCCTAGTCCTTCTCTCCCATACCCCATTCCCTCTGGCCTTGCTCCCCTTCCTCTGGCCCTCTCCCTCGAGCTCGCCTGAGCACCTCGCCGGCCACCACAGCTTGTCCACGCAGCCACCGCAACTAGCCTGCCTCGCTGCCATATCCAGAGGCACCAGGCGGATGCGCTCTATGCCTTCCCCGACGTGCTCAAGCCGTGGAGGCCACAAGACGAAGCCCACGGCCATCTTCCTCGTCCACGGCCGCCGGACGCCGACGACCGATTCGCCGCCGCCAGGACCTCCTGGAGTTCTCCCTCGGCTCCATTCAATGCGTCGTGAGCTTCTCCTTCGATCCCCTGCTCTTCCCCGCTTGGATTCGCTCTCGTTGCCGCCGTTCCCCAACACCCCGAGCTCGCTGCCATACGGCCTCATCGCCATTGTGGCCTAAGCTCAAGCTAGTTCCTCCCTTGCTCCGAATCGTGCTCCTGGCGTCTCCAGGAGGCCGCCAAGCCCCTTCACCTGCTCAGCCGTGCCGTGTAGCCCTCGCGCCGGCCAAGACCGACCTCCGGACACCGCATTGGTCGTCGCTGGACTCACCCCCGTCCACCCCTTGACCCCTGGATAGGTCAAGTTGTTGCACGCAGCTATGGGCTACCTCGTGGTGCCCCAGCTTGGCCATCCGCCGCCCTGATGGTCACCGGAGCCGCCATCTTGAGCGTTGCCACCGTGCTCGTCGTCTCCGGCGTTGATGCTGACGTGGAGTGGTTAGTTAGCACTAATCATAGGATTAGTTTAGTCTTAGGTCCCTGACGGTGTGCCCAGATGCCTTATAATTAGTAATTAGGTTAATTTAACCCACGGTTACCCTCTGTGTCACTGACGTGTGGAGCCCATGCATCAGGTTTGACCATGTTGACCCGCTTATGTCACTGTGACGCAATGCTGGCGCAATAAACCTTTTATGGTATTTTAAATATTCTGGAAATTCCAGAAAATGCTTAAAACTTTTAAAAATCATAGAAAATCATCTGTAAGTCGGATGAAAATAATTTATATATGGAAAATGATCATAAAACTCCTGTGTTTATGCCATGATCATGCATGTTTGGACAAGTTAACATCACCAACTAGGACATTTTATGGTTAGGGCAATGTATGAATTACCATTTGGAGTTGGAATTCAAACTTGTTTGAATTCCACTTCAATTAACTTGGTTAATTATTTCTCTAGGTCAATTCATTACGTTAACATGCCATGTCATACATCATGTTTGTTGCATTGCATTGAATGTGTTCCTTTCTTGTTTTGTCGGTGTTGTTCCTTCTCGGTGGACGATGGTTCCGACGTTGTGATCGTTGACACTGGTGAAGAGAAGTACTATCTTCAGAACTGTCAGACAAGACCCCCCCCCCTTGAGCATACTGATATAAACCCACTCTCTCGCTCGTGCTCTCTTTTACTACATTAGGACAATCACGATTCAACTGTTACATGTTCTTGGTAGTTGAAGCCATTCCTTCGCATGACATGTCCTTGTCACAGTAAATAGTTGAAACCACGTAGCATGAGTAGCAACTGCTTGAGCCTTGTTGTGCTTAATTACTCATCCATGCTTGCTTACTGTGCCAGCTATGCTGAGAGTCGTGTCGGGTCTGATCCATCTGGGCGATGAATCAGAATGGTTGTGTTCATGTCCTGCTATGTGAGAGCTAAGTATGTGAATCCGAGTTGGTAAAGGTAGCGATGAGAGGCCATGTAGGAGTACATGGCGGGTTATCTCATTGGGACCGTCCTTAAGAATTGAGTTATGTGTATGTTATCCAAGAAAAGATACTACCGCACATTGGGATCCTTAATTGACCCTCTCGGCTTATTAGTCACCTTGATCTCTGTCCAGGAGTTGCAACTAGTTTCTGGTGTTTGTAGGATGTGCTGGCGGCTGGGCATAGCGCTGACCGGAGGGGTAGACTATGGCGCGGTAGATGCACCGTGGCCCGGTGTACCAAGCGTAGTATCGTCCATCGAGGTGGGCTTGGGAACCCTGCACACATCGTTTGGGGCCGTGATGAAAACTTCGGCCGGACTTCCGTTGCGGGTTCAGTCTCAAATAGGCGATAAACCTGGACTAGAGTCTTGTGTGGTTAACGGTCGTGGCCGACTCCCTCACTGGGCTTCCGCTTGAAGGTTGCCGAGGTGCCTTTTTTATGTGCACATGGCGGTAAGTGGCGGGAGCGTGTGTGAAGAAGTAGACCCCTGCAGGGTGAATTAATCTGTTCGAATAGCCGCGTCCTCGGAAATGGACTACTTGGAAAACTTATGTGGTTCATAGACAAGTGAAATGGATACTCTAAAATGTGCAAGAAAAGTGTGAGTGCTATGGATGGCCTTCTCGTAGTGAGACGAGAGTGGATCCATAGTGGTGTATTGATTTGGTGAATATGTGGACTCGTGTGCGCAATCCCACCTCAAAGATGATACTTGTAGTCGTAGTACAGGTTAGCCAAGAGTCAAAGCTGGCTTGCTGCAATAAACTCCACAACCCCCTTTGTTGATAATGATGCATATGTAGTTCATTCTGATGTAAGTCTTGCTGAGTACCTTTGTACTCACGGTTGCTTAATTTATGTTTTTGCAGAGGTGACGTCAATCTCATTAGTGATTCTTACGACATGAAGTTCGATGTTAATCGGATTAGCTTGGGAATCCCACACAGAGGTCTGGCTCCTATGCTAGGGTCGTTGTATATTTTTAGGCTCTTCTAGCCGCTTTTAATAGATGTCTGTACCCAGACATGTATCTTCCGCTTGTTGATTGTATGCTCTGAATGATGGGTCATGTGACCCTCTGCTTGTAACATTATACTATGTAGGCTCTCTAGAGCCTTCTAAATAAATGTAATGTTATAGAGTTATGTTGTGATGCCATGTTGTATCTACGCATATCGTGCATATTACATGTATGATTGAAATGCATTGGTATGTGTGGGATTCGACACCTAGCTGTACGACTTTTGTAGCCTTCTTTATGGGGAAATGCCTCTTTGTGCTTCCACTGAGCCTTGGTAGCTTGCTACTGCTCCGGACACATTGATTGACTGGCGTGTATCCTTCTTTGCTGCTGTGTCTGTCCCTTCGGGGAAATGTCTCGTAGTGTAATGTAGTCCCTGTAGCCGTCTATGACTCGTCTACGTGCCGTTGATGAAAGACATGTCTCATAACGTAATGGAGTCCATGTAGCTTGCTACGACTCATCTACACACGCTGATGACCGACACCTGCATTGCTGGGTTACGTATGCCTATCCTTGTATGGTTGTGCCACTTGGGTCTATAACTAGTCATGTCGACCCGGGTTCTTTGACATATGGTTGTTAGCGACATATTCATATACGTGAGCCAAAAGGCGCAAACGGTCCCGGCCAAGATAAGGTGGTAGCCGTGGGGATTACCGTGCATGAGGCCGCAATTTGATATGATGTGTTACATGCTAGACTCATATGGCTTAGGATCGGGGTCCCGACAATGCATTTTTTATTTTTCATTTGAGTCTCCATCTTCTCTTATAAAGCGCCAACTAGGGGGCACTATGATCATACTTGAGCATTGGGTGTAGTTAATATTTGAGTGTGTTTCATGAATGGATCAATGATTGAGCATGATGGGCTAGGGATAACTTTCTTTAGTATTGATATTTTGAAAGACATGGTTGCTTGTTGGCATGCTTGAGTATTACAGTCTTTATGTACAAACTAGACTATTGCTTTGAACCATCTAAAAGTCCAAATGTCCATGCTACAAAAAAAGAATATGTGATGATCATGTTAGGCAGCATTCCACATAAAAAATTCTATTTTTATCATTTACCTACTCGAGGACGAGTAGGAATTAAGCTTGGGGTTGCTGACACGTCTCCAATGTATCTATATTTTTTGCTTGTTCCATGCTGTTATATTATCAATCTTGGATGTTTTAGAATCATTTTATAGCAACTTTATATCATTTTTTGGGACTAACCTATTGACATTGTGCCAAAATGCCAGTTGCTGTTTTTGCTTGTTTTTTACTTCACAGAATATCAGTACCAAACGGAGTCCAATCACGACGAAACTTTTTGGAGATTTTTTTTGGACCAGAAGAAGGCCCGTGGACAAAGAAGTTACTAGGAGGGAGCCCAGGCCGCCCACAACCCACTAGGGCGCGCTAGGGGCCCTGGGCATGCCCTGATGGGTTGTGGCCGCCTAGGGAGTCACCTCCACCGCCTCTGATGCCTATAAATTCCCAAATATTCCAGAAACCCTAAGGAGTCGACGAAAAACACATCCAGCGGCCACAAGTTCCAGAACCGCGAGAACCAATCTAACACCATCATGGAGGGGTTCATCATCCTCATTGGTGCCTCTCCGATGATGCGTGAGTAGTCCACCATAGACCTACGGGTCCGTAGGCAGTAGCTAGATGGCTTCCTCTCTCTCTCTTGATTCTCAATACAATGGTCTCTTGGAGATCTACTTGATGTAAACTTTTGTGGTGTGTTTGTTGGGATCCGATGAATTTTGAGTTCATGATCAGTTTGTATCCATGAATATTATTTGAGTCTTCTTTGATCTCTTATATGCATGATTACTTATAGCCTCATATTTCTTCTTTGAGTCTTTGGTTTAGTTAGGCGAACTAGATCATTTTTTCATGCCATGGGAAGAGGTGCTTTGTGATGGGTTCGATCTTGCGGTGTCCTCTCCGAGTGACAGAAGGGGCAGCGAGGCACGCATGTATCGTTGCTATTAAGGATAACAAGATGGGGTCTATTCCTACATGAATAGATCTTGTCTACATCATGTCACCGTTCTTATTGCATTACTCTGTTTTTCCATGAACTTAATACACTAGAGGCATGCTGGATAGCGGTCGATGTGTGGATTAATAGTAGTAGATGCAGAATCGTTTCGGTCTACTAATCTTGGACGTGATGCCTATATAATGATCATCACCTTGGATATCGTCATGATTATTTGATCTTCAATCAATTGGCCAACAGTAATTTGTTCACCCACCGTGTGCTATACTCATGAGAGAAGCCACTAGTGAGACCTACGCCCCCCGGGTCCACTTTTCCAACATATTGCTTTATGATCTATCTTTTTGCCTCTTTTGTTTTCAGATCTATTATTCCAAAAACCCAAAAATACGTTGCTGCACTTTTTATTTGCTTCTTTTATTTTGTGTTCTTGAGATATCTATCTATCTAATCTATCGTATCCTAATCTATCTTTTTACCGTAGAGAGATTGACAACCTCTCTTTCACGTCGCGTTGCAAGTATTTGTTCTTTGTGTGCAGGTGATGTTTACGTGGTGTTGGTGATCCTCCTACTGGTTCGATACCTTGGTTTCATAACTGAGGGAAATACTTACCGTCGCTGTGCTGCATCATCCCTTCCTCTTTGGGGAAATACCGACGCACTCTCAATACACAACGTGTAATAATACCATCTACTCCTTCTTTATAAAGATGTGGGTCATCCCAATATATATAGTTAGCATAATCAGCATACCAAGGAGTGTTTTGAGAAACATTTATTGCAGCTAACTGTTCATCAGGGAAGCTATCATCAATGGGTAGTGGGTCATCAAGAATATTTTCTAACCTAGACAAGTTGTAAGCTACGGGGTTCTCAGCTCCCTTCGTATCAACGATATGTATGTCAAATTCATGAAGTAAGAGAACCCACCTAATGAGTCTAGGTTTAGCATCTTTCTTTTGCATAAGATATATTATAGCAGCATGATCGATGTGAACAATGACTTTGGAATCAACAATGTAGGATCTAAATTTATCACAAGCAAACACAACTGCTAAAAATTCTTTTCCGGTAGTAGCATAGTTTCTTTGGGCACTGTCTAGAGTTTTGCTAGCATAATGGATAACATTCAATTTCTTATCAACCCTTTGTCCTAGAACATCACCAACAATGTAATCACTAGCATCACACATAATTTCAAAAGGCAAGTTCCAATCAGGTGGTTGAACGATAGGTGCAGAAGTTAAGGCTTTCTTGAGTGTCTCAAAGGCTTCTACATAATCATCATCAAAAACAAAAGGGATATCCTATAGAAACCAACATGACCAAGGAAACTTCGAATACGTTTAATATCTTTAGGACTTGACATTTTCTCAATTGCATCAACTTTACCTTTATCCACCTAAATACCTCGCTCAGATATTTTATGCCCCAAGACAATACCTTCATCAACCGTAAAGTGGCACTTCTCCCAATTCAAGACAAGATTAGTTTGTTCACATCTCTGCAAAACTCGATCATGGTTGCTTAAGAAATCATCAAAAGAAGTTCCGTAAACGGAAAAATCATCCATGAAAACCTCTACAATCTTTTCACAAAAACCAGTGAATATAGCAGTCATACATCTTTGAAAGGTAGTAGGTGCATTGCATAAATCAAAAGGCATACGTCTATAAGCATAGGTTTCAAAAGGAAAAGTAAAGGCGGTTTTTTCTTGATCAGATTGTGATACAGGTATTTGAGAGAAACCAGAATATCCATCGAGAAAACAAAAGTGTGTGTGCTTTGATAATCTTTCTAGCATCTGATCAATAAAAGGCAGAGGGTAATGATCTTTTCTAGTAGCTTTATTTAATTTTCTAAAATCAATTACCATTCTATAGCCATTGACAATTCTTTGAGGGATAGTTCATTTTTATCATTTGGAACAACGGTAATACCTCCTTTCTTAGGGACACAATTAACGGGACTTACCCATCTACTATCACCTATGGGATAGATTATACCTGCTTCAAGGAGCTTTAATATTTCAGTTCTTACCACTTCCTTCATCTTGGGATTCAGTCGCCGTTGATCAACAACGGGTTTAGCATCTGGTTCCATATTAATTTTATGCTGACATAGAGTGGGACTAATGCCCTTAAGATCGTCAAGAGTATATCCAATAGCAGCCCGGTGCTTCCTCAAAATTTTTAATAATCTTTCTTCATCATGTTCTGAAAGGTTAGCACTAATAATAACAGGATATATCTTTTTCTAATCATGACAAGCAAACTTCAAAGTATCAGGCAATGCTTCAATTCAAACACAGGATCACCTTTAGATGGAAGAGGACCTCCAAGAGTTTCAATAGGCAAATTGTGTTTTAGGAGAGGTTGTTGTTCAAAGAAATTTTATCTATTTCATTTCTTTCACGCAAGTGCATATCATTTTCATGGTCAAGCAAATATTGTTCTTGTGGATCAGTAGGAGGCACGGCAATAGAACCAAGACCAATTATTTCATCCTTACTAGATACTTCTCTATCACGAGGTCATCTACTAAACTTGGAGAAATTAAATTCATGAGACACATCACCGAAACTAACACCGACAGTTTGTTTTTCACAATCTATCTTAGCATTGACGGTGCTCAAGAAAGGTCTACCAAAGATAATGGGACCAAAGTCATGTAGTGGGGAACCAAGGACTAGAAAATCAGTAGGATATTTTACTTTCCCACACAAGACTTCAACATCTCTAACAATCCCAAGTGGTGTGATGGTGTCTCTATTAGCAAGTTTAATAGTAACATCAATGTCTTCTATTTCAGCGGGTGCTATGTCATTAATAATTTCTTGGTATAAAGTAAAAGGAATAGCACCTACACTAGCACCCAAGTCACATAAACCATGATAGCAATGATCTCCTATTTTGAATGAGACAACAGGCATCCCACTACAGGTCTATGTTTATCTTTTTCATCAGGTTTGGCAATTCTAGCAGCTTCATCACAGAAGTAAATAACATGCCCATCAATATTTTCTACCAAGAGATCTTTAACCATTGAAACACTAGGTTCTACTTTAATTTGCTCAAAGGGCTTAGGTGCTCTAATGTTACTCTTGTGAAGCATAGTTGATACCTTAGCATGTTCCTTTCTCCTAACAGGGAAAGGTGGTTTTTCAATATAAGCAGTAGGCACAACTGGATCAACATTGTAAATGATGGTTTCATCTTCAGTTTTCACCGGTTTTTTAATTTCCTCTTTAATAGGGGGATGGCATTTAAACCACTTCTCCTTAGGGAGATCAAGCTGAGTAGCAAATGATTCACAGAAAGAGGCTACTATCTCAGAGTCGAGTCCATATTTAGTGCTAAACATCCGTATTCATAAAAGATTTAACACAATCAAACTTAAGCTTTGTACCTGACTCATTACCTTCGTCAAGTTACCCATCTTTAGAGTTGTGTTTAATTCTTTCTAAGAGATCCCACTTGAATTCAATAGTCTTCTTCTTAAAAGAACCAGTACAAGAAGTATCGAGCATGGATTGATCAATATGAGAAAGCCGAGCATAAAAATTCTTAATAATAACTTCTCTTAGAATATCATGATTGGGGCATGAATATAACATTGACTTAAGCCTCCCCCAAGCTAGAGCGATGCTTTCTCCTATACTTGTGGATCATGATGAACTAGATGCATGGGGTAAATCTTTTGATGGAATTCCAATTGCAATCGATTCCAGTTCCATGATCCAATATTATCACATAGCCTATACCATGTCAATGCTTTTCCCTTCAAAGATAAAGGGAAAACCTTCTTCTTAGCTTCATCTCAGGATAAACCTGCAAGCTTAAATAATGCACAAATTTCGTTCACATATAATAGGTGCATATCAGGATGTTCAGTTCCATCTCCTGCATAAGGTTTAGCAAGCAGTTGTTCTACCATACCCGAAGGAACTTCATAACCAATATTTTTAGTAGGTGCAGTAGGTTGAGGGGCAACTAATTGTGGTTCCGGTCGAGGTGAAGATACCCCGAACAAACCCCTCAAAGGATTGTTTTCCATAGTAGCAAGTGACAATAAATTTCACCACGTAGTATAAGTTTTTCCTTACCGATTTCACTTACCAAGAGCGCTTCACTCCCCGGCAACGGCGCCAGAAAAGAGTCTTGATGACCCACAAGTATAGGGGATCAATCGTAGTCCTTTCGATAAGTAAGAGTGTCGAACCCAACGAGGAGCGGAAGGAAATGACAAGTGGTTTTCAGCATGGTAATTTCTGCAAGCACTGAAATTGTAGGTGATAGGTAGTTTGATAGCATGATAATAGGTAGTTTGGTAATTTCAAAGTAATGGTAATGGTAAATAAAGTGCATCAAGTAGCCCAATCCTTTTGTGGCAAAGGACAGGGAAGAACAATCTCTTATAATAGGCAAAGTGTTCTTGAGGGTACACGGGAATTTCATATAGTCACTTTTATCATGTTGGTTTGATTTGCGTTCACTACTTTGATAATTTGATATGTGGGTGGACCGGTGCTTGGGTTCTGTTCTTACTTGAACAACCTCCCACTTATGATTAACCCCCTCACAAGCATCCACAACTACGAGAAAAGTATTAAGATAAAATCAAACCATAGCCTTAAACGTTTGGATCCAAATCAACCCCTTACGAAGTACGCATAAACTAGGGTTTAAGCTTCTGTTACTCTAGCAACCCATCATCTAATAACTACTCCACAATGCATTCCCTTAGGCCCAAGGATGGTGAAGTTTCATGTAGTCGATGTTCACATGACACCACTAAGGGAATCACAACATACATATCATCAAAATATCGAACACATATCAAATTCACATGATTACTTGTAACATGACTTCTCTCGTGACCTGAAGAACAAAGGTAACTACTCACAAATAATATTCATGTTCAAGATCAGAAGGGTATTGAATAGCATAATGGATCTGAACTAATGATCTTCCACCAAATAAACCATATAGTAATCAACTACAAGATGTAATCAACACTACTAGTCACCCACAGATACCAATCTGAGGTTCCGGTACAAAGATTGAACACGAGAGATGAACTAGGGTTTGAGAGGAGATGATGCTATTGAATTTGTTGATGAAGATTGGACTCCCAAAGATGAGAGGGGCGTTGGTGATGACGATGGCTTCGATTTCCCCCTCCGGGAGGGAAGTTCCCCCGGCGGAATCGCTCCGCCAGAGGGCAAAAGTTCTCCTGCCCAAGTTCCGCCTCGATACGGCGGCGTTCCATCCCGAAAGTCCTCTCCTTATTTTTTCTAGGTCACAATACCTTATATACCAGAAGATGGGCACCGGAGGTGGGCCGTGCTGGGCACAACCCACCAGGGCGCGCCTGGTGGTCCTGGCGCACCCTGGTGTCTTGTTCTCACTAGGGTGGCCCCTTTCGGTAGTTATTTGCTCCAGTATTTTTTATATATTCCAAAAAAATTGTTCGTAAAGTTTCAGCTTACTTGGAGATGTGCAGAATAGGTATCAGTGATGTGCTTTTTCAGGTCCAGAATTCCAGCTGCCGGTATTCTCCCTCTTTGTGTAAACCTTGCATATTATGAGAGAAAAGGCATTAGAATCACTCCCTAAAGAATTATTATTCATAAAAACATTATTAATAAAAATAGGAAATCATGATGCAAAATTGATGTATCAAGTTCCGCTGGTGGATCGCCAGCAAGATCGATGGATCGCTTGGTCATCACGGACAAAATCCTCATCGGGGACATATTCGTCCAAAACCAGCCATTTGGGTCTGGCAGTGTCGATCTACGCGACGACATGGATGGCCATCCCGACCAGGTCAGTAGCTTCGTCCCTGGGAAAAAGATCAGGTTAGTCAGCCTGGATTACGCCACCGACGCCCGGGGCAACCTGTTCCTGGCCGGGCTCACGGCCTCATCCGACGAGCCCAGAAACCCCGAAGCTTTAACTTCGGACCTCCTGCCCCACCTTGTCTTCCGGATCAACCCTCGCCCAAGACCTTTCTTCGAGCTCGGATCCGACCATAACGGTCAGAGGATGGGGCTCATCCTCGACCGAACATTAACCCTGCTTTGACACACCGGAGATCGACTCCGGAGGACTCCATGAGAGTGGCCCGGCCGGCTTATCGCTCTTAAGTGAGACACTGGCCCGGATCCAAAGGATGAATATTACACATGGCCCACCCCCGCCCTATACTCGGACGGGCTATGAGGCTGGCCACTGGGAATTTCGCGTCCCACCCACCACCCGCTTGGTAGCCACAGTCGAGGACTTAACCGATATGCTGGACTACGCCTCCCAGGAGGCCGATGACATCGATGAGGATGTCGACAATATCCCTACTTCCACGGGACGGTGGACAGCTACCTCCACCTATGATGTCAATATGGTAGACACCCCCAATACCACGGGGAAGGACGGTGAAGGCTGAAAGCACATTTGCTCCCTTGGTGGTTTTGGTAATTAATAACAACATATATGTCATTGAACTAATGTTTCCACTAAACATATTTCAGGAAAAGTTCAATGATAGGGATGGCAAAAGGATTATGGATGTAATGCCCCCAATTTCGACCGTACGCTAAACATACACGCAATGCGTACGACCAAGATTAGGGACTCACTGATCGATATCACAACACAACACTAGACACAAATTAAAGTCATACAACTTCATATTACAAGCCAGGGGCCTAGAGGGCTCGAATACAAAGCTCGACAAGCACGAGTCAACGGAAGCAATCAATATCTGAGTACAGACATAAGTTAAACAAGTTTTGCCTTAAGAAGGCTAGCACAAACATAACAACGGATCGAAAGAGGCGAGGCCTCCTGCCTGGGAACCTCCTATCCTACTGCTGGTCGGGGGCTGCCTCCACGTAGTAGTAGGCTCCGGCGGTGGGGTAGTAGTTGTCTCCAGCGTACTCCATCTCCTGGGCTCCATTGTCTGAACACAGAATCGTATCGAGGGGGAAAAAGAAAGCAAAGCAGCGGTGAGTACTCATCCAAAGTACTCGCAAGACTGACATCAGAACTACGCTAAGTATGCATCAGTATCAAGGAATGGGGTCATATCTGGGCTGACTGCAGAAAGCAAGAACAGGGGGAAAGCCCTAGTCCTATCGAAGACTAGCATCTTCAGCATCTTGTAGCATTACAAGAGAGTAGACTGGTATCTCATATATAGCAATATTATTGTAGCAAAGTTTTATTAAGTAACCACGCCCAGAGATTCTTCCTCGACTCCCTACGAGGAAGCAATCTCGGAGCCAACATTCATTTCCAATTAAAGTCACAATTTTAGTTGTAGTAGATCAAGGTACAACTCCAAGTCGTCCTGTTACCATAGACACGGCTATTCGAATAGATAAATTCATCCCTGCAGGGGTGCACCGCATTTCCAACATGCTTGATCACCTCCGGCCGGACAGAGTTTCCTGGGTAATGCCCGGCCTCGGGATATCAACACCTCGTCACCCCACCTAGGCTCCACAGAGAGGCCAGCCCGCCGGTCTAAATCCTAAGCGCACAGGGGTCGTGGGCCCACTCCCCCTTTGCGCTCCTGCACGATGCGTACGCGGCCGAGGTCAGTCCTAGCACATTCTAATCCAAGATCTGGGCCTTCCAAACCACTCGGGCGCGCGCCACTCCATTGCTGACGTCCGAAGAGCTTCAGCTGATACAACGACGCTGAGTACCCATAACTTGTCCCACGTGAAGGTTTAGTGCGTAAAAGGTCAATCGACCAACTCAAATCAAATACCCAACCCATTAGCATTTTATTAATGCGGGGCAAGTGCGACCCATGAAGTGCGGTCCCGTCGCCCCAACTCGAGGATGTGTGGTAAGGGCCTCTCCTGCCCGGCCACGCCTCGTCATCATCAAACCGTGGGTACCCCTCACGGCCGACCCATCACCAACATGTTTCTGTAACCATGTCATAGTAACTATGTGTATAAAACATCAAGACGGAACCTGAGGAATCACCCTCAAAGGGTCCCGCTCGATGAAACCGTCAAGGTGGACTTAGAGGAATCACCCTCGAGGGTCCCACACTTGAGGGGTTGCACGAAAGAGTCATCGTCGGGAGTGATGAAGGAGGAATCAACCTCGATAACCATGACCGACTAGCTGCACTACAGAGTTAGCATCATGAGTACTTCACGAGGTAGCACCCTCGGTACTCGATAGTAGCTCTGCAGAGTCGTACAACTAAGGGGTGTGTGGTGAATGTGACGGGCATGGCTTGTCGGTCGGTTGACCGAGTCTTCGAGTCTTCGAGTCGTCGAGTCGTCGATGAAGAAGCAGGGGCAACTGGGACTAAGGGGGGTCACAGGGGATTCATTGATCAACCTATAGTATGCAGTTGATATAACAGCAGGTATAGTAGCAGTTTATTCAAAAACAGGCTATGCATCAAAAATAGGAGCTAGCTAATACAGTAGAAAAATCTAATGCAAGAATGAGAGGGAAAGAAATGGGCGATATCGAAATGGTCAAGGGGGGGTTGCTTGCCTTGCTGCTCTGCGGCAAAGGCCTGGTCGTCAGCGGTGTAGTCGTACCCGGCAGCTGCGTCGGTCTTGGGGTCTACCGGTAAGAAGAGGGGGGAGAAACAATAAATATAAAGCACAGATGCAACACGATGCATGACATGGCAATATGCAGAGCTAGGCATGCACTAACGTAGTACCACACATCGCAGACGGGTCGGAAGAATATCTGACGATATTTTCCGGGTCTCGGGCTACTACCGGACAGACGAAAACGATGGAAAAGTTCCACGTTCGTTATGATAGGAGCACGCGACAGACGAACGGACTGCGTAGTCGGAACCGCGGGGTTTTTCTGAACAACTTTCATGTATAAATTATTTTCATCTGACTTACAGATTATTTTGTATTAATTTTGAAAGTTTTATTAATATTCTAACATTAACAGAATTTAAATTAATTCAATAAATGTAATTATGACATCAGCATGATGTCATGCTGACATCAGCAGTCAACAGTCACAGTTGACTGGTCAAACTGACCTGTGGGACCCAGCTGTCATAGACAGAGGGGTTAACCAGTATTTAATTTAATCTAAAATGGATTAATTAGCAAAGGGACCAACATGTCATAGGCTAATTAGGTTAATATAATTATATTAATTAACAGTTTTATTAATTAAACGGGCTGGCCCACATGTCATACTCTGTTAATTAGACAGAGTGATTAATTAACATAATTAAGTTAATTTAATTAACAAATTAATTAATTAAATTATTATTATTATTAATTATTTTTGTAACACATTTTTTTAGAAAACGATTAAGGGGTGGTCCCCCGTCGTCAGTGTCTATGGGGGTTCGCCGGCGACCAGGGGGGTGGGGAGGCACGAGCGAGGCATGGCGGGCGCGCGCGTAGCGGCGCGGGCGGCGGGGGATGCACGCGGCGTGGGGGCGAGCGAGGCCAGGGCACAGCGATCGGGCGCTCGGGCGGCCGGGGCGCGTGCGGCGGTAGCGCGCGGGGGCGTGGTGTGTGCGGTGAGCGAGGGCCGGAGCGGCGAGCGGGTGAGCACGGCCGGGGGTGGGAGAGGGCGAGGAGGTTGGGGGCCTCACCGGATTCGGTCGGGGATGGCAATGGGCTCGCGGGGGGGGGGCGGCCGGCAACGACGGCGCGGGGGAGGCCGATGGGGAGGAGGATGAGGAGGCACGGTGGTGGCGGGGTCCGACGGCGGCGAGGGGCGAGGTGGCCGCCGGTGGAGTGGGGGCAGCGCCGAGCGACGGGGTCGGGGGGAAGGAGGAGCGGACCGGCAGGGGGGAGGCAAGGCGGCGACGTGGCACCGGCGGGGAAGCCGGCGGCGGTGGGGAGGGCGCCGGCTGCCCGATCCACCAGATCGGGGAGGGGCAGGGAGAGAGTGGTACGGGGGGGTGTGGGGTGGGCGGCTATGGTTTCTATGGGGGTGGGGGGGTGTAGGCACCGGGTGGGCCGGCGGGGTAGAGAGGGCCGGATGGGCCGGCCTGCTCGGCCGGTGGCCCAATTGGGCCGGGGGGGGGCTTTTTTTCCTTTTTTTGGTTTTGTTTTTGTTATTATAGTTTCCTGTTTTAGTTTTATTTTAATTTAGTGAATTAAATTATTTTCAAAACTGTTGATTCCTACAACACAATTACCTATGCATTATTTACCGCATTTCGAACATTTATGTTCTGGTATCTTGAAACTTTAGCTTTTAACTTTAACTTTAAATTTGAATCTCATCGTGATTTGAAACAAACTGAGATTAGCAACAGTGAAAGCGATGACAAGGCATCATTAGCGTTGGATTACTGTAGCTTGATTACACGGATTACTATAGCTGCAAATCCAGGGCGTCACAGTGGAGAACCCCAAGATGCAAGGAAATGGATTGGCAAAGCTTCAAGCAAGATGACTCTACATTTTACTTTGTGAGAAATCACTTTGAGTCCATAGGAAAGCCAATACTATTAAAAGGGGGTAAGGTACTGTTGGTGAACAAGATGCTCCACGTGCACAAGAGATAGTCACCAAAAACACCCACATGTTCAAAAGTCTATCCAAAGCCAAATATCCAAAATCGGTGCAACCAACATTTCCCACTCGGTGCCACCGATTCCCAAACTCAGACAGACCCATGCCAAACCCTAGCACATCGGTGCAACCGATTCCACTTCGGTGCCACCGAGTTTGGGTTGCCAACTTTCTGTTTAGCCATCTTCAGTCTTCGGTACCACCGAGTTTTGCCAGTCGGTCTGACCGAGTTTTTGGACCAACACTCTGGATAACCATTCACAAGAATCGGTACCACCGAGAATTGTGAATCGGTCCCACCGAGTTCCTGGACCAACTCTCTGGTTAGCCATGGTCAAGAATCGGTGCCACCGAGACATGAGAATCGGCATCACCGAGTTGCGCAATCTGACCATTGGTCACCTAATCGGTACCACCGAGAATTATATATCAGTCTCACCGAGATTCAAAAGTTACTGCCTTTTGGTCACTTCGGTACCACCGAGATTAACACATCGGTGTCACCGAGTTGGTCACTTTAGGTGTAACGGTTGGATTTTTGGGGATGCCTATATATACCCCTTCACCACCACCCACTCGAAAGGGAAGCACTCAGAACTATTCCATACTTGCCCTATCCTATTTTCTGAGAAAGATCCACCTACTCATGTGTTGAGATCAAGCTATTCCACTCCATCCATATGAATCTTGATCTCTAGCCTCCCCAAGTTGCTTTCCACCAAATCAATCTCGTCCACTATAGCCAAATCTGTGAGAGAGTGATTGTGTGTTGAGGAGTCTATCATCTTGAAGAACAAGAGCAAGGAGTTCATCGACATTACCGCGCCTATTACCTTTTGGAGGGTGGTGCCTCCTAGATTGGTTAGGTGTCGCTTGGGAGCCTCCTACTTCGTGTTGTGGAGTTGAACCAAGAAGTTTGTACGGGCAAGGAGATCGCCTACTTCGTGAAGATCTACCCATAGTGAGGCTAGTCCTTCGTGGACGGAAGCTGTTATGGAATAGTCAAGGTTGCTACTTCATGGACCCTTATGGGTGGAGCCCTCCGTGGACTCTCGCGACTGTTACCCTCCGTGGGTTGAAGACTCCATAAACGTGGACGTACGATAGCACCACCTATCAGAACTATGGGAAAAATCTTCGTGTCTACAAATTGCGTTTGATCTTCCTCCCTACCCTCTACTATACATGATTGTTGTTACTTTCCACTGCTATACTCTTAGACATGCATGTGTAGGGTGTGCTTGACTTGCTATCATTGCTAAAATCTGCCAACACTTAAAATTGGGAAAAGGTAGAATTTTTATTTGGTCAAGTAGTCTAATCACCCCCCTCTAGACATACTTTCGATCCTACAAGTGGTATCAGAGCTTTGGTCTCCATTGCATTGGTCTCACAACCTAGGAGAGTACTGTGTCTAGTAAGGGAAATTATCACCGTAGAGGACCGTACTTTGATGGCACTAACTTTGCTAGTTGGAAGCACAAAATGAAAATGCATATTCTTGGTCATAACCCTGCTGTTTGGGCTGTTATCCGTGTTGGCTTGCAAGGTGAATTCTTTGGCAATGGAAAGGAACCGGATCGTGAAGCGACCGCGGATGAATTGAAGATGTTGCAATACAACGCTCAAGCATGTGACATTCTCTTCAACTGCCTATGCCCCGAAGAATTCAACAAAATCAGCCGTCTTGAGAATGCAAAAGAGATTTGGGATACTTTGGTCGATATGCATGAAGGTACCGAATCCGTGAGAGAATCCAAGTTGGATGTTCTTCAAAGTCAACTTGACAAGTTGAAGATGAAGGATGATGAAGGAGTCGCAGAGATGTACTCTAGGCTAGCTCTCATCACCAATGAGATTGCCAGCTTAGGAAGCGAAGAAATGACCGACAAATTCATCATCAAGAAGATACTTCGAGCTTTGGAAGAGAGATATGACACCGTGTGCACATTGATCCAAATGATGCCCAACTACAAAGATCTCAAGCCTACGGAAGTCATTGGAAGGATTGTTGCTCATGAGATGACACTCAAAGACAAAGAAGAGCTTCACAACAAGTCTAGCGGTGCTTACAAAGCCACAAGTGATGCTCCCGCAACTTCAAGCGATAACCTTGTCACCAATGAAGAGATAAGCCTGATGGTCAAGAAACTCAACAAGTTCTACAAGAATAGAGGAAAATAAGGAAGTTCCAACTCAAGATATGAAGAGAACTGTTCGTCAAGTCATGACCGAAACTGCTACAACTGTGGGATGCCCGGACACTACTCCAATGAGTGCACGGCTCCCTACAAACGAAGAGAAGAGTCACCTAGAAGACGAAGCTCAAGGAATGAATCACCTCAAAGAGAGAGAAGGAGTAGAGATGATCGTTATGAACGAAGACCCTCAAGGAGAAGTAGGGACTCGGAGAAGAAGAACAAGTACACCAAGAGCTACACAAGAAGAAGAAATCAAGCTCATGTTGGTGAATGGGTTTCCGTCTCCGACTTCGACAACAACTCCAAGAGAAGCTATCACTCCAACTACGACTACAGTCAAGATGAAGGTGTGGCCGGACTTGCACTAGTAACTACCAACTCCTATGATCTATTTGATTCACCAAACGAAGGGAGTGGTAGTTACTTCATGGCTAAAGGCCCCAAGGTATCACACCCCGAGTATCTTGATTTCGATAGTGATGAAGATGATTTACTTTGTGATGATGACTTGCTCTTTTATAAAACTAGTGATGTTAGTCAAAATGAACTTGATAATTCTCATGCTAGTCAAGATAAGTCGCTTGATGATGATAAGATGAAAATAGAATGACTAACTAAAGAATTAAACACTCTAAAGTTAGCCCATGAATCTACTCTAGAAGATCATAGAGAGCTTGTAAGGACTCATGAGAAGCTACGCTTCGAGAATCTCACCTTGGAGCAAGAGCATGAGTTTCTTAAATCTATCAATGACGATCTCCGAAAGAAGACTTCATCTTATCTAGCCAAACGATTACTCTTGTCTACATTCATGCCACAAGTTAAATCTAGACAAAGTAGTACCAAAGGCAAGAAAGGTTCTTCATCTAGTAGCAACAATAAAAATGCCAAACCTAATGATGTTGCTTCTAGTAGTTCTATTGATTCCACTAATGATGATTCTCTTAGCCAAGTTACACTTGAGCAAGAAAACGCTTTATTGAAAGGAATTATAGAGAAAGGTATCTACAAGAGTCTTGCCGGGTGTAAGCAATTTGAAGAAATTGTACGCAAGCACGGAGGATACCGGAAGAACCATAGCATTGGCTACTTCAATGCTAATGGAGTTGAATGGGAAGAAGGTCAATACCCCAAGCCCAAGTTTGTTCCTCAAAGGAGAAGTATGAACATACTCCTCCCAAGGGAACAAACACTCAAGATGACCTTCCACCACAAGACCACAAGCTCAAGGGCAAGAACAAGCTTCAAGAGGACATTGACTCATATGAAGATGAATCCCAAGCTTTGGTGGAGTGGGTTCCCAAGGCTAATTCAAGCTCAACTTCTACAAGGGCCACTTGAACACCAAGGATCCCCATCAAGTTGATGTGGGTCCCCAAGAAGAAGAACTAGAGAAGTTCTTGAGGGGTGACTCCGCCAATGAAATTCACTCACATTCATTATTGGCAAGAACTAGTTGCAATCAACATCAACATCATGCAATAGTTCAAGGAGTCACACATTCCCTCAAAGGTAAGCAAGGGACAAGGTAATCAACAGATCAATGGACATCATCACATATGCTTTGCACTCCATGTCCATAGATATCCTCGTATTTGTCTCTTGTGTGTTGGGACTAACCCATGTAGGTGAGGAGAGTAAGGAAACAACAAGGATGCTCCGAACTCTTGGTGATCTTCATCAACCTTGAGCATCCACCACTACCTCACCAACATGAAGTCTGCATTGACAAAACCCAAGGTTAGTTTATCCCTCCTATGGGGGGATGTCACATCAAGGGGGAGCTTTACTCTAAGACTTGAGTTAAAGCATCTGATAGTATGTGACAACATTAAATGCTTTATGTAAAAGTGGTAACCCCACTTGTGCTTAAACGATGAGTATGACCTATGATCAAGTATTCTTACTTGGCTCCTAAGTCAATATACTCATATATAGATGACTCCATCATCGCCAAAATGCTTGATAGATGCTAGTATGTATGTGCATGTTTGCCATGATTTCATTTGACATCTTATTGTGTGAGCATGTTGATCTGCATTTCTTTCTTCATTCAAGGACATCCAATTGATGCTATTTGGCTTTTGATTTTTCTTTTGCCAATTCGATGGACAAGAATGCCTAGGACCACTCTCTAGCTATCTATGCTTTCTTACCTCATATTCTATTCTTGCTGCATCACAAAATTTGAAAAAGGACTTTTCGATCTCTCTGTGTGAGGAGCACTCGGAGTTCCGTATCAACAAAGGACTGACCATTAAAACCTCCCAAGTGCATCTCGGTGGAACCAACCCAAAATCTCGGTCTCACCGAATGCCTATGGTTGATCTGGTGTTTCTATCTCGGTACCACCGATTCCATCTTCTCGGTTACACTGAGTTTCCCTATCAGTAGGGAGTTGAGGAACTCGGTGACACCGAAAAGTTAGAATCGGTGTCACCGACAGCCATGGATTTATATAGAGGCGGACCTAACTTTTGAAATCTTTTCTTCAACCGTCGCCCCCTCCGAAACCCTTGCTGCCGAACCAAGGCCCCTGGTCATCGCCTTCGTCTTCCCGAGCGCCTGCACCGTTGGAAGTCCCCGCCGTCGACGGAATGCTCTCCCCCGTCGTCGCCGTAGCGAATTCGTCACCAAGCTAGGGTACGATTTCACCCCCTCATGCGCTCCAACCTCCGATTCTCGCGCATTAGGGTTTTTCCATCGATAATCCATAGTTTGAGATTGATTCATCCATGAGAAACTCTAGTAGAATAGCGAACGAACGATTTTTGAGGTTTTGCCGTCCGCACATGAATCTCTGTGGAACCGATGCATAAGAATCGGTAGCACCGATTCTATTTTCTGGCCAACTGAGAACACCTCGGTGGAACCGAGTGCCTATTTTCCGTGTGACCGAAAGTGGTGCCAAGTTCCTGGAATGTAGGTTGTCTGTCTTGGTGGGTCCGAAAATTTTGCCTCCGTTGTACCGATATTCATCTGGCAGAATGCAAAACTTGAGAAATTTTAGTTCAATCTTTTGAAAATGTCTGCATTTTGTGATGACTCATCCCTTCCACTCTTCTATACTCTATTCATAGGGTCAGAGATGTCAGGTTCAGATGATAGCCAGAATGATCTCAGAGAGCAGAGTGTTGACATGAGCTCAGGCACTAGTCCTGAGGGGAGCTATGATGACATCCCTAGCTCTCCTGATCTTCCCAAAGCTGCAACCAGGGCAAGGAGGAAGCTCAATTATGATGAAGAGGATGAGGACTTCATCCCTGAGGAGCTGCCCAAGAAAGTTGATGCTGCCAAGAGCACCACTGCTGCCACTACTTCCAAGAAGAAGATAGCTATCAGGAAGGAGTATGCTAGCTCTTGGTCAGCTAAAGCACCTGAGAGATCTAGGGAAACTATGACTGTTGAGCCCTCCAAGAAGTCTATGCCTAAGAAGGCAGGGGAGAAGAAGAGAGCTAGGAAGAGGATTATCCATGTCATTGGCAGAAAAACCTCTATGTATGAGGATCCAGAAGAGGCAGCTGCTGAAGAAGAGGAGGAAGAACAAGTTGCCAAGGCCCCTCGAAAGAAGAAGAAGAAGCTTATGGCAGATGCAATGCCTAAGGCTACCACATCCAAGGGCACCAAGACTGCACCCAAGAAAGCTGCTGCAGAAAAACCCAAGAGGTTCTACAGAGAGATACTAGCTTCCAGTAAGAACAAGACCTCCACTTTCAGGGAAGCTGAGGATGATGATGATATGACAGCTTTGATGAAGTTAAGACCACACCTTCCAGAGCACAATGCCAGCCACTTGCTTGCTAAGGACATGAAGAAGAGGAAGGACTCAGGTTTGAGGGAATGGAGAGCCATTGATCCATATGCCCAGAGAAGGAAAACAACTGTGGACTACAGATTTTATACCAAGGAGCAACAAGATTTCTACGAGACAATCTTGCTTGATAAGAGCCCAGCTATGAGTGACATGAGATATGTTGATTGGAAGTATATCAAGGGGAATGAAGACTACTTCCCAAGTGTTCAAGACAACTTTCACAGCATTGGTTTGGATGAATTTGTTGGCAAGGAATTCACTGCATGGAATGATGAGATGATCATGCAATTCTACTCCACTGCTCACTTCTATGGAGATGGTAGGATCGTGTGGATGACTGAGGGAGCAAGGTATGAATCAACTGTTGAGGAATGGGCTGCCATCTTAGGAGTCCCAAAGGTGGAAGAAGGAGATCTGGATGTCTATTCTGAATCCAAGGAGAGCCATGATGCTATGAAGAATATGTACAATGAGATCCCTGCTGCAAACTTGAAATCTCACAAGTTAGAATCCATTTACTTCCTCCAGTCTGGTCTCCGCACCATGAACACCATCTTGAGGCACACCTTGATGCCTAAGTCTGGAGATGACAAGATGATTAGAGGATATTCCATCAACATGCTGATCCATCTTGATAGACACACCAGGATAAGGGTGATGGACTTGATAGTAGAAACTGTGAAGAGGGTTGCTGCTGATCAGAAGCGCTCATGCTGCTATGCACCCTACATTGAGATGCTCATCAACTCCAAGCTGGAGAAGCACATCTTTGCTCTTGACAGTCCACATTTGCCCCTACAGCCAGATCTAGAGGACAACATTGTGGTGATGAACCCAGATCATCCCACCTCAGCTGCAGCACAGGCAGAGGCAGAGGGAGCTAGAGCAACTAGTGCTCAAATACCTAGATCCAGGAACGAGCAAATGGATCTCTTGATCAGTACCAATCAGGCCATGCAGAAAGATCTCAAGGACATCTTGGAGAATCAGCATAGTCTTGTGAGGATCATGGAGAATAGGATCAAGACACTCAATGACAAGGTGGATGGGCTGACCAAGACCGTGAACGAGCTCAAGAAGGAAGTTGATAGTGTGCCCAGTCCCCACACTACAGATGATGAGGATGACTCTCCTCTCAGGCCAGGCACTCAGTTCACTACTCAGGCCAGATCAGCCACAGTGCCAGCTCCAGAGTTGAGGCCTTCTTCATCAGCACCTGCTACAGCCTCTTCAGCTCCTCCAATTCCTCCAGTTGCTACTCCAACTCCGTCCATGACGTCTGCTGAAGTCTTCGTTGATGCAGCTCTCTCGACTCCTTCACCAGCTACCGGAGGAGATCAGCCCCAGAAGAACGATTAGCTATATACCTTTGAACTTTTTGGTAACTTGTTGCCAAAGGGGGAGAAGATGTATATAGATCTTTAGGCTTCGAGAGAGAGAGCGTTGGTTTTTATCGCTTTTCAAAACACTTGATAACTTTTGGTTTGCTTGTGTTAAACTTTGTTGGTGTTTGATCATACACTTGATGTGTATTGCTACTACTTCCTATCGTTATGATGCTTATGAGATGGTCATTCACCTTTGCTTGATTATGTTGTGCTATGATATTCATTCTCATTATTCTCGCACACGACCAAGTTGTATGTGACATGAAAGAGTACCCTATGTACCTAATCGAATGTGCATTTGCATTCAAACGCAAATTTAAAATAATGCACAAATTTAGGGGGAGCTGTAGCTTATCACATACTTCTCAAAGCGACGATTATATTCATTGATCATATCATATGTCGAAGCTTTGATCTATATGTTGTCATCAATTACCAAAAAGGGGGAGATTGAAAGCACATTTGCTCCCTTGGTAGTTTTGGTAAGTAATAACAACATATATGTCATTGAACTAATGTTTCCACTAATCATATTTCAGGAAAAGTTCAATGATAGGGATGGCAAAAGGATTGTGGAGAACCGCAAGATGCAAGGAAATGGATTGGCAAAGCTTCAAGCAAGAAGACTCTACATTTTACTTTGTGAGAAATCACTTTGAGTCCATTGGAAAGCCAATACTATTAAAAGGGGGTAAGGTATTGTTGGTGAACAAGATGCTCCTCGTGCATAAGAGATAGTCACCAAAAACACCCACAAGCTCTTGCACAAAAGTCTATCCAAAGCTAAATATCCAAAATCGGTGCAAACAACATTTCCCACTAAGTGCCACCGATTCCCAAACTCAGACAGACCCATGCCAAACCCTAGCACATCGGTGCAACCAATTCCACTTCGGTGCCACCGAGTTTGGGTTGCCAACTTTCTGTTTAGCCATCTTCAGTCTTCGGTACCACCGAGTTTTGCCAGTCGGTCTCACCACGTTTTTGGACCAACTCTCTGGATAACCATTCACAAGAATTGGTACCACCGAGAATTGTGAATCGGTCCCACCGAGTTCCTGGACCAACTCTCTGGTTAGCCATGGTCAAAAATCGGTGCCACCGAGACGTGAGAATCGGCATCACCGAGTTGCGCAATCTGACCGTTGGTCACCTAATCCGTACCACCGAGAATTATATATCGGTCTCACCGAGATTCAAAAGTTACTGCCTTTTGGTCACTTCGGTACCACCGAGATTAACACATCGGTGTCACCGAGTTGGTCACTTTAGGTGTAACGGTTGGATTTTTGGGGATGCCTATATATACCCCTTCACCACCACCCACTCGAAAGAGAAGCACTCAGAACTATTCCATACTTGCCCTATCCTATTTTCTGAGAAAGAGCCACCTACTCATGTGTTGAGATCAAGCTATTCCACTCCATCCATATGAATCTTGATCTCTAGCCTCCCCAAGTTGCTTTCCACCAAATCAATCTCATCCACCATAGCCAAATCTGTGAGAGAGTGATTGTGTGTTGAGGAGTCTATCATCTTGAAGCACAAGAGCAAGGAGTTCATCGACATTACCGAGCCTATTACCTTTTGGAGGCTGGTGCCTCCTAGATTGGTTAGGTGTCGCTTGGGAGCCTCCTACTTCATGTTGTGGAGTTGAACCAAGAAGTTTGTACGGGCAAGGAGATCGCCTACTTCGTGAAGATCTACCCATAGTGAGGCTAGTCCTTCGTGGACGGAAGCACTTATGGAATAGTCAAGGTTGCTACTTGGTGGACCCTTATGGGTGGAGCCCTCCGTGGACTCTCGCGACCGTTACCCTCCGTGGGTTGAAGACTCCATAAACATGGACGTACGATAGCACCACCTATCAGAACTATGGGAAAAATCTTCGTGTCTACAAATTGCGTTTGATCTTCCTCCCTACCCTCTACTATACATGCTTGTTGTTACTTTCCGCTGCTATACTCTTAGACATGCATGTGTACGGTGTGGTTGACTTGCTATCATTGCTAAAATCTGCCAACACTTAAAATTGGGAAAAGGTAGAATTTTTATTTGGTCAAGTAGTCTAATCACCCCCCCTCTAGACATACTTTCGATCCTACAAAGGCACCCCAGCGAGAATGACGATAACCGCGGTGAAGTGCCTCCCAAGCGCCGGCGTGAGTGCAAATGATCCAGGGGCGCAAAGGAAAGGAAAGCAATACAATCACTGGAGTAGGTGATACCCCGGACAACATGCAAAATCTAGACGACCCCATCACCCCTGAGCAATAGCTAGATGTCGCATAGGGACACGAGGATCGGTATAACCCCGAAGACTTCAACGACTCCAAAGATAGCAACTATCTTCCTCTCTCGGAAGATCAGGTCAGTCTCGGGACCGAGGATTTCATTGACCCCGAAGACCCGCTCAATCAAGAACGATTCAAGCGGCAGCTGATACCTACCACCCGGAGCCTGTAGAAGAAGCAGCAAAAAATAAAAGCCAAACTAGATACCCTCAATGACGGGTGGACAAAACTCCTAGAAGCCAAAGAGGGGTTCGGCAATGAATGTCCGGATCAAAATAAAAGCTACTCGCGCCGACGCCTGCTACCACAATTTGATGATGACCCCGCGCCTAAGCCCGCACCCCCAGGTGTACTCAAGACAACCAGCTAGATCGTGTCACACCCTGTGTTGTATCACTTTGCTATGCTTTTGATTTATAAAATTTGGACTCATTTAAAACTTTTTTGAGTGCAAGTGCTTGTTTGAGTTGTTTGATGTTTGTTTGGTTGGATGATGTGTTCTAACACTCAAGGATTCTTCTTCCTCTCTCAACACTCACTTCCTTGACCAAAAATCCCTGCCCAATGATCTTGCCATGTGTATAGTACCTAAAACATTTTTTATCAAATATTATTTTGGCCAAAAATCATTTATTCAAATTAGGCTTTATAAAACCCCTAAATTTTGGTGTGAACTACAAGTCCTCAAATTGGGTAGTATATTTTGCACCAATGAGTTTATTTGGAACCCACTATATATAAGGCTTCCCAAAACCACCAAATATTAATTTTAAAGATTATTTTGCTATTTTATTTAATGGCTTTTATTTAAGTCCAGAAATGGTCTTTCATAGGGAAAAATTATTTTTATACTTTAAAAACATTTGAGAAAATTTAGGGAAACTCAGTGGACATTTTTCCATATATATGAGTTTCAACACATGGTCATGTTCAAAATAATGGGCAAAACCCTCCAAAACCATTTCTGCCTAAATCAAGCATTTGAATTATGTCGGGACCCCGATCCTAAGCCATAAGAATCTAGCATGTAACACTTCACATTACTTTGCGGCCTCACGCATGGTTATCTCCACGGCTGCCACCATACCTGGGCCGGGACCGTTTGCGCCTTTTGGCTCACGTATGTGAATATGTCACTAGCACTCAAATGTCAAAGAACCCGGGTAGATATGACTAGTCATAGAACCCAAGTAGCACATCCGTACAGGGACAGGCATACGTAACCCAGCAAAGCAGGTGTCGGTCTCAGCGCGTGTAGACAAGTCATAGCAAGCTACAGGGACTCCATTATGCCGTGGGACATAAATGTCATCAACTGCGCGTAGACGAGTCATAGCAGGCTACATGGACTCCATTACATTGCGAGACATTTCCCCGAAGGGACAGACACAACAGCAAAGAAGGATACATGCCGGTTAATCAATGTGTCCGGAGCAGTACCAAGCTACCAAGGCTCAGTGGAAGCACAAAGAGGCATTTCACCGTAAAGAATACTACTAGAGGCACACAACTAGGTGTCGAATCCCATGCATACCGTTACACGTCACACGTACGCACGACATGTCCGATATGCATAGATACAACTATGGCATCACAACATAACCATATAACAATACAACATTTATTTAGAAGGCTCAGAGGAGCCTTACATAATATGTTCATACAGGTAGGGGTCACATGACCCGACACTCAAGTCATACAAACATGTTCATACAAACCAAGCAGAAGCCTAAAGCTGTCCGAGTACAGACAGATGAAAGGTAAAAAGGCATACAGCCTGGCTATCTATAGCCCATCCTAGGGCATCAGATCGTAGCTGGGATACCAGCTACTCGGCGTCGTCGACGTCTAGATAGAACCCACCAGATGGGTCTATATTCTCATCTGCAACAGTTATTAAGCAAACATGAGTACAATCGTACTCAACAAGTCTTTAAAGCAGATCTAAACTATTCATGCTCATGTTTCAACAAGGGGAGTAGTGTGGTTTATGCAGCAAGCCAGCTTTGTCTCTTGGCTAGCCTATACTACCACTACCAGTTCTTTGAACAAGTTTTGAGATGGCGCACATGAGTTCACTAGCACCACATCAATACACCACCATGGATCCGCTCCCGTCACCTACGAGAGTGCCATCCACGGTACTCACACTTGTCTTGAGTCTTTTAAGAGTAGCCATCAAGTTATCTATGAACAGCATAAGTTCTCCAAGTAGTCCATATCCGAGGACGCGGCTATTCAAATAGATTCATTACCCTGCAGGGGTGCACTTCTTCACACACGCTCTCGCCACTTATCGCTGTGTGCTCATAAAAACAGGCACCTCGGCAACCTTCAAGCGGAAGCCCAGCGAGGGAGTCGGCCATGACCGTCAAACACACACGACCCTAGTCCAGGCTATCGCCTATTTGAGACTAAACCCGCACGGAAGTCCAGCCGAAGTTTCCGCTACAGCCTCAAACGATGTGCGCAGGGTTCCCAAGCTCAACGTTCGGGTGCCAGTTGGTACACCGTGCCACTGCCTACCGCGTCGTAGCCCACCCCTAAGGTCAGCGCTACGCACGGCCTCCAGCATGGCTACAAACACCAGAAACTACTTGCAACTCCTGGACAGAGGACTAGGCGGTTGATAAGTCGAGTGGGGTCATATTTCTGGTCCCAGAATGTGGTAGTAACTATTATTGGATCACAAACACGGAACTCAGTTCCTAAGAGCGGTCCCAATGAGATAATCCGCTATGTACTCCTACATAGCCTCTCATCGCTACCTTTACCAAATCGAGTTCATCACATCAGAACAACACTGTTGCACTCCGTTTCATCACCCAGATGAATCAGACCTGACACAACTCTAAGCATAGCAAGCATAGCAAGCAAAGCAGGTAAAGCACATCAAGGCTCAAGCATCTACCAGGTATGTTAGGTTGCATGGTTTAGCTATTTACTGTGATAATGACAGGTCATGCAGAGGAATGGGTTCAACTACCGCAACAGATAGACAGTAGAAGCGTTTGTCCTAATGCAATAAACAAGAGCAGGAGCGAGAGAGTGGGATGTTATCGGTATGATCAATGGGGTTGCTTGCCTTGCAGGTTGGCTGGGAGGTACTCTCCTTCAGGGGGATAGTCGAGGGTATCTGATGGAGCAGAACCTACCGCGACATAGACAGAGTAACAATCAATACACGGCAAGTGCAACAATATGATGCATGATCATGACATGGCAACATGCTATAGATGAGCTAATGCATCTATCACTAGAGTTAAATGGAGTAAGATGGAATATAGGTTCAAAATTGTTCTCCATATAATATTCCACATATTGCATTATTGCAAAATGTCAATGTTCATCTATCTAGGTTGCCCTAACATGCATGATAATAGCACCAATGGATTCCTTTGATTTTTCTGATAATTTTTCATATATAAATTATTTCAATCTGAGCTATAGATTAATTTCTATGATTTTTCTAAGATTTTAGCATTTTCTGGAATTAAATTAAATCAGAAATTCTTTACTGCGTCAGCATGTCGTCATCATTGCGACAGCAGGTCAGCTAGCCATTGCCAGGTCAAACCTGACCAGTGGGGTCCACTGGTTAGTGACCCAGGGCCATCTAGAGTCATTGACATGTGGGGACCTCATGTCATTGACTCAGGGGTTAAACCCGAGTTGACCCTGGCTTTGACTTGAGCCAGGGCCCACTGTCAGTGGTTGTTAGCCATTTAGTCACATGTGATTAATGCCTAATGACGGTCCACGTCGGCCCCCACCGGAGACTCGCCGACGGCGACCAAAGCGACGGCGGCGTGTCGCCGGAATCACGTTGCAGGGCGTTTCTGGGCATGCGGAGGCTACCGGAAGGATGCCCGCGCTGGACTGCATCCATCCACGGGGTCAGTTGGCCGCGGGGACGCCAGAATATTTGCGGGCGGCGACCTTGGCGGATGCCGGAGCTCGGGCGAGCTCGGGGTCGTCAAACTAACGCGCAACAGGGCTGGACGATGGCTTCTACGACATCTACGCGGCTGCATGAACGCGATGGTGGCCTCCGAAGGACCACTCGATCACCGGAGAGTCGCCGGCGTTGAGCTCGCGCAGCGGAGCTTCTCGTGCATCGACGAAATCGGGGCCTACGGCGCTCAATCAGCAGGGGAGAGAGGGGGAAAGGGCCAGCAGCTCACGGCGGTTGCGAGGGCGTCGGAAGCGTGCTCGGGGGAGGCTTGGAGGCGACGAATCAATGGAGGCGAGCTTCAGTGGCCGAAGGAGGAAGACAATCCCGTGGCGGCGAACGGAGGCGTCTGGCATCGCTGGGCTTGCCAGGGAGCAGCAGCAGCTCGAGGCGGAGCTGATGAGCTCGTCGGAGGGGCGAGGGAGGCACTGGGGAGGAGGAGCTACGGCGGCGGGGCTTCGGCAGCCATGGCGGAGCGGAGCGAGGAGAGAGCAGAGGGGGCGAATGGGGAGGGAGAGCGGTCGGGGCGGCGCCCTGGTGCTTATCCACGTCGCCAGCGCGACGCGGGAGGCAGGCAGGCGGGGAGCTGCGTGGCTGCTCCACCGTGCGCGTGCGGTGGCCACACGCCCGGCCAACTGGCGCGAGGAGGAAGACGACGTCGCCGGGCCAGATGGGCCGGCCTGGCTAGGCCTCAGGTGGGTTTCTCTCTCTCTCTCTTTATTATTTTCTGTTTACTGTTTTCTGACATTTGTTTTGTTTTTGGTTTGGCCACAAAACCTAACACAAAAATATTGAAATATTTTACAGGGCTTAGTTTGAATATTTCAGACCTCTACAAAAGATTTCAACATTTTTGCAAGACTATATTATTTATAGTGCTTTATTTATTGATTTCAGGGGCTTTGTTGTTTAAAATAAAATGCCAAAGTTGTTGGATAATTAAAATGCACCCCTGAAATGTTGTTGCCAACATTTATCAGAAATAGTGGGCATTTTTATGGGCATTTTGGATTCATTGAAAATCACATGAAATTGAATTGGTTGTTTAGGGTGAGGTGCTAGGGTTTCTGATAATCCCCATTTCATGTCGATGAAAAATTAAAACATGATGCACATCTTAGCTAGCACAAGCAAGGGAAGACTAGGGATGTGACAACTCACCCCCACTCAAAAGAATCTCGTCCCGAGATTTGGAAATCGTCGGGAAGAGCGCGGGTTACTGAACCTTGAGAAACTTGATGTTTCGACATCAAGTGGTACGCTCAGCTTGATCGAGGATACGAACAGGGTATTCTCGATATGTAAGGTTATCTTGGAGATCTAGCATTTCATGGTCCACTTCGCAGACAGGGTCCGAGAAGCAACGCTTGAGTTGCGAGACGTGGAATACATCATGAACCTTGGAAAGATGCGGTAGAAGTTCCAATTGGTAGGCAACCTCTCCTCGTTTAGCAAGAATGCGAAAAGGACCAATGTAACGAGGAGCCAACTGGCCCTTGATACCGAATCGTTGGGTACCCTTGAGAGGTGTAACCCGAAGGTAAGCCTTCTCATCAACCTCAAAGGTCACAGCCTTATGAAGACGATCATATTGGCTCTTTTGACGAGATTGGGTTGTTTTCAACTTTTCACGAATAATGCGAACTTGCTCTTCTGCATCCTGGATCATATCCGGGCCAAAGAGTTGCCTGTCAGGACCGGTTTTCCAGGATATTAACTTCCCAATAAATGGCCCTTGTGCTCACCAGCCCCAGGATTACTGTTAGCTGATGAGACACAATCTTGATACAGAAATTCCAAGAAAAATACAAAAATATGGAGTACAAGACCATTCTGGTCTATGAGTACAACAAAAGGTTTCTAGTGCTTGCTGGCGGAAGCGGTTTGCGGATCATCAGCGTCTATGGGACTCCATTTCCCACAGGAACAGCTGATCTGGTTAATTCCTATCTTCGCGTATCAGCTATCTTCGATGCCTAGGTTCCGGGCTGTCGTCGTTGCGCTCCTCTCCAAGCTAGAAATCTGGCCAAGACAATAGCCAGGGACAAGCCAGTGAGTACTTTGAATGTACTCGCAAACATCATGAAAACAGGTATAATATAACAGATGATAATCATGCACTGAAGTAATCCATGATCACTTAGTCAGTCACCAAATAAAAGTCATGACGCACGCAAGCAGGTCATCTAAATTAAACATGAATAGGCAATCAGAGAATAAAAATAAAGTAAACCGATCGGGTGTCTGAAGCGACGCCTCGAAAGGATAATAATATAAAGCATGCCTCAGTCGGGCGTCTGAGCGACACCACATAAAGGGCTTATAAAGAAAATAAATAACAAGCATGCCACAGTCGGGCGTCTGAGCGACGCCACATAAAGGGCTTATAAAGAAAATAAATATCAAGCATGCCACATTCGGGCGTCTGAGCGACACCACATAAAGGGCTTATAGGGAAAAATAAATAATAAGCATGCCACAGTCGGGCGTCTGAGCGACGCCACATAAAGGGCTTATAAAGAGAATAAATAACAAGCATGCCAGAGTCGGGTGTCTGAGCGACGCTACATAAAGGGCTTATAAGGTAAATAAATCATAAGCATGCCACAGTCGGGCGTCTCAGCGACGCCACATAAAGGACTTATATAAGAATAATCACGATGAATATCCAGGAGGTAGAACCATCCCAGGGATACTCAAAAATTCAAATAATATAAATGGTTAGTCGAGAATAATAATAGTCATAATGATCATTTGTCACACGTCATGATCAATGTTCCGGTTTAGAAGTTTATCCTCCGAAGACCGACACTAAGACCGACACTTGACCCATCCCAGACTGTAGTCCTTAACCACGAACACGGCTATTCGAATAGATATAAACTACGCAGAGGGTGTACTCATTACCCACGAGTAACGGATTCCTTTAGTCCACCGGGACTAATTCCGCTTACGGTCTTTGAATTAAAACACACCTGACCCGCACACACCAGCTTAACTTACCGGTGCCTGGAATCACCCACGACACTCGTTAGGCAAAACTCTAAATGGGGAGGCTCCAACCTTGATTAGCATGGGATCACAACATTTATACCGCGCGCAAAACAAGGGAGCTACCCCCTCCGTCCCAACCGGAAACACCCATGGCCCCGGACCAAGTGACATGCCTACCAGGGGCCACTAGTATCTTTCACTATGGCCTCTCTGTATGGTGTGTGCTAAGAAAGGGGTTGACAACTTACTGAACCGTACCCTACCTGCAGCAGGGACAAGTGGTAGCACGAAACAAGTATGGGGGTTACTGGCACAAGACTCGATCTACGGTCGACTCAGGAGGTTTAAGTGTTTCCTGCATGATTAGCATCACAAATATATTCCATACCAACAGACAGAATCACCACTCATCATACCTCAGCATGCCTTACTGAATATACTCGTCTCAACGAAATATCAGTAACAAGCTCGTGTCTACCCAAGACAGAGACTTTCCCGGATTCCTTCCGGTAGGCATGAAAGGCATACGAGGGTGAATGCTGTCACAAGCATTTCAATTCCAACAGCAAGGAATTATCATCATGCACTAGTAAACATGATCACATCATCACATGAAATAATGCATTCTTCAAGTCAACTTGGTGTTGTTGCCACATCAAACAACACACAACAATTATTATGCCAGGGTTCAGAATGCTTGCCTTCAAGTTGTGGAGAGGTAGGGTGCATCACAAAACTTTTTTGAAGGTTTTCTTCTCTCTCCATTTCCTATTTTGAAAATATTTGAATCTACACGCAATTCAAAAAATAGTGCAAAAACTTGTCTTGGAAAATTTTCAAATAAATCCTAAAATAAACTAGGTGAAATTTGAGAAATAACAGAAAAAGAATCAACTTGTTTGACGTTGTGGTTAAGAAGATATACGCAGTCAAAGTTTAGGTCAAATCTGGTTTTTAGAAAATGAATAAAAAGAAAACGCTTCGGTGGTGAATACGCTTTCATAGAAGGAAGACATACTTTCTGGAATGCGCTTCCACTTGACCGCGCTGGCAAGGGCTGTGGGTCTCTGCCGGGTGGGTCCCTTGGTCAGGTTTGACCCTGGTCGTCTCCCTCCTTACAGAAACGGAGACAGAGCCTCGGCGGCGGCTGGTTGCCGGTGGACGACGGCGCATCTCGGGGCTCCAAACGTGGGAATGGATTTAGGGGGTCTTGGTGAGCTCCTGGGTTGCCCCAGTAGTTGCTAGGCTAGGCGGGGCTACTGGTCGTGCTGGCTCCGGCGGACGCCAGCGTCGGCAAGGAAGGGGTTCTGCACGAGGTCGGTCCCCGGATCAAAATTGGCGAGGGGAATAGGTTCGCGGAGGTACTAGGAGGCTAATGCCATAGAGAGGGAGAGCAGGGGCGCGGTGGTTGCGTCGGAATCGACGGGATTGCAGCGGCGGCCGAAACGGCCGTGAGCGAGGAAGAGGACCGCTCTGGTCGTTCTTCTCCTACCGGAGGACTACAGAGGGAGCAATGGGTTCGCTGGGGCCTGAGAGGTTTACTGAGGTTGGGAGGGAAGCCTCGGGCAGCCTATTTATAGGGAAGGGAGGTCGGTTCCGCCGCCGGCCGAGGATAAGACCGGCGAACCGCCGTTCTGTAGCCAAGGGGGCGCGTGGCGATGGCTGGCTGGGTCCGGCAGGCCGAGCGGATGAGGACGCACTGCTCAAGGGGCAGCTGGCGTGCTGGAGTGGCTCGGGCGGTGCCGGCCATGGCAGAGATGGTCACGGGCGCCGGTGTGCCGCCAAAGAGCCATTGCTGCCGCTCTGAGAGGAGCAGGGCATGTCGGGGTAGCACTAGGGGACAGGGGAGAGGATTAGGACGAGTGGGGGAGGCGGCAACTGGTCGCGGCGACTCGGGAGGCCGCACGTGCAAAACGCGCGCTCTGCTCGCGCTCCGGGCATGCACTCAGGGTGCTCAACGATTTGCCAGGGCAGTCTAAAGGTCCTAGCTTACGCCTAAACTTAACAGGGTCATGAGTGGGTGTTCTAGAGGCTCAGTGGACATGCTGGTTTGGTCTGAGAAGCTAGTCCACCATGTAAACATGGTTTTATGCCAATTCTATTCATGAACACAAGGTGCTCGACAGAATGCCATGTGCATCAAGGCAACTCTTCTGGTGGTCAAAATCTCCAGGTTGGGGTCTCTTTAGGTGTAGGTGATGATGGCAAAGTTATATTGAGAAAACCAGAAACTTGCTAGTGTAAGTTTTGCAAAACTCTGATTCTGGACAGGAAATATAGGCCATTATTGCATGTGCTCAAAATCTTCTACTGGATCTGATCTCCTGGACTTAAGGGTTTGGTAGGGTAAACTTCAAGTAGGAAAAATCTCATGGGCAATAGGGCAAGATAAAATGGGGTTGCAGTACAAACTACCAAACTGGACCAGAATGAAGATGAGGATGGTTTGCTCAAATTTTTCAAAAGACAAAGTTGTTTCTTTGCATAAAAGTGATGTAGGAACCTCACATGTCTTCTACAAATTTTTGTAGAATTTTTAAATGAAGTTTTCCAATGGTTGTAGTGCAAATGAGGCTCTAAAAGTTATGAGAAACCATTTTAAAAGAAATAAAGCTTAGGAGAATAATTATAGAAATATTTCCACTGATCATATAGAATAAAAAAATGTTCTTGAGTAGGCACACAAGTCCAAAAAAATATTTCTTGAAAAGTTTGTACTTGGAGGGAAAACTCCACAACTCTGAAAAAAGAAGTGATTCTGAAAACAATAGATGATCCAGAAAATAAAAATTTAATTTCTTGGCAAAATTTTAATTAATAAAAGATGGTTGAATTTTTGGGGTGTTACAACACTACCCCCCTTAAGAAAAATCTCGTCCTCGAGATTTGCTAAGGACGGTTTCAAAAATATTACTCCTGCTATCATGCAATAATAACTCGAAAATTAAATACCCTGCTCACGCGATTTGATGTGGCTATAGTGAGTGGGCATATAATTGGGATAACTACAGTGGGGTACTGGCGCTGCGTGTTAAAATCTACGGTTGGGGAAACCGAGAGATTTCTACTTATGGCTACGGTAAATTTAGAATAAATTTCTAAATTTCCATATCATGCTGGTCGTACCCGAGTGCACAGTGCTCCCTCTGGCTGACAGGTGGACCTGGGGCCCACTGTCAGTCTCTTCTTCTACCTCGGGCTCTCCTCTCTTCCTCTCTCTCGCGCGCTTTCTCCACCGGTGGCATCTAGCGCGTAGGGCCTCTAGGCCGTACTGCGGTAGTGCGCGGCGTGCTAGCTGTCGGCGCAGCGTGCACTCACCTCGCGGGCCAGTGTGCTGTCGGCACTACTCGCGGATTCGCCTCCGAACACCGGCGATCGAGCGACGAGCGGCGCTGGTGGACTTCGTTCACTGTACACCGATCTCGAGCTATAAAATGACCGCAGTGCTTCTCTCTTCTTCCTCACACCTGGCCTCGTTTCTTCTTCTCCTTCCTTCTCCTCCATTTCAGTTTGCAGGAGCTCGAGACGAGGCTCTAATGGCGGAGGTGATGCCGGATTGGTACACGATCCTGATGTGCGGAGGGTTGGCGGCAGTGCTAGGGTTCTCCGTGCTCTTGTGCGCGATGATCCTCGATGATCGTCGTGATCTTGCTGGTCGAGTGTTGGCTCTTCACGGCGGCGGTGATCATGAGGATTAAGTGTCGGTGTTGGGTGCTAACTACTGTCAGTGTGCTGGAGGCAACTTGCACCAGAATAATTACCCACAACTTTCTCTTTCAGAAAAATTGTGGTGTGTTAGTGCGGTGATCAGTTAGGTGCAAAATGTGTACTTGGTATTGCAATTAGTGCATGTGGTTGAGTGGTTGTGGCTGTGAGCCTGCTGTTGTGGTGCTGCGTGAATTTAAATCTATGCCACGGAGAAATGTTAGTTGCAATGGCTCCAAGAAAAACCAACCTCAAGATTTACTGAGAGCGAAAACAGTTGATCAAAAATCACAGCAGTACAAAAAATCACTCACATTAATTGAAACCAAACAGTTTATTCATAGCACAAACTTAGGATACAACGCATAAGCTACAACACATAAATAAATGCTAGGCTAATAGACATAGTAGTGGCGTCTACGACGCAAACGTAAAATAGGCTGGGTCCTGAGAAAATGTCTCCGGCACTGGGGCACATTCCTCTTCTACCGAAGGAAGCGGATTGACTAGTCGAAGAACGCGCCTTTCCTGGTCTGGCCTCAGTGGCCTGCCAATGGCGATCTGAGGATTTAAATCAGCGAGGTTCTGGAGATAACCCACTACTCGCTGGGTCAACCGCTCTTGAGCGATGACGTACTGGGCAAGGTTGGCTAGTACTGGATCCCTCTCTATTCGCCCACCTGGAAAGGATGCTACTTCCCCGGGTGCTGCATGACTCGGGAAGTAATAATACCCCCTTTCGCTGGCATAGGGTACTGCGAAGAGAAGACGAGTAATCACTTCGTACACAGCAGCTTCTATGGCCATTTGCGGAGTCGGCATAGATTTCCCCACGAAGGAGACTTCCGTTGGGTCTTGGTTTGGGTTTGCGGGAGGGATGTGCACTACTGCTCATTATTTCGAGGCGGAAGGGATGATTCTAGTTTTGACCAGCTCGTACTGGGGTGGATGGGTAGAACTCATGGTACTGCAGGTAAAGTCCCACAATATTTTAACAAAACTACTTGGGGTTGCATCTGGAGTTCTCAGATGAATACTAGGGCTCGGCATGGCAAAAATGGCTGTGAGAGCTATGCACAAAGTGACGGATGCTTGGTAAGGTCACGGAGTGGCCTCTTATATAGCATCAGGGCTGGGTTACCGATTGCGGTGTGGGGGCAAACTAGTTTGTCGGTTCTGCTCTATGGGGGTCGGGGTCAAAGCCACAGATATACATATCTCACAAAAGTGACGTATTACTGTGGGTGTCGTTTGGGGTGGTTTTTGGTAGCTACGCCCAGAATTTAATATGTAACCGAACGCAAAAATACTATGTATGGCTACTATTCAAAACAATGGCATACAAGCAGTCTGCATCTTATTCATGGCGATTACAAGGTCACACTATTACATGGTATAGAATACTAAGACTCGGTACTACTCAAGTGTCTTAGTCTACCTCGTTAATATCTAGACGAGCGTGCCTTGTGGACGTCGAGGCTTCTCCATGGGCTTCACCGTCGGGGTTTGCTGGATGGGGTTGAGGAGCTGCAGGGTCGGGGTAGTGATGATGACCATCCCGGGGATTGGTGGTCACAATCTCGTTGGAGCGTGTCCCCAAAAGGCGACGAAGCTCCTCCGGAGATACAAATGCATTCCGGTTGGCTGTAGGGGCAGACTTCAAGGACTCGATCGGCTGTCCGAATAGCATGACTGGGTTGTCGGTGTCGGGCACCTCTTCTCCTCTTGTCGGGGCTCAACGGGCAAGCTCTCCACGGGCGGCGATCAGATCAAGAGTGACCTGATCGAACAATGCTTCTAGTGCACTTACATAGCGCACCAGATGCAGCAATGCAGGGTCTGTCTCGTGGTCTCCATTGGCAACCTGGGGTGGCCTACTATACCCGTCACGACTGGGGTAGTAGTAGAACAAGCGGCAGTTAACTCTTGGTGATAGGTGCCGGAGTTAACCTAGGTTTTATTGACCCGGCTAAGATAGGATTAGCCAATGGTCAGCCTGGCTCTGATACCAAGGTTGTCAAGACCAGTTTTCCAGGATATTAACTTCCCAGTAAATGGCCCTTGTGCTCACCAGCTCCAGGATTACTGTTAGCTGATGAGACACAATCTTGATAAAGAAATTCCAAGCAAAATACAAAAATATGGAGTACAAGACCATTCTGGTCTATGAGTACAACAAAAGGTTCCAGTGGTTGCTGGCGGAAGCGGTTTGCGGATCATCAACGTCTATGGGACTCCATTTCCCACAGGAACAGCTAACCTGGTTAATTCCTATCTTCGCGTATCAGCTATCTTCGATGCCTAGGTTCCGGGCTGTCGTCGTTGCGCTCCTCTCCAAGCAAGAAATCTGGCCAAGACAGTAGCCAGGGACAAGCCAGTGAGTACTTTGAATGTACTCGCAAACATCATGAAAACATGTATAATATAGCAAATGATAATCATGCACTGAAGTAATCCTTGATCACTTAGTCAGTCACCAAATAAAAGTCATGACGCACGCAAGCAGGTCATCTAAATTAAACATGAATAAGCAATCAGAGAATAAAAATAAAGTAAACCGATCGGGTGTCTGAAGCGACGCCTCAAAAGGATAATAATATAAAGCATGCCTCAGTCGGGCGTCTGAGCGACACCACATAAAGGGCTTATAAAGAAAATAAATAACAAGCATGCCACAGTCGGGCGTCTGAGCAACGCCACATAAAGGGCTTATAAAGAAAATAAATATCAAGCATGCCACAGTCGGGCGTCTGAGCGACACCACATAAAGGGCTTATAGGGAAAAATAAATAATAAGCATGCCACAGTCGGGCGTCTGAGCGACGCCACATAAAGGGCTTATAAAGAGAATAAATAACAAGCATGCCACAGTCGGGCGTCTGAGCGATGCCACATAAAGAGCTTATAAGGTAAATAAATCATAAGCATGCCACAGTCGGGCGTCTCAGCGACGCCACATAAAGGGCTTATGTAAGAATAATCACGATGAATATCCAGGAGGTAGAACTATCCCAGGGATACTCAAAAATTCAAATAATATAAATGGTTAGTCCAGAATAATAATAGTCATAATCATCATTTGTCACACGTCATGATCAATGTTCCAGTTTAGAAGTTTATCCTCCGAAGACTGACACTAAGACCGACACTTGACCCATCCCAGACTGTAGTCCTTAACCGCGGACACGGCTACTCGAATAGATATAAACTCTGCAGAGGGTGTACTCTTTACCCACGAGTAACGGATTCCTTTAGTCCACCGAGACTAATTCCGCTTACGGTCTTTGAATTGAAAACACACCTGACCCGCACACACCAGCTTAACTTACCGGTGCCTGGAATCACCCACGACACTCGTTAAGCAAAACTCTAAGTGGGGAGGCTCCAACCTCGATTAGCATGGGATCACAACATTTATACCGCGCGCAAAACAGGGGAGCTACCCGCTCGGTCCCAACCGGAAACACCCCTGCCCCCGGACCAAATGACATGCCTACCAGGGGCCACTGGTATCTTTCACTATGGCCTCTCTGTACGGTGTGTGCTAAGAAAGGGGTTGACAACTTACTGAACCGTACGCTACCTGCAGCAGGGACAAGTGGTAGCACGAAACAAGTATGGGGGTTACGGGCACAAGACTCGATCTACGGTCGACTCAGGAGGTTTAAGTGTTTCCTGCATGATTAGCATCACAAATATATTCCATACCAACAGACAGAATCACCACTCATCATACCTCACCATGCCTTACTGAATATACTCGTCTCAACGAAATACCAGTAACAAGCTCGTGTCTACCCAAGACAGAGACTTTCCCGGATTCCTTCCGGTAGGCATGAAAGGCATACGAGGGTGAATGTTGTCACAAGCATTTCAATTCCAACAGCAAGGAATTATCATCATGCACTAGTAAACATGATCACATCATCACAAGAAATAACGCATTCTTCAAGTCAACTTGGTGTTGTAGTCACATCAAACAACACACAACAATTATTATGCCAGGGTTCAGAATGCTTGCCTTCAAGTTATGGAGAGGTAGGGTGCATCACAAAACTTTTTTGAATGTTTTCTTCTCTCTCCATTTCCTATTTTGAAAATATTTGAATCAACACGCAATTCAAAAAACAGTGCAAAAAGTTGTCTTGGAAAATTTTCAAATAAATCCTAAAATAAACTAGGTGAAATTTGAGAAATAACAGAAAAAGAATCAACTTGTTTGACGTTGTGGTTAAGAAAATATAAGTAGTCAAAGTTTAGGTCAAATCTGGTTTTTAGAAAATGAATAAAAAGAAAACGCTTCGGTGGTGAATACGCTTTCATAGAAGGAAGACGTACTTTCTGGAATGCGCTTCACCTTGACCGCGCTGGCAAGGGCTGTGGGTCTCTACCGGGTGGGTCCCTACGTCAGGTTTGACCCTGGTCGTCTCCCTCCTTACAGAAACGGAGACAGAGCCTCGCCGGCGGCCGGTTGCCGGTGGACGACGGCGCATCTCGGGCTCCAGACGTGGGAATGGATTTAGGGGGTCTTGGTGAGCTCCTGGGTTGCCCCAGTAGTTGCTAGGCTAGGCGGGGCTATTGGTCGTGCTGGCTCCGGCGGACGCCGGCGTCGGCAAGGAAGGGGTTCTGCACGAGGTCGGCCCCCGGATCAAAATTGGCGAGGGGAATAGGTTCGCGGAGGTACTAGGAGGCTAATGGCATAGAGAGGGAGAGCAGGGGCGCGGTGGTTGCGTCGGAATCGACGGGATTGCAGCGGCGGCCGAAACGGCCGTGAGCGAGGAAGAGGACCGCTCTGGTCGTTCTTCTCCTAGGGGACAGGAGTGGCTCGGGCGGCGGTGTGCCGCCAAAGAGCCATTGCTGCCGCTCTGAGAGGAGCAGGGCGTGTCGGGGCAGCACTAGGGGACAGGGGAGAGGATTAAGACGAGCGGGGGAGGCGGCAACTGGTAGCGGCGACTCGGGAGGCCGCACGTGCAAAACGCGCGCTCTGCTCGCGCTCCGGGCATGCACTCAGGGTGCTCGACGATTTGCCAGGGCAGTCTACAGGTCCTAGCTTACGCCTAAACTTAACAGGGTCATGAGTGGGTGTTCTAGAGGCTCAGTAGACATGCTGGTTTGGTCTGAGAAGCTAGTCCACCATGTAAACATGGTTTTATGCCAATTCTGTTCATGAACACAAGGTGTTCGACAGAATGCCATGGGCATCAAGGCAACTCTTCTGGTGGTCAAAATCTCCAGGTTGGGGTCTCTTTAGGTGTAGGTGATGATGGCAAAGTTATATTGAGAAAACCAGAAACTTGCTAGTGTAAGTTTTGCAAAACTCTGATTCTGGACAGGAAATATAGGCCATTATTGCATGTGCTCAAAATCTTCTACTGGATCTGATCTCCTGGACTTAAGGGTTTGGTAGGGTAAACTTCAAGTAGGAAAAATCTCATGGGCAATAGGGCTAGATAAAATGGGGTTGCAGTACAAACTACCAAACTGGACCAGAATGAAGATGAGGATGGTTTGCTCAAATTTTTCAAAAGACAAAGTTGTTTCTTTGCATAAAAGTGATGTAGGAACCTCACATGTCTTCTACAAATTTTTGTAGAATTTTTAAATGAAGTTATCCAATGGTTGTAGTGCAAATGAGGCTCTAAAAATTATGAGAAACCATTTTAAAAGAAATAAAGCTTAGGAGAATAATTATAGAAATATTTCCACTGATCATATATAATAAAAAAAATGTTCTTGAGTAGGCACTCAAGTCCAAAAAAATATTTCTGAAAAGTTTCTACTTGGAGGGAAAACTCCACAACTCAGAAGAAAGAAGTTATTCTGAAATCAATAGATGATCCAGAAAATAAAAATTTAATTTCCTCGCAAAATTTTAATTAACAAAACATGGTTCAATTTTTGGGGTGTTACATTGCCTCTCTCCGGTTTCTGACCAGTTAAGAGGTGTTCGACACCTTCGTCCATAGAGAACTTCAAAAGGGGCTTTGCCCAAGCTTGACTGATAACTATTGTTATAAGTAAATTCAGCAAATGGAATGCACTTCTCTCAATTCGTGCCGAATGATATAACACAAGCTCTAAGCATGTCTTCCAAGATTTGATTGACTCGCTCAACTTGACCACTTGATTGCGGATGGAAAGCAGTGCTAAAGGATAGATGAGTCCCCATAGCATTCTGGAAGCTTTCCTAGAATCGGGAAGTAAAGATACTCCACGGTCTGAGTTGATCTCCAAGGGAACACCATGAAGAGACACTATTCGAGAAATATATAGATCCACTAGCTGACTAGCAGTAATACTCTCACGAACAGGAAGAAAATGAGCCACTTTGGAAAGACGGTAAATGACCACAAAGATAGCATTATTCCCTCTCTTGGTCCTGGGAAAACTGGTGATGAAATCCATACCGACCTTGTCCCATTTCCATTCAGGAATAGCTAAGGGTTGAAGGGTGCGAGCAGGCCTTTGATGTTCTGCCTTAACGCGATGACAGACGTCACAGTTAGCAATGAACTGAGCAATTTCTCTCTTCATTCTGGTCCACCAGAACCTCTGGCGTAGGTCCTGATACATTTTGGTACTACCAGGATGAATCGTGAGAGGAGAATCATGAGCCTCCTTAAGGATCAGCTGCCAGAGATGTTGGCTCTTGGGAACCACCAAGCGGTTCTGGAATAACACAACACCTTGATCATCGATGGTGAAATCCTTAGCGTTTCCGCTAACGATGTTCTCCTTGATCCGGGATATACCCTTATCACGCTTTTGGCCAGCTATGATTTGATCCCTAAGAGTAGGTTTCGCCACCAAGGTGGAAAGGAATCCTTGAGGAACAATGTGAAGGTTTAACTTCCGAAATTCCTCATAGAGAAGAGTTTGACCTTGTTGTAACATTAAATTGTTACAATAAGACTTACGACTTAGTGCATCAGCCATGCCATTGGCTTTCCTCGGGGTGTAAGTTATCCCTAAGTCGTAATCTGTAATCAACTCAACCCACCGTCTTTGCCTGAGATTCAAATCCGGTTGGGTGAAAATATATTTCAGACTTTGGTGATCGGTGTAAATCTCGCAACGATTACCCAGAAGGTAATCTTGCCATGTTTTAAATGCATGGACTACAGCCGCAAGCTCAAGATCATGTGTTGGATAATTATCCTCATGTGGACGCAACTGTCGAGATGCGTATGCAATCACATGACAATCTTGCATGAGGATGCAACCTAATCCTTGTCGCGAGGTGTCGCAATAGATAACAAAGTCCTTAGGAAAATATGGTGGCACCAACACGGGTGCTGAAGTCAGGTGTCTTTTCAGTTCCTGAAAACTATACTCGCATTGTGGGGTCCACTTGAACTTTTTATCTTTCTTGAGGAGTTCAGTAAGAGGCTTCGCAACCTTGGAGCAATTATCGACAAAGCGGCGACAATAGCTCGCTAAGCCAAGGAAACTCCGAACTTGCTTAACCGATTCAGGTTGAGTATAATCAAGGACGGCCTGAACTCACTCGGGATTGACAGCAATGCCCTTGCCAGAGATTACATGACCTAAATAGGTCACTTCTAGTAGCCAGAATTCACACTTGGAGAATTTGGCATACAGACGATGCTCTCGAAGTTTCGTCAATACCAGCCTGAGATGCTCGGCATGATCTCGTTCGTTCTTCCAGTAGATGAGTATATCATCGAGGTAAACCACGACAAATTTAT